>BSBM01001649.1:0-1210000 GCA_027924585.1 Larix kaempferi | reverse complement strand
AGCTTTTAAGATTATATGAAAACATTCTCACTAGATGTTGTTGTACATAATCAATTTTTACATCGAGTTTTAATAATCATGCACATTGAGTTTTAATATCGTATTTGTTGTTCATTCTTGCAGGGGTGATATTTTTGTTTTGTTAAAAAATGTATTGAACATGGGAAACAAACGTAATAATAAAAGAAAGTTTAGAAGGAAGGATCTGCCCCCTGAAAAGGACCATGAGATAAGAGAAAAGGCCAGGTTGTACATGGAAAACCGTAGACATCAAAATGTTAGTGCCTTAGATCCATCAACAAGCAATGATGAAGTGGTTGAAGTCAATCAAATATTGCTTGATGTCGAGTATGAAGGGATGGATGTTGAACAAGTTGTTAATTGGCAACCTCCTCAAGAAGAGCACACACATGTCAAACAAACTCCCTTGCAGGACCAAATTGTGAACGAAGGGACACAACAAACTGATGACGAGACTCATACTTCCTTTCCGACTCCCTTGCCTCGACTATCAAGCAGATGACGAAGAAATCCCAGACGTATTCATGTGGATGAAGTTTCATTTCCAGGACTTGAAGTTAAGTTTCCCAAACGCACTATTGATTTCCATTGTAACAGGATAATCAAAGAATTTTTTTAATCCAAAACCGATGCAGAAAAATGTGAATTGTTTCTGGCTTTGTTAAAATCACATTGTCTAGCTCATGTTAGGAGAATTTTGGGCATAAAGGTAGTTAGAAGTTCAGAGGCCAACAATCATATTGTTAGAAATCTATAGTATGCATTTAATTTGATTGGAAAAACTTCTCGTACAAAATATTTTAATGCGGCCCGTCGTGTACTGTCGGAATCGATTGTAGACAAATCCACAAGGCAACGTCGCCTGCTATCACACACATGTAAAATATTTAAAGTAGATAGAAAGACTCTTCAAAAGTATTCTGCTATTAGAGAAAAACTTGAGACCCCAGGACAAAAATACTGTTGGGCCTTTTTTGGTAGGTTACCTCATTCAAACATGAAGCTTATTGATGCTATTGAAGAACTAGTACAAAATTTTTGGCATGATAACACTAGACAGTCATCGAATCAAAGAAATGTGTTAAAGTTGAGAAAAGGTGCTAAGGGGTGTGAACCCCATGTCAAGCACTTCCTTGACATGACACAAACAGAACTCTATGAGAGGTTCAAGAATGAGCACACACAATTGAACTTGGGCCAAAGGTCCTTTGAAAAATGAAAACCCCGGTATGTTAGAATTTGCATTGATCGCAAAACATGTTGCTATAGATACCATCTAGAATTTGAGTACTATTATGATACATATAGACATATATTTTGTGATTTGCATACTAACATTGTGCAAGACTTCCCATCATTACAACCACCAAATGCATCCAGAGAATTTATATATACACTAGTACAAAATGAGAGATAAGTGACCAAACAAACGACCAAATTCCGCATATAAATTACCACTTTTGAGTTGGTGACCACTGGTAGCAAATTAGCGGTCATATATCACGCGACCAAAATGTGGTCATATTTAGCATGGTCATTTATAGCTTATCTTGTGGTCATATATTTGGTCGTATATTTGGTCATTAATTTGGTAATATATTTGGTCATTAATCGTCACAATTAAAAAACACATTTTTTGTCACGTGATAAATCACTCTAATTTGCTACTAGGGATCACCAACTCAAAAGTGGTCATTTATATGCATATTTTGGTCACTTATCTCTCATGTTGTAATGGTGGTTATTTATATGCAAATTTTGGTCATTTTTTTAGTCATTTATTCTCTTTTTAGCGGTTTCAGAATATAAATAGGGCATGGTGGAATTGAACCACCAACCTCATGCCTATAAGGTAGGTGCTCTACCATTGAACTAGCACCCTTAAATAGAACACATGAGCTTGAAAGATGAGCATTTGCTTGCGTGTTGTGGACAACTTCTTGCACCTGTATCATGTACCATGAAAAATACCTCATGTTAGTTTAAAAGATAATAAAATTATAATTATAATAAAAGCACCACATTATTGCTTCTATACCTATCAATATATGTGCCCTCCCATTATCTCACATTATTAATATCTTCACAAGTTGAATAATAGTACAAAACCCTTCAGCTAAACTAAGATTGATATGATAGCAATACGAAGCCTCGTTTCCAATAATTAGATTGTTCAGATTGTTCCTATTGATTGACTTGCCTATGAGAGGCACAGTCTGGTCTAAAAGTTATTTTTCTGAGTATAAAGAAAGGTCTTCACCCCAGGTAAGTTATCAGACTTGTTCCTATTGATACTTTACTACTGTTACTGTTACATGTTAGTACACGTGTAGTACTAAAGACTCTTAATGCTTGTATTACAATAATTTTGCATTTATACAAGCAAATATATAATTAATTTGGATGACTTGTGGGTGTATATATATATATATTAGCAAAAGATAACTAAAATAAACTATTTTCAGCCTACATGTTTTTTAATTATTTTTTAAATATACAAATGATAATTAATTATTTCTAACCTTGTAAAGCTACTAATTACGAGTATGGACTAATTTTATTTTATTTTTATGTACAATTAATAAGAATTGTGATTATTTATTTCTCTCAAGACACAAACAAAAGTCAAGCCAGCTTATCCAAATAATTTTCATTTCATAGTTTCATAGTTTCCAAGCAAATGGTTTTATTTTCCCTTTGCTACAGAAATATTCTCACATGGAGGGCACTCATCTGGTGAAAGTAAAAGTAAAAGTTGACTTGCACATAATATGTAATATTAGAAAATGGCAATTAAACATTACACAGTAATAAACTGAAATTGAAGTTGGGTGCGTTAGCTCGAGTGGTCAAGCACTATGAATTGAGAAAAACATGGTGAGGCAAAAGTTAAAAAGTGAAACATATTCATATTCATCAAATGGAATGAACCTGCTTAAACCAACAAAGAACATACTACATTTACAATGATCTTCACTATCAAAACAAGAACAAAAAGCATGGTGGAAAGATGAAAAGTATAGTTACCTGAAGCAATGACATGTCTTTAATGAGCTCAGTAAGAAATGCCCCAACATATGCATCACCAACACCTGTTGTATCAACTGTCTTGACTGGTATGCTACTAAGCCTCCCCCGAAAAGCCTACAATAAAAGAATCAGAAGAAAATTAAATCACAATATAGCACTCTAGATCAAGCAAAACACAACCAGTTTTGTTTATAATCATGATGGGAATGACTTCTTAGACTTGACTCATAGTGAGTATTATCTCCTCAGACTATTAGAAATCGTTTGTGCTTACAACAATTTACAGGAAAGAGCTCTAGAGGTTCATCCATTCCCGAAGATACACCTAGTCATAAAGTGTAATATAAGAAGGGAAAATGTTGATAAGAGGGAGAAGAATGCAAAGACTTAAGCAGGTTGTAGACCAATACCAATTTCTAACTTGTTTGTGTATGACTAATTTAACACCTTCAAGTTGGTGGTACAAAAGGATTTAACTTTATATAGCTATCTGCCAATATGAATTTAATAATGAATCGAACATTGCTCAATTATTCACATGTACCAACCTTTGTATAATATCTGCAACCTTTTTCTCCTTCAGTTATGAGAGGTAACTTCATCCCTGGATGCCAAAGTGACATGACTACCACATCGTTTTCATAGTCCCGTCCATTTGTAATGAATTCTACTTCATCCTCATTGACCTACTCAGAAGAAAAATATGATCAGTAATTGGTAGTATCCGGCACAGAAATATCACAACTAAGTATCATTTTGGCTCAAAAACATCACAACTAAGAATCATTTTGCCTCAGAAAAATCACAACTAAGAAACTTTTTAAGACTCTTCTGTAACGTCCCTAGCTTAACCCTATTGCATTAATATTGTAAATGATGTAAATATTGTCATTTAGTCATGGCGAGGAGCTCAAGGCCAAGGCCCCACCGTTGATTTAGCATTTTGTATCGGCAATTAAAAGTAGATGCCTACGGTTCTTGTGCAAGATGGGCACAATGTATATAAGACATCATGTAATTATGAATTTTCAATGAAAAACCCACAACCGGCTATGCAATGCAACAAAAGAGATGGGGCATGACTCTACAAGGAAAAGGGAGGGAAATTAATCAAACCCTTGAGCCAATGGTATTAATCCATGTGTCAATGGGGAAACCCATAAACCACCAACTACCCAATTTGTCTCATGCACCCAATCATTTAATTCTTCCAAAGATTGGTTGGGGCAGTTATTGCCTTGGAAATGAAGAAGTATGGCAGCCAATTTCGTGCATGGGCAAGCCATCAACTTGGGAAATCGTGTTTTTTCTTGTTGGGCAAGAAAACCCCCACGAAATTGGCCCAAAAGCCATTCTTCACCCATGGCCATTCTTCCTCTCACGCAGTTTGAGCTCCCTGAAGTTTATCCTCACGTTTTTTGGCCATAACCCTGCGTTTTTCCATGCCCAGAAACTCGTGTTGGTATTGTGGAGCAGCTGCGGAAGGAGGGATGCGATTTTGGACTTAGGGAGAGGTCGTTTTTGCCCTTGGGGAATTTTTCTGAAATGGGTTGCTCGCCTAGTCGATTTTTCCTAGTGGCCAATTCGTTTTGAGTCTACCCATGTTTTTCTGGAACTGGTAGAAACCCACTGTTGGGAACTTCACCGTATAGGCATTTTTCTCATGCCCAACACTTATGCTTTTGATGATGCATGCACCCATCTCTTAACAGCCTGAGAAATCTAATTGCTGATTGGCTTGGTTGAGTTTGATATACCTTTGGCTATGTGAGAGCCTGTTTTCCCCTTTTCCTTGTGGAGATCATGCCCAGCTCGGGGGGTGGCAGTGGTGCTGAGAGATTGAGGAGCACACTGGCCTACGGTTGGGTGGAACGTTGTAGAAGCGTAGCTGGTTGCTCGGGAACTACTTGGTTTAAGATAAGTATTCTCTTGTGCTATCTTTCAATTACTTAATTGATGAATATCTTGAATGTATGGTGAATGAGTAGTTGAAATTTCCTCTGCTGTGTATAAACAAATAATTACGCATCCTTATATCTCTGTTGTATTATGTGAATGCTTAGTGGTTTAAAATTTATGGGGCTAGATGCCCGGTTTAACCTCACGTTCCTCTCCATCTAGCTGGTAGAATGGGAGGGGACGTGACAGAATGGTATCAGAGCTGCTAGTTGCAGCATTGGGCCTCTATGGGCCAAATCCAATAACAGCCATCTCTGACAGAAAGAAAGATTTCAATTTTCCTAAGTGTTTGAAAAATTT
This sequence comes from Larix kaempferi, assembly GCA_027924585.1. Classification (NCBI taxonomy): domain Eukaryota; kingdom Viridiplantae; phylum Streptophyta; class Pinopsida; order Pinales; family Pinaceae; genus Larix; species Larix kaempferi. The sequence continues at coordinate 1,204,690 of BSBM01001649.1, read as the reverse complement.
GCTTAGAGTCTGTTTGAAAAAGTTTTTGTTTAAAGACTGTTTCGGAAAGAATTCTCGAATGTCTTCCGCAACTGCAGAAGCATTCGGCGAATCTTTCCGAAATTTTTGGAAGCATTCCGCGAGTTTTTCCGAAATTGCGAAGGGAAGTTTTCGGAAGGAATTCTCTTCCGAAATTTGCGGAGGGAATTCTCTTCCGAAATTTGCGGAAGGAATTCTCTTCCGAAATTGCGGAAGGATTCCGCGAGTTGTCCCGCAACGCGGAAAAATTCGGCGAATTCCTCCGAAAAAGACGGAAAAATTTTCTAAGTGTTTTCAAAATTTTTGTTTAAGGTTTGTTTCGGAAAGAATTCGGGAAAGTATTCCGAAACTGCGGAAGGATTCCGCGAACGACTCTGAAATTGCGGAAGGATACAGTGAGTTGTCCCGCAACGCGGAAAAATTCAGTGAAATGCTCTGAAAAGCAGAAAAATTTCTAAGTGCCCGACGTCGAAAAGAAATTTCGGAAGGAATTCTCTTCTGAAATTTCAGAAGGAAATCTCTTCCGAAATCGTGGAAGACTTCGGCGAATCGTTCTGCAATTGCGGAAGACTTCACCGAGTCGTTCCGCAACTGCGGAAGCATTCATCCAACCGTTCCGCAACTGCGGAAGCATTCAGCCAACCATTCCGCAACTGCGGAAGCATTCAACCAACCGTTCCACAACTGCGGAAGGATACAACCAACTGGTCCGCAACTGCGGAAGGATATAACCAACCGGGCTGCAATTTCGGGAGCATTCAGTGAACCGCCCCGCGGTGGCGGCAGGCAGGCAGCGAAAAAAAAAAAAAAAACCCTCCATCGGGGCTTGGAATGGGATGATTCCTGTGGTGCTCGGAGGCCATTGACGGAGGCCATGAAAGAAACAGTGAAGACCCCGGGCCCATTACACTCCGATTTGACAGAAAATGGATAATAGTGACTTTTGAAGGACGGAGTCCCGAGGCTTGATGGAAGGTCGGTTTGAGCTGAAATTGATCAGGCACGGTCATGAAGCAGGAACAATGTTAAGTTCAGAATCTTGGAGCCAAACTCCAAAGGATGTGGAGTCGGGGTGATCAAGAAGGCCAAAAAGCACTGTTCCGGGCCACTTTTTCGGGATTTTGAAAAGCTTGTGGGTAGTAAAAGTGACCCCTGATGTGGGAATCAAAATTTTTACTGAACTAGACATTTCATATTCTCATTAAGACGGACAGTTTCCGTTAGACGAAGATTTTCCAGAAATGCACCGTTTGGGAGATAGCCGTTTTTGGCCCAAAATTTGGAATTTTGGAAAAATTTGAAAAGTGAGAAGTAGTAAAACCCAGAAATTCATAGAAGATGAATGGTGCATCGGAATTGAGATCCGTGAATTGCTGAGTGTTCCTGGTTATATGGACTAACTTCGCCCGATATAAAAGTTTTTGTGATTCTTCATGGATTTCCTCCCACAGGTAGCTAAAGTTGGCATTCTGGACCAAAATGCGATTGTGTAAAATGTGCAGAATTGGAATGAAAGTTGTCATTTTTTTTGAAGAGATGCAGTTTCCGCACCTAATGTCGGAATGGAGCATGAAGACAGGCATTGGAAAGCTTGTCCAACAGGGAACAATGATACATGACCCGATTTTGAATGAGATCTACATGTATCATAGATATTTAGTGCAGAAGAGTTCCCGTAGCTGTTTTGACAAACAAATTTTGTTGTCAATATGGGCAGTTTCTACAATTGCATGATATGGAAAGGAATTCCATGTTACGAGGAGGGATCAAAAAGGGAAGAATTCCTTAAACCCCTGTTTTTTATCATACTTACAATTATGAAATCGTCATATGGCATAAAAATGTTAAAAATGTAAGAGATTACATAGATGTATATGTACTAGATGGCATCTTAACAAACATTGCATAGTGCATATGGAAATGTTTGTGCCTAAATGGGATATTGCATATTGGTAGAATAATGAAGTCTGCATATGAAATGAACCATTAATGGAGGATATTGTGAATGATGATCACTATTGATGTTGGTATTGGTTGTAGGACCAAAGATAACAAAGAGCATGGCTAAATGTGCTGGGGATGTTATTGCATGAAGCCAACGACCTTATGCAGAAAGGATGGTGCAACAAATCCATGATCAAAAGTTGGAAAAAGGGCTGAACAGCCTGGGTAAGAGGCCAACTGATCAGGTAACATCAGGCGATGTTAATGGTAACCATGCAGGTAATGATTATCAGTGCCCAATTGCATGAATGTTGAAAAGGGATTTGGTAAGATCTCTTCAACTATGTTTGAGCTATGTTGAGGTAGTTTGCATGTGATATTGGTTACCGATTGGGACTGTTAACCTACCAAGCTTGGTGAGGTGTGGGTAAGTGAAGGAAATGATCCTTACACCCTATGACTGTTTAGAAATCTCAATGCATTCATATGAATTTATATCATGCCATGTGTATGTTGGTTATGTACTTAATAACCAAAGCAAGTGAGGACTGGTGGTCCTGATTATGATAATGCAAGTTATATGAGATAGTCATGTTTCGATCATAATATGTTTGAATGCATAGTACTCATGAAACAATGCAAGGTAGCATTGAGTAGATGTGCATTAAGAGATTTTATAAATATTGTGATGCATGGTATGAATGCATAGGGATGATGCATATATAGAAACGTATATATATTTCATTGCATTTCAAATATTCAACAGCTGAAGGTGTTTGAATTATTAAGTATTACAATTCCAAGATCACTTTAGTGACTGTTATGGAAATGAATGATTATGTGCGTAGATACTCACAACGTGTCTAGCTGATTGAAGTTTCAGTTTCAGGTAGAAAAGTCTTGCGTATGGCAATGAGGGTAAGCCCATAGTAAAGACCGGGATCTACCATGTACAAAATCCAAAGGTTATGAGAAGGAGGACATGCTGTAAGTGGATGCTCCCGTATGGCAGCGGGCATAAGACCATAACGGGCAGAGTGGTGTCACTTACAGGAGCCAAACAATATGAGGATAACCTCATGGATAAGAAAACCAATTTCTGTAGTAGACAGAATTGTAAATTCATATTGAATTTAATTATTAATGCTATTGATTGGTTATGGAACAATCATATTTGAAGCTTATTGCTAAATGTTGCTGACTGTTTGGCTATGTGATAAAGTGTGCCAGGATGACACATTGCAGGAATATCATGTGTGATGGCCTGCAGAATCCAAACTAGATGGGAAGGATCCCATGCTTTGGAAATGGGTTTCGGGTGAAACGCCATTGTAAATGTTGATAATATCTCAGACAAACTGCATGTTGGTAAGGCATGTGAGTGAGATAGTAAAATTATGCCAAGAAGGCATGTGTGGGTTATGGCTCGTGAAAAGATTGGGGTGGCAAACCGAAGGATTGTTGACTCAGAGAAGGGAGCCCCATTATTCACAAATGCATAAAATAAACATCTGTGAAACGAACGAGTATCCCGTAACCCTAACCAAGAATATATGTGTCTGGTTATTAGATTTAATATGCAGAGCATGTTTTATTATTTTACTATTGTTCCAGACTGCTTGAGTATGACTAGGGCCTACATGGCGCACATCGGACAAGGGGTGCACACATTTTCTGGTGCTGGGTCATGATAGGGTTTTCAATATTGACTACACCCTAAGGGAATGGACGCATTCCTGGTGTTTCAATACTTGATAGTGAATGATATGAAATATGATTACAATTTTTGGGCAGTAATACTGATAAGCCTGCTTATCCTTCTTGTGCTAACAGCTTACACAAATGCAACTTGGTGTTGCACCTAAGGGGCAAAGTGAAGAAGGGTGCTCAAAGAGGACTGCATGGGCAGTGGTAACCTTTCTACGCTCACACTAAAGGACATTAGAAGGGATGGATAGGCCCGAGGAGCTGTGTTGCAGAAAAGGGGTATCATCCTTGTGTAGTGTGAGTGGGTATTGTGGGGCCATGCTAGCCTGCAGTCAAGTGAGTCACCTATGGAGTTCCTGGAGGGAACCGCTGGTTGCACAAGAGAAGGAGCCAAGTAATCATATTATGTTGTTCATATTGACTGATAAACCCAGTCGATGTACTGGCTTGGCAATGGTTGTTGTATGCCTGATAAACCCAGTCGGCGTACTGGCTTCGCATTGGTTATTTGGGAGTTGTGACGAATGGTTATTGTATGCCTGATAAACCCAGTCGGCGTACTGGCTTGGCATTGGTTATTTGGGAGTTGTGACGAATGGTTGTTGTATGCCTGATAAACCCAGTCGGCGTACTGGCTTGGCATTGGTTATTTGGGGAGTTGTGGCGAAAGGTTGCTGGATGCCTGATAAACCCAGTCGGTGTACTGGCTTGGCATCGGTTACTTGCATGATGTGGAAGTATTGGTGAAAGGTGTTATTTCCTGACAAACCCAGTCGGAGAACTGGCTTGGAAATGGTTATTGTATGCTTGATAAACCCAGTCGGCGTACTGGCTTAGCATACTGATTTTTGAAATGCTTGATAAACCCAGTCGGCGTGCTGGCTTAGCATACTGATTTTTGAAATGCTTGATAAACCCAGTCGGTGTACTGGCTTAGCATACTGATTGGTGGGATGCCTGATAAACCCAGTCAGCACACTGGCTTGGCATTTCCTATTCGGATGATGTTGTGGAGCAGCATGTGTGCTGGCCAAGCATCCACCCCACAGGTGATCCAAGGCTTGTAAAGCAGAGAAGGAAACCTGTGGAGTAGCGAGGAAATGCACAATACAGATAAGTATTCATTTTCATTTAATTCTTGTTTGGAATAATGAAGATTTCGGGTACGAATATTATTGTAACCCAGCTAATACACCGTTGTTTCCTTGTTGGAAACCTTGGCCATTACAGGAAACAAGGACCTTGGAAAGAGCTATAAATGCTTGGTAAAGCTAGAGAGTAACTGGTTGGAACTATAAAATTCTCGGTAAATTCAGAGGGTAGTTGGTGGGAACATTAACCACTTGATGTTGTGAAGCAGCCGGCGTGCTGGCCAAACATTCCCTTAAATAATTGATAAAACCAGTCAACGTACTGGCTTGGCATTGCCTATTCAAATGGTTGTGGAGTAGCCTGCGTGCTGGCCCAACATTCGTTGTTGTATCCACGAGAAATCCAATGCTTGGAAAGCAAAGAAGGATCTTGTGGGATAAAGTGAAGACATCCAATGCAGGTATTGTTGGAAGCAAGAACCTTGAAGCATCTTAAGAATGTAGGTGGACATGTAACCACCTTGAAGAGCTCAGCATGAGCAGTAATGAAAGATGGGGCTAGTAGAACTGTGTGAGTCCTAGCAGCCAAGAGTTAGACCAACCAAGTGGAGGGACTCCATGGTTGAAAGGTCTGGAATAGACCATAGACACTACATGTCATAGCGAAGAAGGGCAAGTCAAGCATTCACGTGAAGTGAAAGAGGACAGGAGCATGAAAACCACAGTGGTGGTGTGGGATTCCAGAACGGAACAAAACTAAGAGGAGGAACTCTTACGGCTCTCTCTCTTTCCTTTTATTGATGCATTTATAGAGTTAGAAAGTTGCTGAATGCATGCATGACTGAAAGTAAAAGTGTGTTATTTGATTAAAGTGAATTGTGAATGCTAATTAATGAATTTCTTGTGAATGGATGAACATGAAGGAATTCATGTGTATGTTAGGCAAGCATGAAAAGTGTGGAAGTCTCATGAGTAAGGCATGGACTATCCATGTCAACCAGGGAAAACCATTGACTGATTTTAATGTTTGGGTTATGCTTGGCCTAACGAGAATTGTAATGATGAATTTCACAGGTGGAAATTGAATCAATTGGTTGCAGCCGGTGCAGGCAAGTGTTGCTAGTAAGCAAAGTGTGGTCAATCGTTCCATTGACCATGGCGGCAGACCAAGGGCTATTAGAATTGGCTGAAAGTCTTCTTCAAACAATTGCCAAGACCCAAGAAAATCTTGAAGAGATGCTCAAGATGCAAAAGCAGCAGAACAAGATGAACCACAAGGTCTTGCAGGACTCTCTTCGTCTGCAGAAAGAGGTAAAAAGTATTATGAAAGCAATTAGCAAGGGAAGGAAAAGTGGATCAGTGAAGAAGCATTCATCCAATCGTCCGATTAAGAAAACGCTCCAGGTGGGAAGACTCAAAGGAAATTGAGCAGGTAAAGATGAAGCAACCCGTGAAGTGTTGGAAATGTGGGGGGAATCATTACTTCCGCAACTGTCCAACCAGAGAACCTCAAGAGGGTAGCGGCCATAAAGTTTTCAGACTTATGGGTGAGCTAGAAGATTTGAATCAGCAGGAGCAGCTCGTGAAGATCAAAGGACTTGGTCCTGAAAGTTCAAGGTAAAGAACAGAATGCAGGGCAGATCTGCAAAGTTTTTGTGAATTTTGGACATATGTAAAGAGGGTATTTATTTCCGAAGTGCTGGAACACCGAGGACGGTGTTATTCCAAGGGTAGGGGAATGTAACGTCCCCAGCTTAACCCTATTGCATTAATATTGTAAATGATGTAAATATTGTCATTTAGTCATGGCGAGGAGCTCAAGGCCAAGGCCCCACCGTTGATTTAGCATTTTGTATCGGCAATTAAAAGTAGATGCCTACGGTTCTTGTGCGAGATGGGCACAATGTATATAAGACATCATGTAATTATGAATTTTCAATGAAAAACCCACAACCGGCTATGCAATGAAACAAAAGAGATGGGGCATGACTCTACAAGGAAAAGGGAGGGAAATTAATCAAACCCTTGAGCCAATGGTATTAATCCATGTGTCAATGGGGAAACCCATAAACCACCAACTACCCAATTTGTCTCATGCACCCAATCATTTAATTCTTCCAAAGATTGGTTGGGGCAGTTATTGCCTTGGAAATGAAGAAGTATGGCAGCCAATTTCGTGCATGGGCAAGCCATCAACTTGGAAAAACGTGTTTTGTCTCCTTGGGCAAGAAACCACCCACGAAATGGTGCCCAAAGCCATTCTGAACAGGCAGCCTTTGATCATTCACGCAGGGGGAGTTAGCTGGGGTCTTTCCATTTACGTTTTTCATCTAAATACTGCATTTTTCCATGCCTGGGAGTCGTTTTTGCAGTATATAACAGTTGGGAGAGGGAGGGCCATGTTTTGGGGATTGTAGGGAGGTCGTTTTTGCCCCTGAATGTCCAGGGACGTTTTTCTAAAAATGGATTTGGCTTCCTGGGTTGTTCACCAACTTCCCATTTCGTTTTTGTGGGTTCCCACGTTTTTCTAGGTTAGTTGAAACCCCATCTCATGCATCCCACTGTGGAAAACGTTTTCCTCATGCCCAGCAAGTGTGGTTCTGCTGTTATGTGCATCCTTGTTTTTGGTTTGAGCCTGTGAGCTGAAGTGTTGGAGTGGTAGTGGATAGAAGTGGCTTGATAAACCTAGTGGGGGAGACAACCTCTCAAGAAGATCAAGAGGGCTTTGGTTACTCTTCTATGCATACCCTGACAGCACTAGATAGGAAAGGTATGGCTTGAGGGACTGCACAGCAGTGAAAAGAATACTTCTTTGTGCTAGGTGTGTAGGTATTGTGGGTGCCAAGCTAGATAGATCTTGCAAGGTTATCCCTGGCTCTGTGCTGGAGCTCACTAGCTTATCAACTCTTCCTTTCCATCTCTTAGTAGCCTGATAAACCCAATTGTAGATTGGCTTGGCTCATCTTGGTGTATGCTTGGCTATGTGTGAGTCTGCTGTTCCCTGGTTCCTTGTAGAGATCATGCCCAGCTCGGGGGTGGCAGTGGTGCTGAGAGTTTGAGGAGCACACTAGCCTACGGTTGGGTGGAATGTTGCAGTTGCATAGCCAGTTGCTTGGGACTTCCTTATTGAGATAAGTATCCCCTTGTGTTAATTTGACAATTATCATTTGATGAATAATGGAATGAATGCTGGGTGTGCTATTGAATTAAATTCCACTGTGTTTTTCTTATGATTATACATTCCATATGTCTTTTATATGTTTTTAAAAGTTTATGCATACCATATGATCTTTTATAATTCTGCCAAGGTCTCTATTTAATGACTATCACAGAATGCTGAATGTATGTTAGATATCAGCATGATTTACTTTATCTCTGTTGTGTTCTATAGCATGCACATGTACATGTCCTTGTATCAATGAGTTTGATTTTAACGAATATAGGGCTAATTGCCCGGATTGAGCACTATGATCCTCTCTATCACGCTGGTATGATGGAGGGGACACTACATCTTCACTTGTCTTGATTCTTTATCCATGAGAAAAGCATATTGTTTGTCCAATCTAAAATGCACTAAAGGAATCTATGCATTAACGGTGTCTATACAAATATCAGAAAATGATGTTTACTATGTAGTTTTGTTGTGTATGGAAGACTATACTCTCAAGTTAAAGCATTTAACTTTTTATGTCTGAAAGCATTTTACTCATTAAGAATCAAGATAGTACCTTAATAAGGTCTGCCTTATCCTAGATGCTAAGAATTCCTTCACGAGCTTCCTCAGAAGATGACCACAATGGCAATCTAAGATTAGGATCATAAGATAACAAGGCACCAACATCTTTTGCAATCTTCATAGTTGAAAGATGAGCTGATCTGCATGGTTATGCAATCAGACTTATTGATCCAAAATGAAATATACCTCCCTACAAACAAATTACATCGTAAAAGCCTTAGTAAAGGGAACAATTTTCATCACCAAGTAGAATCCCAAATGGATTGAGTCCTGATATTTCGAAGAGTATACATACAATGGAAAACCAAGAAATTGCGACCCTCAAACAACTTTCAACAAAGTGAACTAGATGCCTCATTTCACTTAAGGTCAAGAATATAGAGTGTGAACCAAAAAACAAATCACTTAAACTCCAATTTACAACACATGTCCAGCACATCAAGAACAAAAACCTTGAGGTCTGATTCTTCACACATTGAATCAAGTTCGAACAATCTACACCATGTTTAAAGTTCCCATTTGTATTTTGATAGAACATAGGATGTAAATAACACCCAAGCCCAACAAGTTTATATGAAGCCACCCTCATAAGTAACAATATAACCCCACACACAAATAACTGAATCTTTTTTTATCAAATCTTTTGTCCATTTGTCCTTATTTTATACAACATTCCAAACATTTGCAGATCTAGAATTATATATCAAAAAACATCAACTAGGATAACTTGAAAGAAAAGAGGCACTCTCTATATGCATTATATGCAGAGCTCTTGAGGAAAAGGAAAATACTTCTAAAAATTACAAATATTGTCAGTTACAACTTTTATGTGATATGTCCATAATATATGGACATGCTGGGATAGGCATACTAAAGACTATAGTCTATGTGAAGGTTTACTCTGGTTACCACCTGTCGAAGGCTTGAAGTCTCCAAAGGTTTCTTGTGCATGGTTACATGGTAGTGATAAAAAAATATAAAAACCTCAAATTGACTATATCCTATAATTTCCCAGATAGAATTAGTCAAGCGCTCGACCAAGGGAGGATATTTGCAGGGAGACCCCTGGAAGTGGATTTCATTCAATGGTTAATATTTTTGTTGTTATATTGTGGACAACAAGGGACATCTGTACATACTCCACTTCAACCTGTGCGAAAAATGAACTATTCATGGGTGTTTCACCATTTTGTGGAAGGCTAGGCACATATGAATATACCCACTTCGGCCACAGTAAAAATCATTTGTTGGAGTATTTTTTGACTTTGTGTGAAGAATATATTGCGAATAAAAAAATTGCAGGTCCATAGGTCAAGAAAGAATGCCATTGCAAGGTTTATTCTCTGCATTTTTTGTGGTCATTTGTTTGCAAATCATCTTCACCATCTTCTCTATTTCTCTACAAATATATATTATTTCAATAAATTCACAAAACTTTCCATACTTATCATACCAATATCTAGTCCCTCATACTTTCCCAATATTTGTCGCACCTTTCATACTGTGTTTGGTAGCAAAGAATAAAAAATTCACTGTTTGTCAATTCTTATATCCATATACTGACTTTCCCAGAGCCATCGACATTTACAACAGGCTAAAAAATCCCTACTAAACAAATGCGAGACCCTTCAATAGGAAAATATTTTGAGAATTTTCATTGGGCGCATCCAAAAACCGACTGATAAAACATGTATGTCGGTATCAATGTACAACAAATATTTGGCATTTTGGAGAATTAGAGAAACAGAAAAGGGATGTGAGTCTGTGGCTCTACAAGTGCCACCATTGTAAGAGTTTATAGTGCAGATATGTAGCAGTTCCCAAGGAGGTACTGTAGTGCAAGCTTGAGCAGTAATATCAACAATGTTGTGAAGCCAAAAGGAGCATGCCTATGGAGCATCCTCAATGCCCTTCAGGGACTCTCAAAGAAAGGAGTTAGAGGCGAGGGGGGAGAAATCCTTCTTCCAGTGTTTGCAGTAAAACAATAAACTCTAGGGAAGGTGTGTCTTGTTTGAATGCAGGCTCTGTTATGTGATTTAAACGCTTTCTTGAGCTCATGATGCAATTAAATCATGACAAACACTATGTATAACAACTACAGCCCTTTGCCTACGTACTGAACGGGGAAACTTCCAAAGCTTAAAAATATAATTGCGGGAACTGAAAGCAGATGAAGCACTGAGAGGGATCCACCTTTGGCATGATTCATCAACCAGATTCAGAAAAATGAAAATTTAAATTCCACACTTGTAGTTTACTGTGGAAATACCTCAATCTCAAACCAAATACTCCATGGCATGCCTTTATTTATGGACAAGAATAAATTTCATTCTTGAAATCAAATGCCACTATTCTAAAAATAGGGCTTTAAAATCACTTACGCAAATTTTTTATTAGAGAAAAGAAAATCATATTTATGTGGATTTGCAAACCTGGGAGTGAGATTGGACCAACCTAGATCCAAATCCTAGGCTCTATCAAGGGCCGAGAGGGATCAAATCCCCCAATGTGCAAACCTCTCCTCAAAAATCTCCTCTTGAATATGGCTATGCTCGATACTTCTACATATAGTCAACATTGCATTCTCAGGATAAATTTTCGAATCATTGAGAGCCATGAGAATATTATTGGTTCAAAGTATCTACCATTACACATTTGAATATATATCTTTGACCCACATAAATACAGATTGTTTTTATTTGATATATCTTTGACCCACATAAATATAGATTGTTTTTACTTGGGTCTGGCAACATATCATATTCCTAAGACTTTGATTTTACAAGGGTCGACTTCCCTGGTAAGCCACGGTTGACAACTACACATCATTACAAAAGTGGTAAGCTATGTAAATTCAACACTTTCTGTTTGTTTATGATTGTGAATCATTTTATGGTTTCAGTGCATGGTTGAAAAATCAGCACTATAAATTGGAGTATATTATTTTTATTTGTGTTTTCACCAGACTTAATTAGTTCAATTGATAACTTTTATTTTAGTTTGTAATATGTGTTTTTTCTTGTTTTTATAATTTGAATATAATCTGAAGAATGAACTAGTTTGAGTCATTTTTCTTATTTATTTATATAAAGGTAATGTAACATTACATATCACATTCTCAATTTCGAGCTTTTAATTTCTAAATAATGAGAACCTAATCTGAATTGACAAATTTTACATCTTATATGCAAATATTGTTGTTTAAAAAAGTAATATGAATAAACCCTGTGGATCATGTTTATGGCTAAAGGCGTTAGCAAATTCATATTTTGTTGAAAAGAGTTCCACAAGGTGGTAGAAGTAGAACAATCAACTGAGAATCGCCATCTAAAATGTTTTGGAAAAGAGTTTTATATGAATCTGTAGGAGCTGTATTTCATTGAAACTCTGAATCCAGTTATTGCCATCAAACTTCTTAACATTGTTCTACAAATTCCATGGTTTTTCACAGATTCTCCGACCGGCCTCGCATAATTGATTACTTGTTATTGGTGTACTACTTCTTTTCTATTCCTATAGATATTTAGACTACTTCAATCCTGATGTGTCGAGTAAGAGGGTATAAAAATTGGACGTGTTGTTATTTTACCATATTAGGATTACAGGCATCTCCGATACCCATGAATAAATATAAATACTGTTGTTTCTTTTTATTGTGTTAGAGTTGAAAACGCATCTCTTACATTCTGTGTTTCAATTAGATTATATTTTTGTCTAATATTATATAATATTTAGCATACATAACACAGTGTTGGTTTAAATTGAAATGTTTGTTAGAAACTAGTGGACTTCCTTGCCAGGAAACATGCAATTCTATTTATCTTGTTTAATCTATGGATAAGTTCCTTAATCCAAAATGGCACCTAATTTTGAATGGCGAATGATTATTATAAAAGAAGAAACCAAGTTAGATTTAACGATATATGAATAGTCTAATCGAATTGCATAGCTACCCCTGAACATAGATATTTGGTGGCACTGGTAGAAGATATTCTGTAGAGATCGAAGAAGAACACAAACATTGGAGGAAGACATATATAACATCGCATCTATAATTCTAATTCTTTTTATTAATGTGCTAAATCCAAAACGTATACATTTACCATGCAACATTGAAGAATATTGTTGAATTTAAATGACAGATTGAAGCAACCATTAAAATATACACATTTGAAAAAATGGCATCCATTCACTCAAAATAATAAAAAGTTTCATTAATCTTCCCCGAAATCCAAGACGTATTATTCTTTTTTGTTTATTGCCGACAATAAAGACAAACATGGACAAAGTTACAAAATCTCCCTCATATTTACTTTTTACTTTGTATTATTCTTTTCTGTTTATGGCCGACAATAAGGACAAACATGGACAAACGTTACAAGATCTCCCTCATACTGGGATCTAGAGCACCTCTCGGTGCAATGACTGTCCCTTTTTGCAATCTGAATTTGGTCTCCACTGTAGCATCCTCAATGCCTAGAAATGGTTTTAACTCAACAAGAGCAATTTGTACAGTTCCTTGGATGACTCGAATGGGCTTGGTATTGACAGCTGGTAGATAGTGGGTATTAAAATCATACCCAGCTCTCCTTTGGCCACTTTGCAAATTTGAACATTGATATATACCAATAGCTTAGATGACCATATTATTATTCGTACCTTAGGACCCATTAACATTATTGGTTGATTTCCTTTGCACTTGGCAGGTGTTTACATTATTGACATATGACTACGTGACTCTCTCCCTTGTCTCAACTTCAGCACATTTACCACAGGGAGGAGTGTACATGGTGGGTGGTGGTAGGTAGCGGATTTGGAAGAGGCCTTTTGTTATTCAATTTTTCAGTGGGAGGTTCATATTGCTTTGACTCCATTCCCCATTGGACAAGCTTTGGTATCACAGTTCAACTTACAAGGCCATTTTATTCCAAACAGGTACAAGGGGTCTATTGGTATGTTCCTTCAGAGCTCTCACAAAGTATCATTCACAGTTTTCAGACACGGATATTTGTGGATTCTCGACATCTCGGAGGGGGGTCTCATCCCCTTGAGTCACCATTTTAACCCCTGAAATTGCTCCACAGTAATTTCAAGGTTAAGCACCAGCAAGATTCCATTAGGTTGGTCATATTAGTTTTTTGATCGATGACATGCATGCTTCAGGCTTTAAGCAAATGAAGGGTCTTGAATACCTAGAGACATAAGGGTCAGAGTGTAATTATGAGATTGTCAAAGAAACTGAAAAGCATTCATTGTGATCTAGAATATGAAGCAAGAACGTCTTTCAAAATATCAATATCAATATGGTAGGGGAAAAAGTGCCACTGCAGATGAGAAAGGACAAAATGTTTCTGACAGTCAATCTGAATATGCAGCAAACTTTGCAATTAATGATGAAGGAAGCAATTCTAGGGGAAGGAAGGCAGAATATAGCTCTCCAAAAGATCTTGGCAAGTCCTCTCAAAGATATGTTTCAGTACCTTCATCTCCACGAGAATTTCAAAAGATCAATCCTTCAAAATCAATTAACATGATTAATTCGTGGATACAAGTGTTTCAATCTACATCACATCCATCCAAGCATTTGTTACCATTACCATTCCCAGAGTGGAACATAGAATTTTCTAAGTTAAAAGTTGGTGTCCAACCTGGTTTCAGTTCCTTTGAAGAATTTTTTCAAGGCATAGGGAGAAGAATAGAGGTTGCGATTAAGGTTTTGCTTGAGCAAAATTTTGAATGAGGAGAAAATGGAACACTTCTAAAACGAAATATCACTGCTAAGCCGCATGTGACATCCAAATGTACCATAAGTGATCCCAAGATTTTGGAGAAGTGCATTTTGTTGAATGAGCTACTCACTATGAGCTGCACACTATGCATAAGCTCACTGAACAATTGAAGAGAGAACTGGTGGAATTTGCATATGCCTCAAACAAAGTTATGGTAACAAAGCACATTTAAACAATTGGGGAGCATTGTCAAGTTATAACTGGACCGAACATGGGTGGAAAAGGTTCCTACATACATCAAGTGGCTTTGATCGTAATTATGGCCTACGTCTATGGGTTGGATCAGTAAAATCTGGGAATGCTTATGAGTAAAAGCAATTGAGGAAATTTTGGACAGCAGATTTCGAGGTTCCTAACAACCGTGATCAAGGGAATCCATGATAATGTCCAAACTGTCCAAAAATCAAACAGATGGCTCTTGTATGCATGAATATGGACTTATATGTTCCTAGCTAAAGGTCTGAGATTGAAGGAGTGTTGGGCCTGGCCCAGGTTGGGGAAATTTTGGATAACACAAGGAGGTTGAGCTGCGGAGTTGAGCGCATCTCAACAAAAGATATAATTTTGTACAAGTATGGGGGATGCTGCGAAGTTGTGTGCAACAACCCAATTTTGGCAGCACCGCGAAGATCAGCGCTGCGAGGAAGCAGTGCTGCGAAATGATCAGGCCACGTGGAGCCAGCAAAGCGAAATGTTGGACGAAGGGCAGGTACAGGTACCGGATAGACCAACGGTGGTCTAATTTTGGCAAAGATGCTTCAGGATGCCGAGCTGCGGGCATGAGCATATCAGGAAGGCAGCCAGTTATACGAGATCGTTAGGCAAAGAACGACTCGGGGAAAGTGACAGCTGGGCGTGCTTAGTGGTACGAGACCGTTAAGTGGAGAACGACTCTAAGAAAGCGACTAGAGGCTGAGCCAGTTGTATGAGGCCATTAAGAGGATGAACGGTCTACAGAGAAAGCGACTAGAAGTTGAGCTAGTCATACGAGTCCGTTAGTGGAAGGGCGGCTCGATGAAGATGACCTATTGGTGTGCACACAACAGGAAAGCCGAAAGTGATAGAACGAAGGCATGGAGGACTGCCATGACAGCACACTCGCTACCAAAGGCCAACGGGATGGTTTAGAGAAACTGTAGTAGTTTTGGAAACCCTAAGGGTTTCAGTCTTCAGCATTGTAAAGACATGACCTTTGGGCATGGTCTATAAAAGAAGAAATTTTTGTAAGGGAAGGGGTTACTTTGGTTACTTTTGTTGTTGATGTATTGAAAGATCTATTCTGAGTAAGAAGCCATTGTAAAGGCTCTGCAGCTATGTGCATAGAGACACAGTCGAGAGAAGAGAGGTTCTGCAGCTGTTTGCACACACCAAGAGCGGTTGTCCCCTTCCCATTAAAGATATATATATAACAACTGTTCTTGTGGACGTAGCTTCCCACCCGGGGGAGTGAACCACGTTAAATATTGTGTTGTGTGATTGAGTGGAACATTGTTGTGTATGATTGCATTTACCTGTTTTCTGTAGATGAATATCTGAATATTTCCTTGCATTCTATTATGTGAAGACTTTTGTATGCATTTGCCCTCAGGAGAGTATGGAGATGATATGTTAAGTCTGCAAGTATAGATGAATGGTTAATACTTAGCTTTGCTTATGAAAGAAGTGAATCAGTTATTTGTTCAAGTGTTAAGAGATTGCTTAAGTACTTTTCTATGCACAGCAGACGAATGAAGGATAGTGATTTGCATCTGTGGTAGATGCTTAAACCAATAAACATTCTAAGTGTATAAATGAATGTTAGAGTAATAGTCAATTCAGTGCATGAATGAGTGGATGAGTGATACTCAGTTCAGTTCCTTAAGCCTTCCCGAGTACTTCAAGTATAAGATTGAACGGGATTGTTCGCAGTCTCAGTAGAAGCCCCACAGTAGAAGGACTTAGTGGTGCGGACCGCGGCGTTGTCCATCGCCATGCAGTCTGGCCTCATAACGCATACCCCCTGTTGCGCTGTGCAATGCGTCCGTCCAAACAACTCATCACATACTGTGGAAACCTGATTCTGCAATACCCCATAGATACACCTCGGGTGAGACCTCAACCTGCTCGCAGGTTGTTGCCGAAAGGGCCGGTGCGAAGGGGTTTTGTTGGTCAAAGGGAAACCGTGAAGAACCTGGGTCTTATTGAAAACCTCTGGGTTAGCATCAGTCAAGCCAACAAATGGTTTTGTTGCCGTGTTAGAATATGTGATGAGTTGCAACCGTAATGAGTGACGAAGAATATCAGTTCCCGGAAGGCTCCAACAATTGGCATCCTCAAAAGGTAGAAATCCAAGCTTGGTGTGACAAGACCGTAAGAGACTTTGCAAGGCAAGAGAATAGACATCCGCGTCTATCTGACAAATAGTGGTTGAATAGATATATGTGGAAAGATATTCACAAGATTTTCTGGGCATCATTTCCAAACGAGCTGCACGAGTGGATCTCGCGGCTCGCAGAAAAGAAAACCTGTTTTCAAGGAGGAGTTCCTACACAGTGGACTCCCGAGCTTACAGCATAGCTCAAAGCGATAGACAGCCCATTGACATGTACAGTTGACTTTTCGATCGATCATATGCTAGAAGGCTTCGTAACAGAATTTGCTCTAGACACATTCAAATCCTACAGCCAAGCAGAAGCATATTTTTTCCAAGGATTCCAAGGTAAGTACCTGAACAATCTCAGTCTATACATTAAGATGATGTTAGATGAGAAAGGTGTTTTAAGAATGCAGTAATATTTTCAAGTTTGTCATGGTAAACAATATATATAGTGATTCTGACAAAGACACCCATAATCTTAGAAGTGGGAAGAGATATAAATTTAATAAGAATCTTGGAGGCCCTGGATTCCATATAGATACCGAGATTCCTTGTGACCTTGACAACGAAGCCGCGCCACCATTTACCCCTCGGAACCCACCGGCTACAGAGACCGTGCCACCCTTATCTTAGAACCCACCCGCTGTGGAGCCCACCCCGCAGAATACTCATCCCAATACATCTACCCCGATAAGCCCATTTGTTTTCACTGCACAGAGCCCTTTACAGCAGCCGTGCACTAATTCGGGCACTACACCACCTAATAGGACAATGGCAAACACTGATATGAAGCTACTGATCTTCAAAGGAACTGGTCTAGAAGACCCTGACCAGCATTGGTTATTTGGGAAGCCGTATGGAGTGTAAAACAAATCCAGGCTGATGCCGTGAAGAGAGCACAACTCATCACCACCTTCACATGTAGAGTGTTACATTGGTTTATGAAGTAATCTCAGGCACAGTCGAGAACCCCAGCAGAAATTAAAGATGCACTTGTGGCAGAGTTTAAGAAACCCAAATCTGAATCTCAGTGTATAACCGAGTTGAAAGAAATAAAGCAGAAACTGACTGAAACAGTCTGGGAGTTTGATCAGAAGTTTAAGACACTTTTGGACCAAGTAAGATTTGTTATAGCTCCACAACAGCACAAGGAATGGGTCATTGCTGCGATGTTTCCCCACATCAGATTACCATTGATGCAGCAGAAGGTTGCATCGCAGGCAGAGGCCTTGGAGATCGCAATGAAACTAGAGGCTTCGCCGATTGGTGAGACTAGTTCTGGGATGTCTCAGATCCAGAAACAGCTGACCACCCTGACACTAGAGCTACAAAGCATGAAAAATGGCAAAGAACAAAGGTATGAGCCTAGACATGAGGTCTGGTGTACAAGTTGTAAAGGAGAAGGCCATGACCGGGAGCATTGTCCGTTATTCTGCAATTATCTTAACAGCGGTGCGCCCAACCCGATAAATCAGAATCAGGCCCCATCATGTGAAATTTGTAGAACCATACGACACAGACCTGAAGACTGCTATCTCATACAGAAATATGTGAAAAAACCTAAAAATTTATACTGCAATTTCTGTAAATTAGTTGGACATGATGAATCCAACTGCCGCGCATATGAACTAATGAATGAGAGAAAATGAGATATGGACTCAATGAGAGGCGTCGGCTTGTACCGTGTACAAGAAGAAAACTAGCCAAAACAAGAAAACGCGCAATATGACCATGGAGGTTACAGAGGTCGTGGTGGTGGATACCGCGACAGAGGAAGAAATGCTGGCCCAGCGCAGGGAAGAGACCGCGGCCAGGTCATTTGTTACAATTGTGGCCATCCGGGTCACGTATCTAGAGATTGTGTTAACCCATGCACTACATGCAACTATTGTAAATCATTCAAGCATGTTATTGAAGACTGCCCAATGCTAGAGGTGGAAATGCAAAAAGGAAGACGGATGGAGACAGCAAATCCAAACATCGAGTGGATTGCAGTAGAGAACAGACCAGTGTACCCGAGCATCAATGTGGTCACGCGCAGTGGTGCTGAGACAGGCCGCGATAGGGGAGCAGAATATTCCATGTCAAGGGAGGCTGACACAAAGCAGACCCCTCTTGGGACAGTATGGATAAGGAAATCTCCAGGAAAAATACCTGCTCTCGACCTACGAAAGAACATGGAGATCTTTATCGATACGCGGGATACCTTCAGAGAACTGGCAACAGAATCATAGAGGATCTCGTTGCATAGTGAAACACCGCATGTTGAAGACATGCCAGCGGCCTATGACAAAACAAGCACCGTAACAGATGTCAACACTTCGGTTGGCAAATTCCTGCGAAGCTGCATGAAGTTACTAAAAAGTGAAAATGCCACAGTAGAGCTACAGAATCTCATAAACCAATATGAACCACAGACAGGAATAGAAACTTCTAATAGCGCAGTACATCACATAAGTAAGCATAAAAGAATAGGCCGAGAAATGAAGCTTACCGCGCAGATAGGATATTTTGAAATGGATGAAGTCATCCTTGATCTGGGATCTGAAGTGAATGTCTTGACTAAGCAGACATGGCAGCAGATGGGTCGACCAAAGTTGTCATTGTCACATATCCAGTTGAGAATGGCTAACCAGGAGAAAGTCATACCTTTTGGCTACTTAGCTGATGTGATGGTCGACATTGATGGAGTCCAAAGTCATGCAGACTTTGAAGTTATCGAGATTGTGGATGATAGTCAGCCTTTTCCTACACTGCTAGGAATTGACTGGGTTATTGATAACTTGGCTATCATAAACCTAAAGACAAAGAAGATGATATTTGAAGGAAAGCATATTAGGGTCATTGCACCGTTGGATCCTACAGATGGTGACAGATACAGCAAGCCGATTCAGGAGGAATCCAAGGCTCAAGACTTGGACAGACTATACTAGCTCACTGCGAACCAAGAAGATTACATTAATCCTACCGCGGATGGTACACTCAAGTGGAGATTTGACAGCTCCTGCATCTCTAACTCAGAGGTAGGACTGGAAAATTGGAAAAGCCGCCTACATGAAGTATTAGCAAGAAGGTGCGTGCAGGTTACGAAATCACTGCGCTAGATTGGAAAGAAGGTAAGTTCGATTCCCACATATGATGGTTCTGCTAATGTTTACACTTTCATCCAGGAATATACTGCAGCAGTTCCAGATGAGCATAGGTTACCCGCATTGGATACGGCATTGCGGGACACACCAGCTAGATGGTGGGATGTGCACAAGCAGACATTGACCACTTGGGATCAATGCAGGATTAAGATGCAGATTCGGTTTGCCGACAGGGTTACTTTACCCTTTGAGAAGTTTAATGGACAGACAGATCCTAGTCAGCACATTGAACTCTCTTCGTAGGGATGGTTGGAAAGGCCACATGAAGAATGGGTACACCTGTTTGTGCATACCTTGGAGGATGAAATTCTGAAGAAATGGTACCTAGACCTGGAGTTGCGCAGGGAAACCATTGATTGGGAGATGTTGACTGCGAACTTCTAGAGGGACTTCAGCTTCGAGGATGAGAATCCGTTGATCCATGAGGCATTGCAGATAATTAAGGAACGCATATTCAGGGGAGACTATCTTCGCGAAGATACGACATGGGAATAATTCTTCGAGGCAGATACTGTTCCTACGAACCTACACTTAGAATGGAAGGAACATGAAGAACATACCATAGAGTGTTATAACCTAGCTTAAGAAGATGAGGATAGCGAGGAAGACGATGACGATGATCCACGCAACATAAACATACCATATTCGGAGGGTGCGCGCGATGTAGAAGGACCTCCACTGGAAATCCCAGATATGAGCGGACCGATAAAGACACAGAAGGAGAATATTGGCACAAGTAAATAGTCGAAGTTCTCATCATTTGGAGACTATTGGGACGATCAAACTGTTGCGAAGATCGCAGACACCTTACATGAGTATCAGGAGCTGTTTTCGACAAAATTTATAGAAATGAAAGGAATTCTGGGAGACCTAGGAGTCATGAAGATCCCCTTGAATCTAGGCGCCAAGCCTGTGAAGCAGAGGCCATACAGATTGAACCCACGGTATAAAGAAAGTGTCCGCGCAGAGCTGGATAAGATGCTAGAAGCAGGAATCATTGAACCTGTCGAGGAATTTGAGTGGATTAGTCCCATGGTTGTTCAGGATAAGAAAATGAAGGGTGAGATCAAGATTTGTGTGGATCTCAGAAAATTGAATGATGCTTCTATGCACGACCCATTCCCCACTCCTTTCACAGATGAAGTGCTTGACAATGTTTGAGGGAATGAGGCCTATTCCTTTACTGATGGTTTCTACGGATATCATCAGATCAAAATTGATCCTGTGGATAGGCAGAAGATGACGATTGCTACAGAATGGGGGTCATTCCAGTACACAGTAATGCCTTTTGGGATGAAGAACGCGCCTGCCATATTTTCCCGAGTCGTCGTCGTAGCATTTAAAGACTTCATGCACAAGTTTCTGGAAGCCTACTTTGATGATTGGACTGTCTTTGGTCTATTGAAGAACCATTGCGCGAATCTCAGAATGTTGCTTGAGAAGTGTAGACAGCATCAGATCTCATTGAATCTGAAGAAGTGCATTTTCTGTGTTCCATATGGAATCTTACTTGGACACATTATCTGTAAGCAGGGATTGATGGTGGACCCTGTGAAGATTGCCATTATTGTGAATTTTCCCACACCAACTTCTGTTAAGATGTTGCACTCTACCTTAGGCCATACTGGATATTATAGGAAGTTCATAAAGGGTTACGCATAGATAACCGCAGCAATGGAAAAGATGCTAAAGAAAGATGCACTGTTCATTTGGAACGTGGAATGCAAACAGGTTTTTGACACACTTAAAGAAAAGATGGTTACTGGGCCGATCCTAGTCTTCCCAGACTGGGAAAAGTCATTCCATGTTCATGTTGATGCATCATGCATTTCCCTGGGAATTATATTAGCTTAGCCAGGAGAAGGAGGTATTGACCATCCCATTGCATTTTCAAGCAGAAAGCTCTCGACAGTGGAGAAAAATTAAACTACTAGTGAGAGGGAAGGCTTTACGATGGTATATGCACTGCAGAAATTTAGACACTACTTACTTGGTGCACACTTCCTTATGTTTACTGACCATTCTGCATTGAAATACTTGGTCAATAAGCCAGTGTTAGGGGGGCGCATATGCATATGGTTGTTGCTATTCCAGGAGTATGATTTTGAAATTTTTGTTAAGCTCGGCAGGCTGAACTTGGGACCTGATCATCTCTCTAGGATTGAGTCAGGAGAAGAGCCGACAAACATTGAAGACAGTCTGCCTGATCCACAGTTATTTTCTATACAGGTTGTCGATGATTATTATAAGGACATCATCGAGTACTTAACAACAGGGTTGGCACCGCAGGAGTTCTCTGTCCAGCAGAAGAAGCAGCTGGTAGTGCGCGCCGCAGACTTCACTATCATTGCAGGTTAGTTATACAAACTCGGACCGGATGAAGTCTTGCGCAGATCTGTACTAGACCATAAGAGACCATTCATCTTAGTAGATGCGCACTCAGGGATCGCAGGAGGACATTATGTAGGAAGGGCTACCACGCAGAAGATACTACGCGCAGGACTATGTTGCCTACGATCCATAAAGACTCTAAAGAACACTGCCGAAACTGCGATGTATGTCAGAGGACAGGAAAACCTTCGCGTAGGGATGAGATGCCATTGAACCTGCAGTTGACCTTGCAGGCATTTGAAAAATGGGCCATTGATTTTGTGGGACCTATAAACCCACCAGGGTAAAGAACTAGTGTGAGGTACATCATTACTGCTACTGACTACCTCACCAGATGGGCAGAAGCAAAACTGGTGAAGGATTGCAGCGCAGGCACTGCCGCGCAGTTCATTTTTGAAGAAAGATTGTCAAGATTCGGGTGCCTGAAGATTTTGATGAGTGATCAAGGCACTGAATTTTTAAACAAGACTATTGAAGCTCTCAAAGAGGAATTCCATATCCATCATCAACGCAGTACACCATATCACCCGCAGGCGAATGGCACTGTTGAGGCTTTCAATAAAATACTGGAGAATGCGATGACTAAAATTTGCAATGTGAATAGAGATGATTGGAACCTGCGCATCTCATCTTTGTTATGGGAATACATGACCACTTGCAAGAAATTGATGGGCCACACACCCTTTCGGTTGGCTTACGGACAGGAAGCTATAATGCCAATGGAGTACATTGTCCCCAGCTTAAGAATCACCACATTCACAGGGATGGTAGACCCCGCAGCGCTAGAAGAAAGGTTTCTACACCTAGTTGGGTTGGAAGAAGATTGTGTCATCGTCGGCTTCCACCAGCAAGTCCAGAAATACCGCGAGAAAGCATGGCATGATAGCCATATAAAGAACAAGTGCTTTTAGGTAGGTGACCTAGTCCTCCTGTATGATAGCAAATTCATTAAGTTTCCTGGTAAATTTAAGATGCATTGGCTTGGTCCATATACTGTGATACATGTTACTAACACTGGTGTAGTCTAGTTATCCAATTTAGCTGGTGATACCCTACCAACTTTGATAAATGGAAGCAGGCTAAAGCTGTACCATGATAACCCTGCTTCACGGAATCCTGAATGATAAACAGAGGGAGAAAGTTCTAAGTGTCAAGTACAATTGAAATTGGACATTGGAAATGTAAAGGAGTCTGTACATGTATGATAAGTAGAACAATGTATGTACCGCGCAGCACTACTGAAGCTGCACGGAAGGGAAAAAAAAAAAAGAAGAAGAAGAAAGGAAAGAAAAAGGGAGCCATGCAGTTCAAACACCATCACCGTGAAGTAACTGCGCAGGATCAGAGATGGACTGCCATGCAGCTTGGCACAGTACTCAGAAAAATAGCCATTACCCTGCTTTTGAGAAAAATATAGCCGTTAGGTGACCGTTGCAAGCACTCGCTTCAGCATTTAACGAAAAGATAGCTTTTCTGAACATGCTGACGACGGAAGGGACTGAAGGATCTGCTCAAACTGGCCAATGGAAACCTCATTAAATGCTCATCTAGCCATTGGATCATTGCTTTTTGATAATCACCTCGACATAATCCAACCATGCAGGACAAAGGGAAAGGCACAGTTGCACCACGAATCAAGACTCCCATGATAGGCCAGACGGCGCTGAGATCGCCGGTCTTTCAGAAGGAACCCTTGAAGTTGACACCGGAGTACATATCACCACGGGCGTTGGATGCCCCAGTATTTAAATTGGTCAAGAGTGCCCATTATGAAATCCCCTTGTCACCGATTTCGAAGCACATAGAGGTTTCCCAGAACCTGCTAGGAAAGATCCCAGACTGTAAATGGGATGACTATGACCTCCTAGGTGTACAAAAGGAAGAACCCCACAATCCCAAGTACCCACAGTTCCAGCATGACCAGTACATGTGCTGGAAGAAAGATGCTAAGGGCATATTTAACTTGGTCGTCGAACGCTGGTTGACGCCGGTAGTGGAGTCCGGATTGCTGAACCTACTCTGACTACCTCATTTTGATCACTCACCAGAACTTAATGCAGTGGTTCGCACTTTGATGACACGAATCCATCAGGGATACCTATGGCTAGACAGAAATGTTGATGTGAACATTGACTTAATCCACCGCGCCACAGGACTAAGCAAGTGCGGTGAGGATCCCAAGCAATTCTTCCAGGGAAGAGTAAGGAAAAAGACGTTGTCGCGAAGATGAAGAAAAGCCATGCATTGGTGAAAGGAAAAAGAGGGTTTCCAATAGAAGAAATCGAAGATAAAGAGACAAGATTTGTCACACAGTTGCTCGCAGGAAAAATCCTAAGTACAGCCAAGCCTCCGGAGGTGCCTGCGGGCATAATACTACTCGGTGTCGCAGTGGCTGAAGGGAGCCAATTCAATTGGTGTCAGTACCTTCTAAATGAGTTCCTGGACGAACTCAATGATACCCTGGATAATGGAGGTCAATTCCACTTCACATGGTTGATTATCCTTGTTGCATTCGTAGGTTGGAAGGAACCAGAAAAATATGTTGGTGTAATTACAGAAAGCAATGATTCCAGAGGATTGCGCTATGCCAACCTTTGGGAAAATATGAACACAAAGCGCTAGCACGCGACAACTAAGGTATTCTATCAGTATTACACCCAGCTGCGCCATGCGATCACCAGAACATCACGCATTACAAAGCAGGTAACGTCGAAGTACATTCACGTTATTGATTTTATGGCAGACATGCGATGTATTTTTATTTCACCCAAAGCAAGGATGGAGAAGCCAGAATGGTATGCGGGAAATTACCATATGTATGAGGAAGACATTGACATCCTCATGAGGGACTGGCCGGCTGACTTCCGTGTCGAAGTCATGGATGTCGAGACTAATTCAGAAGAAGATGAACCAATCCCACTATCATGCCCTATTGTTGAAGAAAAAGGAAAGAGGAAAGAACCTAAAACCCCGCAGAAGCCAAAGGCGCGAAAGAAGATGAAAGCAATAAAGAGTCAATCTGAGACAGTGTTGAACGAAGAAGACTTCAAAATGATTACAGAAAAGGTCTCAGAGCATATGGGGGAGCTAATGAAAGAAAAAGACAAGAAGGACAAGGTCATACAGGATGACCTACAAAGGACTAGGCTCGCACTGCAAGGGCTTATGAAAAATATGGACGATGTCCAGAAGAGCCTACCCTTACCGTGCGACGCAAGAGTTGAAGGGAGGTCGGCAGGAACCTCACAGTAGACACCGCCGCAGCTAGCCATAACGCTGCCTTCAAAGACCAGAGTTGTTCATTTGGATCCATTGGCCATTTCATTACCAATGTCAGAACCGAGCGTTCTGGAAACAAAGGGTGTCGAGCAGGTAGAGCTTGACCTGGCCAACATTCCTTTTCCTGGATTACACTTTCTACACATGCAGATCATCGATGAGATGCATGAAAGAACAGTAGATTCCATGAAGTCGAAGGTGGAGCTGCAAGTCACAAACAGGCATCTTGAGGACTATCAGTCCTGCACACAGATACAATTTTATGATGAATAGGACCGTCGGCTACGATTGGAGAACACCATTACTGATGTCACAAACGATATTGAAGATTTAGAACTCTAGGACGATCCTGCAGACACTGTTCTGAGGATCGGAGAAAAGGTGAAATATTTGAAGATGGAATTACAAGATAAAGAGATTCTTCATGAGGCCGATCTTACCACCTTGAAGGAAAACCTCAATACGCAGACACCATTAATTGAGCAGCAGTTAAGAGAGCAAGGAGTTAGCACCGTGGCACAGAACATAACCAGTGAGATGGCTAAGTGCCAAGATTTGTTGGAGAAGGTTTCAAAGGCATTCATTGCCCTTGAAGAGGATCAAGGGCTGCTAAGGTAAAGACCGTGGTAAAAGAAAAGCAGACTGCACTGGAACAATTGGACGCAGAGGTCAAGGCTCTGCCACCCAGAGATAGGCTATCTAGGTATAAGGATATCTCAGGCTTGAATAAGGAGGTCCAAGTGTTAAGAGAAAAAGAGACTGAGATGGATAATCAGTCGCAGCAACTTCTGGAGGATGCCACAGCAGTATCGTAGCAGATCGAAGACAAGCTGAAAGATCTGCACAACAACCAGGAGCAGTTACAAGGACAAATTAGAGAAGAGATAACTCCGGCACTGCTTGATACAGTAAAGCAAGTCAAGCAAGACACCAAGGAAGCAGTGGAACAGTCGATCGGCACTTACAATGAGTTCGCGACCAAGCTAGCTCCACAGGTCATGGAGCAGATCCAGATGGCCGAAGTAGGAGGTGGCTCGGGGATGAGCCACATGTAAGTGTTAGGGGCATGTTGGGCCTGGCCGAGGTTGGGTAAATTTTGGATAACACAAGGAGGTTGAGCTACGGATTTGAGCGCAGCTCAGCAAAAGATATAATTTTGTAGAAGTATGGGGGATGCTGCAAAGTTGTGCACAACAACCGAATTTTGGCAGTACCACGAAGATCAGCACTGCAAGGAAGCAGTGCTGCAAAGTGATCAGACCACGTGGAGCAAGCAAAGCGAAATGCTAGATGAAGGGCAGGTACAGGTACCAGATAGACCAATGGTGGTATAATTTTGGCAAAGATGCTCTAGAATGCCGAGCTGCAGGCATGAGCATATCTGGAAGGCGGCCAGTTGTACAAGATCATTAGGAAAAGAAAAACTCAGGGAAAGCGATAGCTAGGCGTGGTTAGTGGTACGAGACCGTTAAGTGGAGAATGGCACTGAGAAAGCGACTGGAGGCTGAGCCAGTTGTACGAGGTCGTTAAGAGGATGAACGGTCTGTAGAGAAAGTGACTGGGAGTTGAGCTAGTCGTACAAGTCCGTTAGTGGAAGGGTGGCTCGATGAAGATGACCTATTGGTGTGCGCACAACAGGAAGTCCGAAAGCGACAGAATGAAGGCATGGAGGACTTCCACGATAGCACACTCGCTACCAGAGGCCAACAAGACGGTTTAGAGAAACCGCAGCAATTTTGGAAACCCTAAGGGTTTCAGTCTTCAGCATTGTAAAGACATGACCTTCGGGCATGGTCTATAAAAGAAGACATTTTTGTAAGGGAAGGGGTTACTTTGGTTAATTTTGTTGTTGATGTATTGTAAGATCTATTCTGAGTAAAAAGCCATTGTAAAGGCTCAGAAGCTGTGTGCGCAGAGACCTAGTCAAGAGAAGAGAGGGTGTGTAGCTATGCGCGTAGACCAAGAGAGGTTGTCCCCTTCCCATTAAAGATATATATATAACAACCATTCTTGTGGACGTAGCTTCCCACCTGGGGGAGTGAACCATGTTAAATATTGTGTTGTGTGATTGAGTGGAACATTGTTGTGTATGATTGCATTTACCTGTTTTCTGTAGATGAATATCTGAATATTTCCTTGCATTATGTTATGTGAAGGCTTTTGTATGCATTTTCCCTCAGGAGAGTATGGAGATGATATGTTAATTCTGCATGAATAGATGAATGCTTAATACTTAGCTTTGCTTCTAAAAGTAGTGAATCAATTATTTGTTCAAGTGATAAGAGATTGCTTAAGTACTTTTCTATGCGTAGCAGACGAATGAATGATAGTGATTTGCATCTGTGGTAGACGCTTAAACTAGTAAACATTCTAAGAGTATAAACGAATGTTAGAGTAATAGTCAATTCAGTGCATGAATGAGTGGATGAGTGATACTCAGTTCAGTGCCTTAAGCCTTCCCGAGTACTTCAAGTATAAGATTGAACGGGATTGTTCGCAGTCTCAGTAGAAGTCCCGCAGTAGAAGAACTTAGTGGTGCAGACCACGGCGTTGTCCATTGCCGCGCAGTCCGGCCTCGTAGTGCATACCCCCTATTGCGTTGCATAGTACGTCCATCCAAACAACTCATCACATACTGTAAAAACCTAATTCCGCAGTACCCCTTAGATACACCTCGGGTGAGACCTCAACCTGCTCGCAGGTTGTTGCCAAAAGGGCCGGTGCTAAGGGGTTTTTTTGGTCAAAGGGAAACCACGAAGAACCTGGGTCTTATTGAAAACCTCTGGGTCAGCATCAGTCAAGCCAACAAGGAGCTACTCGAGTCTATTGCAGTGAAATATGTTCCTTTGGCACCTCAAAAGAACGAGCAATGAAGCAGGACTTCCCCAGTCAAGGCCGCACTTTAGATAGCAGAGATGATAGTACTATATCTTGGCTAAAACACCCTCTAAGAAATGAATACACCCTTATCAAGGAACCCACGGTGAAACGGTGTTGGGTCTTTATCCGGCTCTTTATATATGGATGGATCTCGCTCAAAAACATATCGATCTGGATCTAGCTTTCGAATTGAGGAATAAGATCTGCGTGCACCCACTACTACATTTTTGGCCTTTAGGGGGGGTTGTCTTCCACCCCCAAAAGTGACCTACGAGGGGGGTTTTGGCTTTGGGGGTGGTTTTGGAAAAACCGCCCCTAAAGGCACCGATGTTAAAATTTTTGCCCTTTAAGGGCAGTTTTTGACGAGATTGGAACCGCCCCCAAAAGTGACTTTTGGGGGCGGTTTGTGACCCCCCTCGTAGACGTCTATGGAGGTGGTTTTAAACCCCCCTCTTATACCCCTTCATAGAAACATACGGGGGCGGTTTTGAACCCCCTTCATAGAGACCTACGAGGGCGATTGTGAACCCCCCTCATAAGCCCCCTCATACAAACCTATAGGGGCGGTTTGGAACCCCCCTTGTAGAGGACTATAGGGGCGGTTTCAAACCCCCCTCGTAGAGGCCTATAGGGGCAGTTGTGAACCCCCCTCGTATAGTCCTATAGGGGCGGTTTGGAACCCCCCTTGTAGAGGCCTATAGCGGCATTTTATAACCCCCCTCGTAGAGGCTTATAGAGGCGGTATTGAACCCCCCTCATAGAAGCCTATAGAGGCAGTTTGAAACCCCCCTCGTAGAGGCCTATAGGAGCAATTTGGAACCCCCCTCGTAGATGCCTATAGGGGTGGTTTGGAACCCCCCTCGTAGAGACCTACAAAGGCGGTTTGGAACCCCCCTTAAAATTTCTTATTACAAACCTTTGGGGGAGGTTACAAACCCCCCTCGTAGGTACCTATGAGGGCAGTTCTAAACCCCACTCATAGGTACCTACGAGGGCAATTCTAAACCCCCCTCGTTGTAACATACAAGGGCAATTTCAAACCCCCTTCATAGTGACATATGAAGGCAATTTAGAACCCCCCTCATAGCAACATACAAAGACGGTTTGAAACCCCCTCTATAGCCATAATAAATCATAATAGAATACATTTTATTAAAAATACCAATATTGCTATATCAATAGGGCATGGAGGAATCAAACCACCAACCTCCTGCTTGTAAGCCAGGCGCTCTTCCATTGAGCTAGAACCCTTTCATAATTGGGGAGAGGAGCATATGAACACCAAGATTGCATCATTTGTAATTCTAAGAAAAGACAATAATATCCAAAGACAACCATGCTTAAGACAACAAAAATGTGAATGGTCTTTGTTGTGCTATCTCAATCAAAGAATAATATCCTCTCACAATCACATACACAAACCCTATATTTAGAGATGCTTAAGACAACCAAGGACATGAGAGACCGAGTTACCTAAGATAGATTGCCTCCCCTATAAGTTCAACAAAAATATCTAGCGGATCACTAGGAACATTTTTTTTATATTTTTTGCAATTCTTTAGAAGCATCAACCATAGGGGACATAACAATTTGAAAATGAGGACAACAATAACAAATCTACAACAGTGAATCGCATATGTCTTCCATTAACTAGAAGAAGAAAAATACAATGCAATAGCTCAAATACCTATATGTATAATCATATGAATGATGAACCCCATATCTCGTTTAGAAAATAGGATGCCTAGGGTTTACAATTAATTCCAACCATCCTTGGGGTGTTCCTAGGCTAGGCTAGGAAACCCTCACCCTAAATTTGCATAGTGCAATGTGACCAACCTATATGAGAGAATGTATAGAGTAGAGCAACCAACTAGAGAAGATCGTCTGCATGTATGCATCTTTTAGCATTGGGAAAATTGCCCCATCAAAATCTAGAAGAATCCTCTCTTGTTCATCTTGTCTAAATTTAGAACAACTAACTAAGTATTAAAACAAAAAACTTCTAATTCTAAAGAAGCATGCTAAATAAATACAAGCATGCATGTACCCTATAAAAATGTCTACGTGACTACACCCTTCTCATTAATGGGGCTTAACTAACAGCCATCATGGTTGCATATAGAAACTAAGAGAAAGATCTGTTGAAGCATGTCGATGCTAGAGGAAAATCAACAACTGAGCAAGAAGTAAAGCTAACACTGTCACCACATCCTTCATCTCTCTTGCTTCACAGCTTGTGCTTTTCCAGCTATAGTGGGTTATGCAGCATGCCTAAATGTTGTTTCTAATATTCAAATTAGGCTCAAATGTTGTTTCCATGGGTTGACAATTGGGTTTGTTTGTTTTCTCTAGATATATCGATTCAATTCATGATTTTGAAATGCTTCTCTATGTTGTGTTGGTATTGACTAACAACAACTCTAGGCACTTAGAGAATTATACAAGAAGGATGCAAACTCTTAATCTTACTGCTTGTTTGGTCAATTATGATGTCACAGGATGTTGGCCACTCAATTTTGGAAATCTACTCAAGGGTGTTGGAGAGCCTAACCTTCAATATCCTGTCACAAATGAATGATTTTATTCATGAGGATGATTTCATTAAGGCTTCACAGAGAAATCCAACAACTTTGGTCTCTAGAAAGAATGAGATTACAAAGCCCTGTGTCTTCCTTCCTTCATTGAGGAAACCCAAAATCTCGAACCTAGATTGCTTCCACTTTCCATCAGAGATCCCTTCACGTACACTCTCTCTGAGCCCGGTCATGACACCTGAACTAGGGCTACATCACCAACCACATACATCCAACCTAGGTTCCCTTGTTGGGGAGGCTTTGCTCAACTATGTAAATAGAGAATCCTGCTTCTCAGAATCAAATTACAAGGATGCTTCTGAGAAAATGCCTACTAGTGCAAGGAAAATCGATGTTCCTCCTATTTCTCCATGTTTAGCCAATGCCTCGTGCTGTGGTAGAGAAGTTTGTAGGAGTCTCTCTTTTACTAAGTCTCCCTGACAACTATATCTATGGATGGAAGCATATTGGAGCTCTGAATTGGGGAATGTAAATAAGACAGCATAACCTAACCTATGTGTTTCATTCTATTTTCTTTGATGTCCATGCGATTTTCTTGATAGGAAATTTGTGAAATAAATGCCCTCCATTCAGAAATATTTGAATTTGAATGCATTATGTGCACCAGGGAGGAAAACTACACTGTCATGAACAAGTGTACTGCAACTAGTCAGACGAGTCTGTATCATGTACAAAGACCATTAATGAATAGATACTTGGACATCAATAAGCTGGGATAATTAGTCTATATTATGGATAATTGTGCCTTGTAGTTTTTCATAATATTTTATGTATATTAGACATATATGTATACCTGATATAATTAATACAATATACTTATAGTATATTTTGCATCATTCTTTAAGCACCTAAAGAATGTGGCTTTCATTCTCTTATGAATAAAAATACATTTTTTCTTTTAAACAAATAGAGGTTTATGTCGAATAGCCATACAACGATGGATTTGTGAAACATATTGCTTGAAAACGTGTTGTAGAGATCAAATTAATGTATATAGTGCCAAACTGTAGTTTGTACACCATGGTAGAAGAATTTATCCAAATTGGGTAGTTCCATATGGAAATTCGACCAATGATTAAATTCACTTTAATTTTTCCAATATTTGGATTCAACTCATAAGACAATCATAACATGCCAACAAAAAAATCAAGGTTTACATGTATGTGATAGTTCATATGACCTTTGTTTTTTAGAAAGAATGTAGATAGATGAGAAGGGTCGAATTAATCATCAGCTTAACTTTGAGGCTGCCTCCATCACTTTAATAAGAAGGAAAATGTGGAAATCCTCGAGACCCTTTAACAAAAACCCCAATCGTAATTGTATTCCCTCACAACCCAAACACAAAACCTCTTGCAAAATAGAGCTAGGAATAATCCCTTGATGTATGACCCAATATATGCACTGGTGGATATCTCCTTCTATTCGGTTTTTTCTTCTGATCTCCATATATTGTGCTCTCAAGGTGCTCATAGCTATCCTTATAGTCTTAGGAGCAATGGATGACAATAAATTCTTCAATACATATGCATATGTTTATAACTTACTGACCTAAATAAATATGACATTTGTTTGTCAGAAAAAATGTAGATAGATGAAAATTATATCATGTTCTTAACTCTATATATATTATGGAAGTATCATTTTAGAGAAGATACACATATTTCTAAAATAATTTGCATGTGTTTTTCATATTAATGAGATGTACATTTAATATCTTTTACGAATTAGAATTTTTCCAATACTTCTTTTTCCAAATCATATCAAACTCAAATCTGCACCCAAATTCATACATGGTAATTGTGTTGTATACCTACTAACTTTATTCAAGATTCTCTAGTGCCAAAATATAGATTGTACAGCTAATAACTTTCTGAAAAAAAAGGTCCTATTTTCTGAAGAAGAAAAAAGTCCTATCTTCTGAAAACTTCATTTCCAGTTCTAAAAAGCATCTCATTTAGGCAAACTTTCAATCAAGTAGCAAGGAAAAAAGAAGTACCTATTTGAAAATTTGGGCTATTGGTTCCAGACCTTTGGGTATCCTGCAAAAAAACCTATACATCCTTGAAAGGTCAATTTCAATTCATAATCTTCATTACAAGAAAGCATACTAGAAAAAGTACCTCACATTTTCACACTGTTCATGTTTCAAATTCATACCTTCTGGTCGCAGAGAATAACACCTTGATGTTCCTTATACAGAAGCTGGTTTTGATATTGGGAAAGGAGTTCATGCTCTACTTTCTACACATAAATATCCAAAAATACAAGTAAAAAAAATAAAGTGAGATTGAACTAAAAAAGTCAAAACAATTTTGGTGTTCTATTACATGAGAACATGAAATTTAAAATAAAAATGAGAGACTTGTTGAAAACAAGTTATGCACTCACAAGATTCAAGATTCAAATAAAAATGAGAGACTTTGCTAACTATCTACATGTAAATAATGACTAACTCTTTCTTTCTCAAGATTCAAGCATTCTTCATCCTCTATAAAGATACACATTTTTGCATTAGTTTAAAGCTCATTTCAACAAGTGTCTACATAAAAAATTGCATGACAAAAACTAGATTTAGGGAATACCTTGATCATATAATATGGACATAAATATTGCAGAATCATGGCACTCTAAGAATCCTGTGCAAACCCAACAAACCCAGCAATCATGGCACTCTAAGAAATCAAGTCTCTCTCAGGCATTTTTTCAAACATATGGTATGAAAAATCGATCTTACAAAAATTAGGACACATAGCTACAAGGGAATTAATTACATTAGCATTTGATTCAAACCCATTCCTAATAGAATACCCATGAATCTCCCAACCCTATTTTTTCTCTGCATGGAAAGGACTAACAAGTTAAGTGCTAAGGATGAAGCGCATATGCCAAATGGTCGAGGCTGCCATCAAATGCCCAAGAGTTCAAGTTTCGAGTACACGCAGGTGTCGAGAATCATTACCAACGAGCATGCAAACGCTTAGGTACATAAGTGTTAAGAAGAGCACTCACGCCGATTACCCCATGAAGTTCGTGAATAGGTTTGGGACATTCTTTAAATTACAAGTCCAAGTATTAAACACTGAAGAGAGATCCAGGGTAATGATACAAGCCTTGAAGTTGTGCCAACTGCAATGGTGTCATTAGTAATGTTGATTCATGAAGGTTTGCTCGCTAAAGGTTTGGATAAACCAAAGCTTGGAATGTGAACTGTTGTTGGAATAAACCATCGATATCATTTCAACATAGGAAGCTCTCAAAGACTACATAGAGTGCACCCATGGAAACCGAGAATTATTAAATTTTTGAAGGATTTCTTGTCAAATGAAAGTAATTTTTAAATCTTCCTTGGATCTAAACACATCTATTTAAATGTTTCCCATGCAAGCAAAATATATGAATGGATGTAGAACAAACTAATCAACTCACCAAGAAAGCATATTTAATGTTCCCAGGATGAGAGATCTCTCAAGCACCACCAATTATGGGCATTTAAGTTTGTTAAGTTGTATAGAAAACAAGCCTCAAATCTATATCTCCAGGTGGCAGGGAATTTAACAACCAATTTCAAAGTTCAAGGAATAAAGGAAGATACAGGATTTTGAAGATCAATAACAAGGATTAGACCATTTGGCAAGTCAAATATTTGATCTGTTAAATAAGTGCATTGATCTAGGTGTAGAGAAATAAAATCCATTAATTAGATTACCAGAAAGGGTAAAAGACTTATGATGGTGGCCATGCAGACGTCTACAGGTTTTGTAAGCAGCGTGTTATTTATGAACCAAATTCAAAACCTAGTGGGCTCACTCCCTGAGCTAACACAATCTTTTGTGCAGATGAGGCCACAATCTTTGTTGACCATTTCCGTCCTCAAGGTTTGGCAAGAGGAAGTTAGACAATCCAAGCATCCAACCAATAACAGAAAACCAGTGGAAAAGAACGGTCTTAAAAGTTTCACCAAGGGCTGAAGTGCTTAATGGAAAATGGAATACAGATATGAAACAAAAGCATGTCTACTGGGATCTCTGTAAATGGATCTGACATCCTGCAACAAATTCAAAATCAGTAAGTCAACTATATTTACAAAAGAAACTCACATTAGCCAGTGTTGGATAATACTAACTACCAAAAATAGATTTTAAGTTTAGATATCAACATACAACGTATCCAAAGGGTATAGTGAAGGTGCCAAAAACATTGCGAGTTTTACTAGTAAGAATACCAGCAAGACAATCAAGCATCCATAAACCACAACATACAGCAATACCCTTCGTGCATGCTTATGTATGGAATCATCAATGAGATCTCGGAATGGATTATAATTTGGATCGCCAGGAGTTACTGCAAAATTTGGGTTTGTTTCAGTTCAATTTGATTCCTTGATGTCACTTGTGACCTCAACATGGTTCAAAACAAGTGTGAACCTTACTTTCAATTCTATTGCTCATCTAAAAACTATTGGTTAGCGACATCTCTCAAGGTCTCTTTTGACTGCACAGTTTGGGTTTTCTTGGATCCTCTTCTTTTTGTGATTTTTCTAGGGATTCTAGAAATTTAAACCCTCTCTAAGGCCAACACCTCTCTTCTATGGATTTCTTGGGCATTCCTACAGTATTTTCACCATTCTTCAAAGTTGGCACCTCCTTTCCTAGGGTTACCTATGTTTTTTCCCTTTGGTTCTATAAAGGAAAAATTATGAAGACTTCATTTCTCTCATATGGAGGGTTCTTGCTGCTGTTTAGCCTATATGGATTCAAAGAGTAAATGCTTCCATGATTGAATAGAACCAATTATCATACTTGGGTGGATCAAATGACTATCATTCTTCAAAGCTAAGGAGTATATTTTTCACTCTACAAGCTGTTAGGGGCTTGGAGGGATCGCTGAAACCTACAGCAGTTTAGGCAGATCAGAGGTAAGGACCTTCAAAAATTTACAAACTGATCCTAACAACCTGAACAAAAAAGGGGTCAAGAATACACTATTCAAATATAAACAAGAAACAAATGTGAATCAATGAACTAGGTTTATTAAATTGTCAATCTGGAATTACAATGGGTAATCTCTAGGATTCAACCTATTGCAGTAAGCATTTAACATCATTTTACAGGCCTCAATTGACCTAGGTCAATGTGCCCTCGCTCTGAGTGCATGTGCATGGTGCCAACCATCACATGTGTCATGGTCCATGGATGTGCTCTAACAATGGTAGACTAAAGACTGTTCAAAACACATGTGCTAAAGGAGTTTGGCTTAAGTATGGATGCTGCCCCAAAATAGATGAAAATATTTCTTTGAACTTCCTGATCACTTGTTGTTTGTTCATAGTTAAACAAGCCTGCAACTGCAATTGTAACTACACCCTCTCAGAGACTGATTTAGGAGTGTGCCCTCTTTTTCTTTGCATAGCACTGGCACCACTTCACTAAAATGTTTGATTTTGATCCAAAAATAGCTACCCCATGCACCCTTTCTTGCTTTGCATAGCACACAACCACAACTGTACTGAACTGTCTGATATTGATCTAAAAATAGCACATTTAATTGCCTAAGCAAGTGTGCCCTGCATGTTGACTAAAAATAAACCGCCTCTTTTCTGTGAATTTTCCAAATCCTAGGTGACTGCTGTCCTTTTTTTCTCAACTAAATAAACTATTTTATTTTGTTTCCAGTTTGTCAGTGACTTGGTGGCCCATCGAAGCCAACTGTGCCAGTGGAATTTGATCTCAAGTAAATAAACTATTATTTAACTGCATAAATTAAAATTTTCATATAGCAGTAGTCACACATATAGATGGAAAACAAATAGCGGAAGCAAAAACACAGTACACAGATAATTGTATTCCTTCAAATCAAGTTTTCATTAATAATTCAAAGCTTATAAAGAAACCTCCACAGACTGTCAAAATGAAAGTTATATGGTACACCCAAATGAAACACATCTGCACACTTACCAAGGAAAATCTGCTTGCTTAAAACTGAGAAAACAACCTTCAGGTTGCTTCCCTGCAAGGATCTGCTCTCTGATCTCTGCTTGGTTGTTGAACCGGTTCCTTTCTAGTGCTCTAAACTTGCTTCACAGCTGAATCAAATCACCTCCTGACAAACTGTCTTTGAGTGAACAATAAAAATTTGTCTTAACCCTCTATTTTGAGCTGCCTTTATAGTTGAGCTGAAAACCTAATCCACCAAAACCCTAATCTCATAGTAATATGTAGGGTTGAGATTAGTCTAAATCATTAATGTATTAAAAATACACTTTATTAAAATCAACAGCTAAAAAAAAGACTTTCACTTTATTACTAAAGTGAATAACAAAATAGATTTGACTTGAATGACTACGTGCACAAGTTTGACATTAAACTTGTGTGGAATTTCTTGTGTGAGCTACAATTTAAACATTAAATCCAGCGCCCTCTAACTGCTGTGTAACTGCCAGTTATAACCAAACCTTAACTGCTATCTTTTGTGCTCATAACTCTAAATGTGACTAATTGTTCTAAATTTCTAATCATCGTTCAATATCGACCTCTAAACTATTTGTCAGGCAGCATGACAACTGAACTACTCTAACTGTTGTTAGCTACATGCAAACACAAGTTAAAACATCTTTGGGAACTCGTGTGACACATAATCTTGATCTGTTGTTAAATCAGCATGCATAAGTTTAACTTTAGTCACACTTCCTGAAAACCCTAATGGTATCTTTAAATGATAAGTGACTACCATTGGTATGAGGTCAATGTGGATCTATAATAAAATATGATAGTCCTTTGACAATATTTTTGGTTCAATATTCCATGGTTAATTTGTTGTGCCAAATACTAACTGCGTTTCTAACTTGTACATATCTGTCTTTCACAGCAACAAATAATTTAGAATAATTAGAAAAATCTTGTATGCATGGATTTTCCCAAATTGTGAGCACGCGATCATGTTCCAGGTGTAATATAATCTGATTGTGAGGCTTGGCTCGAGTAACAACAGTTGGAAAAATCTTTCTTTTCATGCGACATTATGTATTTACATGTCTACAACATTAGGGTATTATGCACTTTGTCCACTTCTTGTGCATGTAATGTATGAGGAGCCCACAAGTACAGCTTCTATTATTTTGAAGACCTTCCTTATCCTTGGGCATAATACAGACATCCCAAGGAACCAAAGGCAGATCCAGTGCCCCAACATTTTTGGCCCTTAGTATAGCATAGGAATTTCTCCATCCAAAGAAACTGAGCCCTATTAGGAAGCCAGTAGGACACATAATAGACATGAGAAGCATTAATAATCCTACCCACCACAATCAACTTTCTAGCAAATGAAATGTTTTCTACTGGTAGAAGAGAAGCTTACACTGGGATCGTTGTAGACACCAATCCCACATGTCAATCAGGGAAAGACCCACACCAAACAGGATGCCAAGAAATCTAACAATAACACAAGGGTGAGAAATATTCCATGTTGTTGGAATCCATGGAGGGGGCTCCTCAAGACCAACCAGCCAATAGTCTCTTATGATCACTAACAATAGCCCTAGAGGCCTCACAAAACACGAACGAACATCCGTTGGCACCAACCATCGAATCCTGGCCAGATCTCACAGACAGGAGCAAATCATCTACAAAATGATTGTTCACCATATATGAATCATTTGGTAGAGATACACCTCTCAATTAGCCCTGCAAATGGATCGAATCCAACAAATAAACAGGGCATCTGCTGTCAACACAAAGACAGAGTGCCATCTTATCTCAATGGGTAGAGTGCATGGATTTTAACCACGTCATCATGAGTTTGATTCATACAAATTTTAACTAACTAAACTTCGTTATAAGCAATTTTCATATCTCTCTTGACCTTATCAGTCTGGTTTCCAAGCATTAACTTGTATGATCACTCGAGATATTATTCTCAATTTGGGAGTCAACTCACTGAATTTCTTTATAAACAATGACCATATCTCTCTTGACCTTTTTTAACTAAGCCATTGTTTGGACAAGATACTATCTTCTTGAATTCTTGGATATTCATTAGTTCGGATTTGTTTGGAAGATAAGTGAACACCATCACTTGCTAGTTTGATCACTGCCCTATCCAGTACTTTATATAATTGAATATTCTATTTTCTTTCTTGTAATTTATGAGAAGTTAGTTACAGTAGTTAACCAACATAGATCCATTTTAAAGTGGATCTACCAAGCAATAAGAGGGATCGAATCTCTAAAGGCGCAAACCCACTTTTAGAGTGCAAATGTTGAGGAAGGGTTTTAATTTATCTAATTTGTGTAGTTTTATATATATGTCATTGTAAATGTAAATGTTTTAAATCTCAAACATGTTATTTTTTAAATTTTTTTTTTTTTTTTAAAAAAGACACGTGTCAACTCCAGGATGAGCACTGAAGGACTTACACATCCCCCTACTAGGCTGTAGAATGCGCCTCTTCGGCACAATGATGTCACAAAACACTTGCTCTTTGCAATTATTAAAGCTGCCCCTCTAAACTTTGTTTAAATGTTAAGTGATCACCTTTAGAAGCTATTTTCTTTCAGGAATATACATTTTAAATTTCATGTTGAATGCTTGAAAAGCAATAGCAACGGGATGTAATGACATTTCAATAACAAGTTGTGACAGGTTAATTCAATTTAATAACCCTTGGAGGGAAAGCAGACAATTGTATGATTGTTCTTTATGTGATTTTTTATGCATTTTTTCAACTCTGATTTGATACTGACTAGTTTTGTTCTGGTCAAACTGACAGAAGGAACAACTACAAATGGAAACTACCTTCTTCCCTTTAAGACTGGGGTTTTAGCCAGGACTCCAGTGATGCTCGTGATTTTAAGATACCCATATCAACGCTTTAGTCCATCATGGGATACTATATCTGGAGTAAGAATCTGTTGCCATATTTTCCAGACTTATGAGTTATGCTGGGGAAAAATTGAAGGTAGTTCTATTGAGCATGTGTGGGGATTCACCTTTTTATGTTGTTTGGGTACTTTCTGTTTCTTATTATTATTGACTTCCGGCTTGTGATATTCCATTCTTGGTGTTCAAAGTGCAATATAGAGGAAATCTTAGTACATGGTTTGAAACATTGATATATTCTCTAAGATTCTTATTGCTAGGAATACCTAGGTACTAACATTTCAATGGATTGAAATGCACTATAATCCAAATGGTACAAAAATAGAGAACACAACTGACTATAATCCAATTAATATTGAAAAAAAGAATAACAAGACAATGGCTGCATAAGAGTCCTCTTTTGGGATGATTTCAAGTGTTCCCATTTGCTTTGATCAAACTTTGATTTAAGAGTGGTTGAAGTTAATTCTATAGTCCTCAAAAACAAATCAGTAATGTTTACATTAAAGGTGATATCAAATAATACAATTTTGGGTTATACAATATATAATTCATGAAAAGGTGTTTCATGAATAGTCTTGCCTTTCTAGTGATATGGTTAATATCAGAAGAGACAATACTTGTGTTATATCCTTAGTCCTGACATAAAACAATCAGTAGAGGCATGGATCTAGAGACTCGAAAGAGGAGATCGCTCTTGGCAAAAGCAATTAACAATGCCTATGCACTTCTTAATTGGAAGATAAGTCATCAGAATCCACTACCCAAGGATTCTTGCCAATGACTTGTAATATTAGGAGGAAGCAACAAGAATACAAGAGACATAACTATCATTTGGATTCATGGGACGATGAGGAAGTTGAACAGGAACAATTTGGATTCATTTTATAAAACTAGTTTTCTCCTTGAAGTCTTAAATCCAGTAGCAACCTGGCCATAGGAACTTAGCAATTGTCCCTGGACTGAAAATAGCTGATGTCTTCTAGAGAAGAATACAGTTTTCTAAAAATTTTAACAGGCTATTTCTCACCGCTATATTGATTTGGTTCATGTACATGCAAGATGTAGACTCTACTTGAAGTTACTCCACAGTTCTAGATATATTTCATCTCAAGCATTAGAGGATCAGGAATGCAGTAGAAGAGAAAAGCAGAAATATTAAGCACACAGGATATTACAAATCAGAGGTTGATCATGGATACATTTTCTGTTGATGATAAACAAGTCAAACTTTGCCCATAATTTTAAAAAATTAAATGCAATAATTTTAAAAAATTAAATGCAAAAATTTTATATATCAGAGGTATCTAGAAAAATATTTTCAATTTTAACTTACATCATAAGCGGTATTTGTCATATATAGAATAGTTTCATCATAGACTTACATCATGCAACTTTTTATAATCAACATCTCTTCGCTGCCTTCTCCCTGAAACTGGCATGTATGAGCCATCATTCTCATCAGAATCTAAATATATTATAGGTTCTTGTCCATTTTTTTCATCAGTGTCTCTTCTCCTCTTCCTTCCCTTAGATATATATCCATTTAAATTATCTGTTAAGGATGCATCTGATTCATTATCAGTTTCATTAGAAGATTTTGACCATCCACTTGACTTTCCAGAATCACTCATATTATTCTTGTTTCCTGTTTCATTTATATTCTCTTGTTTCTCTGGATCATAGTCATCATCTTCTGAATCATCTGACGGCCATTCTTCCCCATTCCCAGTAGCTGTACTTTCACCATTCGCAATAATAGCTACTTCAGCAAAAATTTCCTGGAAAATATGATTGTATCCACAAAATTAAAAAAATATCAAAAAATCACAAGTACAGAATACACATCCATAGATAGAGTGCAGATACCTACCAAACATTCCTTTTGTTTAAAACATGCATAATATCAGTAAATGTTAGGTGTGTGCTACCCACCTTCCAGCCATTATCAACTGTAAACTGGGTTCCCAAATGAGCATTTATCACTTCCAAACTCTCTAGCTTACATTCACAAACTTTACAGAGACAACCCTGATCTCCAGGAGGAACTGGGAAAAAACACACATGCTCATTGAATGATCTACCAAGTAGTAAAATACCATCATCTATGTTCTCTACCTAGTTATAGACTAAGGATAATTACTTTCCACAAACCTTCAATATCTTGAATCACTTAAAATGTACAGTCAATTATGCATGTGGGATAGATCTACCAACTAAATTGCTTATATGCTAAAAAACACACTTGTTATAATCTTACAAACACAGAATGCAATGTGAAATTTATTAAACAAACCAGTGTTGTAAAAGTCACTGTCGAAAATTTATTGGTGGGGATCATGAACTTCAGGTATCAGAAATATTGGGGAAAATATGGAAAATATTATAAAATCAACAAACTTAAAATATACAAAATATATTCTTTTTCATTTTTTTAAACATAACTAACAAAAACATCAAATAATCGCATTGCCAGATAAATATGAAAAGCACTGATGTATAAGATGTATAAGATGTCAAATGATACATCACATATTAACTGTCGATAATTGTCCAGTCAAGACTCAAAACTAAATAGACAACATGAAAATACATCAAAAAACTATACTAAATGTATCTCATTACTCGTCTACAATGATCAATCTACTATCTGTTTCTACTACCCCTTTTACGGGCAAAGGTAATGGGACATCCTCTAGAAGAAGAAGGTCCTATGGTAGGAGTTAAGAATCCATCAGTGGTTGTTTCAATCTATGTAGGTACAGGTTCTGAAGCCAGCACCTATTTTTCCTCACTCTCTGTGTCCTCCTAGTCCTCTAACACCATTGGAGCATCCTCCCTACCACCTCCTTTACCTTCTTTCTTTCACCACTATCCTAGGAGTTGCTTTCACATTCCCACATTGTATTTAGACTAGATGTATCTTTTAGTCCCTTTGACCTACTTTTGTGGTCACTTGTTGGACATTAATAAAATTATCATATTTTATCTTATCTTATCATCCTCCTCTAACCACTCATGGCACCAATGTCATCCATGGAAATGGCATCCATATCAAGAGTTTTGTCAAGTTGTTTCACCCATCGCCAGAGATTGTAATAGATGCAAACCATGTCATTCAGGCATTGATATTCTAACCTGTTAAGAGGGTCATAATAACTTTAATGTGCCTTGAGGGTCATAAGAATGTTAGGGAATCATATGAAATGAATATCAAGCATATTAAAGGATCATAATAAATTTGATTTCCAACTTGTTGCACTTCTTTGTGTGTATCTTTTCAAATATACTCCAATTGTGCTCACAACCCAAAGCACTACAAGTTTGGCTTGGCATCCAAATGGAGAGTTTGAGAAAAGAAATGGAGTAA
This sequence comes from Larix kaempferi, assembly GCA_027924585.1. Lineage (NCBI taxonomy): Eukaryota > Viridiplantae > Streptophyta > Pinopsida > Pinales > Pinaceae > Larix > Larix kaempferi. The sequence continues at coordinate 1,161,506 of BSBM01001649.1, read as the reverse complement.
TGGATAAGATGTAAGCTCCCAACCTTAATGGAAATTTAGTGTCAAGGCTTGGCAAGACAACTAGAAAGAAATATCTCTACGAAGAGATTGGTACCAAGATTTAGTAGAAGAGAGAGAATCAAAGTAGGAGAAATGTTGGAGACAACCTTATGAGATTGGACCAACTCATGATGAATCAAAATCTTGTTCAACATAATAGGGTGATCAACCCTAGAGCTTCATCCTTGTTCAAACATATGATGTTATAACTGTATTTGCCATCAGCAGGAATGGGTTTTGTCAAATACATCCATAAACCTTTGCTTTGAAGAATGATAGTCATTTGATCCACCCAAGTATGATAATTGGCTCCATTCAATCAGGGAAAAATCTACTCTTTGAATCCATATAGGCTCAACAACAGCAAGAACCCTCCATATGAGAGAAATTTGAAGTCTTCAGAATTTTGCCTTTATAGAACCAAAGGGAAAAAACATAGGTAACCCTAGGAAAGGAGGTGCCAAATTTGAAGAATGGTGAAAATACTTTAGGAATGCCCAAGAAATCCAGAGAAGAGAGGTGCTCTCCTTAGAGAGGGTTTAAATTTCTAGAATCCCTAGAAAAATCACAAAAAGAAGAGGATCCAAGAAAACCCAAACTCTGCAGTCACAAGAGAACTTGAGAGATGTTGCTAGCCAATAGTTTTTAGATGAGCAATAGAATTGAAAGTAAGGTTCACACTTGTTTTGAACTGTGTTGAGGTCACAAGTGACAGCAAGGAATCAAATTGAACTGAAACAAACACAAATTCTACAGTAACTCTTGGTAACATATTCTTGGTGACACAGCTTGGAAGAACCTAACTAACTAAGCATCAAATCCTTTATGCCAAGAATATCTTTGGTATATGTTCTTTGCAATGCTTCAACTATTTGATCTAGGGATTTGTAGTTTTGAATAGGAAAAGGAAGGTTTTTTAATTAGATTTTGTTTATTTGAGGTATGTTTTACAAGACTTCATGCATGGATGGGACCATGGTGAGAAAAAAAAATGGTGTTTTAGGACTGATGTAGAGTATCTTGGTTTTCTCATTCAAAATAAATGGATGGCAAATTTATATCAAGGAAACGAGTCTATGAATAGAACGATTAGTAGAATTCAAACTAGGCTGATTAGGTTTCGTGGAGGATATTTTCTAGGAACTTGAACATGAATAAGAGACAAAGGCCAACTTTCTTGGAAATAGTTAAAAATGAGTAACGACGAAAAATTAAACGCAAGTTTTCAAAATATTGAGCCTAAAGAAAGAGGATGCAATTTGAAGATTTACTAAATGGTTGTAATTGCTTGTAAGAACTAGAGGCAGCTTAATTTTTTGTCCAAAATTTCTATGAACTTACAGGAATGATCAAGCAGGTGTGACGACAGGAAAAGTCATTGTGATTTAAGGATTTACTGAGTGATTGGAGTTGCTTCTAATAATTAGAAGCAACTTGGTATTTTGTATGAAAAATCTTTGATTTATGGGTATCAAAAAGAATATATGAGGATGAAAAAACAACTTATTGGCATGTCATTGGTCTCCAAGCCTTCTGACCTAGTCTACAAGTAGTTACTGAAAGAGTTTGTGTGTTTATGATTGAATTTTTACTTGATATTGAAATCAATAATTGACTTCTAAGTGTAGATTTATTTTTTCTAATGCTGGAAACAAGTTTTAGTCAGTGATTTCTCAGTTGAATATTCAGCTCACCATAAATTTTGCTATGTTTGGAAGAGATGTGGAATACTACCAGAAAGACATTTTGATATTTTTCCCTATTTTTACAGGTAGTGCTTTCGGTATATTTCATCAAACTATTTTTGGAAACACCACCTTTTACTTAAAATTATGCTCTTATGCAGGACAGACACATTGTTTTAAATTCGGTTGATTGTATTTAAGTCCCAGCAGACTAACAAGCCCTAATAGTATATGAAATGCAATATCAGATTGGCTATTTTTTAGGTGTGGAAAAACAAGCCAAACTTTCCCTATTCCCCCCTTTTAAGGCATGAAAATGTGCATACCTGAAGAGAGAGACCTGTGCCAAGTTGGAAGGCCACCACATTTCTGCAGGTTCTACTAGATACTTTCTCAGCAAACCAGCCCAGCCATAACCTAAATTTTGGGGTGACATAAATGTTTTAAACAGATTAATATTTCAAGGCACAAAACGAGTGTGCTCAATTTTTTGTACCGATGATAATGATAACCGGGTCATAAGGATGAAGATGCTAAAGCCTCTGCTTTTAGTAATTTTCTTGCCATGAATTTAAAGTAATAAAAGATCTACAGAGTGTAACTGCTACTTCGTAAAGAATGTTCACAACAACTATTTTCCATATAAACTAGAAATCATATAAGATTAGTAGATTTTGACAAAAAAATAAAACTTGACTTCTGATGATGATATGTGCATCTCTTACTCAAAAATAACCCTTAAAGGAAGTAAAGAAGAGTAATTAGAATCGAAGCATTCACCATAAGGTCACAACTAAAAAATCCAATATTTTGTCTTCCTCTCCAAGGCTAGACATTACTGCATGGTCGAGGGCTTACACCACACATTCTGTCTACAGGGAAAATGATTGTCTCCAATGAAAACTCTTTTCTTGGATAACCATGAGCTCAGTTAGTAATTACTGAGTACGATCTAGTCAAAGATCAGTTGAAGAAATCCTATTTGTGAGCAAAGAAATCCTATTTGTGAACATAGGATGGATCTATGGTTTATTTAAGAGCAAAGTCATTTGATATGGCATGCTTTCTCATGGAGGTCATTACTAGATCTGACACACATTATATGCATATATCATTGACACCAAGAGACAGAGAGTTTTATTGCTAGAGGTTGAGGGTGAACGACTGAGAAGATCGCCAATCAAGAGGTGGATAGATTGAAATCGTAGCCTGTAGAATTCAATGCACTGGTTTAGAAAAGCCAGATTTATTACAAAAACTAATGGAAATGGTTGTAACAACAAAAGAATTTGGATTGCATAGGATATGGGTAGGTCGCTCCCATATCTTGTGCTCAAGCTCTCAATGAAATCCAAATTCCATTGGTTTTCAGCAATTGCATTGCAACAGAACCTTCCATTGCAAAATCATGGAGCAAATTCACTGTGGCTTTTGATTGGAAATAAGCTATGATCACTCTCTCTGGATTAGGAACATGGGATTTTTCATCAAAAGTGTCTCCATTATTGTTATCTCCCCTGTAGCTAGGAATATTTACTGCATTAACCTTTTCAAAATATTCATATCGAGTTTTTTCAAACTGTCCAACCATTTTGCATTTGGCATACATGGTAATAAGGGAATTACCCACAAACACATAGGACTCAAATCCAACTTTGACAATTTATTTTTGAATCTACTTACCCTATTTAAGAGTCACCAAGATGGTGCTTGAACCCATAGCACAATAAAGGGTGATCCAATATGGATTAATGCCTCCCTGATGCATTGGACCAAATAGTTTTAAATCCTCTTCACCATACCCATAAGCTGTAATCATCAAATTCCAGGATATAGTGTCTCACTCAGGCATTTCTGGAATCGACATTACATGCACACTGTTATATTCCATGACGCAACATCTCAGTCAAATGTTTTGTCAAACACCTGGTGTGCATCATCAATACTCCTACATTTAGTAAACCTATGTATGATCCCACGAAAAAAACATCTTACTCAAACCCACCTCTGAAAATGTCTTCATGAATCTTCTCTACCTTTCGCAAAGTCGAAAGGGCTGAAAGGATAGCACCCACTTTGAGAAAAAGGGGAATGTGAAATGGTCTGGATGTATGGCCACCTTGCTTCATTTTGTAATACATATTAGGGATTCCTCACATGGACCATTCTTGGCATATCATCTAAAATCTTTACATTCCACAAAAACTACTCCAGTTTGCATATTTGACCCAAAATAAGGCGCGCATTCTCCATGTGATAGCTAACCAAAAGACAAATTCAATTTTTTTAAGGCACGCATTCTCCATTTGATGGCTCACCAAAAGGCAAATTCAATTTTTGTAGTTACACTATCCAAAATATCACATCAAGTGGGAGTAGGTTCGAATTTAGTTGCCCAAAAATATTTGAGTTTAGGGAAAAAAATCCATGGTAATTTCAACTCCAATGGCATATATTTATGTTTATTTCAATTAAAAAGATCATAGTTGTATTTTGGGTTGTAAAGGCCCATCCACCTATTCAATGTGCCCTTGCCCTTTCATCCCTTCTTGTCGGTGACACACTCTTGACTTTAACTCGCTAGGCCATGGTTTAGGCACTATTACTTTGAAAAATTTAGAGTTCTCAAAGCAATATTATGCTCTAAATACATTAGCATGGAATAACGTGATAGGAATCTATTCCTATTGTGTTAGCCTTCAGGACCGCAGTAATGATTAATAGGGATTGTCATTGGCATTTGTATTTCATTATCAAATGTCAAATTCTTGGATATATGAAAGATGAACCACTGTGAAAGCATTTTCCAAGGATTTTTTCATTAAACAAGAATGGATGTTGGGGGTCAAAGACAATTAGATATTTTCCTATTCTCAACCATAAATAGTGTTGGCTAGGGATTGGAATGTATTGCTCTAAGGACTCTACAAACACTTTTTGATAAATCTGTTTGTTTGGGTTCCAAGGGGGTATGATCATAAATATTAAACTTAAATGAATTGATAGAAGGGAACCACTTGGATTGGAGCTTGAGGTTTAATTAGAATTAACATGGGGAAACTTACCAGGTTCAACCATAGTAAGGATTGACAAATTGAGATCTCTTTCTTGATTCTATGGGTGGTGGTGGTGGATGACCATTCTTAGTTGGTGGATTGACTTGTCTAGATAATTTATATAACAAAAAATACCTCAACCTATTATTTATCTATGTGAAGGTTCTCCTCCATAGCCATCTTCTTAGATATGGGACTGTGATGACAATGATGTTGATGAAAATGAGAAAAATGACATTCATCATGAGAATGATGATGATGACAATGACAATTTTCATCATTTTCCCATAGACGAGTATTGGTTATTAAACCAAGGATAAATAACATAAGATATTGACCTATTGTCAGCTATCCATCCAAGTCACAGAGAGTATGAAAAGAAATTCACCATTAAGATCTAAATCAAGAAGGAGGTCAACTCAATAAGGGAAAACCATAAGAGTACTCAGTTTGAATCAACTAAGAATTTTATTAAATAATATTTATTAGATATCCATATCAAATTGATCTCAGACTTCATCCAACTCAATATATGAATCATCAAGATCATAATTTGTGTCTAACCCTTCAGATCCAATGAAAGGATTGTCCATAACAACATTTTGGATGTCTAGCATATTGGATACCCATGGAAGGTATTATGTGATTCTTTGAGGAATTATGCATGTCTCTAAATGCCTCAATGGTTTCTTTAGAGCCAAAGGCAAGGTCTTCATCCCTATAATATTGCCATTTCGAAGGCCCTGAGACACCTTCATAATTCTCAAAACCACCTAATGGCACCAACATACTAAATCATAGGTCAGTGATACCCTCAATAGGCCATGTGTGGTTGGTGGCAGAAAGTGCGACCAACCTTGGTGAATACCAATATGCAATTTCAAGCATGGGATTGTATTTTGATTCCATGTTATAGCAATATATAGGGCATTTTGTTTCACTCTTAGGCCGCATCTCCATTGGATTACTGTATGATAACACAACTGTGAATGTTGTTGGCAGGTGAGATCTCTAATACATGCCACAGGGGTGGTCTACAGCCTCAAGTCCTTTTATACAAAGTTGCATTCCCTGCCATGAGTATACAATTAAATCATGGATCCAAACCTAGGTTAATTACATTCTAGGTGGTTTTTGCAATCATAGAGACATTCATGGTCCAATCTCTCTCTCATTTATTGGATTCATTGGTCCACCATAGTTGAGTTCAAAATTTTGTATAATGGATTAACATGGGCTGAGCATCAATACATCATTTGGAAGGGGTTAATCCTGAGTATGCCCACTTCGGAGCATTTTTATGAATCCAATGTAACCATGAAATGGGGATTCTGGGACATCCCCTTGTGATCACTAGTTATTATAATGAAGCATCCCCCCTCTTTAAAGGCCTTTTTTATATCTAGCTGACATTAAAAAGTGGCTTTCACCACTATTTATTCTTATTTGAGGTTAATCTACCTTTGGTGATAGATTAATAAAGATTATTTTGTGGACGTGGTTTCATTACTTTGAAGAAACCTTGGATTGATTGCTAAGTGGATGGCATTGAGGGTTTTGAAGCCCATAATGAACATTGCTTAATGGACAAGTTATCTTAATTATTATGTGTTGGTATTGTAACTTATGCATGGTTTATAAGCCATAGATGTATTCTAGGCATGAGATGTTGGTCTTCCTCCTCAAACCATGTCTAGTATTTTGAGACCCATCCCCTGGACATCATAAATAATGCCACTAATTAGACACTAACCTAACAAAACTAACCCATGTAAATGACTCATGCGCTTGGCACACTTGATCCATGCAATGAATTCATGCACCTAGGAAGCTTCAATCTCTAACCCCCTCACCTCGTACTTAACCTTAACATCTAGCCCCAAACCAAATAACATGATAACTTATAAACCACTTAACCACTAGTACCAACAAAACCATAAACCCTTTCCCACTAACCTAATGATCCCTTAGGTGCCTCACTTCTAATCCAAAAACTCCCCAAAGCCTACCACATTATGAAATCGTAGAAAATATCTCCTTAATAAAATATCCCCTTTGTAGTGTTGTTGCTTGTTTTAATTGAAGGAAATTCTTAATAAAATACTTGGGGTTGTTCCAAGTTGGAAGATATTGAATTCTTAAAATTATGTGATTACATTACATGCAATTATTATGATATTAAATAAACACTTGTTAAGCAATTACATCCAATACCAAGTCAGTTACATAAACTAATGCCATGGAACACTTTCCAAGCCATCCATTGGTTGTTGGGATATTACAGGGTGTTTTGAAGCTTGGATTGCCTTATATTAGGCATTGGGTTTTCTCAAGAAGGATGTCTGAGAGTTAGTGTTATAGAATGAGTTTCTACAACTGGGTAGCTGGATTTAGTTTGATTACATATAGATTTTGGTCTATTGAAGTTTTCTTAGATTGTGAATGTGTCTTAATTTCCCTATATCAATTGGGCATTGGGTTCATCAGCTGTTGGCTTTGATAAATGATGTACGGAAAGACCATAGACTTGCTCCAAATACTCAACTCCATATGCTATAAAATATCAACAATGACATTACTAAATGTTGGAAAATCTAAGACTTTAATTGTTGGCATATGTAACAAGGTTGTGTGGAAAAACCCCAAATCTAGAGCACACTTGCATCCTCAAACAACTAATTGATAGAAAACTGTAAATTAAAAGAATGAATGTAAGTTACTGGAAATGATGAAGTATTACAGGAATTCATTAAGCATTGCCAGAATTTATATTGAAAGGAATTTGATGGTGCAACCTCAGATTCTTGAATCTTTTGTATGAAAATACCCAGAGTTATAAATGCACACTCAATTCTGGAACAACAACCTTCAAACGAATCCCTAATCAACAGAACTCTGGCTACATTGCACATCCATGGCGATTCTGTGTAACTTCAACCCTAATCTAGATAAATTCCACAGATTGTTTCAATGTCCAGAGCTACCAAATATTTGCAAGTGTTGAGACGAACGATTCTCTTTCTCAATTAGATTTTGAAATGCCATTCCTCAGTCATCAATGATTTGGTGTTCTCCTCAAGTTGTGATACTAGATCGCAGTTCTAATCTGAGCATTCTTCAAATGCTAAACCTACAATCAGACCTGAGAATCTCCACAATCGAAAACAAGACCATTCATCCCTTAGTATCTTCCTTCTCCCTTAAGAGACCGGTTGAGCATCCTTGCATCGAGCCCCTCCTGACACCCATAACATGACACTTGTCACAAGCACACCCATCACATTAACGTTGGTGCGAGGAATATTGATGAATTGGAGTGATGAAGAAATGACAAAGATGATAGAGATAAAACTCACCCACAAAACTCACTCTTTCCTAGGGAGTGAAGAGCTAGAAGTTCTGGAAATGCTTCACTACCTCTATGCAAATTACAAAAAATAAGGTAGGCAATAAATAATCGACATAGATTATCCTTTGGGCGGTATCCATTCTTGAGAGGTGGCTACCACAAATACTACTATGGTATTCATTCAAGACCTCTTCAACCTGATTGAAAGTGAGGCTTTGTTGTAAGATAGTATTGACTCCTCATTGATATAAAACATTGCTAATAAGAAGGTATCAGGGGGATTTGTGATGAATTTGACAGCAATAGTCACAAGAGAGATAAGGAATGAACTTATGAGTGTGGAGGTAAATGAGGATGTCCCCATACCAAGGTCCATCCAAAGAAACGATGAACAAATGTTCATCTGAAAGATCGTCATTGATACATGGATAATTAAGATCGGAAGGTAAATCCAAAATGAAGTTTGCCACGTCTGAAGCCTTTTTACTCTTTGGGGTCATGAGGTCAGGGTCATATTATTGAAGGATAACAATCCGCTTAGCGATCTTTCCTTGAATAAGGTTTCGGATCAAGAGATCAAAGATGGAGTTCATATTCGCAACAACTTTGGTTTTTATCTTAAGGATGTAATGATAGAGATTCTAAACTGTAAAAATGACAGCTAAGTCTAGCTTCTCGCCATGGTTATGAGTCTTAGGGCCATAGACATGGTTAGGTAAGGAAAGTTGAACCTCAAGCCCTAAAGGAATCTTCTAGACATCTAATGCCAAATAAGTTTCATTGAACAACATGGCATCACATTGAGGGTATCTTTGGCCTATGATTGGGGATGCCGGTGCCATTTGATGGTTTTGAACACTATGTATGTGTCTTATGGCCTTGAAACATATATAGGGAATAATTCCATGCCTTAATCCATAAACAAAAATTTGAGAAATCCAAAGCCATGAATAATTCCTCGAATCACCACATATGACTTACCAAGGGTATCCTTAGCCTCTGATAAATCATGCAGCTAGTTCTTACATGTCAACATTTTAAGTATTACATATCGGTCTCAAGACATTGATATGGTCAAGGAATGAAATCCAAGTTTTATCATATAAATAAATCTTATGAGCAACCAAGTCCAAACATGATGTGAACCAACCTCTCGAGGGTTTCAAATTAGTCACTTTAGGTTATAAAAATGACCAAAATGGTAGTCAACATAACCTAAATTGTTTATCTCATAAATGAAATTCTAGGCATCTAGCACTAAACACAATGTCTTAAACACCATACTTGACCTTGATACCAAATCCTACTATGAAAATACTATGAATGCTTCCCATATTTGTAATAAGAGGATTGAAATTTCCCATAGAGTCTATTTGTGGTGATATTGTTTAGGTGTTAGAGGCTATGGATTAAGTTTGAGAGTACTGAGGTAGGAAGTATGGTAGGTTATATAGGTTTAGTACCATTGTAGTAGGAAAATGCACGTGTTTTAGAGTGTGTGTGCATTATTAACATGCATGAATTTTAGAATGGATGTGCATTCTTGAAAGATGTATGTAAAAATGGCATAAATCCCCACCTCAAACTCTTTGAAAAATGCTATTTTATTTGTAGGTTATTTGCCCTTTTCCTTGAAAAATGGTTGTTACATACAATGTTTATGATTTTTGTGTGATTGGAAGGAAAATATTTGTTTATTTCTTGTTGACATAGAATGTAAATATGGTGAACATATATGTAATCAATCAAGCATGTATTTTAGGAAAGTCTAGTCTAGTGAAAGGCCAAATTATGAAGGAAGAGAAACAACAATGGTGGGTGAGTCTACAAGTATCTCAAGACCTCATGTTCTATTCATAATTCAAACTTTCTATCAATCAAATAATATTTCCATGCATTTAGGACATGGGAATCTATTGTTACTAAGAGATCCAAGTTGTCATGATCTGCTTACTTTTGCTTGTGAATGTTTAACTGCCTAGACTCATATTCCACCACTTTTCCTTCCTTCATGAGCACTCCCTAAATGATCTCACCACTCGCATTTATCCATACTAGGAAATCCTTATGAAAGCAAGGAAGTATCATTATAGGTGTTGTCATGAGAATTCTCTTTAAGTTCTCGATATCTTTCTTCATGTATGGTTTTCCACATAAATTTGACACCTTTATCTTGTAACTTCGGCAAGTATCTTATAATTTTTTAGAATCCTTTGACAACTCTCTGACAATATCCAACTAATCCAAGAATCTTCTTACTTTGGTCGCATTCTTTGGGGTTGTACAACTAGACATAGCTTCGATCTTATTAGGGTGTATCTTTAATCCTTCTTTAGATATGACAAGCCTGATATATTTAATCTCCTTCTTAAAGAATTTTCATTTTCTTTACCTAGCATATAGATGGTATTCACGTAGCTTCTACAACAATACGAAGAAATGCGATAATTGTTACGTTCCTCCTCATTTTGAGAATATATTAGGATGTCATCAATGAATACCAAAACACACTTGTCTAAATACTTTTGGAACACATAATTTGTTAATTAAATGAAAAGTATGGAGCATCTGTCAATGCAAAGGGGGAAACTAGGAACACATAATGCCCATATATAGTTCTAAAAGAAGTCTTTGGTATGCTAATTTATTCCACTCTCATACGATGATACCCAAAACTTGAGTCGAACTTTGAAAAAACTTTTTCCCATTTGAGTTAATAAAGAGGATCATCAATTTGGGTAGGAGGTACTTGTTCTTAATTGTCACTTTATTCAGCATTCTATAACCAATGCACATCCAAAAGGTTCCATCCTTCTTCTTGACTAGCAATATGTGTGCTACGCAAGGTGATGCACTTGGTCATATGAACCCTCTATCTAGTAATTCTTGTAATTGCATCTTAAATTCATCCAACCCATTAGTTTGCAATATATTCTAGGCCGTAGATATTGGCATTGTGTTATGTTATGATTTATTGTTGCCATTGTTGTCCACTAGAAGCCACTTGAGTCACCCTTCACATAAAGGGGAAAACAATGAGAAGAAAGGGCGATGGAATGAAAATAACTAGCATGTTGAAATTGGAAGGAATATTTTAATTTTTGGTGTTACAGATCTCAAAATTATTGGTTTATATAACCTATAAATATTAAGCCATGGTTGGTTTATTGGTTTACATAACCATGGACAAACCAACAACAACAATGACAATGATGATGATGACAATGATGATCATGATGATCTCACATGTAGGCTAGAGATTCTTATGTGGTATTCTAGGTTAACATGCATGGACCATCATTCCCATGGAAAATTAACATGGCATTAGACCCTAAGTTTAGTTCATAGGACATGTTCTAGGCCATGAGAACCATCCTCAATGTTACAAATATTGAAATGGCCACCATAAATAATGCCACTAAGACACTGACCTAACACAACCAATGCATGTAAATGACTCATGCACTTGTCACACTTGACCCATGCAATGAATTCATGCATCTTGGAAGAGTAAAATTCTAACCCCCTCACCTCGTACCTAACCTTAACATCTAACCTTTTCCTCAGCCCTATATTGTTGAAGCCTGCTCTTTTTCAAACTATACAAATTCCCATATGTTCTCTGGTTCTTCTCACAACAAGAGGATGAAGTAACTTGAGAGAGGAACCTCATGGCTAACTATTGTAGAATAGGGCATGATGCCCCATGATTTTTCCCACCAACCATGGGGCTTCTTGATCCCCCTGGAAGTTCTCATCCCTCCCTCATGAATGAAACTCAAAGCACTCAACCACTTGAGTTATTTATCCATCAAGTTCAAAGTACTCAATGCATTATTTGTATACAATGAAAAAATCATTAATACATGTTAGTAATTACCAAGTAATTTGTTCACTATATAATCTATCAACTAAGTAATTTGTTCACTACATGAAATATCAACCAAGAAATTAACAATGAGGAAATTTGGGGGAGGTTCTAAAAAGACACCCCCTAAAGGTGTTTTTGAAGGTGGTTATTTAAAAACCCCCTAAAAGTCATGAGAATTCTCATGAATTTTGGGGGAGGTTATAAAAAGACCCCCCCTAAAGGTTTTTTTGAAGGCGGTTATTTAAACCCCCCCCCAAAAAAAAGTCATGAGAATTGGGCTTTTAGGAGGGCTTTTCAAACAATCGCCTCCAAAAGTTCAATTTGCATGACTTTTAAGGAGGGTTCCAAACAAACCGCCTCCCAAAGTTCAATTCTCATGACTTTTAGGGGGGAGTTTGACAAACCGCCCCCAAAAGTTATGAGAATTGGGCTTTGAGGGGGGGTTTTCAAACAACCGCCTCCAAAAGTTCAATTCTCATGACTTTTAAGGGGGGTTCCAAAAAAACCACCTCCAAAAGTTCAATTCTCATGACTTTTAGGGGGGGTTTTGACAAACCGCCCCCAAAAGTTATGAGAATTGGACTTTTAGGGCGGGGTTTCAAACAACTGCCTCCAAAAGTTCAATTCTCATGACTTTTAAGGGGGGTTCCAAAAAAACCACCTCCAAAAGTTCAATTCTCATGACTTTTAGGGGGAGTTTTAACAAACCGCCCCCAAAAGTTATGAGAATTGGGCTTTTAGGGGGGGGTTTCCAAAAACCACCCCCAAAAGTCAAATTTCAGGACTTTTGGGGGTGGGTTTAAAATGACCGCCCCCAAAAGTCCAATTTCCATGACTTTTAGGGGCAGTTTTAAAAAACTGCCTCCAAAGGTCAGAAAAACTTTTAGGGGGGCTTTTACCAAGACCCCCGCAAACCAAAACCACCCCTAAAGGGCTATTTGTTGTAGTGACCTAGAGGATATGAAACAACTGTTTGTGCTACTCCAATAGAATCTACTGTTGCTAGTACTGGATCTATAGGTTATGGATCTCGATCTATAGATGTACCAAAACCTTTAACAAGATGAGATGTTACCTCTACCTCTTCCCTTGATTATAAACATTATACTCTTAACTATGCTACTGGAGTTGTTCCAGGTGGTTTTGGATAAACTAATGTATAAAACTCATAAGCCTCATAACCAACTGCATAATCTACTTAGTCAATTGTTGAAACTGCTACTAGTACTCGTGTTGGATGTGTTGTTAGGGACTCTATCTCTGCTGTTAGGGACACTGTCTCTACCACTGGATCTATATATGTAACATAATAATATATATATGGAAAATTTGGATCTCTATCTAAAACATATGTATCTATATCCTTCTCTGTATGAGCTTCCTTTGCCTTACATATTGAACCCATGAATTCCCATCATGGCTAAAATCAAGGCATGGGGTTTCTGTAATTTGCACCCATCGAGATCATTTGTCCATGGAAAATTTATTATATCAGTAGTGACCTCTGAAATCAACCATGCGGCCAAAATAATGGGGTTTATGGAATCTAGACCCATTTGAAATGACCTTCCCCAATAAATAGGGGTTTATCACTTTTGCCACTAGGGGAACCAGACGATCAACCAAATTTTGACAACCTCTCCCTGATAAATCAATCTTGGTCACTTCTCCACCTTTCTAAAACTGGTCTATCATACCATTTATCATACTTACATTACCGGACTAGCTCGATCATACTATTTGATAGGCACATGACTGATTACAATAAACAAAACTTTCCTATTTTGAAGGACCGCATTCAGCGTTTGAGAAAAGAATAAGCAACTCATCTAGTAAGGGTTCGAGCCCTGCTAAGCCTAGATCCCCTTTTCCCAATTTGCAACAAATTGCACCATGTCCATCATATTATAGCTGAAATACAGAAAACGCCTTTTGCAGTAGATGTAAGACAAGCTTGAGGGTTTGGGGAAGCCCGGACAGAAAACTAGTTTGCAAGAAATTGCACCATGGCCATCATATTATGTCTAAAACACAGAAAACGAAATGGATGAGAGCATATGCTTACCATAGGAGCCTGAATTTCAGTGTTCCCTTCACCACTGTGTTGGAGATGCACAACATTCCTCCAATTGTGGGAATGACGCAGAACCCCTCCCTTTTCCTGCACATGTGTTCGAAGGCCACATATGTCAACCATGTCAACCAGTCAATCGTGGGTTCCTCGCTTAGATGTACCAAAAACTGTTGGCAGGAGACCGATGGGGAGGAGAAATACCAAGGCATCCTTGTTTTCTAAATCTTTGTTATTCTCTGGGAAGCAAGCCTTAAGAAAGTCTCCAACGTATTTCTCTAGATTTCCACTTCTGAGTGATTATTCTACACTTTCTTTGTAACCGGCTAGTGCTCCCATAACCCGAATACTTCCCCAATGTTTGCTTCTATCAAGAAACAACCCAATATATTCTTTTCTCTCCCCCAATTCTAAACCACATTCTTTCTTTTCAACTATTGCTTTACCTTTCTTTCTATATACCCGCGCCCGCCTGCAATATTATATATATATATATATATATATTAGATCATTTTCCCTATGAATGAAGAGTTGTGTGGTTGTGTTGTCCAAACCTAAATAATGGTGGCAAAGGATGTTCCTTTCAACCATCTCACACCATAATAGTCCAAATATGTCAAAAAACCAACCCTTTATTTACATTCCATAGCATACAAGGAGGGTTACCCTTCCTGAAACAAAACATGTTTAATTTCACCATTAAATCCATGATTAAACAAAACATAGCAATTTGAGTGTGAAAGCAAAACCCCCATTTCTTTTCCCCAATTTCCCTCTATGATCAAATAAAATTTTCCTCTAGCCTATCATGTCCATCATTCCTGCCAAAGCCTCATAAATTTTCATTATGTTAGTTTTGTTTTTATTTTTATTTGTTAATAATACATATAATATAATATTTAATTAAAATATTTTGTATATATTAACTTTATTATATATCTATATATGTTTTATATATTAACTTTATTATATTAATATTATTATATATTACATTATATAAGACATTAAGATATATTAATTTGGTGTCAATTGTCCGCTATGACACATGAGAGGGCTTAGAATTTATTTTCTCATTTATGTTTTAATGAAACTTTTGGAGATACAAGGAAGAAGGGTATATGGTTATGCAATAAATGGGGGGATTCTTTAAAGGAGATGTTCATAACATGTAGAATGGGTAAAAGGAATAGAGGGTTAATTAAAAGGGACCCCTTTTAATTAAGGTGGGTAAAAATATTGTTGCATATTTCTAAAATTATAATCATAAAAACATAGTAAAAAGGATTTAAAATCTTACTATTTTGGGAATGTAATTTTAGAAGGGGTAAATTATAAAGATGAGAGTTTTAATATAAAAATGAGGGATTTTTATTTTTTTTAAATGGAGGATATAGGCCTTTTTTTCTCCACATGAACACCAAGGTGGCATTTCTAACATTCTAGACATAGGCATGATGAGTTGGTGTTCATAGACAAGATCTTCAAATTAATCGAGAGGCACAAAATAGGTGGATTTCAACTAATGAGATGCAAAAGACTCTTGCTTATCGAAACTTCAACTGAGTGTCTAAACGGTCAAACGATGACGATTTTGGCCAAATGAAATATGAGAATGATAAGTGCGATAATTTGAACACAATGGTATAAAATTCAAGACATGATGATGCTTTTAACGAAAAATGACCAATCTCCTAGACACGACACTAATTGGACTATCATGACGATGTAAAAGATGCAACTTGGAAAATATGCCAAGGGTCTTATATGAAAGTGTAAATGGAGAAAGGAGATATAGATGTGATAATCATATCTCCCTAGACACGATTGGGCAAATAGAATGATTTTACAAAAAAATTCACTAGGTTCGCCTCTGATGTCATTTTTCGACACTTTGGAAACATGTTGATATAGCTGAGACCTAGCGTATAAAGGTGTCTCAGGGGTCTCTATATTGATTAGAATAGCAAAGGATACGTTGTGAAAACAATGCTCAATCTAGTTGATGAAATAATGAGGGAATAACCAATTGAATCCATTAAGCGGTCTACAATTTACTAAATTTAATTAACATTGCAGATGGATTCAGAGACCCCCTTCTGAATCCATCCATAGTGTTAAAATTTAGTAAATTGCACAAATTCATTGCCAAAATTGTAATTTTCCGTTGTAGGAGTGACACAACTAAAAATGACCAAATAAGTGACCAATTGCTATGTGGTCATTTTTACTTTAATTCTTATCTTATGATCAAATTGGTCATTTATCTTGGTCATTTTTAGTTTAGTTCTTATCCCGTGACCAAATTAGTCATTTATCTTGGTCATTTTTAGTTTGCTCACATAAAATTTCTCAATTTTGGTCATTTATCCCTTGAAAAACCTGTGGTGACCAAATGTTTTGGTCACCTGGTCACTTATCTCTCATTTTGTACTAGTGATAACATAATGTGTCGAAGACCTGAAGGACAAAAATATTATAAAAGATCATGTTTATATGGGACATGTTTCAGGTGCAGTGGATTTGCATTATTGAGCCACTGCATCCATGAAACCGAGGAGCACGAATTTGGGAGGATGTTAGTAGAAATGCATAACTTCAAGTACATAACATATCAATTAGATAATGTGAAGGAAAGCAAAAAAATTGCATTGGAAGTGAAGTCACAGGTAATCTAAGTTTGCATACTTTCATACTGTACATGTTGAATTTGTACATATATATTCAAATTGAAAATGCCACGTTGTATTAATGCCCTTGGTTTCGTGGCACCAAGTACAAATTTGCGATTTCATGAAGGAATTCTACCAAAAGACCGAGCAGTATGTACAAATTGTCCATGTAGCACGATGGCAGGATGAACAATATAGATAGTAAAGGGACACCTTTCCCAATGCCACAATATTGTCAGTTGTGGACTTTGCTGAAAACTACACCCTGCAGCCACAGAATGAGATTCAAAGTCAATAGTAACATTCTGACCAAGTTAGCATAATGGTCCATATCACATATAGGCACGCGCCAGAGAGCAACAATGACATAAGGATAATATTGAAAGAGACCAACTTCTACATCAGTGACAACAGGTGCCACAACCTCCATTATGTGCAGCATTGCTTCAAAATTTTCTATGATCAACTGAAGGAGAGAGGTATACAGATGGATCAACATTGGATATGGTGAGATGGTTGTGTAGGCCGATTAAAAAATGCACGTGTATTCCAGTGGTTGAGTATTTTGCACAAGACTTATGATGTGCTACATATATGGAACTATTTTGAGACCGGGCATGGAAACGGAGAGCATGATGGGGTCGGAGCATGTCTCAAAACTGGCCTACGAAGGGAGGAGATGGGGTGCATGACAAACCCTCATATTCAGGATGCAGAATCCATAGTTCAATGGTGCTCTACAAAAATGTCAGATTGAACCACGGAGCAACACATACCAACAGGTAGAGGATATGTTGTCATAAATTTCTGGCATGTGGTTGATATAAATCGATCATGTTCTTATAGTTGTAGTACTGTGCAAGGCACTGGTGGATTTCATTCGGTTCGAAGCTCAAACAACCCCTTATTTGAAATATGGACGCATAAACTTGCTTGCTTTTTTCGGCCTTGTAGCAGTTGTGAGTGGGATGAGTGTCAATCAATGGATTGGGTTCATGAATGGGATCATGTATCACTTGCAGTGGACCCATGTGCTGTTGTTGAAACAATCCAGTTTGAAGAAGTTTGGTCCCCTATTTCGAATGAATATGATCATATATTCGATCTTGTACAACCAGGTAAACATTTTTACATGCATATCCTGGTTCCCTCCTTGTTTTTGTAATTGTCCAAGTTATCAAACCACTACTTGTTGGAATATGACCGTAAAATGCATTTTTGTAGGACACATTTACGCAGTTGTCGCTCCGACAGACAGTGCAATTGGGACAAATTATTGGTTGGCATGATGTATCCAGGGGAAGCAAACCCTCCTCGCATCATTAACCGATAATGAAGGCATTACATTTCTGACTGGCTCGATGGTTGTTCAGGAGGAATATCTTACAGTAGATGGAAAGGGACCAAAGAGTAATGGCTACACATACACGGATTATAGAACAGGTTCATGGGTGTATCACTTTACGCACTTGATCGTTGGTACAAACATCCAACTAAAAACAATGTCAATGAAGTCATCAAACAAGGTACGCTACTTACTACCTCATGCAGAGCACGAGAGGTTGTTTGAGACAATAAAAAATCGAGAGGATCCAAAAGGCCTAATTGATTGAGGTACATAGTATAGTCATGTGATTGTTTATTCATGTATGTCTAATATTATTCATGTTAGATAGTTTATTTGATATCGTTATCTTATATCGTTCATTTGATGTTTGAGTTATGATTAAGTTACTACTACAATACATTGATGTTTTACACCAACCACTCCAATTCAAGTTTCCATCTGTTTAGGAAAACTTCACATGCATTTAAACAAGATTGAAAACTCATCTTATATTATAACATTTCATAATATTCAATAGAAATTAGAATCAATACACATCAGTGAGTACACATTTTTCATTCACAAATCACAATGAGACACATAGATGCACTAAAATTTGATAGCCATTGGCAAATAGCTCCCTTGTGTACCTACCACCTGTAGTAATTTACACACACAAGTTATATGCAAATACTTATATTTACACACATATTAAAGATGTACAAATACATATATATTTACACTATAAAAACATACACACATAAAAGTATTTATACATAAACATATGAGAAATACATGCACACATGCAAATATCTATGCACATATACAACAATTTACATGTTAGAAAAAACACACATAGGAAAATATTTACATACACACTTGCACAAAGAAAACCATACAAATATTAGTATAAAATAGCACACAACATCATCTTTTCAAACACAATTACACACCTAAATATCACTTTCAAATATTTCGAATTTTGAATTATGCATTAGGATCTAAAGGCACCTTCTAGGGACCAAGGTTCATGAATGATGTCGTGAAGCATTACAAATGACCCATCAAATTGATCGTTGGTCCCAAGCCATAAATATATATTTCTAGCCTTGATATTTTGGTCTCCCTCTTGAAATCATGTTTATGGATTTGAGGTCCACCCATAAAGCTCAAAACATACTAATGGTGTCCATTTTGGCATTCAAATATTTAAGTTATACTAGACCAATCTTATGTGGTTGCTTAAGGATTCACATTTTCCCTATCCTTGGAAACTTCCTTTAGAGCCTAAGGTCGAGGTTTCATTGTTTGACCATGTTTAGTACCATAAAACCCACACTGAGTGCTAAAATACTCCTAGTTGCACCCATATCATTTATTGGAGGCTAAACATATCCTTGTCATTTGAGGCACCTTTCATTGTTGTGAAACTATGTAATTAATACACCTGTAAGTTCGAAACCTCAAGTTTCCCTTCCCTTAGAAGCTTTATTTTTATTAAGGTTTGTAGTCCTCCTCCCAACCATGTACAAGGCCCTCATATACATAAATGGTTCTCAAAATATCCTAATGAAGTATGTATCAACACTTGGAAGCCAAAGAACCCTAAGACATGTCCTATTTGTTGTTTTGAAAGCTCCTTTCTTGCTCTTTTTCAAAACCTCTGAATAGTGTCCATATCCTAACCAATAAGATAAATATTCATAGTCATATCTAGGCCTTCAACACCAACACTTGATGTTCATAACCTCCTAATCATATTTGAATATGCGCATATATAGGCCAAATATCCCTCTATCCTAGATGTGTTTTGATTTGACACATCATTCTTGGTCCTAAATGCATAGAAGCCTTCTTTAGCACATAAGGCATATATTTCCTCCATTGAACATGTTCATGGTCCCAAGACCCATACCTAATGTCCAAAACCTACTTATTGCATCGAGGTCAACAATTAAAGGTAAATGATACCCTTCAGATATCAACTATTATTCTTTAAGGCATTATCCATGGCTCGAGACACTTGATAGAGACACTTTCAACCAACTCAAAGATACCTCTAGTCTACCTTCAATCTACTTAGCCTACCATTCCATATTGCATATAAAAATGGGGACATCCAGTTGGTACCAGTGTTATGACATATCCTCTCTAATTGACTTATGGTAAAACACTTTATTATATGTTTACATAACATTAGGAGGTCAAAGTTGTTACTCTATAATGGCTCACATATTCTCAATATTGTATCAATAGCTTAGGGAGCATCACGATGTGGTTATAAGTGTATGAACTCTTGTGTGATGTGTGCCCTTAGGGATTTAAGCAAGCACAACCCTCATTTCATCTCATTAGAAACATTTACCTAGCCATTTTTCATATGTATCAACACTTGGGAGCCAAAGAACCCTAAGACATTCCCTATATGGTAGTTTGAAATCTCCTTTAAGCATGTGTGGGAGCCGACGGAACCCAATTTCACTCGCCAATTTGGGTTCCGTGCCCCTGGAGAAATTCCTCAAAGTGTCCCTAAATGGCCCCAGGGTGCCCAACAAAACATTCCTGCAGCAGCAAAACCATGAATCCGATCGTGAATGCTTCAATTCTGATGGATCTGGGACGTCGGGTTTCAACTAGGGGACCCCCCACACCGTGCCTCAAAGTCTTGTAAATGGTGTTATTGTGCCATCTCCAGAGCTAGGGTTTTGCTCAGTGAAGGCCATGCCAATCTTGATCAAGGGGGTCATTTCCCATCCGTTGGATCTCGGGCGTACGTGGACATGGTGAAATTTCCACAATGGCCACATGCATGTGTGGGAGTTGACGGAACCCAAGTCCGCTCGCCGGTTTGGGTCCCGTGACCCTAGAGAAAATCCTCAAAGTGTCCCTAAATGGCCACGAGGTTCCCGACCAAAATTCTCGTAGATCCACAAACGTGACTACGATTGTGAATCTGTTGATTCCGATGGATCTAGGACACCGGGTTTCATCTAGGGGACCCCCACACCATGCCTCAAAGTCTCGGAAATGGTTTTATTGTGCCATCTTAGTAACTAGGGTTTTGCTCAGTGAAGGCCATGTCAATCTTGCTCAAGGGGGTCATTTACAATCCGAAGGCTCCTAGGCATGTGTGTCCATTGTGAACATGTCCACAATGGCCATGTGCACATGTGAGAGCTGATGGAACCCAAGTCCGATAGCCAGTTTGGGTTCCGTGACCCCGGAGCAATTCCTCAAAGTGTCCCTGAATGACCTCAGGGTTACGGACCAAAATTCCCACAGCAGCAAAAACGTGACTCTGATTGTGAATCCATAGATTCTGATGGATCTAGGATGCTAGGTTTCAGCTAGGGGCTCCTCCACACCATGCCTCGAAGTCTCGGAAATGGTGCTATTGTGCCATTTCCAGAGCTAGGGTTTTGCTCAGTGAAGGCCATGCCAATCTTGCTCAAGGGGGTCATTTCTCATCTAAAGGCTCCCTAGCATGTGTGGCCATCATGAACACATCCACAATCGCCATGTGCATGTGTGGGAGCTGATGGAACCCAAGTTCGCTTGCCGGTTTGGGTTCCGTGCCCCCGGAGCAATTCCTCAAAGTGTCCCTGAATGGCCTTGGGATGTTGGACTAAAATGTCCGTAGAAAGAAAACCATGAATCGAATCGCGAATCCATCTATTCCGATGGATCCAGGACACCAGCTTTCAGCTAGCCCCCCCCCCCACATCGTGCCTCAAAGTCTCGGAAATGGTGCTATTGTGCTATCTCCAGAGCTAGGGTTTTGCTTAGTGAAGGCCATTCCAATATTGCTCAAGAGGGTTATTTACGATCCAAAGGCTCCCAGTCATGCATGGCCATCATGAACACATCCAAAATGGCCATGTGCACATGTGGAATATGACAGAACCCAAGTCCGCTCGCCGGTTTGGGTTCTATGCACCCGGAGCAATTCCTCAAAGTGTCCCTGAATGGCCATGTGGTGCCCGACGAAAATTCCTATAGCAGGAAAACCGTTACTCCGATCGGGAATCCTTCATTTCCCATGGATCCAGGACATTGGGTTCCAGCTAGGGAACCCCCCACATCGTGCCTCGAAGTCTCAGAAACGGTGTTATTGTGCCATCTCAGTAACTAGGGTTTTGCTCAGTGAAGGCCATGTCTTCACTGAGCAAAACCATAGCTCCAGAGATGGCACAATAACACCATTTCTGAGACTTAAAGGCATGGTTTGGGGGGTCCCACAGCTAGAACCTGGCATCCCGGATCCATCGGAATCTGGATTCACGATGAAAGTAGCAGTTTTGCTGCTGCGGGAATTTTGGTTCGTCCCCCTGGGGCCACACTTTGAGGAATTGTTGTGGGGGCACGGAACCCAAACCGGTGAGCAGAATGGGGTTCCATCAGCTCCCACACATGCACTTGGCAATTGTGGACGTGTTCACGATGTCCATGCACATGTGGGAGCCTTTGGATGAGAAATTACCCCCTTGAGCAAGATTGGCAATTGGCCTTCACTAAGGAAAACCATAGCTCCAGAGATGGCTCAATAGAACCATTTTCGAGACTTCGAGGCATGTTGTGAAGGATCCCCAAGTTGAAACCCAACATCCTGGATCCATCAAAATTGACAGATTTACGATCAGATTCACTGTTTTTCTGTTGCGGGCATTTTGGTCGAGGACACCGGGGTTATTCAGGGACACTTTGAGGAATTGCTCCGGGGTCATGGAACCCAAACCGGTGAGCGGAATTGGGTTCCGTCACCTCCCGCACATGCAAGTGGCCATTGTGGACATTTTCACGATGTCCACGCATGCCCGAGAGCCTTCAGATCGTAAATGAACCCCTTGAGCAAGATTGGAATGGCCTTCACTGAGAAAAACCCTAGCTCTAGAAATGGCATAATAGCACTATTTCCGAGACTTCGAGGCACAGTGCGGGGGGCACCCTAGCTAAAACCCGACGTCTCGGATCCATCAGAATCGATGGATTTGCGATCAGAGTCACGGTTTTGCAGATTGAAGATGTGCTAACGAAGCCACTAGCCAGGGTGAAGTTCGAGTACTTCGGGGAGAGGCTTGGTGTTCTTCAGATTGATGACACTTCGAGGAAGAAGTGATGGACACATTTGCAGAAGCCATTCCAAGCATGTTGGAAGGAGGATCCTTCACATGGCTATGGATGTAAGTGTTGGATGATGAGCATCAAGACGATGATCCAGTTACTACTCGGTATATGCATCATGTTGGATGTTGGATATGATCAGTTGGATCATTTATATGTATATGTATGTACGCATCATGTTGGATGCTGGATATGATCAGTTGGATCATTTGTATATGTTTTGTATATGCATCATGTTGGATGCTTGGACCATGTATTTGTATATGTATCAGGTGGAGACTATGTATGCTTAGGTAGATCATGTATGTTGATATGTATCAGGTATGATCAGGTGGATCATGTTTTTGTATTTGTATCAGGTGGATACATTGTATGATCAGGTGGATCATGTATGATGATATGTATCAGGTAGATACTTGGTATGCATCAGGTAGATGCATTATATGATCAGGATGATCATGGATGACGAGCTTCAGGATGTTGCTCCAGATGACATGCAGCAATATGTTGCAGTGATGATGATCAAGATGATCATGTGTACATCAGGATGATGTATAGTGAGTATCAGGTTGATACTCTGTGGCCGTGGATCAGGTTGTGCAGATGAGCATATAATAGCGCCCTGGGAGATTTGCAGATAGTTTTGCAAGGTTTTTCCTATGGCATATAATTTCGCCCTGGGATATCTGGCAAATGCTCTTTCGAGGTTTTTCTCTGGGAGGACATATAATAGCGCCCTAGGAGATCTGCAGATAGTCTTGCAAGGTTTTGCCGCTGGCATATAATAGCTCCCTGGGATATCTGGCAGATGCTCTTTCGAGGTTTTGTCCTATGGCATATAATAGCGCCTTGGGAGGTCCGATAGGTTGAGCTGTGTGCTCGTAATAAGTCCTGGGATGCTCTTGCAAGGTTTTGCCATGACCACATGTAATATCGCCCTGGGAGATCCGATAGGTTGGGATGTGTTCCTGTAATAAGTCCTAGGATGCTCTTGCAAGGCTTTGTGGTGACCACATATAATAGCGCCCTGGGAAATCCGATATGTTGAGTTGTGTGCTCGTAATCAATCCTGGGATTCTCTTTCGAGGTTTTGTGGTAGGGTCACATGTAATAGCTCCCTGGGAGATCCGATAGGTTGGGTTGTGTGCCCGTAATAAGTCATGGGATGCTCTTGCAAGGTTTTGTGACGCACGTAATAAGTCCTGAGGATTCCATAGTATGGCTAGTGATGACGAAGACCTGCAGGCAGTGGGCCTACATCCAGTATGAAAAAGGACTGGCTCTGTAGAACTTCCTATGACGAGTAGATTCAGAGATTGATTGAGATAGCAGCAGTAGTGATGATGATGATGATTCGCTGATGATGATCCAGAGAAGAAGACTTGTGCTAGCAGACCTGTGTCGAGAAATACCTTCCTAGTTAAGAGGGAGTGTTGATGTATATGTAACATCGGAATGTATTTCACCCATGTATTTCATATATGTATTTTGTACTCCTATAGAGATGGAATTATTCCTCTATACGGAAGTATTTGTATTCCTATAGAGATGTTAATATTCATGTATAGGGAAGTGTCGAAATTTATATTGTAAGTGTCGTAACATATACTTGATGGGTTATTAGACCACCCTATTGGGGGTCGGCCATGTGGGTCAAAGGGTTATTAGACCACCCTATTGGGGGTCGGCCATGTGGGTCAAAGGGTTATTAGACCACCCTATTGGGGGTCGGCCATGTGGGTCAAAGGGTTATTAGACCACCAAGTGTGGGGTCAGCCCGGATTAAGTTAACCATGGGTAAAGCTAGACATGTAGGCCCCATTAGTTTATTGGGCAGGACAGAACAAGTATAAATAGAGATCGGGAGATCTCTATTTGATCATTCATTCACACACTTCTCTCATTCAGAAAGTAGTGCACTTATGAGGAGGAGGCCCTGCTGCTAGGAGAAGACTATCTCATGTATTCTGGTTGTATCATTGATCTATCTATCTCTGAGGAAGTTATTGGGGTTTTTCACCTTTATGGCTTTCCCCGAGTAAACTCTGTGTCTCTTGTGTGCTTGCATTATTGTGTCCATGATTGATATCCTGTAGATTTGCTGTACATGTTGTTCTCTCAGTTAAGATCCTAGATCAGATTGAAGTAAATTTTGAAAATTTAACATGGTATCAGAGCTAGCCTGAAAGAAGGCATGATATGGCATGTATGACACTTGTTGCACTTACGATGTTAGGGCTTGATATAGAAAAAAACCAATCATCGTAGCAATTTCGCTATAAATCCATTTTGACGAAGTTTTCGGATCTGAAACTTTTACAGGTCGAAGATCAGATCCCCATGTACCTTTTGTCCAAAGGAGAACCTCTAATTCGTTTTACTTTGTGATTTATGATCTGTACAATATAGGGTTTTGGCCTCTTCCAGATCTGAGTCAAAATGAGGTGACCTTGGGAAAAAGGTCATAACTTGGCCTAGGAAGCTCCAAATGAAATTTCATAAAAAATGACAGGTAGTACACAGACTTTACTATCTCAAGAAAATTGTTCAGAGGCCGAAGGTGAACCAGTGATATGTGGCATGCTATACAAGATCGCTCTCCTGTATTATCCCATAATCAGGTCACGTTGCAACACTTGGCATAACTCTCTCTCAGAGAATCCAATTGAGGTCAGATCTATCAGGATGGGAAGATAACAGGTTGGGCTATCTCAAAAAAAAAATTTAGACCCTGTCGATCGAAAAGTTTGGAGTTACACCAGAAACAATCAGGTACATATTTCTGTCAAAACTTAATTATGTTTTGAGCACCTTCATTCATGGCTTCCGGAATTTAGGGCTTCGAGAAAGTTGGAATTTTTGTAATCGGATACCATGGTTGGATGCTACTCATCAAAATCGAAATTTAGAGACCAAGATAAAAAAAATTTGGTTGGGAAGAAGGCCGGGCTTGATCAAACCCCAGTTCGAGACTTTGATCGGAAAGATGGAAAATTAGGGCTTCTGCAAAAATTGGAATTTTGGAAATCTGTGACCACGGCTGGAAGCTCCTCAGAAAAATCGAAGCTTAGAGATTTGAATCAAATCTTTTGGTTGGGTGAAGCTCCAGGAAACTCAAACCCTAATTCAGGGTCCTCCCTAGTGAATCCGAAAATCTAAAAGGCAATTTCGAGGGGTGAAACTTTGCATTTTTCAAATTTTGAATATACCAACTTGATCAACTCATCAAGGCACATATTTCTATCCTTTCAGAAGTTTGAAATTCAAAGTTTGAATTTTTTGGGTTTCTTTGACAAACCCTAATCCAGCTCCAGGTCTAGTTCTTGCAAATCAAGTGGATTGGGTTAATCCTAGAAGAAGATGCATTGGTCACCTGCATAAGGGAAGAAGTTCCTATCTTAGAGGGAGATGAGGCTAAGGCCTTCCATAAGAAGATTACAAGCAATCTTGGCAGGTATGGCTTACAGGTATGTTTCATGGTTAATTTTATCATATGTTTGTCTTCATATCATTACAGTAGAATCTTGATTAATTACTAGACTTGTCGTATCACCTTAATAGAAGATATTCATTGATTAAGGTTTTGACACCTATGAATGTACTAATGCACTGTGATGTTGTATGAGGTTTATGTTGTTCGCTAACATAAAAGGTACACCAAAAAAAGACAAATCATGTTCTACTTCAAGAACATATGATCATGGTGACATGAAGACAAAGATTCATCCATTGTCATGGATCACATAGAAGATCTACTTTCGAGGTATGTATAACTTGGTCCTACAATGGTTAACCTATGAGACATGCAGGTTACTAGCACAAGTCACTGAAGAGAACCATAAGACATTATGCGGGTATGTTAGACATAACTAGCTAGCATGCTAATCCAGGTATGTTTTTCCTATATCAAGCTAGAATCCTACCTTGTGTTAGGATCTTATACTGTTGTGTTGTTGATTATGATTATTCATGAAGTCATAGGTTTGAATAGTCATGGCTGTATGCATATTATGTTTCTTACCATTATTGATGACATGACTAACCAGAAGAATCATGAAGGTATAAGTTTGAGTAATCACGGGTTTATGCATTGATGATTTAACTAATCAGAAGAGTCCTATGATCAAATAAGAATATGCATGAATAAAAGAAGACTTCCTTGAAACCTTGAATACTAATGTTTATTATTTGTGAATGATCATGACTATACATGTTTAAGATTATTGTGTTTTGATAGTATTAAGATTATACTAATAAATGTGTGATTATGTATGAGACCTCAAGGATAACACAATGATGATACTAATAAGCATGCATAGTGATTAAGGATGGATGTAAGTTCAAGGACAGGTAATCCAGGAAGCAAATATCAAGAGGGAGCACACTCCAGTTGTTCCTGCAAGAAAGCAAAGGAGCACACTTCAGTAGTTTCTGCAACTAGGATGCAGATATTCAGAGGGAGTCGACCACTTCTCACAATCCACATCAGAATGAAGTTGCAAAGATTCAGAGGGAGTCCACCCAGCAACCAAACAAAGATAAGTATTTGAATTGTCATTTCTTACATAATGTTATTCAATGATGTATATGCTTATCTTCCTAGAATTAGGTTGTGTATTATGCATATTAGAATAGTTGCATTGATGAACAATATACTGCTAATATACATGGGTAAGTGGCCTATGGCATTGTACAACATTCCATTGCTACTTATCTAGAATGAAACCTCTTTCCTGACATGTTAGGAGTTGTGCACACTCTTAACAATGTTCTGGTAGAGATTGGAAGGCATCTAGAAAGTTACGGAATATGGATAAATGTTGTATTGAAGCATTAGCTAAGATAATTGCATGACTGTATGACATATTTATTTATGTGTAAAAATTTGTTCTGAAAACTATGATATGTTTTCTAATCATGCAATTTAACTTGTTGTGTAGGAAAGATCATATACCATCACCTACAAAAGAAGGACTACAACATTTGTTCAGCAACAAAGTTATCTATTGAAAATATTGAAGATATTGAAGTTCCCAGGATCTGGGAAGAATGCCATGATCGAGGAGTACCAGTCGATCATAAAGATGTTTGGGATGCAATCCCAAGTCCTAAAGGGGAGTCTGTAGTGACTTCCAAGAGGATCTACAAGATCAAGCATGTTGCAGGTGGTAGCATAGAGACTTTTGCTCCTATAGCCAGATACACTTCCATTAGATCCGTACTTGCTCTAGCTGCAGTGATGAAGTGGAAGATACACTAGATGGATTTCAAGACAGCCTTCTTGAATGGTGTAGTTAAAGAAGAAGTGTATGTGGAGAAGCTACTTGGTTCTGAGACACATGACAGGGAGTCATATATGTGCAGAACTTGGTATGGTAGGATAGATAGCTTTCTATCTAGTTTGGGCTTTACCAAGAGTAAAGTGGATTACAACCTTTACTACAAGGTTGAGGAAGGCAATCCAGTGATACTACTTTTGTATATGGATGACCTGTTTGTAACAGGTGAGGATAGATTGATTGCCGACATGCAGCGGAAGCTTCCTGCCGAGTTCGAGTTGAAGAACTTAGGGATGATGCACTATTTTTTTTTGGCATGAAGGTGTGGTAGAGTGCAGATGGAATCTTCCTTGGACAAGGGAAGTATGCAGTAGAGATCCTGAAGAGGTTCGGGATGATGGACTGCAAGGCTATGGCCACACCTATGGCATTGAACCTGAAGATTATGTGTGATGCTTCATATGATCCAGTTGATGTCACGATGTATCGTCAGATGATTGGGTCCTCTATGTACCTGATGAGCACGAGACCAGATATTTGCTTTGTAGTGAACACATTGAGCCAGTTCCTGACGGATCCAAGAGATGTTCACCTGGTTACTGTAAAGCATATTCTGAGGTACCTAAAGGGTACGGCTGATTATGGGCTCAAGTATGATGCGAATCAAAAGTTTAACCTGTAGGGTTATGTTGATTCAGATTGGGCAGGCAATGCAGGAGATAGGAAGAGCACATCTGGGTGCTGCTTCAGTATGGGATCAGGTGTGATCTCTTGGTTCAGTAGGAAGCAGTCCTGCATAACACTGAGTACAGCTGAGGCAGAGTATGTTGCAGCCTGTTCAGCTAGTTATGAGACAGTATGGCTTTGGAAGCTACTGTCTGAGTTATTTGATCTCCTGTTGGATGCTACTGGTATCTTCTGTGATAACTAGAGTTGTGTGAAGCTGTCCGAGAACCCAGTGTTTCATGACAGGTCAAAACACATAGAGATCAAATATCACTATATCAGGGATATGGTGCAGAGAGGAGTTGTGAATCTCCTGTACATTGCGACGGACGAGCAGATAGTAGATGTGCTGACATAGCCACTAGCCAGGGTGAAGTTCAAGTACTTTAGGGAGAGGCTTGGCGTTCTTCAGATTGATGACACTTCGAGGAAGAAGTGATGGACACATTTGCAGAAGCCATTCCAAGCATGTTGGAAGGAAGATCCTTCACATGGTTGTGGATGTAAGTGCTGGATGATGAGCATCAGGACGATGATCCAGTTACTGCTCAGTATATGCATCATGTTGGATGTTGGATATGATCAGTTGGATCATTTATATGTATATGTATGTACGCATCATGTTGGATGCTGGATATGATCAGTAGGATCATTTGTATATGTTTTGTATATGCATCATGTTGGATGCTTGGACCATGTATCTGTATATGTATCAGGTGGATACTGTGTATGATCAGGTAGATCATGTATGTTGATATGTATCAGGTATGATCAGGTGGATCATGTTTTTGTATTTGTATCAGGTGGATACATTGTATGATCAGGTGGATCATGTATGATGATATGTATCAGGTAGATACTTGGTATGCATCAGGTAGATGCATTATATGATCAGGATGATAATGGATGATGAGCTTCAGGATGTTGCTCTAGATGACATGCAGCAGGATGTTGCAATGATGATGATCAGGATGATCATGTGTACATCAGGATGATGTATAGTGAGTATCAGGTTGATACTCTGTGGCCATGGATCAGGTTGTGCAGATGAGCATATAATAGTGCCCTGGGAGATTTGCAGATAGTCTTGCAAGCTTTTTCCTATGGCATATAATTTCGCCCTGGGATATCTGGAAAATGCTATTTTGAGGTTTTGCTCTGGGAGGACATATAATAGCGCAATGGGAGATCTGCAGATAGTATTGTAAGGTTTTTCCGCTGGCATATAATAGCTCCCTGGGATATCTGGAAGATGCTCTTTCGAGGTTTTGTCCTATGGCATATAATAGTGCCCTGGGAGATCTGATAGGTTGAGCTGTGTGCTCTTAATAAGTCCTGGGATTCTCTTGCAAGGTTTTTCCATGACCACATGTAATATCACCCTGGGAGATCCGATAGGTTGGGATGTGTTCCTGTAATAAGTCCTGGGATGCTCTTGCAAGGTTTTGTGGTGACCACATATAATAGCGCCCTAAGAGATCCGATAGGTTGAGCTGTGTGCTCGTAATCAGTCCTGGGATTCTCTTTCGAGGTTTAGTGGTAGGGTCACATGTAATAGCTCCCTGGGAGATTCGATAGGTTGGGTTGTGTTCCTGTAATAAGTCATGGGATGCTCTTGCAAGGTTTTGTGACGCACGTAATAAGTCCTGAGGATTCCACAGTATGGCCAGTGATGACGAAGACCTACAGGTGGTGGGCCTACATCCAGTATGAAAAAGGACTGGCTCTATAGAACTTCCTATGATGAGTAGATTCAGAGATTGATTGAGATAGCAGCAATAGTGATGATGACAGTGATTCGAGGATGATGATTCGCTGATGATGATCCAAAGAAGAAGACTTGTGCTAGCAGACCTGTGTCGAGAAATACCTTCCTAGTTAAGAGGGAGTGTTGATGTATATGTAACTTCGGAATGTATTCCACCCACGTATTTCATATATGTATTTTGTACTCCTATAGAGATGGCATTATTCCTCTATACGGAAGTATTTGTATTCCTATAGAGATGTTATTATTCCTCTATACGGAAGTGTCGTCATTTATATTGTAAGTGTCATAACTTATACTTGATGGGTTATTAGACCACCCTATTGGGGGTTGGCCATGTGGGTAAAAGGGTTATTAGACCACCAAGTGTGGGGTTGGCCCGGATTAAGTTAACCATGGGTTAAGCTAGACATGTAGGCCCCATTAGTTTATTGGGCAGGACAGAACAAGTATAAATAGAGATCGGGAGATCTCTATTTGATCATTCATTCACACACTTCTGTCATTTGGAAAGTGGAGCACTTATGAGGAGGAGGCTCTGCTGCTAGGAGAAGACTATCTCTTGTATTCTGGTTGTATCATTGCTCTATCTATCTCTGAGGAAGTTATTGGGGTTTTTCACCTTTATGGTTTTCCCCAAGTAAACTCTGTGTCTCTTGTGTGCTTGCATTATTGTGTCCATGATTGATATGCTGT
The DNA here is from genome assembly GCA_027924585.1 of Larix kaempferi. Taxonomy (NCBI): domain Eukaryota; kingdom Viridiplantae; phylum Streptophyta; class Pinopsida; order Pinales; family Pinaceae; genus Larix; species Larix kaempferi. The sequence goes on along the minus strand of BSBM01001649.1, from coordinate 1,129,849 downwards.
AGATTTGCTGTACATTTTGTTCTCTTAGTTAAGATCCTAGATCATATTGAAGTAAATTCTGAAAATTTAACACGTAAATGACCCCCTTGAGCAATATTTGAATGGCCTTCACTGAGCAAAACCCTAGCTCCGGAGTAGGCACCATAACACCGTTTCCAAGACTTTGAGGCACGGTATGGGGGATCCCCTAGCTGAAAAATGATGTCCTGGATCCATCAGAATCGATGGATTCACGATCGGAGTCACAGTTTTGCTGCTGCAAAAAATTTTGTCCGACACCCCAGGGCCATTCAGGGACACTTTCAGGAATTGCTCCGGGGGCACGAAACCCAAACCGGAGACTGGAACAAAATTCCTTCATCTCCCGCACATGCTTGTGGCCATTGTGGACATGTCCACGATGTCCATGCATGCTGGGAGCCTTTAGGTCGCAAATTACCCCCTTGATCAATATTGGAATGGCCTGCACTGAGCAAAACCCTAGCTCCGGAGATGGCACAATATAATTGTTTTTTAGACTTCGAGGCATGGTGTGGGGGGTCCCCTAGCTAAAACCCGGTGCCTTGGATCCATCGGAATCAATTCATTCATGATCGGAGTCACGGTTGTGGTGCTACGGGCATTTTGGTTGGGAACCCCGAGGCCATTCAGGGACACTTTGAGGAATATCTCTGGGGGCATAGAACCCAAACCGGTGAGCGGACTTGGGTTCTGTCGGCTCCCAAACATGCATGCAGCCATTGTGTATGTCTTCACGATGGCCACGCATGCCCGGGAGCCTTCGGATCGCAAATGAACCCCTTGAGCAAGATCGCCATGGCCTTCACTGAGCAAAACCCTAGTTACTGAGATGGCACACTAACACCATTTCTGAGACTTCAGGGCATGGTGTGGGGGGGACCGCTAGCTGAAACTCGGTGTCCCGGATCCATCATAATCGACTGATTCACGATAGGAGGCATGGTTGTGGTGCTACGGTCATTTTGGTCAGGCACCCCTTGGCCATTCAGGGCCACTTTGAGTATTTGCTCAGGGGTCATGGAACCCAAACCGACGAGCGGAACGGGGTTCCGTCAGCTCTCACACATGCATAAAGGAGATTTCAAACTACCATATAGGACATGTCTTAGGGTTGTTTGGCTCCCAAGTGTTGATACATATGAAAAATGGCTAGGTAAATGTTTCTAATGAGATGAAATGAGGGTTGTGCTTGCTTAAATCCATAAGGGCAGACCTCACACAAGAGGTCATACACTTATAACCACATCGTAATGCTCCCTAAGATATTGAGACAATATTGAGAATATGTGAGCCATTTTAGAGTAACATATTTGACATCCTAATGTTATGTAAACACATAAGAAAGTGTTTTACCATAAGTCAATTAGAGAGGATATGCCATAACACTGGTATCAACTGGATGTCCCCATTTTTATATGACATATGGAAAGGTAGGCTATGTATATTGAAGGTAGACTAGAGGTATCTTTGAGCTGGTTGAAAGTGTCTCTATCAAGTGTCTATGGGAAAAACTTAGAACTTCGATCTACTTAGTGGGAATATATGCATATTTAACATATTTAACATGTGGTTTTGGCTTAGTGGGCACCATTAGGCGTTCTCCTTATGACAATGTACTATAGCATTTGGATTGTTTCTTTGTGTAGACTATACACATACTTATATAGAAAAAATTACTTGTAGTTATTTGAGGCTGAGTTTCACTCTAGGTAAACCATATATATATATTTTTAATCCATAATCCATGTTTTTTATTGATTAGGTGTATTGAACTACTAGTGGAAATTGTGAATACTGCATGTTTTTTAGGCTAAAGTTGTGGTTTTCTTTGTTGGGGTTTTAATCATTGTTGTGAAATCCCTGTAGTTGTTTTCCTATATATTGAAACCATATATTAATTAAATGTTGTTTAGAATGGCTAAAGAAAGTCATTATAGTCTTTCTTTACATGTGGATCTACCTAGAAACATAAATTATGAGTGTCTATAGGTTGGGATTGTTGCAAGGAATAGATGAAAATAAAATTGTATTGAATGCAGATCTACTTGAAACCCCCATTTATGACTGTAGAGGTCAAGATAATTAGAAGTTGAATTGTTAAAGGTATCCATTCCAATAGTAATGTATTCCTTGTTAACTAGAAAAAATAGGTGGGGCTTACTAGATGTCCTCACTATGTCATATTTACCCAATATGAGAAGGGAATTGAATTGAAATGCTTTTGTTTGTAAATTGATGCTAGTTGAAAATGTTAAATGAATATCTAACTAAAAACACGAATATCCATGGAAATGCAAATCCCATTATGTTAACATCCATGTGATTTTTTCCACTTATATGTTATACTTCCATGCCCTATTTTCTAGCCCTTAACTTTTGAGTTTGATCAACTAGTAGTGAAATAATTACATAGAACATTATGATATCCTAAATTTTCATTTAACTAGCTTCTTAGATATCCCTCACACATATATATTTTCAGTACTTAAGAAATTTGACATAAAATATAAGATAGTCATTTTTTCATTTTTGCATTCTTAGTGATATTAACATTGTTGAAAGTACAACATGATCTATAAATCAAGATATACTTGTGTGGGTCAAGATGTTTTCTTCCTTATTTGTATTTCCTCGAGTCTTATCCTTAACAATAATTTTTTTTTATCATTTGATGACTTGAACCTAGTGAGTATTTCACATGGAAAATATAAATGTGCAAACCTTCTTTATATAAAAGCAATGCGAGATTTCTTTAGAACTTTCATCTTTTTAAGACAATAATAGATCCATAAGCAATCAACTTATGGCCCATCTCTTTCATCAACATGGATGCTTATTGTGGAATTCAAATTTAATTATATCTTCAATTACTCTTTTAATGTTGAGTTCAAAATTCTATTTAATGTGACTAAGTTCAAAACTCCTTGTCCCTATTCTAGTTTGGTTTGCAATCTTGGTCTGTTTCCTTGCCTTCACAAGACCAAATCTCAACAAAAATTAGATATTACTATTACTATTTAATTTATATTTTATTTCTTATATATATATATATATATATATATATATATATATATGGGGATTACCCCGTTCCTACCATCTTGGCAAGTTCAAATGCAAAAAAGAACCCCGCATTGTCTCACTGAGTCTACACATAGAGGGGAACACCATAAGTTCTCGACCCAGATCGACTCCTTTTTCCCAACTCCACGTCCGTTCTAGGGTTTTCCCATAGACACTTGATAGAGACACTCCTAGTTGAAAGTGTCTCTATCAAGTATCTATGGGAAAACCCTAGAAACCCAGAGTCTAGCCTAAAAACCCTAGTTTTGAATCCAAATAATTATACACTTATATATAAATTTTCTGACATGTATATAGCAAGGGTGCATACAACTAAAAACAAATCAAGTGCAATCCATATCTGACCCAAAATACATAAGCAAAGAGGCTAAATGGCCTAGAATCTAATGAGCATGATGGCGACAATGGTGACAATGAGAACAATGATGACGATGGTGATAATGGGAGTGAGGATATATATGGTGACAGTGACAATGAGACAAAGTGCATTAGGTTGATGGTGGATGACGGATTATTAATGGGGACGAGGATGGTGGCACCACGAGCAAGAGGATGACGAAGCTTGATGGTGATTGTGGTAGTGGGCATGGTGTTGGTGACAATGTTGTCATGATAGTGGAGTTCAATATTAAGTTGGTAACCCTAGAGATAGGAGCATATCGTAGAAATACGAGAGCCTATCCTAAAAACCCTAGTTGGTAGCCTAAACCCTAGCTTGTATTCTAATCACACTGAGACCCTATTATGTAGCCTAAATTATAATACATATAAAAAGTAAATCATTTTCATTGTACATATATATTTATGTGCATAGATTTGAATCCAAATCATTATACACATATATAGAACAAAACTCGAACAAAACTATATATAAATCCATGACATAAAACCATAGTGGAACAAAACTCAAACAAATATATATATTTTCAGGCAAATAGTGGAACATGGTTCCCGATATACATACGATGGAAACTCATTCCCTATACAAAATCCGACAAATTGTGTCGTAGATCCAAAATAAATGGAAACTCGTGCCCTATACAAAATCTGACAACTCATGTCGTAGATCCAAAATACATGGCAACCCATGCCATAGATACAAAGTACATGGAAACTGGTGCCCAAATGTGACACATCGTGGCTAATGTACATAACATGGTATTTCAAGCATTCTAACCACCCCGTTCACTTCCAGGCACATCTCCAAAATTGATCTTCCTCTTCTTGGAGCTACTGGTATCTCGGGTCTTCTTCCGTCTAGGAGTAAACCATCTCTCCACGCTCTGAAACAAATGATATAATATACCATCAGTTTCAAGCATTTGTAAAATTTACCACATTTATAAAATGAATGTACAATTCAAATCTTAAATAACTCACCTCTGATGCAAGTGGGAGACCAGAGGTAGGTGTCTTGGATCTACTGAGCCTCTTAGCAATTCCATCCTACAACATTTGCGACAATCATTTCATTAAAAAATAATAATTTCTTAAATTAATTTTGGTTAATGCATCAAAACATTTTCATAAATTAACTTGATTCTCACCATGAACACCTCCGAAAATGGACATGGTTGAGCTTCTGGGCTAACAGGTGGAGCAGTTGGCTAGACAACCTGCTCCGATGCAGTCATGTGGGGGGGCACAGATGTAGATGCAGCAATTATGGGTGCAACCACTGTAGATACATGGGAAAATAATGGAATAGTAGTTCCCACAATAGTGGCGGGAACTCGAGATGATATGGTGGAAGATGACATGGTGGTATGGGGTGGAGGAGGACGTCATGGAAAATGAACCCCTACTAGCTATACAATAGGGGGTATTGACCCAAAATGGATAGGGGCATGTTGAGGTATTGTGAATGGGAGGGCGGTCCTAGATAGAGGGAGGAGGATGGATAGAAGGGAGGTTGTGGACGAAGGGGGGAAGCTGGATGGAAGGGCGGGTGTGGACGAATGGGGGAGGATGGATAGGGGGGCACGGATGAATGGGGGAGGATGTATAGATGGGTGGGCATGGACTAATGGGGGAGGATGAACGTAGGGGGGAGTTTGGACGGAGAGGGGAGGGTGGATGGAAGGTAGGGGGTGGACGGAGGGAGGGGTATGGATGGAAGAGAGGGGGGTGAATCATGGGAGAGGGTGGAAACATGGGACTAAAGTGGCCTACAGTTGTTGGCTTCCCCTGCATACAAATTTGTAATATCATAGTTTAGTAAAAAAAATCAAATTAAACCATAGTATGTTGTAACATTTCAAATTAAAAGCGTGCTTTTAACTACACATTGTACCTGTTTACATGGTAATCTGCCGACCCCTGGCGGAGATGGATGATCATCGTAGTCCATGCATACCTGTGGACACCAAAATTCATGCAAGATATAAACATATTAAACAAGAAATTATTCAGTCAATCAAAATATTAAAAAATATTGTATGAAAATACCTCCGTATGAGGTGCCGCAATTTCAGTTGCAGCTGCCATTGATGCATCCAAGTTAGGAGATGCTGTGTTCTCCCATGACAGCGTCTCAGCTCTAAATAGCTGTACATTGAAATAATAGTTTAAGTCAAGCACAAATACTTTAAAATTACTTTACAAATTATCAAGTGATGATTGAAAACACATTAAAAAAAGTGCTAACCTACTCCATATAGCAGCCCTCAATCGGGTCAGGGCAAGTGTGCCCGTAATGGGGAAAAAAATGTGTCATTGTCCCCGTCGAACTAGAAGGCCCAACATGGATACCACCGGTCACAGGTCTATAATGACTCTATCGTGAAGGCCTTGCACCTACGTCTCTATCAGGGTTAGCCTATCTCTCCACTTTAGTAGTTGCTACAAAGGCAATGTGTCTACGCAGTCCACGTGCAACACTCCTCATCGCGCCCTCGATCTGATAAAGTTTGTGGGGTAACTGAGGCGGCTAGGGAGAGGGGTTGGGCTCACGCCTAGGAGCTGGTGGTCGTCTCAGTGGGTTCCTCCTAGCAGTAGGTCGATCTTTGGCATAGCCACACCCAACACCCTAGAACTCGGTTATGTCAAAATAGTTGACATGTAAACCAAGCACAAACTCAGCCCACAGTTGCTGAAGGAAGTACTGTGGAACCTCCCTATTATTGTAGGGAGGTTTATCGTAAACCATGAACCACCTATGCATCCAATTGTCCCTCCATGGTTGGAAATGACACCAATCCATGCAGACATGTGGCTTTCTAATGTCTGGTGGTTGTTGTGTTCTTGGATCAGTGAACATGCTGTACAATTGGGCCTTTGTAATATTCAAATATTTTATTTCTTCCTTGGAAATGCCCGTGGAATAATACTTCCGCATCTTAGCTCTATATTCAGTCATGTCAGTCAATTGGCGATGTGCATGGATGAGGGAGTCAATTGAGCTCTCAATTGAGGTGGCAAGGGACACTCAAGATGGTTCCCCTGTGTTTCTTAGTTCTCGAGTGTGCACTCTCATTTCATTTGCATAATGGTTCAAGTCATCTTGGTCAAAATTTTGTTGGGGGTTTTGATTTTCTTGGGTATTTGGATTTTGTTGATGGTTTTTGTTGGTTCCAATATTTGTGTTTTCTTGTGTTCCACTGGACTCCATGTTATTGTTAACATTTTGTTCATTCATTGTGTAGGTTTACACTCTGAAATTGAAAAATTCTCTATTATTTTAATAATTTGGGAATTATTGCAAATTTAATAAACAAACAAAAATGAATAAAATGACAAACAACATGGAATTTACCTATCCAATGCACTTGGTGGATGGATGAAGATGGTTTTTGAGTGGAAATGGTGAAATTGGTTGGTTGTAGCTCCACGCATGCAGTGGGTGAATCATGCTCGACAACAATGGAAAGAATGAAAACAACTTTGCCAAGTTTTTTTATTACCTTAACAGGAGTGTGTGCAGCGTTTGAGCGCACACACGCTAGGAACACGCACGTGCCCCGGTTGGGTACTGAACCTTATGGCATGTGCGCGCTACCTTAGGTGCATGCACGAGTTTGTTTTTTCCCCGCTAATGCGGCCTCGTTGCAACACTTTTGGGGAGCAACTTTGTGCGCTCGCCCTTAAATACTCATGGTCAATCTTGATCTGATGAATTAAAGCCATTTAATTTTCAATTGATTCGACTACAAAGTAGTTGAACCAATAGAGGGGAGCGGAGAGTTACACTAGAATGAGGGGAGTGGAATGATTGGGAGGATGGGAAAGGTGGCTGTCTATTTTCTTTTTTTATTAATGCTTAGATTATAACCTGCAAGTACATTAACACATTAAATATCATCTCTTCATTCATGGATGCAAAGAAGAATATATACTTATTTTGTTGAATCTTGTCTCACAATCTAAATTTATATTAAAAAATTTGTTTATTGTAACACCCCATCCAATTATGAAATAATAAATCCTATCAGCATAACAAGTAAACAGGTAGCATTACCAATCCAACAAAATAACCATGAATATGCTACTTTACTTTAGGAGAGATGGAATATGTCAACATCAAGAAAGAGAGATGACATTAATTTTGGGGTCTCAATTTCTATTGTTTTCTCTTCAAATAGTCATTGAAACACATGATCACAATTAATCTTACTAATAAGTTTAGGAGGCCATTACAATTACATGCATAGTCCCTCACTAATTGTTTTGGTGTTTTGTAAATCCAAGAGTGGAGGAAAATATAACAAAGGAAACAACATTATGGTGAGTGTGAGATACAAACGCATTAAGTATGCACATTAAATTCAATAGAAGTTCTCATATAAACCAAAATAAAAAATGCCCATAATGCATGAATTCATGTGTACATTCAAAAAGACAAGGTGTCAAATATTTTCCAAGTAAATTTCAAAAAGTGACATGTCAATGGTGCATATGCCAATACAGTGATAGTGTTATCTAGGTCTATCTATGTGCAGATTTAATATTGTGGGAGGGTGCGCCATATTATGGAATGGATGGGAGCCAACAAGAATGGAGATGATTTTAATCTTCAAATACCAAAGGTAAGTAATGAGAGTTGAATCTTGAATCTAGCTCACAATTCACATCCATTCTCATGTAATATGTAAAACATGGTGCTCATTAAGAAACCAAGTTTTGGGAGCCAAGACATTCATGGGTTGTTGAAAATGTGACCCTTTTTTTTGAAATATTCCAATATTTGATGTCCTTTGTAAATGACATGTGATTTTCATTTTTTTTTTCAAATGTTAGGTTTTGAATTTTGCTTCTAGGATGGGTTTGAATGTCATTGTAACACCCATCCTAGTGATGGGTGTAAAGTTAATAGAAAACTACTAAGTAAATTAAAGTGTGAGAACTAAGAAATTCCAACAATGTAAACTAAATGTGTAATTTTCTAAGTTTGATTTCCAAACATGTTTCTTTCACTTGGAAATTTAAAAGCATAACATATACAATTTCTAACAACATATCCATAACATTAAATATGCCATAAAAATCCAAATAATATGAATTAGTAAGAAGAAGTAAAATACCTTAGTGTCTTGTCAAGCTAGAAATCATGTTGCTCCAACCCATCCCACTAGTTAGTGGCCAATAACCACAATAGCAATCAAAGTATGCCCAGTCCAATAACCATTCAAGTCCTAGTCAAGTATCCACCTCAAGATCCTATGTACTTTTCCCTTTCCCCTCCTCCACTAGTGCCCCAAAACAATCCCCAACTCCAAAATTTATTTTTATCTAAAATTTGTTTTTATTAAATCACCTATTTCTAACATGTGAGTCATGAAGCCTAAAAAAAATTAGACACCTAAGCCCTAAAAAAATTAGACACCTACATTGCAGTGAAGAAGCCCTAAACAATGTGGGAGAATATCTTATCAAGCCCCAAAATTTCTTACCCCTGTTACTAAAGACATTATCATGATTCATCACACATAATGCAATGTTGAGACTGGATAAAATGATTTCCCATTCAAGTTAGGTTCATTTTTTAACAAAAATATAATTTATCACCATGAGTGGTTTGATCATACTCACATCCTCTAGGAATATCAAGCAAAAATCTAATTTATCACATTGAGTGGTTTGATCATACTCACATCCTCTAGGAATATCGAGGAAAGAATCCAAAAGGACTTTTTACAAAATGGCAAATGTCAAAAAGGTTATAATTGAAGGATAGTTTTAAAAAAATGGATGAAAGAAAACCACATTATGTCCCATTGAATTATCTATAATATTTTTAATTTGGTATAAAAGGACATGGCATTGGCATTCACATGAAGCTTTCTTGATCGCCGTTGCCACTTTAATTCTCCTCTTGGACATCATACCTCCCATCTAGTGCATGTCTCCATGTTGAGTCGAAGTCAAGCCCGAGCTCAATTGCTTTGCATTGACAACAAAAGTTGCAAAAAGATTCGTTAATAGAGGTGGAAAGTCATGAATACACCAAACTTATGATTGAATTGCTCATGTATGGTGTGGTTATCATACATTGGCCACCTGTGACCCCTCATACTTTCTTTGGCATGCAAGGTTTGTATCTTTGTTTCACGCCATGGACAATTCATGTATGGTGTGGTGTGGTTATCATACATTGGTCACGTGTGACCCCTCATACAAATACTTTCTTTGGCATTCAATGTTTGTTTCTTTGTTTCACTCCATGGGTCTATATTACTTCTCTGAATAGCAATATTAAGTGTAGATTAAGAGATAAATTTGGGCAATTCTATGAAGAGCCACCTAGTCTAGTGAAAGCAAAGAAGAGATAGACATTTTCTTGTTTTGGCCTAAGCAATGGAGATGGTATGAGAGGAAAAAGAATGTTGGATTTTAGATGTATATGGAACCCTTAGAGGACATAGCATGTTGGATTTTAGATGCATATGGAATCCTCAAGCAAATGGACAAATATCTCCACTTCTTAAAGATCTTATATCTTCAAGATTACAATCTATTGTCATGTCATTTTCCTCTCAACAGGGCTCACTGTAGCCTCCATCTCTTCTTCAACCTTTCTTCCTACAACATCTTCAACTTGGTTGCATTCTTCATCTTCTATGTATGCAAAATAAAATGAATTATTAGCAAAATCAACTCTGCCCCATGGCATAGTTTTCTTAGCCATTTCCTTGGTCATTACTTATGTTGTCTCACTTCTCTTCATTCTTTATATATTTCTTGTGTTTCTTCAACTATTTCATATGCAACTTCAGCTATATATGTCTCTGCTTCACCATTAAATTCATTATCATCTTTGTCTTCATCATCCACCTACAGAGTGGGCTTTACTTTATCATCTTTCGAATCCACTTCATCAAGACATATTGCTTCATTGGTAGAGAAATAGACATTGTTTGACTCACCAAAGCACTGGCTGCTTCATTAGCAGCTTCACCATCATAAGCTGCTGCTACATTGGCAGCTTCAACTGCAACTTCTATATCTTTGTCTTTTTCTCTTGCTCTGTTGCACACATACAGTCTTCCTCATACCCTGTTCATACACAAAAACTTCTTCATTCTCTTCTTTGGTAGCTCTACTTTAGTTCACACACAAAGGCTTCTTCATTCTCTTATTTGGTAGCTCTACTTTAGATGCTTCTTCCAGTGTGACAACATTCTCCGTCTCATATCTCAGATTGGAAAGCTGCATGAGTTGGATGGTCTTATTCGCATCAGGTCGTTAAAGATCAGTAAATGAACCTCGATACTGATAAGGTTGTCAAAATCCTCTAGATTGTTTCTAACCGATGTCTTTCTTCATGAAGAAATAGCTTTTAAAGATGACAATGACCTGAGAGAGACATGAATGCTTCAACTAAATCCATTACTGTCTAGATACAGAAGATGCAAATCATGTCATTGGAAAAATGAAATGGGATAGACTCTTAATTTGCCATGCAAACCTCAGCTTCACAATCGAAGAAGGAACAAGACCCGTGATTGCATTTCTGCAATATCTTAAAAATCAGTGTTGAAATGTCATTGCTGGCAGCTAAAGTAGAGAAACGATTGAAATCTAGTTGGAGTTGAAGCAAGGAGGTGTTGTTGAAGATGGAGGTGCCATGTAATATCCCGAATTTTGGACTAACTATTTCTGTTGTTATATTGGGCCATGACCCCAGCACATATGTTTTATTTTGAGTATTGGGCATGAGCCCTAGCACCCATGATTTATTCTTTTATATATTGACGTACTGGGCATGGACCCTGACTGACTTCTTTATTGAGTGTATACTAGGCGAGGAGGCCCTAATGTTGTGGTTATGTTCTTTAGCATATGATGTGGGTACAAGCCCTAATATACTGAGACATGATCTTTTGTTACTTACTATGTAGAGCTATGATTTTACATGATTGACTTATGGGTGTGTTAAGCGAGGACTCAGAAACACACATATAACCTACGTACTGGGAATAAGCCCCGATGTACCTAGAATAAGGTTTATGTAGTGGGAGTAAGCCCTGAGGTACATTGAGTGTTGGGCATAAGCCCTGGAGCACTCCAAGCTTGATAAATGAATACTGGATCTGAGGCCACTTGAATATTCTAGATGTGCCTCACAACCACATTCTAGCACTAGTGTTGAGCAAGAAGCTATGGAATTGCACTAGCGTAATGCCCATGTGAAAGTGTTGAGTCCAAAGGCTCTGAAGAGCACTCGGGGTTACTAGATCTCAAAGTGTTGAGTCAGAAAGACTATGAATAGAACTTCTACTTTCATCACATTTATTTAATTTGGTTAAATGATTAATCTTCTATCTATCATCAAATACTGCGGGAAACTACCCTGTTAAACAAGGGAATCCGACATGCAAGAGAAAGACTAGAGGTGCCTATCCAAGCTTATCGAAAGAGCGTCCAAAGAAGTGGACCTTATCCTTAAAATGTTTAAAGAAGTATCATGTGAAGATACATAATTAAATAAAAGATAATTACCATAAATTAAAGTATGGATTGACTAAGAATAGTCTTATATGAACAAAATGCATAAAGGTCTCAAAGGCTAAATACTATTATTAAGAGCTTTAATAATAATGATGTTATTATTTATTTATTTATAAAATACATTTATTGCATATAGTTTATGCATAGTGGGCTGCCACATTAGCTAAATATTATTAATGATGTATTAATATTTAGATTGAAATATAATCATTAGTATTATTATTAATTTTATGAAAATGATAAGTTAAAATCACTTATAGTAAAAACAAATGAAGAGTCCTAGTTCAACAAGGACTAGATATTTAGTAGTAATATCTTTTATGAATATTAATTATTTAATTTAAAGAAACTAAATAATTATTCAAACAACCATAATTCAAGACTCCCTTACATAAAGAAGGCAGATCCCAAGATTGGGCATCTCTTCTTTTTCATTATCATTCTCTTATGGTAATTAGAGAGAATTCTCTGCTCCAAGAACTGAAGCAGCCCCATACAATTTTTCCAGATCTGAACCAGCAGTGAACCTAGTGCCTCTATCTCTTATTGCATGTTGGAACCGGCTCGGGGGGATCCAGTTAGAACTAGGAACGGTCTAAGGGTCATGGTTGGGAGGAACATGGTAGCCCCAAAGTTATCCAACTAAGGAATCATTTTAACAGTTTAGCTAAGCTCAAAAGATTCTACACTAATTATTGTTTGAGTGTGCAGGATACTACAGAAAAGGAACAAGTCACCAGGAAACCAAGTATGAATTATTCAACTCCTATTTCAAGTTATAATAGAAGATTAGGTAGGTAGCATATATCTGATATTGCAACATTGTTTTGTTTTATCCCAAATTGCTTAGAATATTAATTACTTATAGGAACCAAACCCTGTAACTAGAACTATATTAAACTCAGAAATTCGACTTAGGAACCAACAGAATGTCTAGTAGGTCTATCCAAGCTAGCTTGTGCTAGACATCCAATCTTATTGAAAACCTAGAACCCATCCTTATTAAATTATATAACTAAATGTTCTTATCAGCATTAATATATATTTAAATGTTGAAATAGTATGATATGTTTTAGATCAATGTACAACTAGGATGATATTTTCTGTTACGCATTGATGTTCTTGTAATTATCTCTAAACCCTCTCTCAGGTTTTTAAAACCCCAACGTTTCTCAAACCTGACTAAATTTCCTTCTAAACTACTAACCCTTATATGGGAAAACGAAATCGTTGCAATAGTAGATAGATCTTTTCAGAATTTGGATTGCCATCACCTTATATTTTCCTTTCTTTTAAACCACCGAATAGAAATAGCAAAAGTAACGACCAGACATCGAAACTCGTAGCAATATCACACATCAAGTTTCGTAGACTCAAAACATTTGTATCTATTAATTTATGTCCATTCAAACCAAACTACAATGTCTTTCCCCTTTATCAAAGGGCAGTATCATAATATTTCATTCCATGGTAGCGACCTTTATTTTATTTTCAAACATTTCTTCTCACAGACAGTAAACATGAAATCGATGGTAGAGTCAAATGTTCCATTATCTAGACTTCCAAGAAAACACAATGTAAACAAAAAAATATAACGTAGGACATGACAACCACAATCTAAAACTTCTATCTAGAGGAAGGTTTTTTTTTATATCCGAGGAACTAGGTGGGGCCTTCCTTCTAAGCATGGTCAGTTGAACAGGACACGTACAAACTTTGGACCGGGGTTAGTTTCAATTTGGAACCATTTTACTAGAAAAGTGGGAGGTATTGCGTGTTCAGAGGTGACAGGGACGTTTTCCACTGTACAGGTATGTGCAGGATTAGAACCCCGGTCTCTAGTGAAGGGACCATCTGGACCAGCCACTGGATCTGGAGCCTCAGCCCCTCGAGGAAGGTTAAATGCTTATATATTTTAGTTTATTATGCGTCATCTCAGATATTAAATTTGACTTGATAACTAAGATTTTTTATCAGTCTAATTTCATATTATTTTTAACAACACGAAAGCTCATATAAGAGCATTAATTCACCCATGCACTCCCAGTTGGCCTCCGGCTCCGACTCTCCGCCCTGTAGCGATAACAGCATTAATAGCATTCATTTGTACGCGCCAATCCACTTGACGGGTATGACATACGATAGAAGCCGATCTATTCGTATCTTATTTTCATTTCGAATTGTCTCAACCGCTTAATCAAAATAGTTAGTAACAATATATTGATCAATAATATTTGTGTTGTTTGGTGTAGTTAATCAAAGTTAACATCAATATAATTATTTTATATGTCTATTAATTAATGGTGTCAATATCTGTATATCAATAAAATTATCAATAATATTCATGTGGAATTTCAAATTTTGTGGGGAGGGGTTCACGGTGGCAGCCACTTGTGGGGATAAATTCACTTCCCCAAGAATCTTGTGGGGAGGGGTTCATGGTGGCAGCCACTTGTGGGGATAAATTCACTTCCCCAAGGGATGTCAAGGCTCGACTGTACAAACCTGGTGGAAGCATCCTACTTATGGACACAACATTCTGCCATCCAACATTGGGGTTGGTCCCGACCTAGGCTCAACATTGCTTAAAAGACACAAATATTAATAACATTAATATTAAAATATCAATGATATTTGATTATGGTCTACTATGGTTCACCATCATCGATGACCATTGTTCACCATGTTTGATGGTGGTTAACTATGGTTTGACCAAGGCTTGACTATGGTTGACCATGTTGCTCTATGGCTTCCTTGGTTTTGGTAAACAAGGGTTTACCATGTTTCACAATGGTTGACTTGGTTTCCTTTAGTTGAGTGTGGGTGACTTGCTATCATGGTTGACCATGGTTGACCAAGGTTAACCATGTTAGATTATCCATAACCAAAGTTGACAATCTTTGACCGGTGAGTGATGGTTGGCTAAGAGTGCTTCTAAATGAAGGATTGTTGAAGAAAAATGATTTAGAAGATAATTACACTAATTTATAATTTTTCCATAAATTTATTTATAAATATTTTCTTATATAAAAAGGCATGGTTTTGAGCATTCACATAAATCCTTTGTCACCGTTGGTGCCACTTCAATTCTCCTTGTTGACATTGCACCTCCCATCAAGAGTTTGTCTCCACACTTAGTTATAATTGAGCCTAAGCTCAATTGCATTGAGTTGACAACAATGTGATTCACCGTTAAAGTTGGAAGGTGAATACAAGTTAATGAAGGCATGGTTGTCACACATTAGCCCCGGCCTCTCAGCCATACAAATGCTTCCTTTGGTATAGAAGGGGAACCCTTGTTGTGCTCTGTCTCTGTGTCTCCAATACCATGGATCCAAATTGCTTTAAGTGCATATTAAAAGATGTTTTTATGGTCCCTTGAGTTTTGCGCAATAGATTTATGCATAATTCATTATTTTGACACAATATTAAATCTTTTAGTGAATTTAAGTATAAATATTTATTTTTTTAAATATAAAAAAGTACTTTTATTTAATTTATTATATTGTTGATATCAACAATATATAGAATTAAAGTAAAGTAATAAACAAAATTATCATAAAATTATCAACAATATATAGAATCAATATAAAATAATAAACAAAATTATCATAAAATATAATCTGATCAATTTGGAAGTTATTTTATATCATGATGACTCATCCAAATTTCATGGAGTCAACATGGTAAGTATAGTCAATGATGGTAAATAAATTCAACCATGGTAAATAAAGACAACCGTGGTAAACCGTAGTCAACTATGGTTCATTAAGGTCAACCATGGTTAATCAAAGTCAAACATGGTTAACCAAAGGATGATTATGTAATATAACGACATTGATCATGGGTTGTCACATTGTGATAATGACCAAGATGTGACACATTAAATTCAACCATCGTCAAATAAGATACAAATGTGCATAAGAAAAAAATTCAAACATGGTAAATAAAGTCAACTGTGGTTAAGCATAGTCAAGGGTTATGTCACATTGTGACATTGATCAAGGGTTATGTCGCATTTCCACCAATGAACATGGTTCACTAAAGTCAACCATGGTTAACCAAAGTCAACCATGGTTAACTATGGTCAAACTAAAGTCAACCATGGTTGACCAATGTTAAACATGGTTCAATAAAGTCAACCATGGTTGATTATGGTAAAAATAAAGTCAAACATGGTTAACCAAAGTCATCCATGGTTAACCAAAGTGTTTGGTATACGTCAACACAACCCAAGATACGACGCATTAATAATGTGACATTTGACATTCATCTAGGGATACCATGGTTCATTAAAGTGTTTCATAAATTTCCACAAAACCTAATATGTGACACATTAACAATGTTACATTCGACGTTCATTAAGGGTTATGTCGCATTATGATGTTTATCAATGGTTATGTTACATTGTGACATTCATGAAGGGTTATGTCATATTACGAAATTGATCAAGGGTTTTGTCGCATTGCGACAATGCTGAAGATGTTCAATGCATTAAATTCAACCATCATCGAATAAGATACAAAACACGCACAAGCAAAAAAGTCAATCGTGGTAAGAAAAGCCAACCATGTTTAAACATAGTTAACTATGGTTCATTAAAGTCAACCAAAGTTAAACATGCTCCACTAAAGTCAACCATGGTTCACTATGGTAAAAGTAAAGTCAAACATGGTTAATCAAAGTCAGTCATGGTTTACTAAAGTGTCTAGTATATGTTGACACAACCAAATATGTGACACATTAAGAATGTGAGATTCGACATTCATCAAAGGGTTATGTTGCATTATGACGTGTATCAAGGGTTATTGATCCGTACGCGCCCAGGTGCACGACGAGGACAACAGTTCGACTGAATGAATTAGTACTGTTATGGCAGAAGCATAAGAATAAGCAAAGCAGGAATACACTACGCACATACATATACACACACAGACAATATGCAGGAATGTGAACTGATCTTGATTCTTCTCTATTACTTGTTGTCTGTTACAATATTTTACATGCTTAAATAGAGTGCCAAGACACTTGGGTTGTTTTCCTGTTACGTTCAGGTACAAGAGAAGTTAGAGCGGTTTGAGAAGTTCAACTGTTATGGTCGACTGGAAGACAGAGAGACAATCTATCCTAGTTCGTCAGTTGGAAGTGTCGATGATGCATGTCGAAGTTGATGAACTTGTCAAAGTCATTGAACTTGTTGAATTCTATTAACTTGTTGAAGTCGAAGTTGATGTTGGAATCCAACAATAATGCCAACTGCTGGGTGGATCATACCTCCTTCCTTAAGAAACAATGGTCCCCATTATTTTCTCATATAGATGCGGAAAATTTTCGGTCAGTTCAGTAGCACGGTACCATTTTCCTTGTGTTGGGATCTGTCCAGCTTTGGCCACCTGAAACAAGGGAATTGTGTTCGTCCTTGTATGGCGTACTCATCGTCCCACAATGGTGTCATAAGGAAGAGGCTCCTGAACATCTAGATGGATGTCTTCAGGTTCTGCTGTCTACAAGTCGTTCTGTTCCAATAGTGGTGCATGGTATGGTAGAAGTAGATCTACATTAAATACTGGATGTAGACCCAAGAATGAAGGAATGTCGAGTTGGAAAGCGTTTTCTCCAATCTGCTCAAGAAAATTGTACAGACCATATCGCAAAGGCTTCAGCTTCTTATATGGAATAGTGAAGTGATCCTTCTTGAGATGCAACCAAACCTCATCCCTAATTTGAAATGAATGAGGGATACGATGCTTATCGTGTCGGGCCTTAGATTTCGAATTAGCACGTTGCAACATTTCCTATGCTTGTCTCTGGATGCCACAGATTTGATCTCAAAACATCAATTCTTAGTCAACTTCTCATCGATTATAGTCATTATCATTTGACTGTGTCGAGGAACTAAGCAAGTCAATAGGCGTTGAGGGTTGAAATCCATAACATATCTCAAATGGACTCTTTCCCGTCGATCTGTGCTAAGCACAATTGTAGTTGTGTTGTACATATGGAAGACTGTCATCCCATGTTCGTTGATGCTTGTGGTTGTAGATATAGAGAAATTATACTACCAAGCAATTCACAACTTCCATATGTTCGTCTGTCTGAGGATGGAAAGCTATTGATAAGGAAATTCTTGCGTCGAGCTATTGCCAGAGAGTCTTCCAAAAGATGATAACAAATCTAACATCTCTGTCGGAAATAATGGTTTTCGGTAACCCATAATTTTTCAAGACATGTTCGAAGAAGAGCTGAGTGGTCTGTTGCGTTATCGTAGTCTTCTTGCATGGAATGAGAATGGTCATTTTGGAAAATCTGTTGACTTCTACTAAGATCGCGTCATGTTGATGTTTGGTAGTAGGATATCCCATCAAGTAGTCCATAGAAATAGATCCCCGTAGTCGACTAGGAACTGGAAAAGGTGTGTACAATCCCTATCGTCGATTAGGCGATTTACCAATGGCACAAACCACACATGATCGAATGTACTTGTTGATGTCATTTTTAAGTGAAGGCTAAAAGAAATACTTTTGGAGAATAGCAAGGGTCTTTGATACTCCAAAGTGTCCCACAGTATTGTTGTAGTGTGCATCCCAAATGAGTTACTATCGATGATCACCTATTGGTACACAAAGTTGTCCAAGCTTGTATATCAAGGTGTCTTTCAGGAAATAGTCGGAGGTCGATGACTCGTCGGTCTGAAGTTGTCGATAGACTGATGAAAATTCATTGTCATCTTGATACAATTGAGTCCAAGTGGTGGTGTCATAACCTTGCATACTCATAACTATAAGAAGGAGAGTAATGGTTGGTCGACTGAGGTAATTGACAACGGCATTGGATTTACCTTTCCGATACTTAATTACCAACTGAAATTGTTGCAGGTAATTAATTCACTTGATTTGTCGAGTTGTTTGTAACTTCGACTGGGACGGGGCAAACTATAAATGCTTGTGGTCAGTGAGAATGACCATCTCCGTTCCAAGGATATAATGTCTCCATCTCTTAAGAGCTTGCATAATGGTGTAAAGTTCCTTTTCATACGTCGAATATCTTCTAATAGTGTCGTTAAAAGTTTCGGAATGAAAAGAGGTTGGGTGACCAAACTGAGTGATCATTGTGCCCAAGGCATAGTCCAATGCATCCATATCAATCTCAAAGGGATGATACAAATCAGGTAACACAAGTACTGGTGCAGTACAAATCTTGTGTTTGAGCTATTCGAAATCTTCTTATTGTGTCGATGTCCATTTGAAGATAATTTTTCATTTCCCTTGGTCAACTGATTCAAAAGCCAGGATATGTGACTGAAGCCGAGTATGAATTGTGGATAAAAATTTTCCAAACCAAGAAAACTTCTTAGTTCATGAATGCTTTGAGGAATGGGCCAATATTTGAGGATTTGCACTTTGTCTGGATCGACATGAATTCCTTTAGATTTAATTACATACCCCAAGTATTTTATCTTATTCATTGAAAAGGAACATTTGTCCATTTTCAAGAAGAGTCGATGTTGTCGGAGAGTGTCGAGGACTTGTCGAAATTGTCTGACATGTTCTTCCCATGATCGACTGAAAATCAATATATTGTCGAGATAGACAATGAACCATTTGCCAATGAAAGGTCGAAGAATGTTATCCATATACCACATGAAGGTTGTAGGTGCATTGGTTAAGTCGAAAGGCATGACTAACCATTCAAACAATCCTTCCTTCGTCTTGAAAGAAATTTTCCATACATCTGCGGGCTCGATTAGAATCTGATGGTATCCCGACTTGAGGTCGAGATTAGTAAATAATTTAGCACATTTTAGACAGTCGATGAGCTCTTCTATCCATGGTAGAGGGTATCTATTCTTTACCGAAATTTTTTTGAGGGATCGGTAGTCGATGTGCATGTGCCAAATCCCGTATTTCTTTGGAATGAGGACGTTTGGACTTCCAAAAGAAGAGGAGTTGGGTTAGATATGACCTTTGTTGATCAAATCTTGAATTTGTCTATGAATCTCTTCATTTTCGATAATAAATCTTCTGTAAACAGATGCATTAGGTAATGAAGAACCAGGAGCAAGTTCAATAGAGTGTTTTACCTGACAATGTAGAGGTACTATGTCTAGGTCTTGGAATAGGTTTCGGTACTCATCAAGAATATTTCGATCTGCTGCTTCTATCGGGAGCTGCACTGGTCAGTGAGTCGACTGGTTGTTGTAGTCTTCCTGGAATGTTGCGGCTTGATCATGATTAATTCTAACTTATGAGCATGGTTTATGAGCTTATTCGTTTGTTTAGCAGATATTATTGCAACTGTTGGTGTAGGTCGTCGTTCTGGTATACCATACCATTGGCTCCAAATTCTGAAAATCACCTTCTGAGGTCGTGATTGGTAACTTCCATGTCGATCCCATAGGTAAGGTTTCCCAAACAAGGCGTCGGCTATGGAGAGTGGTGCCACGTTGCATATTACTTCATCTTCAAAAGGATTAATGAAGTAGGTGTTTTTGCATTGTCGGGTGATCCTTACTTCCTGTCCATCGTTCATACAACTGATGCTATAAGGCTGAGGATGTGGGGTGGTAACAAGCCCTAGTTTCTTCTCGAGATCTTCATAAACAAAGTTCTTCTTGCTACCATTATCCACATTCAGATGTAATGGATTGTTTTGAACCCATATCTATGTATGGAATAGGCGCTCTCGTTCCTCCTCGTCGACGATAGTTGAGGCTTCTAGAGTGGTTGATGTTGATGTCAAAAGGGTCATTGCTTCTGGGTCAGATTATACTAGCATTTTGTTGAACAATTTGGATGTCAACACTTTTCTAAAAATGTATTATGAGATTTTCATTAAGACGTGTCGTGCCATGTTGAACTGTGGTAATCACACCATTTCCTGGTAGGGATTTGTTTTCTACGTTCCCTTTTTTCTTTCTAAGAATGATTTTTTCTATGATATTGCTTTGGCTGAGAATATCTTGACTTGTCGAAGCCGGGTGGTGCCTCCTTGTTGGGTGGTTGTTCTGTTGGATTGCTCGCGAAGTGTGCTTGTCATTTATGTTTGGATTCAAGCTTAATGTCACAGTGGAATGCATCTGCGAGCGTATTGAAACATTCCACAAGTATGCAATCAAAACATCAATATTTAAAATGCCATAAGGAATATGAAAATGCGTGATGCAAAATATTTATTATCAGAAGTCTCTTAGGTGTAACCATTCTAACTAACGGTTAACCTAACCCTTGTCCCTTATTTGACTACTCAAACTTGGACTATTTCTTGTCAAAAAACATTAGTGCAGTTGAAGCTTCTTCTTGGATGTTGATCTTTCAAGCAAGATATTTTCTTATTCATATAAATAGGCATGTTCAAAACTAGAAACAATAATAGTTGTACCAATTATTATTAAAGAATTGAGATTCATAGATAAATTTACTTCCAACTAAGGGTATAGGGCAAAAAGTTTCCCAAAATTTGGAGACATGCAATTTAATGAGAAAAAGTTTGTTGAAAAGAATAAATATATTTATGATTTTTGGATGCAGATATTGGACAAAAGAATAATGGAAAGAGATTTATTCAATTTTATTTACCATTAGTATGCATCCCAAAAAAGACAGGTTCATGCAACTTTATTGAAATGAACTATTGTTCACAAAAGCACATGGGGAAAAACATTGTATCCTACAAATTAACTTGAATGAAAAAAAATACCAGAATCTTCAAGGGGAAGTACATACAACATTGGAACATGAGAAATACCTTCAAAATAGCTCCATAAGTGTAAATAAAAGCTCATTATGGACATGATGGAGGTTACAATTCTATTTGTTTATCCATTCATAAAATCATGCATTTGCAAACATGAACATAAACCCCACATGTACTCAAAATCATGATCACTAAAAGCAATCAAGCTTTCCGTATATAAAATACACATTAATAGGCCATGATTCAACTCCAAAAATTGAAATCATTTTTGAAGGTTGTCATTGTCAAGTATGATTTGAGTGAATTCCCATAGCTTCTAGATAGGTTAAACTTAAAACTAGATTTGAGTGGAAGCATGCCAATAGAGACATCAACAACAATGTTGTTAAAACACGAAATCTAGAAAACAAAGGAATGGAATATTGGGTAAATAAATCTAGACACTAACAATAACACGATAGTAAAATATGTATCAATTGTCATTAAAGATGGAACTTTTAGGGAACAGAGACATTACATTTTCATAATCCATATGTCGGAGCTACTTGATTTCCTGAAGAGTTCACTTTGCATCTATGTGATTGGAAAACGCATTGGCTATCCTCTTAATGGAAATTTGTTCTGTTGTCTCCAATTTCATTGTAGAGCTAAAACAAAAAAAAGGACAATTTTCATAAACATTAACAACTACTTACATCTTCCACATCAACTTGCTGGTGTTAATCATAAAAGAACAAATCATTAAAATTGATTCAAATACAGTTGTTTCATAACCTTGAATAGCACAAAAAATAAAGAATACCCAAGAAATATATAAACCTCAAAAATAAAAGCAATCACTCAATTCTTGGGATGGGTAATTTATTCCCATTCTAGAACACCTTTATCAAATGGCAGATAAAGAGCAGTAACCTTTTGACACCTCGACTAGTTATTTGTTTTCACTTGTATGTAACTTCAATTGGGGGTTTTTGTCCCTATGTTTGGTTTTCATCAACCATATTGTCTGTGAGTGCAAACTTAAACTCAAGCAAGATGAAATCCCCAACCAATTCACAAACTAATTAAACTTAAGGCATCCGAATTACACTCTAACACGCATGTCTCTTATACATAAAAAATCAAGCAGTATGAGGTTTTATGAGTAAACCTATTAGAAAATGGAAAATGTGGAAAAAAATAAGCAAGAAGAAGGGACGTTGGCAGCGATCAAAACATGGAAATCTTAGTTGAAACGCCTCCATTTCCATTCACAAACAACCACCTCCGATTTGCAACAACAAAGCAATTATAGTCACATGATATTGTGTGGTATATACATCTGGAAAAAAAAATTATATCATAGCCAACTATATGAGCATGCAAAAGACCAATCAACTCTTAAATTGATTTCATTTATAGGCATTGACCCAATGCTTCAAATCTGGGCTAGGAGCACGTCCATAATGCTAATGCTCAAGTTTTTACAGCTTTGAGACAAGCATGCATATTTATAAGATAATATAATATGCATCTATATATCCCTAAAATATTGAAAAAAGTTCTCCCAATGTCAAGAAAAATTCCCAAAATATGATTTAGTAATTATTTTTCATTTTAGACCTACGAAGATAAAATAAATGAAAGAAAAAAGAGAAAACTTAATTTTCATAATTATTTAACAACTATAGACATCTTCCACCTCAACTTGCTAGTATAGTATTAACCCCACACAACAAAATCATTATATTCTGCACAAATTAACAAACAAATATTTCACAAAACAACAATTTTGAGCATGTTTGATCCCTCTTGAAAGTAAGAAATGAAGTGCTGGAAAGAACCTAGGCATATTTCATCCTGATAAACAATCTTGTGGGAATTCTTACACCTCCTTTTCAGCAGTAAAAAAGTAAATAAGCATTTCTAGGCAGTAGTTGGACATTCCTATGCATGGTTCTAACTTCTAACCTCTAAAGGTAAACAAGCATCATCCTTTGCAGTTACGGGCTCGTTTGTGAATAGAAGCAACAGTTAAATTTGAAATCTGAGTCGATTTTGGTCACCTCTAGGCACTTAAACAGTGGTGAAAAGGATCATTTAACAAATCTAGGTGGGATTGACCATGAAAGGGGCACTTTTGAGAATCTAACTAGTAGTGAACAACCCCAATGTGTGAGCTCTAAGTTTGAAAGGGGAAGATCTATGGTGGATTAGCAATTTTGGCTAAGAAATTAGGTTTGTTTGCAAATATTTGCATCAAAATCCAATTCTGGCAATTTGTTTTCTTTTTGAATACTTTTGACCCCAAACAGTAGTGAAAATTGACCCTAGAACAAATATGGGTAGTTTGGGAGTGAATTTGATGTAAGAAACATTGTGAATCAGTCATCCCTGTGCACCTTTCCACCACCAAACATGCCTATATTTGAATATGGGAGAAATTGAAGGGTTAAAAGAAAATTATGGGCATACTGTAGCCCTAAAAAGGTAATGAACAACAACAAAAAACATGCTTTGGTGAAATCTAGGCATAATGATATCCCTAAACCATGAAATATGGACATATATTGGGAAAGTTGTGATCATTTTTTGATCTCATACAACAAGTTGTAGCCTCTCCTGAGCCTTCCTCAACCCAAAAATAGTCCTGAAGCTGAGTACTTTTGGCATCCTAAAATCATTAGAAAGTGAATTTTCCTCAAGTATGGGCATGGAAGGAGTCTCCATCTCTGATTTTGAGCACATTTTGAGTGGGTTTCTCATAACAGCAGTCAAAATCACCCATCACTTGGGCCTATATCAACAATTGGAAGCTCTTTTACATAGTTCATAACCTATTTTATGAAGGACATTTTTTTGTATTTGAAGGTTGTTTTATAGTGATGTTTTTGAACATGGGTGGCATCTAGGGATTTCTATGCATGCATTGTCGACATTTTATTCTGAAGAGATATTCCCTGGATGTTAAGAGTGAGAAGACAACAGAAAGAGACACTCCACAAAACAAACATTACATTAGAATAATATGTCAAATTTATAATGAATACTATGCAAGCTTTGCAAGAAAATAATTAAGTTAACTACAGTTGAAGAAGATGTATAAGTTCAATATTTAACTGTAATTTATGCATGCATTCCATATAGTCATGGGAATAAATTGTCTGGCCATTGATGAAGCAACTATGTACAGACCAATGACATGTTTTACTTAAAAAAGAGTACACATTCAACAAGTTTTATATCAAAAATTTATTTTGTAACAAGTTTTATATCAGAAATGTAATTTGCAACAAGAAACAAAAAAATCAATTGAGTAAATCATGTTATACATATTTACATGATGTCTTTCAATTGGATCTATCAGATGTGTTTGTGGGATGGTGTGTTACCCTACCAACCCAGGATCTATTCCTGTACATGATATGTTGAACTCATAACGATAATATTGTTGTATCAACTTTGAGATTTGTTGTTGACTTGTAACCTAGAAAAATAGAAAAACATGATGTCTATTTTACAATATTGGAATAAGGTGATTATGATATAATAATACAATCTCCAACTTTTATATAAATATGTCTATGCCACATGTGATTGAAATCAATGAATATACATCATTGACTCTTCCGTTACATATCTGCTCACAAGTGTTGGTCTGGAGTAATCCACGTTTGGCATAAACATAGATAACTTCATAAACTGAGATAACTTCAAAAACTATAGCAATGTTCAACATATGAAAGGAAAGTTCTAATTTACAATTTGATCTTTAATTAAAAAGGGACTAACTAATTTGATACTCCTGCTTTGTAATGACACCATTTACTCAACACTCACATTGACCTAGTTTTGAGTCGGACATTAATAAGATTATCTCATATTATCTTATCTTATCTCCAACTTGTCGGCTTGTTGTATAACTTCCACTTAACAGAAGGGCACATTGAATAAACTAGGGAACTAGAATTTAGTAGAGTTGAAATATGTTGAGCTTACTTCCACATCAAGGGAAGTAATTCAAAATCAATCACACTTGCATTACATATGAAAAAAAACACTAACATTCAAATTTTAACTATGATAATAGTTCATCTATAGTTTACTCTCTCGAATATCTCTTTCTTGTATCAACCTTTCTATAAAACTGCTCATAACAACTATTTTCTCAGGAAAACACATATAAAACAAATTTCTTTTAAATGAGAAATATGTTAGTGCACAAATAGAGGGGAAAACACTTGTAAAGATAAACAGCTTATCAGATGGCACAAGAGCCTTCCAAAGGGTTGTATAAAAGCAATATTGATATGCAGGGCCATATGTTTCCGAATTGGGAGTGGAAGTCTAGGAAATAGATTCATCAGTATGAATTTGAAAAGGTATACTCCCTTCTCCACCAGAAGCAGGTCTTGTCCTGTTTTATCAATTCCCTTTTGATCCCGAGGATAGGTGGATTTGCAGACTATAGTGTGTTTGGTATCTGTTGACACAGTTCTGTCGATAGGGGTTCACTTCGCACTACTGTCAACAAACACCAACCAAACACCCTTAAGCATTGACCCAGAAAGGTTTTACCCTTTCTAGCAACACCCATGGAGCGAGTGAAGTCTCACCCGAGATGATTAAGGGGACTGCAGGAACCAGGTTTCCACAGTGGGGGGAGGACATGCATCTATTCTCACTCTATCGTGACAGAAACAAGAGATTACCTTCGCATCATGCTTAACAGTTCACACATTTATCATTTACATTATTAATGTGTAGTTAACATTCGCACCAACATTGTATAACTGGCAGATGCATCAACAGAAATTACATAGCAACATAACTTAGTCATAACACATTATCTGGGTCACATTCATCATTCAATATAAACATAAACACAAGAAAGTGACATCATGATTCAACATAAACATGGACATATCCAAAAATATTCATGCATTAACTCATCAAAAACATGCGGTACAACCTTGCATTGACAGTTCCGAACAAATTATCGCGGATCCATACAAAACTTGTTGAAGGAAGAGTAAAACATTACACAATTCATCCACTTGTCGCTTGATCAACTAATACCCCTTAGGATTACAATCATAGTCCTATTTATAGCCAACTAGGGTAGTTACAAAATGGTCCAAATGAACCATTCTAACTGACTAAACTAATCTTGCGCTTTCGTCTGCTCCTTGTTCTCCGCAAATAGTCCTTTCTTCCGTGGATGGTCCTTCTCGTCATTGTCGGATTCTGCACTTCATGCAGTCTAAGACTATGCCAACAATCCCCCAACACATTTTTGTGGCTCTCCCTCGAGCCACCTCAGCTGGACACCTTTGGTGCATTTACTTAGGACCTGAAATCATCTTATGCAACTCTGATCCAGTCGAAAGCTTCTTTTGTCGATACTTTGAATGTTGCACAGTCTGCTACCTGTTGTTCTGTTGGGTGCTCTCCATTCATCTGTTGCACCTTTTCCATATCTTGCTTGACCTGTGCCATTCCTACCATTGCCTGCATGGTTAAGTGTTCTGCCTTTGTTTTCAATTCATCTAGGTGCGTAGTCCTTCTTAGCTTCCTTTCACGTTCTTTAGTTACTCAATGCTCAAGTTCCTTCATTCCGTGGCCTTTTTCATTTGCGTGAGTAGGGGCATCAGCTTGAGCAATCCATTCAGTGTTTTCAGTTGTGTTTCTTCCTGGGTGAGTTGCGTGTTCAGTTGGTGCAATTGCTCGTTTTGTACTAATCTTCCCCAAAACTTTGTAACCTCTTCAAAAATTTTATGGGCCACCTTTTCCATCTTTGTGATCTTCATCATATCCTCTTCTATCGCATCTTGTCTGCCCTAAATCTGCTCTAGTGGTGTGTTGGGTAGCACCCTCGCCTGCAGCGTCTCATTCTCTTTCCGCAGATCGGTGATAACTACACCTAACAAGATGGATTTTGCTTCTGGTAGGATATCCTGATCTACTTAGTGGGATTCCTCGCATGCCTTGGATATCTCCTTCTCCAACCGCTCTCAATCCTCCATGGCTTTCACTTTTTCATCCAGAGTTTGTGCTTTCTCTATCTCACTGTTGCGTGCCTACTGTTTATATCTCACCTTGTGATCATGTATTGTAGCCTCGCGGTCGTTGCTTTCTATGATTGCTACAATTTGAATTCCTTGTAGTGACAACATCGACAATATATTGAAATTTACCATGACTGAATCATGCTTTCTTAGTTCCACATCGAGCCCTTCATCACCCGTCGACATTGCATTCGGAAAAAATTGTACTATCCTTGGGTGTGTGCCGATCTATACCTTGACCCTTTTTGTTGAAAAATTTAGTGGGACTTCCCCATGTGGTACCCTTGTTTCTAGGACTGCCTTTGTTAGTGTGGATAACAGTTGGTTCACCTGGTGAAAGTATTCTATTGCATGCTATGTAAATTTTGCACAGTTTTCTTCTACGATCGCTGTTATTTTCTCCAGGAGCCTGTTAACTTGCTCCTCTAGAATACCATCACTTGGGATTCCTTTGCTATGTCCTATCCTATGCTTTGTCCTCATTTCTTCACACTGTGCCTCTAGCTCAGAATCTGTCGGGGTGGCTTATGAGGCTCCATCATGACTAGATGTCCGCGACTGTTCTTTTGCAAAATAACCTTCTCTTGTGCCCTCTTGGCGACTAGATGAGTCCTTTTCTTCCACTGGTAGCTTTGGTCAATTTGTTGACTTTCCATTCTCTAAATTCGATAGTTCCTACTCTGCGGCTGGAACTTTCCATTCTGCTGGCCATCCTTCGATGATGGCATCCAATTCCCCCTCGGTGAGCTTGTACTGTGTTGGCAGCCACTGCCGATGCTTGTCTTCCCATGCTTGAATGTAAATTTTTTGGGATTCGATCGATAACCTTGCAATCATTCGATACATCCTTGCTACTTCATCGGTTATCTGCGGTATTGCTTGCGCATCTATCCACATCATGTCTAGGAATAGATAAAATTGCACGATGTTGAATGCTTGCCGCTTTTTGTCAGTTGTAGCCCATAAGTTATGGTACCACGCACCTTCTTGTCTCCTGGATTCTACTATTTCCATGCCTTGATAGTGCTATGGATCCCTCCATCCTACTAGTGCGACCAACATCAAGAGCCATGAATATGTGAATGATTTACCCTTCTCCTACGCATCAAGGGCATCCTCCATTAATTGATTTAGCAGGAATTGCGACTAGTTCATTTGCACTCTTGCGACACATTGTTATGTGTAGGAAATGATGCCCGAATGCATTCTTTCGGCCTATTCTTCCACACCATCTTAACTTCTAATAGCTTTGATGCGACCTTAACAACTTGGTTCTTGATCGTTTCAATGAGGTATCCTCTTGAGTTTTTCTCCACTCTATACTTCATCTTCAACCGCACAATGAGCTTTTTGTCATTGTCCTTCCCTCGAAAAAATTGGGAAGGGTCTTCTCCATCCTTAGGTAGTCCAGTGATTCTTGTGATCAGGTCGACTGTGATCATAATATTTTCATGTAGCCATAGGTATCCACCATGAAAACAGGCTAATAACTGCTTGACGCACACATTTACCTGCACCAATATCCCAAAGTGCGGTATTTGGTTGAGGCCCAGTAACCTTGATTACTCCAATCCCAACGCCCTTTCCACAGGTTCCTTCATGATTGGGCCTCCTTCTTCATGCGAAACATTGATGTATTTGTCTTCTATGCATTCCGGGAAGTTTGTGAGGTCATGGTCGCTATATTGTAGCTTCTGCAAGTTGTTCACAATATTCCTGTCCTGAGGAACTCCTTTCAGTATCGGCGACATCTTAATTATGTATCGTGCATTCTTGCTCAGTCGAATCGTTGGTGTCCCTTCCTTTCTTGGAGGTACATACCCTAGTATTGTTGGGTCAGGTTTCCCTCCTTGAGAGTTTGTTTCCTTTTGAGCAGTGCACAAAGTTCCTGCTTCTCCTTTTGCAAGTCGCGCTGAGTTTTGGGTCCCTCTATTCTACTCTCGGCTGGTGTCTGCAGGCTGATTAGCACTCCACTTCTTTCTGAATGATATTCTGGACATGATATTTGGTTGCTCCTGCATGATCGACGTTGGCTGTGGTCGCTCGGTACTGGTGCTCGAAATGTAAACTTCCATGTGCTATATTGCAGGGTCTTGCTTAACACACAATTTATTGATCTGTCCCCTTTCACTATATTTATAGTGTTGATTTGCCGCGTTCTATCCATTTCACTGATTTTGGACAATGATTACCAAATCCAGCGTTAATCTACCAAGTCCACCACATGCATTGGGTATTAATTGTACCATTTTTTTCGTTTTCACCACCTTTCGCTGTGGATTAACTGCTACATTTATGACTGGATTTGACCCTTTCGCATTGTGGAAGCCATCGAAATGCTGAATATTTCTGCTTCTTTTGTAGTCTGTGATTATTTCGTCGACATGTATTGAATCTTATTGCTTCCGTTGATTTTTTTTTTTTTTAACTTGACAAGGCTGTAGTCGATTTTGCGGTGCCAGTCCTTCACTAGAGTCACTCTAGTTCATCTTTTTCGCACTCCTTGGACCTTGGATTCAACTGATAAGGTTGCTGCTTTACTGGATTTGCATCAGGTTTCAGTGCGATCTTCATCTCGCCTAGGTCCCCAGAAATGCCTTTCATCTCTAAAAATTTCATCGGGAACAAGTCCCAAAACTCGTGTAATAGGTCAGTCATCTTGGAAATGGTCGAGTCGTTCCAATAATATCTAATGCTTGTGAACTTGGGATTCTCTTCTGACCCAATGTCCACTTTCTTGATTCGCAATGGTTGCAAAAACTTGTTGAAAGGCACATCTGGTGCTTCAACATTGTGGCTTCCTTTTGACTCTGGTATATACGTAGCCTGTGGATCATCCTGGTCATCCGGTTCTCCTATTATGTTGTAGCATTCCATCAACATTTTCGGTGCCGCAGTCCACTGAAGTCCCATACATTTTTCTGTTGGAACTGCTTCGAGTAATTTCTCTTGGACTTCCTATAATGCGCTGTGGGTGAAGGGGTTTTTGTCGGAGAAACTGAAAGTTTGGCTAAATCAAATAGTTAGCTCTTCCCATGTGGTCGTTCCATGTCGCAGCTCTATTGTGATATACCAACTTCAAGGTACTTCATCCAATGTGTGAATGAATTCCTGGACCCATTTCTATTTTGATCTTGTTCCAGATTTGTTTTAACATTGATTCAAATGCTCCTTTGGATCTCCTTTGCCATTGTACTTCCTTACACAGTATCCTTCAGTGTCGCCAAACCTAACCTCCATTAGGTGTCGACGTAATGGCTAGTTTGTTATTGTTGACTTGTGCGCCGCCCACCATCATGTTGGTGTAGTCTTCAGGGCTTCCTCCAAGGCCAGTAATCGCTGTGGTTCTGCCACTTTCTCTTCAAACTCAGTGATAAATGCAGTCAATTTGAGAAACCCCTTATATTTTGGTAATTCGCACACTTCTGTAGCTACCCATCTCATCGACTGGGTGATCTGAATCTAACTACACCGAATTAATGCTGCGCCATCCTAATCCTCCATGTACAGTAGGATTGACGTAGTCTTCTGATATGTTATAGAGACTGTCCCATCCTTCAATAAAATCATCCTTCGTCGACTCAACATATCTCTTCCCTTTTGCTGGATTGAGAGGTGTGACTACCCTCATCTCGTGGTTTTCAAATGACATGGTTATTTTCTTGAAGTTGATGATGGCCTGAGTCTCCATCGCCCAGTATATCGCTAACAAAAACGTATAGGGGCTTGTGTTGTCGACAATCTCTATCACATCAAAGTCTGCGTATGTTTTGAGTTCTTCTATCTCAACTAGGACCTGGCATAAGTGACCAATCAGGGTGACCTTACTCTGATTTTCTAGTCGTAGTTGTACCAGGGACCATGCCAACTATGGTTTCCCCATCATCCCCCAGGTCTGTTTTGTCAAAATGTTTACATATCATCCCAGGTCTAAGATAATGGAGTCGACATCGAATGCTCCAATTTGCTTGTACATCCTCATTTCTCTTCCTATCTTCTTCTTATGTATTCGATTGACCATACGATCTTGTCGTGCACCCTCATGTCGATGCAACAGACTAGATATCTCTGCCAATGCGTCCTGATCCTTTAACAAATCCAGGAAGCTCTCTCGAAAGGCACTTAAGGTGTTAGTCTTTTTCTATGAATCCGTCGTGTCGAATGTCGATGGCATGTCATAGGTGAATTCTTTCCGGTGAAGAGGTGGCTTCCTCATCTGTTGCATTACCTCCTATTCTTTCAAGAAAATATCCCTTTCTGCTTCCACCTTGAATGTGACTTGTTTTCTCGCTGTTGGTCAAATGCTTGACTTTGGCCTGTCTTCCCTTGTCGCAGCTCCTCCTTGGGTCACTAATCCAACAGTCGCAGTTTGAATTCTTACCTCTGTTGATATCTTATGTACCGTTGGTGGCAGATTCTGGTTCTAATTTGGTGGAGGTGGGGGTAGGTTCTTAGTTTTCCACTTCGCAATAATCCAAGGACAGTCCTCGACACCATGGTCCGCAACGCTGCAGTAAGTGCACTGAGGGGTTGGATTCGAGAAATCCCTCTAGTAATGCCCCTACTCACCGCAATTGTAACATATGATTGGCCCTCGACTCACCCAAAAGATCCTCCTCGGCCAACACCAGTACCTCTACCTCTGCATAACCCTCCTTGTAGTGCCCCATATGGCGGGTACTGCAGTTGTGGATATTGTGGTTGACTGTACTGCATTGTTGATATCTCGGTTGACCATACTAGGATTGATCATACTGTGATTGCGGATTATAGCGAGGCTACTGCTGATTGTACTGTTGTTGCTGCCTTACCGGTAGTTTCTCCTCTCCCTTCATGAAAAATGTATCCGCAGTCCTTTCTTGGAGTAGGTCGTAAGCCCTGCAATAATTTTCTTCATGGCCAACCAATCGATAGAATTTGCAATACAAATTAACTAGATTTGACACCATCTTCTGTAGGTACACGCATTCTTCTAGCCAATGTCCTCTCGTCTGATATATCCGATACCAACGAAGTCCTCCCTGACTGAGGGGATTCAGTGCACCGGATTGTAAATACTCTCAAAATTCTGGGAAATGATCCTTGTGATGTCCTTCTGTTTTCCATCTACTACACCATATATATTCATGCACTTCTTTCCCCTTCTTAATATCTTTTAGCTAGATCGTCAAGTTTTCCAACTGCGCTTGTATCTGATCCATTCCCTACGTCTGTTTTGTCAATCGATGAATCCTCCAGCTTCATTGCAATTTCCAATGCTTCTGCTTGAGTCACTACCTTATGTTGCATCAGTGGCCCATGAATGTGTGGCACCAATCCTGCAATGAACCAGTCTTTGTGCTACATGTCGCTCATCCTAAAACTTACCTTTTCCATTAGCGTTTTATATCGCTGGTCAAATTCCCACTCTGATTCATTTGGAAACTGCTTGATTTCCTTCATCTCTGTGATGTAATGTGACTTAGACTTTGGTTTTCTAAATTCATCAATTAGTCCCACCATGGTCTATTGCATTGTTTTATCTGGAGTTCCTGTCGGTACCTTAGTAAATTTCATAAACCAATCTAGCACGGGACCCCTAAAGGTCATCGCCAATTGTCCCTTTTTGATATCTTTGTCCTGGACATGCTTCCCAGTCCATACCGCTTCACACAACAACCAATACTATTCGGGATCCTCAGGCCCGTTACCCTGGAAAATTGGCATTTTTACGTTGTCACCTGCCATTCTTGCACTCCTATTGTTATTATTTACTTATCCTCTACTCTTACCATTATTCTGACACATAGGGAAGCCCTGCGAATAACTTGTATTTCTTCCTACAAAGTTCTAAGTAGTGTGCAAAGTTGAGGGTACGTTGTAGCTTAGGGTCTGTCCCTCTTCGGATTTTGGGGTAGCCTGGTCACCTTCTTCGTTGCAATAAGGTTTCTTCGTCCATTGTGATACTATTTCATATTTTTCCATTCCAGCCGCCTCAGGAGGCTCTCTCTTAGTCCTCCTCTTTTTCTCTAGTCGTCGAAATATCGCCCCACTTCTCAAGGTACCACAATCTTCCTCATCCTCCCTTAGAAATTCATTGTCACTCATGCCCATCTACCCCACATCTTTCTATCAGACCCTCATTCACACGGTACCCACAACCTCCGCACACCAATATCTACTTGTCGGAATTCATTTTTAGTATACCCTTTTCGCAGATGAGCATCTTAATCCACACTTCAACGATAGTAAAAATCTCCCTCTAGGTCCTTTGAAAAATTTCCTCTTTGCATCATGGTATGACTTGATTGTATCAACGACGAACTCAGTGATGTATCCCTCGAGGATACTGTCTACCCAGAATTCGATAGCCCTTGATACCCTATTGTCGACCCATTTTAACTGTTGGATCAGTTCTGGAGTCCAATGGTTAGGTTCACCTCCTTGGAATTTTTTCTTATGAAATGTCAGCTGCGCCAACCACTCGTGCATCAATACCAGGAATTTGCAGAAAAATACCTCGTGAATATCATAATAGATATGCTTTTGCAACCAGCTACTTGTCGTCTGCCCAGGGTTCCGACTTTCTCCTTCCACGAATTCCTCTATCTTTTTGTCGAACCAATCCTGAATCTTCGGTTTCGTCGGGTGCCACAGCATGTCCTCTTCTTTCTTCTTCAAGGTCCTGGCAACAGGACCATTTGTTGACACAATTTTGTCGACAGGGGTTCACTTCACACTATTGTCAACAAACACCAACCAAACACCCTTAAGCATTGGCCCAGAAAGGTTTTACCCTTTCCAACAACACCCGCAGAGTGAGTGAAGTCTCACCCGAGATGATTAAGGGGGTTGCAGGAACTAGGTTTCCGCAGTGGGGGGAGGACATGCATCTATTCTCACTCTATCGCTACAGAAACTAGATATTTACCTTCGCATCATGCTTAACAGTTCACAAATTTATCATTCACATTATTAATGTGTAGTTAACATTCGCACTAGCATTGTATAACTGGCAGTCGCATCAACATAAATTACATAGCAGCAGAACTTAAGCATAACACATTATCTGGGTCACATTCATCATTCAGTATAAACACAAACAGAAGAAAGAGACATCATCATTCAACATAAACAGGGACATAGCCGAACATCTTCATGCAATAACTCAGCAAAAACTTGTGGTACAACCTTCGCAGGGACAGTTCCAGACAACTTATCATGGATCCATACAAAACTTACCGAAGGCAGAGGAAAACATTACAAAATTCATCCACTTGTTGCTTGATCAACTGATGCCCCTTAGGCTTACAATCATACTCATATTTATAGCCAACTAAGGCGGTTACAAAACGGTCCAAATGATCCATTCTAACTAACTAAACTAATCTTGCGCTTTTGTTGGCTCCTTGTTCTCCACAAATGGTCCTTTATTCCAAGGATGGTACTTCTTGTCTCTTTCGGCTTCCTCACTTCATGCGGCCTAACCCCATGCCAACAGTTTCTTCAACTCAGCTACAAATTACAAATTTTTCCAAGGCTCATTACTTAGTAGGGGTTGCAATGTAAATCTCATTTGGATAAGAGCAGTCTCACCAATGATATTTCTTTAGTACCTAGTTGTCTAAAAATAGTGAAACACATTCTTTGGGACTGCAAGTTTGTCAAGAGTTGTTGGAAATATTTCCAAGATCAACACCCCCTCTAGTTTCATGGAAAAATTCATCGGTGAGCAAGAGACACATGCTACATAATTCTTTCCACTTTCTATGGAAGTTGGAATTTGATATAGACTCACTACTCTATTCACTATTTGAAGATTAAGATGCAAGTTGTCCTTTATTGATGAGGTTGGGTCATTTCATTCTTTTTGTCATGTATGTCAGGGAGAGGTATGTCTGCAGTTTTCCACTATAGGTTAAGGTTATCGTTTGATCAAAGATGCTAAAGAATTCAATTCCTCGACATATTCTAATATTATTTCTTCCCTAATAGTGTTGAGGAAGAGGATAAGATTCATCTTTGTATATACCCTTCCGCTTCTATCTTCTGTTTTGAAAATATATTTATGTTAATTTAAGACGTATTTTTTCAAAACCAAAAAGAAATGGAAGTATCTCTATAAATGTTAGGTAGCTGAAAATATGTCTTTTAAATCCAGGTGACAATATATATAATATATTGCTCATGAATCTAATCGAATATGTCAAATAATTGGTAAAAAAATTAAGTTCAATCATGAGACAATAGTAAATACTTGAATGTAGATAGATCAAATGTCTCAAATGTGATAAGGAAATGCTATATGACTATTAATAGCCTACGGTAAAAATTAGTATAAAATTAAACGTGTTATACTTGAATCATTATATCAACATCCACTAATATTCCACAAGGGTTACGGGTCTTGGCTTCTGGTACAGCAGGTTCCTGAAATTTATCTGCTTGAAAATGAGCATGTGAAATTGGGCCATTTTATTTTTTTGAACTGAGCTCAAGAGTCACAGATCTATTTCTTTTAATGCCAATAACATTTCAAGGATGGATTATTTAACTGTATATGAGAGTTTTCCTAGAATGAAATTTAATTAATGCATTAAAAACATGATAATTTTATTAATGGTTGGAAACCTTGTCAGTTATTTATGGTATGGACATTAAACTTGATGCGAAAAGGAAATATCATGAAGCAATGATATTCTATAGTAGCAGCAGAAATTTCCACTCAGAAATAATCAATGACATCATACATAATTACCAAGCATGTAGATTTAACTCATTGATTGACAACTAAAGTGTAAACATTCCAAAGGTGCAACAATAGTGAAGAAAGATTAAGAGAAAATTCAAAGCGGATTCAAAATATTTCTACTTATTGATAAATCCTTGCTATTTAGAAATAGGCCAACTAATTGATTTTAATTCATATTAGCAAGGATAGGTACTAATTTCCATCTACCAAACCACAAAACTCATCGAGGTATATGGAAAGCAAGTTGTAACAAAATTTAAATACTGGTTTGGATGATGATTGGAAGGAAGAGGGGGATAGGAATCAACCCCATATCCTAGTAGAATGATGTAAAATTAAAAAATAATGTCAAATATTACAACATAAAAGAATATATCAATTTAGTCTTGTAAATTTTACTAATGAAACCAAGTACAAGTTCATCCACAATCCAATAAAGTTGTCTATACTTATCGAGAGACATTTTACCTTCTAAGAAAGTGATCATACAAACATTTCAGGCACTTGTTCCTTTATAATGACTAGATCTCATCAAGAATAAATATTTCAAGCAATGAAAATGACCAATTTTTCTATCCAGGCCACATAGAAAATCTATGATCAAATTCAAAGATATACAAGAATGAGTATAACGTGTTGGAAAGTTAGATTGTTGATGGATATCTATCATAGGTTGTACAAAAGATAAATATCCTAGCAATAATTTTATTTATAAAGCATAAATTAAAAGGATTTTTTTTCGTAATACACTCCTTTGACTATCAGTGCCACCCAATCAACAACTAAGTGGAAAATTGTTGGCACTAGTGCCAAGAACTTTGTCCATCACTAAATCTATCCCACCTATGAAACCATGATGGAACACAATGAGCTAACATGTAATATGGGGAATCAAACCCTAGTGGGGGGTATCACCACCCATGTTTTACTAAACAAACAAGCCCCAGATTAAATTACAAGAGTTTGAGTTTAAAAAAATGTGGAAAAAGGCATCAAGCCAACAAATTTAAATCATATTGACCAGAAAAGGTTGGAGTGCATGGTAGCCCTAGTCATTTTAAAAGATATCTTTGTTTTCCAGGTTATGCTAAAAAATGTTTCTTTTGTATAGTCGGGAATGTGAAGATCCTCTAATGTCAGATGTAGCACATAAGAAAGCATGCATTTGGCAATGAATTATCAAATTCACAATTAAAAGTTACTTAGGAAATATGAAAAAGATTCTCTAAATAAGATGAAGAAATGATATTGAGAAAATAGGGAATTGATATATTCCAAAGTCCCATCTTCTTCATCTTGGAAATGTTAGGTAAAAAAATGATATATTAAGAAGAAACATAAGCACAATTCAATATACTACATTAGATGAGTTGTGGAATAGATGTTGAATGCCAAAGACAATGGGGAATTTCAATAGAAAAGTTCCCATAAACTCTAGAGACAGAAAATAATATAAATTTAGGAACCTTAAATGAACAACTCTAGGAAGATCTCATTGATCATTCACATGTGCATGGTGTCTTAGAAAATGGACATAGTCGAAGTAGTTCAAGCCTATTTCATTACATATTAATTCAACAATAATCATTGCTTGAAATTTAAATTTCTAAAAAATACAAGAAAATAAGAATCAAATGGGATACAAAACATTAAGAAGCACCCAAACTAAACACACGCAAACACAGAAAAATCTAACAATATTTTGTAACAAATAGAAGATAATCACTTAAAGCTTGGTTGCAAATTAATAAAGGGGTGAATAATGAATCATAGCAAATACTTTGATAAATTTGATAATGCGTTCAGCCTTCGAATTTTATACTATTCAAGGTGGAATCTTTGTTTTGTTTCTATCCTGGATCAACATCAAGGACCAAAAATTTGCCTCATTTCGCACTCAACTAGTCGAGATCCATGCAAAAACCAACTCACTGTTGATTCTAACCAAAGGCTATCAATTTCATAATATCTCCAAAAAATGGGATGCTAATACCACTTTAGAAAGTCACTGACTAAACAGAATAATTGGATACCATATCAATTGAAACTCGAGAAATTCTACTCAGATCCCAAAAAATTGTATTTTGCATCTTTATTAGGTTAAATTCCATAGATATATGGATCAAATGCTTTGTTGGATTCCACTTGTGTAATGATTGAAGGATCCAAGCTAAATGGAGGTTCCAAGGATGCTACAATAATTACTTCATAATCTACCATACAAACCTATCCAAACTTTCCATGAGTACTCCACACATGTTGAACAATACTCCAAACAAGGCATGAATGGTCACAAATGTAAATCAACCCCCTATAGGGCTATTGTTTCATACACAAGGATCTTTGATGCACATCAAGTTTCAATTTTTTAGGGATTGTATGACTATTGTTTCTACTTTTGGCACCTTTCCTTCTTCAAAATTCTATATTGAATTTTTATATTGCTTCTCTACTGCACACAATGCACTCAAAACCCCTCCAAATAGTTTGCAAATGAGAATTGAGGACTCTTACCATGGCTTCTCATGCCCATAATTGGAATTTTAACCATCAAATTTGCCATAGAACTCACCAAAGCTAGTTTTCTGTTGTTGTTGGTTACCTTTTAGGGCTGCAATATCCCCATAAATGTATTTCAACCCTTAGATTCAACCCATAATCAAGTATTGGGGTTGTTACTGCTAACGTATAGTCTGAAGTGTGCCCATATTGGTGGACCAAGGATATTTGATGGTGGAAAAGTGCATAAGGGTGCCTAACATGCTGAATTAATGTTGTTTATTCCCCCTTTTCACTAACAAATGGGGTTGTTTGTGCCCAAATTTAGAAACAAGGGATGTTCATGTAGAAAGGGTTGCCAAACATTACCTCTTGAAGTCTAAAATTGACCGACAAATGTCCTAAAACAACCCATACCTGTTGATGTATATGTAACTTCGGAATGTATTTCATCTGTGTATTATATATATATTTATTGTACCCTTATAAGAGATGTGTTATTCCTCTATAAGGAAGTGTCGTCATGTGGATTGACAAGTGTCGCAAGTGTGTGTACTTGCCGATGGGTTATTAGACCACCTTATGGGGTCGTCCCTAATTAATATATAATATAATGTGGATGTATCCAAGTAGACAAGTCGGCCCCAATAGGTCACTGGGCAAAAAGGTGAGTATAAATAGAGATAGGAGATCTCTATTTTACTCACTCGGAAAAGTAACTATCTCTCTCTCTGAAAAGTGGCACACTAGTGAGGAGGAGGAGGATCATCTTCTAGGAGAATATCTCAGTGTTATTTGGTTGTATTTTGGTTGAGCCATTGCTCTCTCTATCTCTGAGGAAGTTGTGGGGTTTTTCACCTTAGGGTTTTCCCCACGGAAACTCTGTGTCTCTTGTCTCTATGCTTTTGATGCTTGTGATGCTTGTCATATTATGATTGTCATGCATTGATATACTGTAGATGTTATTCTCTCAGCAAAGATCCTATAGTATTGTGATTTAATACAAA
This sequence comes from Larix kaempferi, assembly GCA_027924585.1. Lineage (NCBI taxonomy): Eukaryota > Viridiplantae > Streptophyta > Pinopsida > Pinales > Pinaceae > Larix > Larix kaempferi. The sequence goes on along the minus strand of BSBM01001649.1, from coordinate 1,089,824 downwards.
AAATTTAACATGGTATCAGAGCCTAACTGAGAAGAAGACATTTTGCAGTGACGGAAGCTTGTATTCCTTGTTTATTGGGTTTCTCTCCACAAATTTTTGAAATTCAGTATAGTAGATTGGATCTACTCATCAAGGCGCATCTATCTGTCCAATCAGAATTCAGTTCCAAGCATTTTTAGATTTGGCCCTAAAAATTAGGGTTTCCACAAAAATAGGAATTTTTGGAAACTGAAGGCACAGCTGGAAGCTCCTTGCAAAAATCGAAGGTTAGAGCTTTGGATCGAGATTTTTGGCTGGGTAGATCTCCAGGAAACTCAAACCCTAATTCAGGGCTCTCCAGAGTGAACCCGGGAGGACAAAAAGGCACTTTTGAAGGGCAAGACTTTGCTGATCTCAAATTCTGAATGTACTAGGCTGATCAGCTTTCCAAGGCGCATCTTTCTATCCTTTCAGAATTTTGAAATTCATATTTTGAATTTTGAAATTCATATTTTGAATTTTTAGGGTTTCTCTGACAAACCCTAATCCGGGACCAGATCCAGTTTTCAGCACTTCAAGTGGTAAGTCCTAAATCTTTTCTATTTCCATTTGAAGTACTCTTAAAGATGTCTCTCCACACTAAGCTTCAGGATAAGCTTGAAGGGGCTGACAACTTCCGAGCCTGGAAGTATAGGATGGGGTTAATCCTGGAAGAGAATGAGTTGGACTCATATGTGAAAGAAGACATCCCTATCCCAAAGAATGATGAAGCCAAGGCATTGCACAAGAAGAACTTGGTCAAGGCAAAGAGAATCATTGCTGATTCTATCAAAGACCATCTCATACCTCATGTGTCTTCTCTTAAGACGCCCAAAGAGATGTTTGAAGCCTTGACCAAGCTATTTGAAGGAAAGAACATAAATCGAAAGATGACCCTGCGGAACCAATTGAAAGCAGTGAAGTTTCAGAATGGAGAAACCATTCAATCTTACTTTTCAAGGGTCTCCCAGATCAAGGAACAATTAGAAGCAGTAGATGAAATGGTGGAGAATGGTGAAGTGGTGATGACCACTCTAAATGGCCTACCCAGGTCATGGGATTCCTTTATTCAAGGAATTTGTGCAAGGAAGAAATTGATCTCCTTCAATAGATTGAGGGAAGAATGCTCTCAAGAAGAAGCTAGACTCATAGCTCGTGAGGAAAAGATGGGAGGAGAAGATCAAGCTCTTGTAGCTCACACCAAGAGAAGCAAAACCAAGAAGGATCACTCTCACCACAAAAGATTCCATCAAAAGAGTAAGAAGGACCTAAGATGCTTCACATGCAATGAGAAGGGTCACTTTGCTTCAGATTGTCCCAAGAACAAAAGGGATAATAACAACAACTCCAGTAAGAAGAAGAAGGGCAGCAAAAGAAGGTTTCATGCTCATGCTGCCAAAGATGATGAACCTACAAAGAAGAAGGCTAGGGCAGAAAGTAGTAGTGATGATGACTCATCAAGTGAAGAAGAATATGTTCTAATTTCTGCTCTTACAGGTACCATCTCCCATGGATGTAATGATTGGTTGATTGATAGTGGGGCTTCCAAACACATGACTGGGTTTAAAGAATCTTTTGTGAACCTATCTGAACATGAATCACCCCATAAGGTGAAACTTGGGGATGATTATCAATACCCAATCAAAGGAAGTGGTGAAGCCTCCTACAACCTAGATTCTGGAAAATCATTGAAGATGAAAGAAGTACTTTATGTACCTGGGCTCAAGAAGAACTTACTCTCCATCTCTTCATTGGATGCAAAAGGTATGAGGGTTGCATTTGTGGATGGCCAAGTCCTAATGTGGCCAAAGGGAAAGACCATGGATGATGCAGTAGTGATTGGAGAGCAAGAGGGAGGCTTGTATAAATTGAAGGGATAACCTGAACATGCCATGGTACATGAATCCATGGAGCCAAGTGAACTTTGGCATAGAAGACTTGCTCATATGCACTATAGGGCACTTCCAATTGCAAGCAAGGCAGTAGAGGGTCTTCCTGAAATCAAGACCAAACATGAAGGTGTTTGCAAAGGATGTGCAAAAGGTAAGAACACTAAGAAGGCTTTCCCAAGCAGTGAAAGCAAGGCAAAAGACATCCTGGAAATCATCCACTCAGATGTATGTGGCCCTATGTCATCCAGCTCCCTGAGTGGGTATTTTTACTATGTATCATTTATCGATGACTTCTCCAGGAAGACTTGGGTATACATCTTGAAGGGAAAAGATGAGGTGCTTGATAAATTCAAGGAATTCAAAACCTTGATGGAAAATCAAACTGACAAGAAAATCAAGACATTCAGATCTGACAATGGTGGAGAATTCACCTCAAATGACTTCAAGAAGCTTTGCAGTGATTCAGGGATTAAGAGGGAGTTGACTGCTCCTTATAATCCTCAACAGAATGGAGTTGCAGAAAGGAAGAGCGGAACTATCATGGAAGCAGCAAGGGCAATGTTGCATGACCAGGATCTTCCTATGCATCTATGGGCAGAAGCAGCTAGAACAGTTGTATATGTGCAGAACAGAACACCCCACAAGATATTGGACAACAAGACACCAGAAGAGGTCTTTTCTGGTAAGAAACCTGAAGTCAGCCATCTCAGAATATTTGGTTGTCCAGTATATACTCATGTACCAAAAGAAAAGAGGACTAAACTAGACCCTTCAGGAAAGAAGGGCATCTTTGTGGGTTATAGTGAAAGCTCGAAGGCTTACAGAATATACTTTCCAGGGTTCAAGAAAATTGATGTCAGTAGGGATGTAACATTTGATGAAAACTCAGCATTCATCAAATCAAGAAAGGCACCTACCGAAGTTTATGAAGAACCTAAGGAAACAAGATTTCAGGACACTACCATGACTGAAGCAGTTCCAGAAATTGTTCGTGAGTTTGAAGATCCACAAGAACATATAGATCCACCCCGTGAGGATAACTCTCACAAGAGGAAACCTGTATGGGCTAGAGAGCTCATTCATGATGCAGAAAGATTTGGCATTCCAGAAGAAGAACACAGAGCAAAGAAGAGAACCAGATCACACACCAGTTATGTTGCTTTACTCTGTGACATTATGAACAAAGAGCCTTCCAATTATGAAGAGGCAGCAGAAAAGAAAGAATGGAAGGATGCTATGGTTGAGGAATACCAATCAATAATGAAGAACGATGTTTGGGATGTTGTCCCAAGACCTAAGAGAAGTCTGTTGTGACTTCCAAGTGGATCTACAAAATCAAGCACGCTGCAGATGGCAGTGTAGAAAAATACAAAGCAAGATTTGTAGCTCGTGGTTTCTCTCAGAAAGAAGGAATAGATTATGAAGAAACCTTTGCACCTGTAGCCAGGTATACTTCCATCAGAACAGTACTTTCCCTGGCTGCAGCAATGAAATGAAAAATACACCAGATGGATGTCAAGACTGCTTTCCTGAATGGTGTAGTAGAAGAGGAAGTATATGTGGAACAGCCACTCGGTTTTGAAATACATGACAGGGAGTCATATGTGTGCAGATTGAAGAAAGCCTTGTATGGCTTGAAGCAAGCTCCCAGAACTTGGTATGGTAGGATGGACAGTTTTCTATCTAGATTGGGCTTTACCAAGAGTAAAGCAGATTCCAACCTTTACTATAAGGTTGAGGAAGGGAATCCAGTGATTTTACTCCTGTATGTTGATGACCTATTTGTGACAAGAGATGACAGACTGATTGCAGATACTAAGAGAAAGCTTGCAGCTGAATTCGACATGAAAGATTTGGGAATGATGCACTATTTCCTAGGTATGGAGGTGTGGCAGAATGCAGGTGGAATCTTCCTTGGTCAAGGGAAGTACACAGTAGATATCCTGAAGAGATTCGGGATGATGGATTGCAAGGCCATGGCTACACCTATGGCATCGAATCTGAAGCTTCTATGTGATGCTTCATCTGAGCCGATTGATGTCTCTATGTATCATCAGATGATTGGGTCCTTGATGTACCTGACGAACACTAGACTAGACATTTGCTTTGCTGTGAACACATTGAGCCAGTTCCTGACGGATCCAAGGAGTGTTCACCTGGTTGTTGTAAAGCATGTTCTGAGGTACCTGAAGGGTACAGTAGATTATGGGCTCAGGTATGAGGCGAATCAAAAGTTTAACCTGCAGGGTTATGTTGATTCAGATTGGGCTGGCAGTGCTGCAGATAGGAAGAGCACATCTGGGTGTTTCTTCAGTATGGGATCAGGTGTGATCTCTTGGTTTAGCAGGAAGCAGTCCTGCGTAGCACTGAGTACAGCTGAGGCAGAGTATGTTGCAGCCTGCTCAGCTAGTTGTGAGGCAGTATGGATACGGAAGCTACTGTCTGAGTTATTTGATCTCCCATTGGAGGCTACTGGTATCTTCCGTGATAACCAGAGTTGTGTGAAGCTGTCCGAGAACCCAGTGTTTCATGACAGGTCGAAACACATAGAGATCAAATATCACTATATCAGGGATATGGTGCAGAGAGGAGCTATGAAGCTTCTGTATGTTGCGACAGACGAGCAGATTGTAGATGTGCTGACGAAGCCACTAGCCAGAGTGAAGTTCGAGTACTTCAGAGAGAGGCTTGGCGTTCTTCAGATCGAGGACACTTCAAGGAAGAAGTGATGGACACATTTGTTGAAGCCATTCCAAGCATGTTGGAAGGAGGATCCTTCACATGGCTGTGGATGTAAGCGCTGGATAATGGGCATCAGGATGATGTTCTGGTTTCTGCTGGATATGATCAGTTGGATCATTTTTATGTATGTATGTATGCATCATGATTGGATGCTGGATATGATCAGTTGGATCATTTTTATGTATGTATGTACGCATCATGTTGGATGCTGGATATGATCAGTTGGATCATTTATGTATGTATGCATCATGTTGGATGCTGGATATGATCAGGTGGATCATTTATGTATGTATGTGCATCATGTTGGATGCTTGGACCATGTATCTGTATATGTATCAGGTGGATACATTGTATGATCAGGTGGATCATGTATGGTGATATGTATCATGTATCAGGTAGATACTTGGTATGCATCAGGTGGATGCATTGATGATCAGGTGGATCATGTATGATGATATGTATCAGGTAGATACTTGGTATGCATCAGGTGGATGCATTGATGATCAGGATGATCATGGATGATGAGCTTCAGGATGTTGCTCCAGATGACATGCAGCAGGATGTTGCAGTGATGACCAGGATGATCATGGATGACGAGCTTCAGGATGTTGCTCCAGATGACATGCAGCAGGATGTTGCAGTGATGATCAGGATGATCATGGATGATGAGCTTCAGGATGTTGCTCCAGATGACATGCAGCAGGACGTTGAAGTGATGATGCTCAGGACGATCATGAGTACATCAAGATGATGTATGGTGAGTATCAGGTTGATACTCTATGGCCGTGGATCAGGTTGTGCAGATGAGCATGTCTGGGAGATCCTATAGGTCGGAGTTGTGTACCCGTAACAGCCTGGGATGCTCTTTCGAGACATTGCTCTGGGAGGACATGTAATAGCGCCCTGGGAGATCTCAGGTCGGAGTTGTGTACCCGTAACATCCTGAGATGCTCTTGCGAGGTTTTGTCCTATGGCATGTAATTTGGGCCCTGGGAGATTTCAGGTCGGAGTTGTGTACCCATAACATCCTGAAATGCTCTTGCGAGGTTTTGCCATGACCACATGTAATTTGTGCCCTGGGAGATTTCAGGTCGGAGTTGTGTACCCGTAACATCCTGAGATGCTCTTGCTAGGTTTTGTGGTGGACCACATGTAATTTTTACCCTGGGAGATTTCAGGTCGGAGTTGTGTACCCGTAACATCCTGAGATGCTCTTTCGAGGTTTTGTGGTGGGGTCACATGTAATAGCGCCCTGGGAGATCCTACAGGTCGGAGTTGTGTACCCGTAACATCCTGGGATGCTCTTTCGAGGTTTTTTGACGCACATAATAAGTCCTGAGGATTCCACAGTATGGCCAGTGATGACGAAGACCTGTAGGTGGTGGGCCTACATCCAGTATGAAAAAGGACTAGCTCTGAAGAACTTCCTATGACGAGTAGAGTCAGAGATTGGTTGAGATAGTAGCAGCAGTGACGATGATGATGACGATGATCCAAAGAAGAAGACTTGTCTAGCAGATCTGTGTCGAGAAATACCTTCCTAGTTAAGAGGGAGTGTTGATGTATATGTAACTTCAGAATATATTTCATCTGTGTATTATATATATATTTATTGTACCCTTATAAGAGATGTGTTATTCCTCTATAAGGAAGTGTCGTCATGTGGATTGACAAGTGTCGCAAGTGTGTGTACTTGCCGATGGGTTATTAGACCACCTTATGGGGTCGGACCTAATTAATATATAATATAATGTGGATGTATCCAAGTAGACAAGTCGGCCCCAGTAGGTCACTGGGAAAAAAGGTGAGTATAAATAGAGATAGGAGATCTCTATTTTACTCACTCGAAAAAGTAACTATCTCTCTCTCTGAAAAGTGGCGCACTAGTGAGGAGGAGGAGGATCATCTGCTAGGAGACTATCTCAGTGTTATTTGGTTGTATTTTGGTTGAGCCATTGCTCTCTCTATCTTTGAGGAAGTTGTGGGGTTTTTCACCTTAGGGTTTTCCCCACGGAAACTCTGTGTCTCTTGTCTCTATGCTTTTGATGCTTGTGATGCTTGTCATATTATGATTGTCATGCATTGATATACTGTAGATGTTATTCTCTCAGCAAAGATCCTATAGTATTGTGATTTAATACTAAAAATTTAACAATACCTACTAAGAAACCTTAGGGCATCATCAAATTACCATCGAGAATGATGTCATCCCCTCTTCAAAAGTGTGATCAAAATCACACGTGGACACCCATACAAAAATGGAGGTAATATGATCAATGAAGATTTTTCTATAGACCAACATCAAAATTAAATAGGAAATTCAATATTAGGGTTAAAATTATTACAATTTTCTATATTTACAAAATTGACTAATTTACCAGTTTTCTAATGTTTCTCGTATTTTCTCATCAATCAATTTTTCCTAAATGAGGATAATTTTGCAAGCATGGAAAACTATTTCAAGGGATCTTAAAGCCTTCAATATTCTAAAACAACCTCTAAAAACCTAATATGGATTGATTTTATACAAATTGAAAGGGTCTGCTTAGTGAGAATGTGAAAGCCTATCCACTATGTCTAAATTTTCATCACTACCATATTTACACATTAGCTAAAAGGTGTGAATGTGAAAGCTTCTCCACTTTGTATAAATTTTCATCACTACCATAGTTACTTACACATTAGCTAAACCTTTCAATACACTTAATATTCTCACATCACCTATTTTAAATCTTCCTCTTCTTAGTATTTTGATGATAAGGAAAGAAACATCTAGTGGTTGTGAGGCATTCGGTCAAGGGTCACAACTATGTGTATGGTACCTAGATTTGAGATCATCTAGATTTACTACTCTAGATCCACCAATACATTCTATCACATATTTTCATGTCATCTCTAGAGTTACTAATATAAATCCACCAATATATGATATCACATTTTGTACTGTCATCTCTAAGTGGACACCTCAAGGGTAGATACCTTCCTCTTCATGGACATCAAAGAATTCCTTAAGCTCATCCTAGAAAAACACCACACCATGTAGAAGTAGTTTACATACTAATAGGCCATTCAACTTCACTTATATACTATTATAGTAATATGCCTAAATGTGGGCCATCCTTATATCACTTTTGAATCAATATGAAGTCTTGCATCATCCACCAACAAGAATTCTTAACGACATGAATTATTTTGTAGTGGTAAATGAATCTTCATAGAGGCTCGACCACCTAAACATGACTCATGTGCATATTCAAGAGGTAAGGCAATAAGAGAGGAAAGTGTCTTCATTGTCTTATATATTTTTAGGTTTTAATCACTTAGAGTCTTATACCATCTTTGGTGCCCACTTAGCTCATGTTCGCTACAAAGGTAACCATTTGTAGATAGCAAGACACAATTGGATATGGATACTTCTAGGAGCAAGTGCACAATATGATATATGATGGTGTTAAACAAGGTTTCTCTGGAGTTACTTTGTTGGGATTAGTTCCACGAAATCATTATATATTCGATCAGTGCTAGGGAGGAAAGTTAGGACATATAGTGTCATTAGTTTGTTTTGAGTGGTTGATTATGTCCCTAGGTTCACATAAGAGCATATGTTATTTCAATGGAAACCATTTTCCTTTAATATTTTAAGGTGGATTGTAGGTATCTCAAAGAAAAGGGAGCCAAAATGGATGCATTGCAAGGCCATGATGCATGTTGGACACCATGACCTTTGGGTAAAACAAGGATAAGCATGGTAAATTGTTGACATCAAAAGGAGTAAGAAATCAAAGATTAAGATTATCAATAGAAACAATGATTAAGCTGTGTGAGGTTCATCATAGGCTTGGATTCTAAAGCAGTCTCGATATGGAATCAAGGGATAACCGAATTTTTTTAATTTTCACAACTATCTACATGTCTAGGACAGGGGTGATACAGACGAGTTGGACCCAACTAATCCTTGTTTGTAGGAAAAGGGTTTCGTTGTGGAATGGGAGCACATAAATCAATGGTCCTTTTTGTTTTATTTGTTGCAAGGTACGTCATATCTTTTCAAAGCCAAGAAATAGTAAGACTATCAAGAGCTAACCTTGAAATTGTGCCAATATTTTACCTAGGAGCAAACATTAGCTTGCTCCCAAACATCAATTTCTATGTTGAACAATCAAGGGATTGATAACCAATAGTGCTATGGGAAATTAATGAATCCCAAATGAAAACATGAACGTCATGGCACAAAAAGGGAGAGGACTCATGAGAGAACGAAAGATAAAAATAATTCCAAATGAAACCTAAACTTCCCAGCCTCGATAGACAGAATATTAGTGATAATGCATTTGTTTAACTCTCTGTGGTGAAATTTTTGAAATAGAGGAAACATTTCAACAAACTCATCTTGAAAAACTAATCATCCACATGAATGCATATAAACAAGAAGTTTAAAGATGACTAAAAAAATATTTAATTAAAGCACAAATTGTTGTAAGCCCACATAACTTACTAACTATTTCAAATTTTGTGGATTGATGTGGGTAAGACATATTAAAATGATTAGGTAAAATGAAGATGCCTTCAAGTTGTCCATATTTTCCACTTGAATACTTCCCTCCTTCTTGGAACTTTGCTTGAACATATCTTATTCTTACAACAATCATTCACTTGTAATGATTGTGTTGACCAAACATACATTGTGGCTACAACAATTGTTCACCTGTAACGATTGTGGACCAAACATGCAGTGTGCTTGCAACAATTGTGTTGACCAATTGGATTACATTAGCAAAACTTACATCCGCATTGATACTTGGGATTACCAACACAGTCTTCCTGGGCCTCCATATAGGCAATGTTGGCCAATCTTTAGAGCTAACGCTTAATTGGATTTAATGGACTAGAGTTGAGGAGAGAGTTAGAGGAGATCTTGTTGTTTGCTTTGGGACCCAGGGTGCATGAATGAAATGTGGCAATGGTGGTTGAATTCGAGACTCTCGCACGTTGCATGGATTAAACGTGGAGCTGTCGATTTCTGGGGGGATTCTGGATGCTTTATTTGGCATTTTTTATTATTATAGGTATCTGTACTAATATGTGTTCACATTGTTCAAACATCTTGAGCAAGATCATGTATCTGTCACATTCATGCATCAACTTCAACACAATATATTACAATGCTCAAAAGGAGACAGTGCTTGGAAGGTGCTTCTGAATATATATATAGTGTTGTCTCACAGATTTCAATTGTCTGGCCATGGAAAAGTAGCTTATAAATTTGTTAGACTAACTTTGACTGGATGATTGGATAAATGAGTCATTGAGTTAATTTTGTTTTATGTCATTTTTTTTTTAACCCATGGTTATGGTTTTGGTATCCTATAGGATTACATGTCATAGAGCCTCTAAAAGAACTGAAGTATAATAAAAATGTGGAGGTGATTGTAACATAATTTGCATCCATGAAAAATTAACTTAATAACTAACCTTTATAACCAAATTAAGAAGTAATCTTTGTAATATTGAAACTATTGAGAGCTTCGCTATTGGGAAATAAAATAACTTTGATTCAAGTGAGGGAAGGGCATGCTTCCCAATCTTTCATTGCAACAACGTATTTAAACATAGAAAAAGAGAGAACAACAAAGTGACATAGCTTAACTTTGATTCAAGTGAGGGAAGGGCATGCTTCCCAAGCTTTCATTACAACAACGTATTTAAACATAGAAAAAGAGAGAACAACAAAGTGACATAGCTCAACAGTATTAGAAGGAAAAGAAGGCAAGGCTTTTCATATATTAGACACAACTGGCCTTAGTTTCCCCTCAAATATGATGGTATTGCACTACCTTTTCTGCTTGAGGGGAATTATAGGTTGACAATTTTCAGATTTTGTGTCTAATATGTGACACTATAGATTTATTTTCATTATGAAAATCTATCTTCTTCTAAAACCACCTGGTTGCATATTGCAACTGAATACGTACCCAAATTCTCATAATTCCTCGTTCTGCACCCTAGCACACTTAGTTTATTTCTACCTTGGCGTTGCTAGAAGATTCAGTTACAGATCTATTATTATTTAGAATATGTTTCATCTCCATGTTTAAAAGCTGGATGGAGCATATAGAACCAAACAAGCCCCCTCATTTTGGTAGCATTCCACAAATTTGTATGATCAGTTATATTTAATGTGAGTTGGACTATACTGTAGTAGTACATAGTGTAGTAGTAGAACGATGGGATTCAACCACCATTAGTGATGTTTAGATTTGAACCGATTTCAAGGGAAAATTTGAATCTCGCTATAAAACATCCTCTAGGTTTTGGTGGTCTTATCAGTAACTGTTGTTTATAGGCTGTAAATATAGTTTAATATAAACACAATTTTTTATAGTTAAATATTGTAAAATCATACAGTATTATGTATACAATTCGTACAACATTATATATACAATATATAAAACCTATTTCCAATCCCCACTTACTTCTGTCAAACTAAAATATACGAAACCCTGCTAAAACTAGGGATGAGAGTATTTATTGGTACGAAACCCTGCTAAAACCCAACCTTCTTCTGTCATATAATATACGAATTGCGGAATTTAAAACTAGGGATGAGAGTATTTATTGGGAGCAATTATTTTGATTCCACTTGTTTATTAAGCATTACACCAAGCTTACTACACCTTCCAATAAATTAATATCCTTGTATAACTCTATATGTGGCATGTCAACACTGTATTGAGTTTATATCTAATCCACCAGACCCATAAATAATATAGACAGGGGAAATCGATCACTTTTTGGAATATAATATTTGTTGTTCAAGATGTGTGGCATATACAATTGGAAAAATAGTAGATTTCAACATACATGGTACTTTTTCAGTCAAACACATAGTTTTCAATCCAGCAGCATGATGAAAGAAAATTGATGCTGAAGAAAAACTAAGGAAAAATGATGCTGAATAAAAAATAATTGATAATATGGAGAGTTTGAATAAAATATTGTATACTATGTACAAAAGGAAAGACCAAAGGTATGCAAACTAAAATTATTTAGAGTCAGTGCAAAGTCAAAATGATAAGAACTACACATATGAAATCATGCAATGGTAGATGAGTGTTAAATAAACAATGTTGAAACAAAGGTACATAATTATAGAGTACATTTGTAAAAACATAATTCAACAATACATATAGAAACATTGAGCAAGTAGCAGATAAAGTGACTTATATTGTTTGTAATAACATGAAACAAAAAACTACCTTCCCTCTGTCTCGATATCGCAAAACATCATATAAATTACTATGGGCCCTTCATGGCACCCTCTTATGACTTCCAAACACCATATAAACTATGGGTCCTTCATGGAATCCTCTCATGACTTCTTCTTAGTACATTATTATTTTTGTGTGTAGGAGAGTCTCTACATGACATCATGTGAATGGAGAATCCTATTTGCTTCACAATGTGAAACTGTCTATGAGATCATGGTGATCAAGCCTTACTTAGGTTTTCAATGTGGCTAATTATTTTAATGGTGATCAATCTTTTGATAGTGATTTTCCTATAATTAGCAATGTAAAGATGTAATACATCATGTATTAGTTCCATATTTCAAAATGTTGCAGAATCCTCTCTATCTGGTGCTAGTGAGATACAATCCACTTTGTTTTTTCTTAAATGTTTTGTTGACAGTGCTTTTTCCCATGTATACAATTTTCCTTTAATACTGCTCTATATTTCTTTGTTTCCATTTGTCTATTAGGAATGGATGTTTGTGTATGTATTTAGAGTAAAAACACCTTAACCTTAAAGATTTCAACCCTGGAAAGAAAGCCAAACCATAGCACTTGTTATTATTATCATCCATTTCAATACAAATAAACAATATAAAAATAATAGTATTGAAACTATGGCACCAAATGATTAAACATCTATGGAAACTTGGGGATACTACCATTGAGATGCATTTTGATTTGTTTTTCCTTACTATCATTATTAATAGTAACCCTTGGTCAACTTTGCCATTGATTTAACATTAATATCCACCTTCCATTCCATGGAAACTCTCCTTATGATCATGAACTTGCATGCTTCATTGTTATATGATAATTTCATATAGATTTCAACGAGTTCACTATGATATCGGTGGCATCAATGAGTGTAAACTCAAAATGCTATTGAAATCTTTGACAAATGTGAGATGACAACTAATTTGTTTCACAATATGTCTTCCATGCAAATGTTACTTATAGCAGAACATTTTTTTCAAATTAAAGGTTATATGATACCGTATAAAACCATGGAGAACATAGCGTGTTATCAAATCCGCGTGGCTATATTCTAATGTCAGATCAGTCATTACATCAAGCTCACACTAAAATTTTACTTCAAATTCGAAGGGATCTGGCCTCCTCAGGAATATTTAATATGATCCAAAATATTTTTGTGTGCAACCACAACAATCGAAATCCAGGTCTAGACAATAAACACACGTAGAGAAATGAGCACTACACACATAAAACCTGTGGATTGCAGGGGAGTAGCAGTAGGAGCAATCGTACTCGTTGGAGGAGTAGCTTTAATGGCCATAATGGGAGAGGGAGCTGTCAAATTTAATGCAAGCAAGGGAGGGGAAGGAACATGAAATGTAACATTATGAGGGGACTGTGAGGCGAGAAAAATCACACGAATCTTTTGAAATTTCTGGTAGTGACCCCTGGCCCCACTTATGAAGAAAAATGAGCTTGAGTGGGGGAGCACGAAGACTGTGTTCCTCTCTTTGAATGAAGCTATAGGTTGTGATGTTCTACAGATTCGATAGTCCCTACGAGTTACTTGAAGTACCGACTCCTCGGTTGAATTGTACATGAACATCAAATCAACCAATTAATGAATCGGTGAAATCTTATTAAGGCTTCAATTAAGGAAGAATAGATTACTTACCGAGAGAATCACCAACCGAAAACCTATTTCGTCCTTGCCACTAGTTATAGTGTTATGTGTTTGTATAGTGTTATGTGTTTGTATTGTTCGGTTCTACCCAGCCATTTGTACCTCCAACTCTGAACTCATGGGCATGAGATCCACTCTGCATGAATTCCAAAAGAATATGGGAAATGAGAATCGCCATAGGCATGACTGCCTATTCCCTCTGGATAGTGTTGACGACTGCCATGGATTGCTACACTCAAGTACATAATAGGAAAAACCAAAATGTAGATTCCACTGTCATTCACACGTGCCATCTTCTTTTATTTATCTTCACCAACAAAATATAGTTTCTTTTATTTTTATGCTTGCATTCTTTCCCTTTGGTTGCAGGTTTTGATAGAGGTTCCTTACCTTTGTTCTAGTTTATTGGCCTAAGTGGATATGGTTCAATCCCATTATGATTTGTGGAATTTTTGGAAGGGGAGTCGTGGTCTCTCGCAAGTATTTTTGTATATAGTTATAATTGTGTTCTTATTTATACCTCTTCTCTAGTTTGTTCTCATTCACTTTACGTATTCAAAGAAGTAATCTTTCTGCTACAACAGAAACTCTATTCCATGTGTGGGATCAAATGGTTGCAAACTTACATACTACTGTGTATCTTTGCATGTATATGCTATACTATATTTCTTCTTTGTTCACCAAGAAACTGTTTATGAGTGGGGTGCCATTGAATTTCCAGATCTTTGCCTTCATAGAGTTTTTGTAGTTGCTAAGTTGCACTACCATATTTCACCTTTTGGGAAGTGGAAGTGAATAACATTGGTAAGACACACCCTTTATGTTGATTCATAATCACAGACCTAACTAAATATCTTGTAGAATGTTCAGAGGGAATGTCCCTAGTTGCTGAATCCAACTATTTTTCTATGTTATTTATGACATATCTCTCACTCATTTGGAATCTCCATCCACTTTCCTAGAGGAATCCTTGCTCAATGAGCAAATACGGATTGCACACAAGAGAATATCCATCCCAAATTTGGATTTGAATAGCTAGAATCTACTCTCTTGTCTATTTAGCATCAAGGGTCACAAGTACAATTAGATATCACTCTACTAAAGTTTCAACACATCCCATAGACAACCTTCATTAGACAACTACTTATGTTTCTCAAATTATGATTAAACCTAGTTTATTATTTAGAAAACATATGCATTTACCCATGATGATGCTATCTCCTCTTCTCAAAACAAGGGCAGTCAATTTCAAAACAACATTTTCCTTCTCATCATGTAAAAACAAGTGTCTTTCATTCACCAAGTTCAAGAACACAAGGAAGTGGTCCAATTGTTTGATTCAAACTGCAAGACTTAAATGAGACTATAAAATCCTTTTATCTTTTCACACATCCTATGTTGCAATTCAACTAAACAAATTCTCAAAGGCAGTGGGAGGATTTGAGAATTGGATAGGATGCCATAGCCATATCCACTGATACCTTTGTAATTCCATATGCCTTTTAGAAATTTTGTGCATTTACTATGTAATCCTGGTTTATGAGTTTTGGTTAGCGGGTTCCTTGAGTAGGATAGATTGTTAAAGAAACAACCTATCTATTACATCCAATCAAGCACTTAGGGAGTATCAAGATAAAATTCATAACCTTTCTGTGCCAACAGTCGACCTATACCACAAACAACTACAAATTAGGGTTTTCAATTGTTTCTTCCTTCATTATCATTCCAGCAATCAACTTTCAGGATATTTGTCGTAATGACCTCTTTTTTAGATTATATTTAATATATGCTCTGTAAATTTATAGCAATAATTCCCAGGTAAGAATTTGCACCATCTTATCATGATATTCTACTCATCTTGTTATCATGATATTCTACTTATTAGTCACTTAGATTTATAAAGATCAATTAATTTGTTACATTCTATATAGCATGCAATCCTTATCGGCTAAGGAATAATATGTAAGACTTCTTTCATGTAAATTTTATTTATTCACTTTGTCAACATAACTTCAAATTTAAGGTTGTTCATCACTCTATAGGTTGCATTGTATATAAAATGAAATCCTTGTTCACCAAGAAAGTACTACATAAGATTATTTCATATTAATTTGCCATATTTTATGCATAGCATGCAATCCTTGTTAGAATATTATGTAAGACTTATTTCAAAGTCAATTTTATGTATTCACTTTAGTGATGTAATTCCCAATTTAAGGTTATTCATCCATATAGAGGCAACTAAAAAAATAATGCTCAAATCATACTTGAGATATTTTACAAATGAAAATTCATCTGGTATTATGGTTTGGAAACTATAATAAAAAATGACAAATTGATCTTATATCCAACTAAAATAAACTAGTTTCAACAAATAAAAAAATCAACATATCAAATCAATTGAAATCTAAAACCTCCATCCTATGTCAATAGTCTAGTTGGAGCAAATGGATGCACAACTAATGTTTGACTTACACAATTTTCAAAAGAAATAAAGTTGAAACCAGATCCTATACCATTGAGTTCTTGATGTGATCCTAGGTGAAGTGATAAATGTCTATCAATGCAACTAGCTCTACTTCCATGTACAACACACAAAGCCTCTACTCTTTCTTGTCTTTGGCTCTCAAATGTTGAGATATTGTAACTTCAAAGAATATTATATTTGTACTTTATTATTCCGGAGATGTTTCATTCCTCCGTGAAGATCTTATTGTATATCCGTAGATGTTTATTCCTCCGTCGGAATGTGGTAACTCGGGTTATTAGACTTCCCCAGTGGGGGTCGGCCCCTGTATGTGTTATGTGGGTCAAAGGGTTATTAGACCACCCTAGAGGGGTTGACCCAGTCAGTTGTAGTGGGGTATTTAACCCATTGGTTAAATACGAGCCTACGTGTACTTGTGTAAAAGATATGTCAGAGTAGTGTATAAATAGAGGAGGTGTGTTCCTCATTTGATACACTCACTCACTTGAGGATAGCGCACTTGTGGAGGAGAGGTCTACTATTGTGGAGGAGGAGCTCATGTCTCAGGGTTTCATCTTTGTATATTGTTGGTCATCTATATTGAGGAAGCTTTGCTCGGTTTTCTACCCCATGAGGGTTTCCCGGGATAAATCTTTGTCTCTTGTGTTTATGCTATGCTTGTTGTTTCTTCAGTGATCCTGTATATGCTATTATTGTGAAATGGAATGTAATGCTGCTATTTTCTGTCTTAGCATATTAAATCTTAACATCAAATAGATAGGTGGTTACATGAGTAATAAAAAAATCAATTGCATATGATATTTGGGCTTGTCATTTGGTAACTACCCAAACCAAATGTATGTGTTTCCTGTATGACTAATGTATTACCATCAAATGAGAACCTCATCATTTAAGTGTCTGCATAGACATCTTCCCATGAAAAAATACAAGAACTATTCCCATTCACTAGAGTTTACAGTAAGAACAATTCCAACCACCCAACCCTAGAATATATAACTTG
This sequence comes from Larix kaempferi, assembly GCA_027924585.1. Classification (NCBI taxonomy): domain Eukaryota; kingdom Viridiplantae; phylum Streptophyta; class Pinopsida; order Pinales; family Pinaceae; genus Larix; species Larix kaempferi. The sequence continues at coordinate 1,072,735 of BSBM01001649.1, read as the reverse complement.
AATTATTTAGAATAATAAGATTTCCTACCACCCAACCGCAAGAAAAACCTATGTTAAATTAAAGTTATATGACTAATTCACCTTTTTCTTGAGCACGAGTGTATTAATTAATCTCACTCCATTTGAGGTAGGATGTGCCACTTTGACTAATCTCTTCTTTAACCATTTAAAATTAAGAGTAAGCTACTGGTACATAAAAGTGCATGGGTCTATTTCGAACTGGACATGGTAAATCTATTCTATACAATCGTTTCTCATTAGCAATGATACTAAACATAATGATAATAAACTCATAGGCACGACCAGATCCAAACATATTTTTTTGGAATGAATGGTAAACTCATATCTAGGCACAACCATAACCAAACATCAATTTTACATCAATCTAAATAACCAACATGTACATAAATAAAAGTGCAGGAATATGTTTGGCATTGGCCATTAAAAATCTATTCCTGACAACCATTTTTCATTAAAAGTAACAGTATTATGAAGTGTACCTTTGAAAATTATATTTGAAGGAAATTTAGGCATGACCCATGAGTATATTTGGCACTCGCCATGGAAAATCTATTTCTGACAACTATCTTAATTTAACAGTAACACCATTATGAAGTGTACCTTCAAAATAGTTGTTTGAAGGAAATTTAGGTGAGGTGCATGGGTTTGTTTGGCACTAACCATTGAAAATATATTTCTAAAAAGTGTCTCTTATTAACAATAACACCAATATGAAGTTAAACTTTGGAAAATTTATATTAAATAAATTTAGGTTAAGGATGGAAGCATTCAATATTGGACCTACAAAGTACATAAATGTATAGTTATCAAATTTTTAAAATGAATAAATTCATGCAGATTAAAATTGTAAATGACATTATTTAGCAATGTGTGCAGTTGACATTAAAAGGTAGCAAATTTTTAGCAGCTTAAGACACCAAGTTCAAGTTCATCAAGGAGCCATTATTAAAGATAATAGCTACTAGACCAAGTGACCTGCTAAAAAAATTAGCAGCATAAGAGCATGGTGGATTTTACCTACATAAACTAAATGGGAAGAATATGATGGTTCAAGTAGCAACTCATATTAGCAAATCCTCATGTGACAAAGCAATTCCTATAAAGTTAGATATAACAAACATCTTCGAGAAGGTGAGGCATAATTTCCTCTTCATAGTAATGGAAAAATGTGGGTTCTCAAGAACAATTATTAGTTGGATTAGATAATGCATAGAGTCTCCGCATGGATGCCCCCTACTAAATGGAAGCTAAACCCTTTTGTATAAATCCTCTAGAGGCCTTAAGGAAGGTCATCTTTTGTCTTTACCTATCCCTTTGCATTATAAAGCAAGAGACAATGGGTAAAGCTATAGAAAAGGCGCTATTGGATGATAGGCTTCTAGGAAAAGGATTGAAAGAGTGGAAGTTATAAATCGCACACAATCCCTAGATGACACCCAATTGGGAGGGAAACTAAATATCCATCCTTTGACATGATGGCTCTAGGGAAAAGTATTGTAAGAGTAAAGTTGCTTACTCTCTAAGCCATCACCATGCTTATTGGATGATTGCCTCAAACCCCAGAATGATATATATACCAATGATTAGATTAAGATACAAATGAAACACTGAAACTCTAAACAATGTATGTCGAATGAAGCAAATAGAGCAATTACATGGAAATGAGGTGAAATGAACCTAGAGAAATGGGGATAGATGCATAGGCCATCTCCCCTTCGTCACTATCGTAGTACATTCTTCTATTATCGATTCTCCCTCTACGGTCGGTAGTGTGACTTGAATTTTGAGCTTTGGAAGCCTCCATTGTCAGCTTGCTTTCTCTGTAATCGACCATTACCATGTTTAGTTTACTGGATGATTGCCTCAAAGCCCACAATATTAAATCTATTAATGATCAAATTAATACACAAACGAAAGAGTGAAACCCTAAACCATTTGTGTATAATGAAGAAAATAGAGGTTTCAAATGAAAATTAAGTGAAATTAACCTAGATAGTTTTAGATTTGACATGTTCCAAGATCTTTCCATTGGATTCTGTGTGCGGAATATCATACACACTTTCGAACCTCTTCATTTAAGGATAAATGCCATAATCCCTCTCTCCTTTTAATCATTTAAGGGAATTTCTTATGCATCCACTTATTCGCTACTCCCAAGGAGTGCGGCTTTACCGTTGATATTTGGAATTTGTCGATTGCAACCTTCTTGCTCTATAATCCATGGTCATGTTTAGTTTGTTTGATGACATCCTAAGACCCCCACAATGTTAGTAATCTTATATTTGGGATATTTATCCTCGAAACTCTTCACTTCCTGTAAATACCGTATATCCAATATATGAAATTCTCCTATTCTACTTGTGAATTTAGATTCACATCCCTTCTGCCACTAATTTATAGCAACAAATGCAAGATCATCCCCCATCGCCCTCCTTCTCCTCTCAATGCATCATTTCCCTTGAGCAAGCAAAACTATGGGCAGAGCTTTCACTTAAAATATTTCAATGACATAAAGATACTAGGCCAATGGAGGGTATGTTACCATCTATGTCACTAAACCTGCACCTCTTATATGAGTGGGGACGTTTGATAGTACTTGCAATGTCATTTTCGGGATACATCCTGGGTATCTTGCTATGGATATGCCTCAAATCCCATTCTATATAGTACAAACTCCAACACAATGAACCCTAAACTGAAAACATCATACTTTGTTGGCCTTCGTAGTGTAATCTCATTAGGGCACCTAGTAGCCAAACATCTCTTCGATCTTGGTGGTAGTCGTAGATGTCTCGTTGTGTTCAATGAGCTGAGCAAGGGCGCCGAAGTCACCCAAATAGGCATTTGAAGGTACAACAATGCCGAATACGTTGTCGAAGGAAGGAATGAGACAAATGGCTAACTAAACAATCCTATTTTCCCTTTTCCACTAAATGAAAACCTTTTAGAAACTCTCTTTCATCACCTTCATGAAGAAATGTTAAATAATCCAATTAGATTTACCAAAAAAGCAAAGTAAGTAACGACATAACAATGATTTTGTCTTAAACAAATGTCTTAAAACACCCCTTGTGTAGTAGTGATGGTTCACATTAAAGTCAGTCATGGTTGACTATGGTCAAACTAAAGTAAAAAATGGTTACCCAAACTCAACAATGGTTCACTAAAGTCAACCATGGTAAATATAGTCAACCATGTCTATAACTAAAGTCAAATATGGTTCACTAAACTCAACCATGATGGTTAACTAAAGTCGAACATGGTTCACTAAAGTCAACCATGATTTTAACCAAATTCGACCATGGTTAACTAAAGTCAACCACAGTTAACATTAGGAAATGTTCCGATCAACATAATAACCATTATATAATATTATTTTTATTTATAATATTAAAATAAAAATACAATATAATAATATGATTACTACTTCTATTTTATTAATACATGTTGTATATTCTTATAATAATTCATCGTTATTTGTTTACTATATAATTATAATATATATATATATATATATATATATATATATTATAATTAAATAACAATATTTTTAATTAAATTATATTTTTTAAATATATCTATGTTGTACATGGCTATAATATTTTTATAATATACTATAATATTATAATTTAATAATATATTTTGAATTTAATAATTTTTTATTATATAATTTTAATTAAATATCATATTTAATTATTATATAATAATTAATTAAATAATATTACTTTATTAATATTTTGGAGATATTTAATACTTTATTTTTTGATATCCTATTTATCATCAACATAACGCAGTGATTATTGTTTTAATTAAATTAAAATATTTAATATTAAAATTTAATGAGATTATTTTAATTAATTATTATATTATAATCAATTTTTAAAAATATGTTTTATTAATATTTTATTATATTAGATTATTTTTTAATATATTTATGTGTCCAACAACCACATTAATAATATTAATGTGTCCAAACACAAAGTAAATTTGATACATTAGTACTACAATTTACTTTAAAATAAGATTATCAATTTCACATTCTAATAAAAATGGAAAAATCTAAACAAGAAACTGAACTATTTTGAATGAAAGTCTCGTGTATGCTTTTGTTTTCTCCTTAGTAACTCCAACTGTCCCTATCAACTGTTGTTGCCATATCAACTGTTGTTGCCAAATTTACATCTAGTGGTGTGTTCGCCTTTGACTTTTTATTTCATATTTAATTGAATTTCAGTTGTGTGAATACTTTTTAAGGGCAACACAACATATCATATCTTTCATTTTGTTGTTTGCTTAAATGTTTATATAAGTGTTATTATCTCCACTTTTCTCCCATAGAAGTAGATATGCAAAAATTCTAGATTAATGGAGAGGTTTGAAACTTGTATGAACAAGATTGTCATCGTCATCTAAGTACGTTTACTCAACCTTAACAAGTTTCCTAGTGAAATTAGGGTTCCAATATGCGGTAACCGTTGTGGTTGCATCACGCCATTGCGTGTCTACAACTATACAGGTGTTTTGATCCTCGTGATGGTGGGCGTGATAATCGTCTTGCGGTGGTTACAGGCGGTGGTCATGTTTTGCCACCAATTACTCCATGTTCATGCGTGCGTGAACCGTTCAAACCCGTGGCAGCTCGTTCAAATCCGTGGCTGCTTCAACAACCGTTCTCACTGCTTCGTTGGTGCGCCATATATGAGGTTACTCTATTTTAACCATTTATTATGGGGCTACATTACGACAACTCATGTCATCTACAATAAAATAGATATTTTATATTTATTGGTTAGTTGTAATTTATAATTAATTAAATTGTTAATTATATTAATAGGTGTTTATATTTTAGGATTTGGGGTGGATTACCATCTATGTTTTTTAGATTAAAGGAGAATGATACAAGTGTATTGTACAAATTGATTTTATGGTAGTCTTTCAAAATAAGAAATAAACAATTATAAAAAAAAGAGATAGTGATTACAATTAAGAATGAAAAACAACTTATTCATGGCACTTAACTTGTAATCTATCCATATTCACCTACCATAATATTCATAAACGGATCATTCAACAAAAATGACTCTTACATCTTATTTTACAGTCCAAAATCTGTGCCATTCGTAAACTCTATCTCTGAATAAATTCGTAATAAAGTGATCCGTTGTTAATATTCATGATGAATATTATTTAAGCAATTTAACCATAGACACAATTGAATTAATAGCTTTTCCATTTTAAAATCATTTATTTCCATGAATCAACAGCCTGAAGAGTTTGATATAGGATTAGAGACATATATCAAACATTGGCTGCCCTACTATTTTACAAGCACAGTGGTAGAAGCCAAAGACAAAACACAACAGTGTATGATATACTGCACTGAATCGACAGATACAAGTAAACTGGGGATCTTGAGCTGTTTGGCAGCTGTATTAACACGCTGCTGAAATCATGCGTTTGAGTTCTCTGAAATTATGAACATTGCATGGAATTCGTAGGGCACCCTTTTGGTCGAATCCGTACTCCTTCGCTGCGGCCTCCAATAGCTGAGTGAAGCACGGATGATGCAAATCTTTGACTGCAATTATGAAGCGCTCCTCCTCTTTCCCTACGTGAACCACCAAGCATCCTCTCGGAGTACCATATCTACGGCCGATAATGCTCTCCTTCATCTTCCATTTTTTTGGTTGCTGTGCAATCGAAGGCCCGTACTCCATATTCACAATTTTCACTCAATGAAACTGAGGGAAACAGAAAGACCTAAACAATTCAAGGATTTCTTCTACCACTGCTTTCTAATCTCTTATAAGATCACAGTTGCTGTTGGGCAAGTATATGGTGTTACAGTCCATTTATAGCCTACAACCTCCACTGCCATGCTGCTGACTCACCGAGTGAAGCATTGAATGCCTTCACTAATAAAATTGCAAATAAAATAAATTACGAAAGCCGGGCCACTTTGTCGGGCCAACATATCTAAATGCAGACAAACCCTTACATGCCTAGCTGAGTCAGTAATAATGACAGCTCGAACAGAGGATTCCAAATTAGAAGCCATGGCGGGGAGACATTTTCTGTCAATATTTAGTTGTGTTTTACATTCGCTATTGTAAGTTTTGGTCATAGAGATTTCACTTAATGTAAGTAGTATCAAATCCGCACCCGGTAATTAAACAAAAAGAGAAATTAAAAAATGAATTTGAAGAAAGTTAAACGCTCAAAAGTGTTTTCTACTCTTTGGTTTATTATTCATCATTTGGTTAAAATTTAATATGTGGGATTTTATCAGTCTAATTTCAAAGTAAGTATTCTGAGAGAGAAAAAAATTAATTCATCATCCACTCAGATTAATCTTTTGAAATCAGATTCTTCAATGTGTAAGAATCATAACTTGTGGAATAAAATTAATTCATCACCCAATCAGATTAATCTTTTGAAATCAGATTCTTGAATGTGTATGAATCATCAAATTGTGACAGAATTACTTTTGAAATCAGATTCTTGAATGCGTATAAATCATCAACTTGTGACAGAATTATGATGGCTACCGCAAACTCATTACTGGTCGTTGAATTTCAACACTTAAAACACAAGCAATAAGCCTATGGCAGAAATCAATTTTTGCAATGTCTCAAGACAATGAGTTCGTTGAAGCCATATTCGGTGGTCATGCCGTCGACAACTTATGCAGTACAGCTATGACCAGCCGTGCCACTGCCTTATTCCCTTGTCGTTTTAGCGATTGAAATTAGTGGAGAGAGTACTAAAGGCTTAGAAACAATTAATTTGTATGGCGCAGAGCATTAAATGCGGCAGCTCAGTGATTAGTCATCGTTAGATCTGGAGATTCTCTAGAATCACTAAGTCCTCACATTTAATGCTCTGCGGCTCAGTGGTAGTCTTTGCCATGACATACAACAGGAACCGATATTTTCGTAACTAATTTTAATTTCGAATTGATAGTGGTAAGCAGTGTTGGAATTTCATTTCATCAATGCCTTTCCAACTAATTTTTTTTGGGTTTTGAACTTTTATTTTTACTGTCATATAACGTTGAGTGAAAACATAACCCTTCAACAAGGACGTACTTTGAAAATTGAGGGTTAATATCATTCTTTCTCAAGGTTAATGCTTGGCCACATGTAATGCAACATGCAAAATTTGACATTATGACATTTTAATTTTCAATTAAAAGATATGTTTTTATTAAGGAGTTTAATTTCCAATTAAAAAATAACAATAGACTCATTTACCCATGTGTAATGCAACATACCAAATTTTTTAAGGTAAACATGTTGAATCCACAGTGTAATTGAAATTGTGACATTATTCCAAAGGACTTGAGTTAAAAGGCGAGATTGGACTCTTTTGGATTCCTCAACTAGTATTGCAAGTGAAGTGAAGTTGTCTATATTATTCCTCAACTATATTAAGCAAATATTTCACGAAAGTGGAGTTGTCTATGTATTATCCGTGATGCACTTTGAAGAGAATTTGATAAATAAATTTCTTTTGTTTTACTTCATTCAGAAGTGAAAGCATTTAGTTTTCTAATATAGGTATTTCATTTTATTTTATTTTTATAAAAATAGAATAATGCAAACTTATATAATTTGACATATTGATTTGGATATATAAAATTTCTTCTGGTGAAAACTATTTTTTCCGCACAAGTTTTAGTAATATAGAACTAGTGATGTGGTACATTTTTCCATTCAAATTGACAACCATGGAGTTCAATTTAATTCTCAACGTGTTTTTTGTGGGGGAGGGTCAAAATTTGTAGCAACCAGTTCATGGTTCCTTCTTTCCTCTTTGGGCCATTCACTTTCCCTTGGCTATAAATGGATAAGAAGACACCACTTTCAACTTCAAACTTGTTTATAAGTTTTTTTGCCCATGCATAAAAGTAATTGTTTTAACCAATGACTAAGACTACAAGAATAATAAAATGTTACTATGTTTTAACATATATCAAATAAATCATTTAAAAAAATGTGAATTAATAAGTGAAACTCTTTTAGCAACAAGACCTATAAATTGTAACTCGGAAGTATTGGAAGTGTTCAAGTGGGATTGGGAGCCTCCCACAACAAAACCTTGTTTCCATGCCTTTGTCCAATCACATTTGTTAACCCAACTCAGTATTAAAATAACGAAAATAATTCCATGTTTAAGAAAAAACACTTAATAGTTTCATTAAAATTTGTTTTTAGATTATTATCAAATTTATATATAAAAATAACATCTTACTAAAATTAGTAGCTCCAAGTCTATGGGAGTCGCATAGGAGAGCAATTCCAAACTTTCTAGAGAAATGGGTATCTAAATTCAGCAGTTTGCTTCTAACTTTTGAGGTCCATAACTAAAAAGAAAGCATGTCTAAAACTCCATAGGTGATGCTTGGTAAATTTGTAGCTGATAAATTGTTGATGCTTGGTAAATTAGTAGATGATAAATTGTTGATGCTTGAAGATTATCCTTAAATTCAAGTAGTGGGCTCACATCTCAGTGCTTTTCTAAGGTTATCTAAACTATCAACAACCACATTAATAATATTAATGTGTCCAATAGGCGTAAATTGAACACATTACTATAGGGAAAAACATTAATATGAAAAGTAGTGCCCAATTTACGCCTATCCGCGAAACATTAATATTATTAATGTGGTTGTTGCTAGTAACCGGTGGGACAGTACATGTACCCTTAATATCATTAAGGGTATATTTGGGTTTTGTAGTTTTTGTATTTTCGGAGTAAATTGTTTCTTAGAAGTTTTCATTGTTGAAATTTAAGAATATATATTTGTAATTTTAACAATTTTAAATTAAGAAAAAATTAGTAGAATAGATGGTAAATGTATGTATTCTTAAGACACTCCTTACTTTTGCATATTCAGTTAGTCTACTTAGTCAATTCATGGCTAAGCCTCATGATATTCATTGAAAATCAGCAAAGAGAATCCTTCGATATTTGAAAGGGGATTGTAATGAGTCCTTCGACATTTGAAAGGGGATTGTAATTATTGTGCCGAAGAGGTGCATTATAAAATGCAGTAGGGGGGATTTGTAACTCCTTCCATTCTCATCCTGTAGTTGACATGTTTTCTTTTTAAAAATAATAAAATTTTATAAAAAATAACATGTCGACTATTTAAACTTTTACAACTGCATAGATACAAAACTACAAAAATTAGATAAATTAAAGGGGTTTGCGCTTGGAGAGGCTTGATTCCTCTCTATGCTTGGTAGATCCCCTTCTAAGATAGATCTATGCTGGTGGTAATATACTGATGATTTTAATGTTGAGCTCATAGGTCATCCAAATTCAGATTGGGCTAGAAATCCTGATGATGGAAGGTCATCCAGAGGATACGCATTCAGAATAGGGTCTGAAATCATGTCATGGAGCATCAAGAAGCAATCAATTGTTTCTTTACCATCCATTGAAGTTTAGTACAAAGCTTCATGGAGTGCCACCTGTAATGCAATTTAGTTGATGTGGATTCTTGAAGATGTGGGAGAAGAAAAAAAAGTATCAACAGTTATAAAATGTGATAACCAAAGTTCCATCAAATCGAAAAACAATCCAATGTATCGTGCCACATCAAAGCATATTGAGATATAACATCATTTTGTAAGAGAGAAGATATAGTCAAAGGAAATTGACTTAATCTATTGTAATGCAAATGATAACATGGGAGACATATTTACAAAGCCTATTGGAAAGGAGAAATTTCAAATTTGTAGAGATAAGTTAGGAGTTGTAGAAAATACATTTGCGATTAATGAGGAGTGTTAGAATAAATCTAGAAATGTATAGATTCCAAAGAGTTTTGATTAAATGTTTTGTAAGTATTTATATTTTTAGCTTTAGAACCGCCATTCTAGGAGGTAGTTTAATTATTTGTTCTTCTATAAATGTAATCTATTTCTCAACAATAAGATTTATAATGTGTGTGTGAATTTTATCTCTCTTGTGTTAGCGAGGGAAAATTTTAGGGGTGAAATTTAGCCCATGGACTAATTATTGACATTTTTTTCCAAAAATATATTAGCCAATTTCCATTTCTTTCTAAGTTGTTTATCTAAATTCCATGGATAACATTTTTTAACTTCAAAAACACATAAAATTATACAAAAACTATATAAAATTTTTAGAAATTTAAATATTTTTACAAAAATATAGCCCAATTTTTTATGGTTAGAAATTTAAAAATTAATAAAATTCTCTTTTTAATGAAAATTTAAATCGCAGGACTAAAAAGATGAGAAAGATGACAGATTCAAATTCAATCACTTTTATTAATTAAATGTCTTACCATGCTTCCAATTGTTCTTAACGTTTTTAAAGACGGTTAAGGTTTGAAATTTGATCCTAGCGTAGATTTGATCTGGTTAAAGTTTTAATTAAAATGTATTCTATTCTAAATTCTTTCGAGCTCAACTTCACTATGTAGCGTAAATCTTATCAACATAATCGCGAAAAATGTATTCTCCGTTAATGTTCATGCACTTTGTCCAGCTAACCAATAGGAAGGTCATTTAATATAATATCGGCAGTCAGAGTGGAATTTGTAGGTAGGGGCAAAGTCTTGTAAATCAAGATGGGTTACAACCAAGTATGTATAATATACTAGTATAGATTTAAGCATTATTCAAGTGTGTAATGTAATGTTTTTAATTTTAATTTTATATATATGCCATCTTAAATGTTTGAAATATAATTCAAGCTAATATTTTATTCTTAATACTTTTTAGAAATGATAAGTGTTTGCTATAGGATGAGCACAAAAGGAGATGAATTGTAGAATGCACCTCTTCCATAGAATGAAAGCATATTTGCTTATCACAAATTTATATGTATATATATATAACTGTTTTTTAATTTTCAAAAATCACCCCAAATTCTGATGAATCTGATTAAAAAAATCAGTTTTGATTTGCTCTAAAACTTTTCTTTACGATTTACTTTCGCAAAATAACTCCATAGAGATATTTCATGTTTTGGCTGGTTCTCATTTGCAGCCCACAATTGACTTTAGCGTAAGATCATCAATTTCACATTCTAATGAAAATGAAAAGATCTAGATGTCTTCTTTAATTGAAGTATTTTGGATTAAAGCAGATTCCTCCGGAATGTTTTTGTTTTCTCCTCTGGTAGAAGCTTCAACTGTCCGTCATCAACTGCTATTGCCAAATTTTCTTACAGTTTACCTTTGACTGTTTTGGTTTGTTAAAAGTGACATTCCAGTATCCTCTTTATGTTCTTTCCTAACCGATCATTTTTAACGAGGTGTATGCACGACATAGCAGATCTCTCATTTTGTCAATTATTTTGCATGCGTAAATGTTCTTTTTCTTTAGAATGGTAAAATTTGAACCCATTCAAAATTTTTGGGTCTTAGGTCTAGATAAATCTCTACACTACCATCTCAACCTCCATCTTCTATATATATATAATCTTATAATAAACGATTTTCCCACAAATTTCATAAACCTATTCAACAAATAACAAATATGACTGTTACATCTTATTTTGTAGTGGTAAACAATGTGTCTAAATAAATGCTTAGCCATTTTGAAATCATTTATTTCGACGAATCACCAGCGTGAGAGTGTGATATAGGAATACAGATATGTTACATATGCGCTACTATTTTACAAGCATAGTGGTACTATGGTAGAAGCCAAAGACAAATTAACACAACAGTTTATAATATACTGCAATGAATCGACAGGTACAAGTAAACTGGGGATCTTGAGCTGTTTGGCAAGTGCATTAAAACTATATTGAAATCATGCATTTGAGTTCTCTGAAATGATGAACATTGCATGGAATTCGTAGGGCGCCCTTTTGGTCGAATCCATACTCCTCTGCAGCGGCCTCCAATAGTTGAGTGAAGCACGGATGATGCAAATCTTTGACTGCTATTATGAAGCGCTCCTCCTCTTTCCCTACGTGAACCACCAAGCATCCTCTCGGGGCACCATTTCTACGGCCGATAATGCTCTCCTTCATTTTCCATTTCTTTGGTTGCTATGCAATCGAAGGCCCGTACTCCATATTCCACGAATACACAATTTTCACTCACTGAAACTGAGGGAACGGAAAAACCTAAACAATTCAAGGATTGCTTGGGAAAACAGAAAAAACTAAACAGATCAAGGATTGCTTCTGCCACTGCCTTCTAATCTCTTATAAGAACACAGTTGCTGTTGTGCAAGTATATGCTATTACAGTCCTTTTATAGTCTACAATGTCCACCGCCATGCTGCCGACTCACCGAGTGAGCATTAAATGACTTGACTTTGATTTCTAAATGCAGACAAGCCCGTAAAGTCCGCTGCGCTGGATTTCATGTCTAGCTGAGTCCGCAATAACGACAGCTCGAACAGAAGATTCCAAATGAGCAGTCATGGTGGGGGAGATATTTGTGTCTGGACTGCGCGTGCTCCATTCTATCAGATATTTTACATTGGCTATTGTAGTAAGTGTTGGTCAGAGACTTCACCTAATGTACGTAGTATCAAATCCGCACCCGGTAATTAAGCAAATGAATTTGGAGAAAGTTAAACGTTCAAAAGTGTTGTCAACTCTTTGGTTTATTATTCATCATTTTGTTAAAGTTTGATATCTGGGATTTTATCAGTCTAATTGCACAGTATTTCTAAGAGCGAAAAAATTTAATTCGTCACCCATTCAGACTTAATCATTTTTACGGGATAACACGAAAAACACACAACATTTTTGAAAAACGCCAGAGACTGACGGAGCTGGCTAACCAAAACGCCCCGGACTATCCTGTAGAACATTTTTTTTTTTTCAAAATCACAATTTGAATGCTTAGATCTCAATTTCGGGAATCTAAATACTTTTAAAATTAAACAATTAGTATAAAACGGACAATTCCAATAACATAAATTACAAAATTACTAAAATAACAATTTCCAACAAGAAATTTATCCCAAAATCATAAACAAAAAAACGGAACTTTTTGGTTGTTCTTTATCCTAGGCGGACACGGAAGATGTTTTTCTGTCCCGGGAGTTTTGTGCAATGGATTCAGGGTAGGAATTTGGGAAAAATCCCACCCGTCAAAAATGACGGTTTCGACAATATATACACACGGTTTACAGGTTGCTTTGTTTTTTATGACGGTTAGTAAAAAATGTAAGCAGTATTTGACGGGCAAAATAGTCCATAACAAGCATTTTGCCCGTCAAATTCCAGCCCTGAATGGATTTACGCAGGGACGGGGTTGGAATCTCAGTCACTCACAGTCACACCCGTAAAAATTGACGGTTGTAACCAGATTCTGCTATTTTATGATGACGGGTACATTAGAATGTTGGCCGTATTTGACGGCCGTCGACAACTTCTGCAGTGCAGCTATGACCAGCCGTGCAGTCCCAGTTCAAGTTGGTCTCTTTAACGATTGAAATTATTGGAGAGAGTACGAAACGATAACGTGTACGCGCAAATCCACGTGACGGGAATGACATACGACAGAAACCAATATTTTCATTTCGAATTGTCAATTCTGTGCATTGCCGTAGGCTGTAGCCCTATATGAAACTTTTAGCAGGCCCACTGACCAAGAAAATCGGTGCCGGTGGTGCTTTGTGACAGCAGGTATGGGCTCATCACTTTTTGAAGGTTATGCTTAAATTTTGAGTAGTGGGCTCAGCGCTCAGCACTTTTTTGAAGGTTGGGCTCAGCGCGAGAACTTTTTGAACGTTATCCTTAATAGAAAGCTATATTCTCGGAGTAAGCTATTTGTTACACGTTTAAATATAAATTGGTTGGAATTGATATTATAGTTGAAAGTGTATTTTGATTGTATAATCAAAATATTTTTTTTTTGTTGGAATTTGATATTATAGTTGAAAATGTATTTTGATTGTATAATCAAAATATTTTTTTGTTGGAATTTGATATTATAGTTGAAAATGTATTTTGATTGGATAGCTATAAATTTTGGACACTTTGATTATGTTATTTTAATATGTATATTTATAATTTTAACAATTCTAGTTATAATTTCACTACCAAATCAATAAGAAATATGTTTTAAACTTGATCAAACTACCCAATTAATAAACTCTAATTTCAATATAAATGATAAAAAAATATGTTTTATAACCAAAGTATATGAAGTGAGACTCGTTTCTGTATCTGTATAGGTGTTTACAAACATGATTGATTTAAAATCAACACCAAAGTACATTATTCTTGTTGAGGTTAGTGCTTGGTTCACTTTATTTCTTAAATTATAAAAAAAAAATTCATGATAAATTGGATGTTAGAACATAATCTTTATTGCATAAATAGGATGATAATTAGAAGTAGGTTATTTTATTTATAGTTTTCTTAAGAATTTTACAAGGCTTTAAAAATGTTGTTCCAAACATTAAGGTTATAACTGATGCACTTTATTGATCTTGAGGCATTAAAAATGTTGTTCCAAACATTAAGGTTATAAATGATGCACTTTATTGATCTTGAGCTTTGGATGAAGCAAAGGGAAAGAGTGTTATAGGGAATTTAAAAAAAATTGGCACTTAAAATATCATTGCACTAATGTCAATGTTGCTAGAAACACTAAGAAGAAAGTGAAAGAGAGTGATTGATAAATATGGAGAGAATAAGGAAAAAATGAATGCTCAAATGAGTGAGGATTTGATGATGTAGAAAATTGGATCAACCAAATCCCAATTCCCATTGTTGTAAGCTAAGCTTAATTTCAGGTTGTGTGATGCTCATAATGTTCATTTTATGTAGTTTCATACTAAACTTAGTCAATAACATGCAAGTCAGAAAATTTCAAAAACCTTAATAAAGCATTTTCCCAAACAAAATTGTCAACTTAGTTTTAGTGTGAAATGAAAAAAAACTATATATTATTTTTACAATAAGCTCAATGTCCAAACCTATACAATACAAGCTTATATGAATTTGGTAAAATGTTCAAGTATTTTCATTCATGTATTAATTATATGTTTTGTTCCACAAACTAGCACACATGCACATTACTAGCAGATGGACAATGGAGATAGGAATAATTAGAAATTGGATAAAGGTGAATATATAATAATATAATTGCAATTATAAAAAAACTATGAATATTATTAAGTTAAAATTAAATTTGATAAAGGTTATTAAGATAATTTTTTATTATTATTGGATAATAGTTATTAAGATAATGGCATAAAAAATAGATGCAACGGTGCAACCCATTGAATATATTTAATAACAACATGTTCAAGTGCACAATGCGCCTCTGCAAAACTTCATTTTCATTTTAAAATCCCTAAAACATGCTTCGTCATATTTCTTCGGTTGTCTTGCATTTTCATCCAACAACATCCAAGTTTGGATATATCCATGAGACATCCTCCACTCTTTGGTATCCAAATTCATGAATAACATGTTCGATCTCGACGTCCTTGGAATACTCATGATGGGAATTGTAACTTGTGTGTCGTCAAAAGCTCTCATTCAGTACTACTGGGATTTTCTTTCTATAAGCTGACTAAAGCGGAAGGAACTCAGTAGGTCATCGACACCTTGTTTGGAGCCTCTCTTCCCATTGATTTCTCAATTCTCATGAAAGCTTTCCATATCAATGCCAAGCTCATCCACCTTCTGCAAAACAAATTTAAATCCTCATGATCAATCTTGAACTAATGAATTAAATCCATTGGATTGACTACAAAGTAATCGAACCAGTAGAGGGGAGCAGAAGGTTACTCAGATTATAATATGTAACTACATTAAATCCGACCTCTTCAGTAATGGATGGAAAATAAGTGACACTTATATGGTGCATATGTCAATACAGTGGTAGTATAATCTAGCTCTATTTATGTGATAGATTTAATATTGTGGAAGGTGCACCATATTATAGAATGGAATGGGTTTCCTTTCCCTTTGTACCCACAACCCCAATAACCACAATAGAAACCTCCTCTTCAAATCCAAGTATGCCCATTCCAATAACCAGTCAAGTCCCTCAAGTCTCCATATCAAGTTCCTCTGTACTTTTCCCTTTCTCCTCCTCCCTTGTGCCCCCCAAAAAAACCCTTTTTCATACTCCATTTTTTTTTTATCTTCCTCCTTCTATTGCCTCCCTTCCCCCTTTTTGAAGGGTCCCTAAAGGTATTGAATGATAAAATAATATTAAATCACCTACTTCTAACATGCAGGTGAAATCACCTACACATCATAACAAGTATCCATGTGTACCCTATCATTTATAAAATTTTGCATACTCTAAGTAAATCACATAAATGTCCACATTAATAAGACAAATGATAACTTAAAACATAACTAACACATATAAGTAGGTTGATAAATTCACACACATAGATGAGATCAATATACAATAGGCAAATAAATACAATATAAGTCTAAATATTGTTTGGTGCTCCCATCTAAATATAGAGTGTTGCAACCATAAAAGGGCTAGGAAAAATTCAATTTCAATCGCTAACACTAAAAAATTAAACACCTATTGGAAAAGACACAATATCAACATGTCATCCAACCCTCAAATTCCCTACCCCACGGACATGATCAAGATTCATGTACATTCATTACATATAATGCAATGCTGACACTAAAGGGGTAAAATGGTTTCCCATTCAAGTTCTAAGGTTCATTTTCCAAAAAATCTAATTTATCACACTCACATCCACATCCTTTAGGAATATCGAGCAAAGAATCCAAAAGTTAATAAAATGGCATAGGGCTCTAATTGAAGGATAGGTGTTTTTTAAAATGGATTGAAGGAAAATTCCATTAATCTATAGTTTGTCCCATTGAATTATCTATGATTTTCAATTTGGTATTAAAGGACGTGATCTATGATTTTCAATTTGGTATTAAAGGACATGGCATTGGCATTAACATCAAGCCTTCTTGACCGCCGTTGACACTTTAATTCTCCTCTTGGACATCACACCTCCCATATGTTGATGTCTCGAGGTTGAGTCGAAGTCAAGCCCGGGCTCAATTGCTTTGCATTGACAACAATAGTTGCAGCAAGATTCGTCAATAGAGGTGGAAGGTGAATACACCAAACTTATGATTGAATTGGTCATATGAAAGTGTGGTTATCAACTTATCATACATGGGCCACCTCTAACCCGTCATACAAATACTTCGGTTAAATCCATTACAGATGACAGTGAGCTGAGAAAGACAGGTATGCTTCGGTTAAATCCATTACCGTCCAGATACAGCAGATGCAAATCATGCCATTGGAAAAATGAAATGGGATACACCCTTAATCTGCCGTGCAAACCTCAGCACAAGACCCGTGATTGCATTTCTATAATATCTTAAACATCAACCTTGAAATGCCATCGCTGGCAGCTAAAGTAGAAAAACGATTGAAATCCAATTGGAGTAGAAGCAAGGAGGTGCTGTTGAAGATGGAGGTGCCAGAATAATGAAAAATGAAAATGTCTTTGCTCCACGCTTGCCTAGGGAGGAAAAGGAATTAGGGTTAGGCCAGGATGCTGAGGGACATATCCTGTTTTCTCATATAACTTATCAAAATAGATCTATCTTAATTTGGATATGCAATTTTTTTTAGGGATAAACATTTTTACTTAATTATAAATATATAAATTTAAATATTTGATAAATTTAAATTTCAAATGAAGTTAAAGTTAGATATTGATAAATTCAAATTTAAAATAAACTTATATTAATTTTATTAATTTTAAATATTTTATAGATATTAATAAATTCCGTTAATTGTGTCTTGAAACACTTTATAAATCTATTAAATAATTTTGACATTGTAAATACTATACAATGTCATGCATCGAAATTACAATCAATTCCAAATCCATCTTAACTATATCTTTCTGACAGAATGTATTGATTTGTTTGTAGTGTATTACTGATTTTGATATCTTGAAAAGAGATTATTAATGGCTTTCCCTCAATTTTATACAATGTCATGCATCGAAATTACAATCAATTCGAAATCCACCTTAACTATATATTTCTGACAGAATGTATTGATTTGTTTGCAGTGTATTACTGATTTTGATATCTTAAAGAGATTATTGATGGCTTTGCATGAATTTTATATTAATTTAGTGAAAACATAACAATACTTTTACCATGTTAAGATTTGAAACTTTGCAAATACTATTACTCTTCTGCCGATGAAATAATCAACTCTATTTCTGTGCAAAGCACCTAATAGACAACATATTTTTATATCTTCATCTTTTATATATATATATATATATATATATTAAATTCTTGGTTTTTGCAGAGTGCATAAATCCATTTATTTAGCAGTGAAGGTTATGAGCAATCTCTCTAAACAAATGCTTAACAAAGTGATTGGATCTTGATAGCATAAATATCATTTAAACATAGACACAATTGAATTAACAGCCTTTCCATTTAGAATCATTTATTTCGATGAATCAACAGCCTGAGAGTTTGATATAGGGTTAAAGACAAAACACAACAGTTTATAACACTCTGGATCTTGAGCTGTTTGGCAGCTGCATTAACACTCTGCTGAAATCATGCGTTTGAATTCTCTGAAATGATGAACATTGCATGGAATTCGTAGGGCACCCTTTTGGTCGAATCCGTACTCCTCGGCTGCGGCCTCCAAAAGCTGAGTGAAGCACGGATGATGCAAATCTTTGACTGCAATTATGAAGCGCTCCTCCTCTTTCCCTACGTGAACCACCAAGCATCCTCTCGGAGCACCATTTCTACGGCCGATCTTCCATTTTGATTGCTGTACTGCAATTGAAGGCTCGCACTCCATATTCTACGAATACAACTTTTCCACTAACTGAAACTGAAACTGAAACTCAGGGAAACAGAAAAAGCTTAACAATATGAAGGATTGCTTCTGCCACTGCTTTCACAGATTTGCTGTTGGGCAAGTATCACGGTATTACAGCGCCCATTTATAGCCTACATCATCCACTGCCATGCTGGGGACTCACAGAGTGAAGCATTGAATGATTTCACTAATACAAACCGTGGGGCCACTTTGTCGGGAATCGTTTGGATTAAAATATCTAAACTCGACAAGCCCGTGATAGCCGCTGCGCTGTATTTCATGTTAGTTGAGTCGTTAATAACGACAGCTCCAACAGAATATGACAATTGAGCTCCCATGGTGGGACTCGGGAGCCTGGGGGCGATTCTTCTCTGGATTACATGTGCTCATTTTAAAGTCGTGAATATCAATTACTTTTAAAAGTATGGTCATAATTGATATACGCGATTGATTAACGAATATCAAATACATTTAAAAATATGATTATTATTAATATTTTTAATTTATTATACATCCTACATCATTAAATTTGTTATATCGAAATTTTATTAGTGTAATTTCATATTATTTTTAACAACACGAAAACACATGTAACAACCCTAATTCAGCCGTGCACTGCCACTTTGTCTCTGACTTTTCGCCTAGTAGCGATAACAGCATTAATAGCAATAACTTGTACGCGCCAATCCACTTGAGGGGTATGGCATACGCCAGAAGCCGATCTTTTCGTATCTGATTTTCATTTCGAATTGTCAAATCAATGTATTAATAGCAGTAGCTCTCCCGGAGGTTTTTGGCAGCGACGGCAAATTTATTCGGTTCCACTAAATGGGGCGCAGGGATCAAGATTGAAGGGCTGGTCTTAATTTCATATTGAAGGTTATATATTCATGCAGCCCTTCATTGATGAAGGGCTTTAAAAAAAACTCACATTTCAAATGACAGTAATAGATTAATTGCACACTTCATTAAAAAAATGTGCTAAAAAGATAATGCATTTCAATTAAATTTATGACACAAATTTTTTTTAAAATAAAACTTTTTTTTTTTCATAGGAAAAAATACCAGTCTTTGTTATTCATATGAATCAAAAGACATATTATACATCAACCATCTTCATGACAGGAGGAAGTAACATTCCAGTTCAGCATATAGACAAATAGAAAGAAAAGTCTGCAAAGCTGCCAGTCAACAAAATAGAAACAAAGTCTGATCGTAGCAGACTTTTCTCATCATCCCTGAATTATCAGGTCAGAATATGCTGTATAATCAAAAGTGACCTACAAACATACACTCCTAAGCAAGACCTGCTAGCTGATAGGTCTCCTATGTAACAGACAAAGAAAGAAGTACATCTGCATGTCATTCAAACGCTGAAAAAAGATGATAAACAGCAGCTAAAAAAGTATGAATTGGCCATGTTCAATGACCTTCCCATCCAATGTTTCAGTGAAATATCCAGATCCCAATTCCATTTTCAGAGCCTGCTTTTGAAGACCATCAACTAGCATGTTGTGCTCTCGGAAGATATGTTTGAAGATTACCGGTGGGACAAGCTACAACATATAGTTTATTTCATCACACCAGTGCATCAGAGTAGGAATTTCAAGGGCTGTAAGTCTGTTTATCCAATAAATAATCACCATCGAATCACCAAAAATCAAATGAATGGGCAGTATAACCATGCAATCGTATAGAATAAAAACTGAAAAGGAATCAAGGTAGCAGATTCTCAAGCAAACCCCAATTCCTGACAATTCGCAAACCCCAACGAGAGCAAACCCCAAAAGAGGAAAAAGGAAACACTTGGAAAATGCATAAAACAATTAATTAAGAAGAACATGGATACCTCAGACCTGCAGAGGAAAACAGGATGCAGATAGACCTGTGCAGACTCCAGAGGTCACCGACTCACCACCGCCACGCCCAAGTACAACCAGCTAGCGATGCTACCTTCTATGCAGCTTAGAACCAGGGCCACCAGTTAGTGATGCTACCTTCGAACCAATTAGCAATGCCAGTGGGCCGCGACTCGCGAAAGGATGCCGGAGTCGTCCTTTGCAGCCCATCCCTCAGTCCCTGAGCCTTCAACCTGAACCGACCTGATTCTCCAACCTTCACCGCGCGCACAAGCAGACTTCATAACAGAGAAAACGATGGGGCGCCCGGGTGACTCACAACGATAAGCTTAAGATCGTCCGCAACATGAATTGTTTGACTGCATCAACAACTCATCTTAGGAGCAGTTCAAATAATCTTCCAAATATGTATGCTTCAAATAAAGAGTCCAAAACATCCTTAAAATGCGTACATTATGCGGATACTATACTACGCAGCGAGATTCAAACCAAAAGCATCCTCAGCACTGAATCGAACTAAAAAATTCTCCTAATATTCGCTCCCGACTCAATCGGTATCATGGACGTAGAAGGTTTAAGGTCCACCGAGACTAACCATGCTCGACATCGAACCGCACGGCCTGTTTTCTTATTGATAAACTTCAGCATAGTCTCGCTCGATTTCCCAACCATTAACATAACCACCGGTGCGGCGGTGCCGACTCGCGAGTGAAGAGTAGCTATGGAATTAAATTCCAGAGTAAAGAAAGCCTTCAGGCTGCCATTAAACCTGGAGTCGAGACTTGAGACAGTCCGAACGAATGACACGTAGCCTGGTGTAAATGCTGGCAGCCTGGTAGGAGTCAGGACTGCCTGTCACCCATAAAAAAAAAATGACGGGCGATTTTAATGACAGCCCTTTAAATGTCATTTATATTTAAATAAATAATTTTTTTTAAATGTCAAAAATTTCAAACCTCATTTTATATGACGGGGAATATTGAAATACCCCTTCACTGACGGGCTGAGAGGCCTTTGACGGGCCCTAACGGCCTCAATTTTGAACCCTGATGGGGAGGCCTAGTTCAATTATACTGTGGCAAGTCAAATTTAGGGAGAATTGTATTTGGAGGGGGAGGTTTATAAACATTCTTTCTAAGTGTTTAATCAAAATCCATGTGAAAGGTACAGTTACTAATAATATATTGATGAATAATATTTGTGCTGTTTCGGGTATCTAACAAAACTTAACATTAATATAATCATGATATATGCCTATTAACTAATGGTTCCTATATGTGTATATCAATAAAATTATCAATAACATTGGTGTGGGGTGTAGTCTTAGTTAAGTCTTGGGTTCACATCTCGTAGGGAGGAGTTGATGGTGGCAGCAACTTGTGAGGGATAATTTCATTTTCCCAAGGGACATCCAAGTTCAATCGAGCCTCGTACAAACGTGGTGGAAGCATCCTACTTGTGGGCACATCGTTCTGCCATCCAACATTGGGGTTAGCTTCGACCTAGGCTCAATATAGCTAAAAAAAATAAAAATGATCAATAACAATAATATTAAAATATCTATGATAATTGATTATGGTCTACTACGGTTGACCATCATCAATGACCATTGTTCACCATGTTTGATGATGGATGACTATGGTTTGACCAAGGCATGACTATGGTTGACCAATATTGTTGTCGACCATGGTTAATTATGGTTGACCATGTTTCCCTACATATGGCTTGGTTGGTTTTGATACACAAAGGTTTACCATGTTTGACTATGATTACCATGTTTCACAATTGTTGACTTTGTTGCCTTATTTGACTGTGGATGACTTTTGTTATCCATGGTTGACTAAGGTTAACCATGTTTGATTATTGATAACCAAGGTTGACAATGTTTGACTACACTGAGTAATGGTTAGTGAAGAGTCCTGAATGAAGGATCATTGTAAAATATGACTTGGAAGATAATTCCACTAATTTATAGTTTGTCTATGAAGTTATTTATAAATATTTTTTTATATAAAAGGGCATCCATGGTTCGAGCATTCACATCAATCCTTTCTCACCGTTAGTGCCACTTCAATTCTCCTTGTGGACATCACACCTCCCATCTAGATTTTGTCTCCACACTTAGTTATAGTTGAGCTTGAGCTCAATTGCATTGCATTGACAACAATGTGACAATGTGAAACCGTTAGAGTTGGAAGGTGAATGAGCTAATGAAGGCATGGTTGTCACACATTAGCCCTGGCCTCTCAACCATACAAATACTTCCTTTGGTATAGAAGGGGTACCCTTGTTGTGCTTTGTCTCTATGTCTCGTACCATGGATCCAAATTGCTTTAAGTGCATATTAAAAGATGAATTTGGGTAGGCCCTAAAGTGCCACTTGGTCTAGTAAAACATACTAGAGATAACATTTGCACTCACATAATAAGCAATGTGAAGGGTACTAGAGGACAAAAATTGTGATATTTTAAATATGTAACGAATATTTTGTAACCATCAACCCTTATTACCCTAGAGAAATGGACAAGAACTGTAATGGAACCTTAACAAAATACCAAGTAACTCATGGATATCTTTTGTGTTTAAAGAGATGGAAAATTAAAGTGCAATTCACAATTTTGACTCGTAAAGTTAAAGTAATAAAGATATATGCATCAACCAATGTTTTAGAAGAATTAGTTGTCCATCTATCAATATTTCTCAACTTTTTACCAAAGCTTCTTGTACCCCTACCTCATCATGTTGCTAGGCCATATTCACATAGAATTTGTAATTAGTATGATAAAGATGCTTTCACTAAGAGTCACAAGGTCCATCGACAACCCACTTATGATAGAGAAGTTGTCACCTAGGTAACACTTACATTATCATATGTTAGCATAAATAATAATAATAATACATGTTATCCAAATATAAATACAAATATCTCTATATATAGGTGAAAGGAAAAATTGATATGTAAATAGAGAGATAAAAATAAAGACACTAGCTTTACACATAAATACAAATACTATAGATGTGTTACATACATGAAAAATTTGTTACAATATAAGTCTAAATATATTAATAACCAACATAGATCCATCTTAACTTTGGCTCTATAGTTAAGTGCAAAGAGGGATCAAATCCCTTGAGGTGCAAATAATTCGTAAACTATCATGGATATTCCACTAGTTCAGTTCATCGCAACGGATCTTACAACTTAGTTCATTGTGTTACTTTAATTTCATAAATCACTAAATATAATGGAACTGAAAGAGAAACTAGAGAAAATAAGAACACAATTGTTAGTTGCGGTCTATCAGACTCAGGGTTCGACTTATACGACCAACTAAAACCCCACAGATATCGGCATTTTCAATACTCTGCAAGAAGAGTAAGGTCTCACCCGAGATGCATGCAAGAGATAAGATAGAGACCTGAATCAAGGTTGTGCGGGAATGAATGGATTCTTTCTACTCATCATGTTAATAGTTCTTTACTTAGACATGCATCTAATTATTTAATACACTATCACTCATAATCAAACTACTAAGCAATCAATGGATATTCATGCATAAAGACATTGCGCAAAACATATAAGAAACTGCAAAATATATTGTATTACTTGACAAAAATTTGGCCATAGCCATACATGACTACAAAAATCAGCTCAATAGCTTAATACTTATTCATACATCAAAGGTTACTGTATACAGAACTACAACAACTAGTACAACAATTCTTTATAACATAAGCGTAGAGTGACAACACTCGAACCCTTTACAATATATGCCTCATATAGGATAAGGTTCCCAAAGCTGCAAAATTGTTAATGGGATGTAGTATAACTATATTCATGGGTGTTCAGTTGCTTCTAACCATTTGGCTCGACGCATAGTGGTTGGTCCAAAACTTGGGCACCAACAGGCCCCAAACAATAATAAGTAGCTCATCCCTAGCCACCCAACTCACAATTCTAATGCTTCTACTAAGGGTAGGCACATGCGCAGGTCGCTGAAAAATTCCTGAAACTTGGTTCGGATAAGCTCGAATTTGTTGGTGATATCGTTGAGATGAGCAGTGAAACGATTCGACCTCCTCCTTCTTACTCTTCCTTAGATCTAGTTGTGCTTTCTCTACCAAGGGAAGGAATTCAATGGCTTTGACATGGATTTTTGATAGGTTGTCAAAATTTCTCTAGACCTGTTCTTGGAACTCAACAACAAGATTGGTGATTGTCTGTTGCTCTGCTCTTCTTGCGATGATATGCTTGGTCAGTGCACTAATTTTTGGCATAGCCTCTTTCATGGCAGAAAGTGGCAGCTGTACCAAGCTCTGCTTCTTTGTGCAACTTACACTTCCTGGTCTTGTATTAGTCAATCCACTTGTTGCATGAGTCTCAAGTACATCCTGAAGGTGGTTCTACATACTGAAAATGTACTCCATGACCCCTCCCGAGGTCACAATTTGTTAGAACAATTTATCCATCTAGACCTTAGGATATACATTATTTTACTTCATATATGGTTTAGACCTTAATAGTTATCCTCCTAGAGCATAGTTTGTCTACAGCTTGGTGGTTATCCCACTCATGCGCCCTATTTCCCTATTTTATGGATTTAATGCACCACCTATTGATGCATTTATAATGGGAGCCACCCTTCTTCCTTGATTTAGTGGATAATGATGGACCAAGGGTGCTCATGCATTGTATTTGGGAATTTGGTCAACCTAGGGAATTAATGGCCACCTCTATGCTCCCCATACTTCCTAATTTCACTCATAGATCTACTCCCTGCCACTATTTGGTCCACTCATGGTCTACAACATGTCTCTTAGCCCATTTGTGACCACTAGCTAGGAGATGGGGTGACACTTGTTATATTTGTGGGTAAGTGGGAAAATTAGTCCAATCGAAGCCTTCCATTTGTGAGCTACTCAAATCACATCTAAGCCTCTCGATGTTTTCTCTTGAGAGCATCTATATATTGTACACAGGTTGTTGAATAATAATGTAATTGAAGATCAATCCACTTGAGTGTTTTTCTCTTGTGTTCTACTTAATATTTTCTTCAAATTTCTTCTATTTTCCTGTCTATGTTTGGAAAATTCTAAGTGAAGCTTTCTCTAGTAATATAGATTCTCATGTGACACATTATAGAATTTGACATGGTATCAAATCCATAGGGGATCCTAGTCTTGGTTCCGAAATATATTTCCAAGTGTGTGTTTTATAGGTACCTACAACAACTTCACGGATTCGAAAGTAGTTCCTCTCCTCTCTCCATTCAACTATTCTGAGTGGAAAGAAAAGATGTGTGAATATCTCAAGATAAAATGTCTCTTTGATGTGTCCATTGGAGCTGTGAGCGAGCCAGAATCTTATGAAGATAAGTGTGATTGGATCAATGACTGTGATAGAGCGTGTGGAACTATGTGTCGGGTTATACCTCCTAGAATGCATTAACTCATTGATTTTGTTGAGTATCCGTTTGATCTTTGGATAAATCTAGATTGAGCTCTTGTCATGCAGAAATAAGATATTAGCTATATGGAGAGAAAGCAAATGGACACCTCCTCATGTGTTCTCCCTACAAAGGTCTCGACCTCATGCATTTCTCAAGAAGTTGTTCAAATTGAAGAGAAGAAGATATAGATTCAACAAATGATCTAGCTCAACTTTCTTCCTTTGTGGCTTCCTTTGTTTTCCATGAATCTATTTTTCATGAAGATAACATACGAGCTACTTCCATCATAACTATTGAATAGATGTATCTCCATTCCACTTCCTTATCCTCTATGTCTTCTATTACAAATCTTGAAAATGGGTTGTTGGTTGGTGATCATAATGAGCCTTCTCTAGAAGAGGTTTTGTCTTCACATGAGAGTCTTGGTTCAAAACATGGTCAAGGAGAAGTTTGGAATTCAAGTGAATATATCTCATTGCTTCACACTCTTTTGCTTCCTATGTGTTCCTACACCATGACTAGCAGAATTCCTTCAGGTTGACTTGAAGATGGAGAAGCTTTTTCCATCACAATGGCGCACTTGGTACTCTTGTTCCTCTTTCTTGGAGCTGATTACAACTCTCATTATTCGAATTTGATGCTTCAAGAGCCTTATGATTCGCTTGGGATCACTTTCACCACTACTGGTTCACATTCTCAAGCATCTCAAGTCTCTTTTGGACTTGGCACCCTAGTTGGTTCAAATTTCAAGTCTGAAGAGTACATGCATTCGCTCTACTATTAGTATGTTTCAATTGTTCTACATGGATTCAGTTTCCATCATGCAGTTGTACATGTTTCTAATCTAGTTGAGCACATTCAAGTTCTTCCCAAGAACAAGATTCTTCGAGACATATTCATTTAGTTTGGAGAGTATTCAGTTTTTGGTTTCTCTTTCATGTCCATTTTTAAGGAGGATTTTCCCCATGTGGTTTTTCCTCTGTCCTCATTTTACATCGATTAATAATGTAAAGGGTGACCATAATCCTTTGTTTCTTGGGCCATATTTCCCATGATCACTACCATTTTGGATTAAAGGGGGCTGTTAGAACAATTTACCCATCTAGACCTTAGTATATGCATTATTTTACTTCCTATGTGGTTTAGACCTTGGTTGTTAGCCTCCTAGAACATAGTTTTTCCACATATTGGTGATTAAACCACTCATGCACCCTATTTCCTTGTTTTATGGAGTCAATGTGCCACCTCTTGATGCATTTATGATGGGAGGCACCCTTCTTCCTTGATTTAGGGGATAAGGATGGACCAAGGGTGCTAATGCATTGTATTTGGGCATTTGATCATCCTGGGGAATTAATGGCCACCTCCATGCTCCCACTACTTCCTGATTTCACTCCTATATCTAATCCTTGACACTATTTGGTCCACTCATGGTCTACCACATGTATCTTAGCCCATTTGTGACCACTATCTAGGAGTTAGGGTGACACTTGTCATATTTGTGGGAAAGTGGGAAAATTAGTACAATCTAAGCCTTCCATTTGTGAGCTACTCGAATCACATCTAAGCCTCTTGATTTTGTCTCTTGAGAGCATCTATATATTGTACACAGGTTGTTGAATAATAATGTAATGGAAGATCAATCCACTTGAGTGTTTTGATCTTGTGTTCTACTTAATATTTTCTACATATTTCTTCTATTTTCCTGTCTGTGTTTGGAAAATTCTAAGTGAAGCTTGCTCTAGTAATCTAGATCCTCTCGTGACACATTATAGAATTTGACACGACTCCTTTCTTCATATGGTCTAGCTCATGCACTGCATTTTCAATTTTTTTAGCAAGCTCTAAATCCTCCGGGGATGACTTCGAATTGATCTGCACCCTGAGTTCAATGGTTTCCTGCTAGAGCGCAGCCACTGTGTCTATAATGTGGGTAATATTTTGCATGGGATGGTGTTGAATGGAATTTGATGAACTAAAAGATAGGAGCACATCATATGCCTTGTCTACTTCAGGTTTCCAACTAGTCCCGTGCATGTATCACTTCCTTATGCATCTATTTGAGCGTGACATTGAAGTGGCCTAGCTACGCATGTCTATCGCCAAGCTCGACGAATATCCTAGTCAAATAGTATTGCAGATTCCTCTTTGGAACCATGTGTAAGTCTAGCTCATTGTATGGTAAAGGATCAATATCTGAAACTATCCTTGGTTTGACCATAATGATGGCCAAGGGGTTCATCCTCAACTTCCTATGGAAGGATCCTTTTAGTGTGTTTTTGTAACTCCTAGGGCCCGGCTAGTGCTGACAACTTCACATGTCTGTGCCACCGCTGCTCTCAGCGTGATGCAAAGTACTAGTCTCAGTTAGTTAATCTTCTCTTTGTTGAATTTCTAAAGGATCCCCACCACTTTGAGGTTATATTGCAATTTTTGGATGATTTCAAGGATTGTTCCAATGTTGGTTCCCACCTCCTTCTCATGTATGGGACTTTGTTGTCCTTCTTCCTAGTACATCTCCTCAGGATTTTTCCGTGCGTGCTCTTCTCCTGCGTGTGCTCTGGGGCTTTCTCTGGTGCTTCCATGAAATGCTAAATTTTTTTATGGCGGACAGATACAGGTGGTTTGGTTTCCGATGTCTCAACTAAAGGAAATTTCTCTTTAACATCTTCTTCCTCCTCCATATGTTGTTCTGGTGGAGGAGAAGGAAATGTACTTTTCTTCTTTCATGGATCCTTGGCGTGCTGTGACTCAATTGTATTGTGCTTTCACTTCTCTATCAACTGAGGTGATTTCCTTTGTGGGATAGAGCTAGAGGCCTCACCTTTTGGATCTTTCTGTTGTACACTTGCTTCTTCCAGAATCTCCATATGAGAGTTTGATAGTATATGTAAGTGTGGTGGACACTACATGACTATGTTCTTGACATCATCCAGTGTGATGAAAAGGATAGTACGTCTACATCACTTTTCACTCCACCTGGAGAGATGAGGACATTGTGACAATCAACCTCAGATACCACTTTTTCCTTGTATCGATCCACAATGAACTGTGTGATCCTGAAAGATTCGATTTTCACATTTAACATCCTTGTATTTGACTTGCTAAATGCAGTTTCTACATTGACCTAGAAATATTGGGTCAGTTGGTAGTGGAAAATTAGGAACTTTGCCACTGCAAAGTCTTCTAGGGTGGGTTAGTCATATGTGTGATGTAGTGGTGGCTGCCATACCACCATTGTAGTCAACAAGAGGAACTAACTATACTGGAACTCATTCCCATGGTCCTATGCATCGAGGTAGCATTGGAAGAACTACTACCTCAGGTAGGGTTCCCAAGCCAATTTATTTCCCATTGCACACTTCTCCATTTCCATTACTACTCCTACTGGGAACTCATCCTTGTGACACTTCCTCAATAATTTGCACGCAAGGATATGAGATACAAATCACACCTAGTGCTTTGATATAACATATATAATGCATCTGTGTTATCCTTGGCGAGTATTGTGCTTCTTATAGACATCTTCTACAAACACATGAGCCATGACTTTCGCAAGATCCATGCCCTTGTGTGGAAGCCTAGAGACCAACTGAATCACTATATCTATGATCTCGAACTTCCTATCTAGCCAAAGGTATCCTCCCTGAAGGTGGTGAAGGAGGAACCGCATGCAGGCGTTGATGAAATAACCCCATCTAAAGTGTGGGACATTCATCAAGGACACTATGCCTGATCGATGGAGATATCACACCCAGGCTTGCGGTTGCACACCTTTTGTTCCATCGCCATTGTGCTTCACCTCATTATACCGGTCCACAACCAACTCAAGGAACTACATCTCATCCAGAATTTTGAAGTAGGAATATTTCAAAAAGGGTACCCTTCCCAACGGTGGTCCCTTGATCTCCATTTCTGTCAAAATTTGTACCTACGACATCGTGTATTCCTTAGTGGTTTTGGTCTTCGTATGGCTCTTCTTTTCTACTAGGGTAGTCTCCATACTTACACACTTGCTCTCAGGAATACTAACTCTCCTCATGGATCAACACAACTGTCGCAACTTACTCAACACTATTTTACTTCCGATGTTCACCGACTCGGCATACTAATGCTTCTTTCCTCTTCGTCGGATTCTCTTATAGCCAGGTGTGAAATATGGGCTTATCCTACCACATTTATTACTCCCCCCCCTTGTGCCTCTCTTCTCTAGTGTTGGATGGAATGAAAACTGTACACAGACTCTCCCTATCTTTGTGTACCCCTCACCATGAATGCTTGATAGGACGGTCAACTCTACATAGGCTCTCTCTTCCTCTATTCACCACCACCTTCAATCATGTGGGCTACCTCTCTTTCTATGCATTGAACCTCTATACATGTGGGCTATATGATTTTGGTTGACAGCAAATATGTTATGTCCTTTACACTGTTTCTGTTTTGAGTGATGATTTAATGAAGTAATTTCTGTTTATGACATTGTCCTTCACCAATCTTTCTAAATCTGGAAAACATGGTTATGACTGACATAAACTTTGAGTGACAGGTGTGGTACGACTAATGGGATGATGTATAAAATATGGATGCATGATGACTAGAGAGTGGGTGATGGTGACCTACGATTTAATGATTGGTGGATGGTTGAGTGACAGGTGATGGAGTGGCACATTGGCGACTTAGGATGCACTGTCATGCTGATATCGGGTGACTTCTCTTATGACTTGACTACTCACTTGATGTTGCTTGATTTCCAACCTTACTAATAATTCTTTCATGATTTTAAGACTGGCATTGTCACTATCACCTAACGATTTTTATTAACTATATTGAAGATTGAACATATGATATCCTAACTAAATACTGAAACTGATGACTGTAATGAGACCGAGTAACAAAAATTCTTTTAAT
Source organism: Larix kaempferi (assembly GCA_027924585.1). Taxonomy (NCBI): domain Eukaryota; kingdom Viridiplantae; phylum Streptophyta; class Pinopsida; order Pinales; family Pinaceae; genus Larix; species Larix kaempferi. The sequence continues at coordinate 1,041,665 of BSBM01001649.1, read as the reverse complement.
TATTTTTTTTGTGCATGACTTACAAGTGTTCTTGCCCCTGTGGGCCATAGTAGGATTAAGGAAACTCCCATTGATGATCCCATTCGTTGGCTATCCTGCGAGAGTGATAAGATTTTCTATGCGTAGTTTAGTGATAAAGAGGATCCTAAATGGACCCAACCATCTCATTCTCAATTTCCTTGGTTTCTTAAAAAACTTGTTGTCATACATCAATACCAACGTGCTAGGTTATAGGGTCTTACTCTTGATGTTTCTATTATGACAAGATTTTTGTCATTGATTTTCCACGATCTGTCTGAACCATGCAAATAAATGATCTTCTTCTAGTGCCATTAGGTCCTCCAATATATGCACAAGTGAATCATCATTTGTCATTCTTATGGATAAGACTATGTGCAGGATGGGGACAACAAACTCCAGTGGAATTATTGCTTCCTTCCCATATACCAATTTGAATAGGGTCTGCTTTGTGAGCCTCTTGGACGTTTTCCTATATGCCCATAGTATCACTGGAATGCACTAATCCCAGTTGGTGTGCTATGCATTGCATACCTTTGTAAACTCCTGCCCCAAAATCTTATTGAACACTTCCACTGTGCCATTCGCATGTGGATGATACAACATACTCTTTTGGTGGTGTGTCATAAACTGTTCCGTGAGCACATGGATGGTGTAATTTAATAAATTAGTTCCTTGATCTCTCATCAACAACTTTGAGTAACCAAACATTGTAATGATGTGCTCGAATATGAACTGCTTGAAGGTTTGTGAGGTACAATCCTTCACTAGCACAGCCTTTGACCATCTTGTCAGGTATTCTATCACAATGATGATGTATCGGGTGTCGGTTCTGCATGTTAGTGGGTTGATCGGACCCACAAAATCAATAGCCCATTTCTTGAAAGGCTCAAGCGTAGTGACAAGAAAGAGAGGCATCTCATCCCTGCATGATGGCTTTCCCACTCGCTAGAAAACATCACATTGTTTGCAATACATCTTATCTTCCTATAGTAGTGAATGCCACCACAACCTTGCACGCAACACCTTGTGTGTACTAGCCTTCCTTTCATAATGTCCTCCAACTATGCCTTCATATGATTCTCTAAGATGAAGCAATCATTCATGTTCCAACACACATCTATGTAGTATGCCATCAACTCCCAGCTTGTAAAGTCATCCTGCAATCAACTCAAATTCTTCATTGTGCATTACCACCTGTCTACGCTGCAGAAGATTATACTCTTCTAGTACGTGGCCAAAAGCAAAAAATGATGCAATCTCATTGAAATGATCTAGTACTGCTTCAACGCAAAACAACTGCGCATGAGGGATATCATCATCCAACCTTTCCCCTTGTTCACCAACTTCAATCCTTGAAAGATGATCTAGACCCACATTATGTTTCTTGGGATTAACAATGACCTCAAAATCAAACTCTTGAAATGGGATCATCCATCCATAGATGCGCCCCCCTAAGACTGGATTGTTGACCAAGTACCTCAAAGCATAATAATATGTGAATAACTTGAAGGCACTCCCCAGCAAGTAGTGTTTGTACTTATGCAAAGCACATACCATCACCAAGCCTTCCCACTCAATCATGGTAAAAGTTTTCTTAGTTGTAGATAACGTTTTTTTGGCGAAGGAAACAGGGTGATCAATCTCTCCTTCCCCAGGTTGTGCTAGGACTACTCCTAGTGCTATTGATGATGCATCAACATATACATGGAACATGTGCATCCAATTTGGAATGATGAGAATTGTCGCAGTCACTAATTTCTCCTTCAACGTATCCAACGCTTGCTAACAATATTGCTGCCAAACATACTTAACCTCTTTTCTTAACAACTCTTCATGTGGTGTTGTAATATTGGCATAGTTCCTAATAAATTTTTTGTAATAGCTAGTATGTCCCAATTTTGCATGCAAAAATTTCACATGTGTTAGGGCCAACATATTGACTATGAATGCAATCTTCGCCGGATCGATTAGAAGACCTTCCTTGCACACAATTGTTGATGTTTTTGTAACTTCAGAAGATATTCACTTGTATATTGTATGTATTACATTTGTACTTTATTGTATCCCCAACGGAGATGTATTATTCCTCCGATTGGAAGTGTCATCATTTGTATTTGCAAGTGTCGTAACTTATATTTGATGGGTTATTAGACCACCTTGGTGGGGTCGGCCCTGTATGAGTCATGTGGATGGGTTATTAGGATTCCTTAGGAAGTCGGCCCAGTTAGGGTTAAAGGTAGGTTAAGTTGTTGTATAAATAGAGAGAGTGACTCTCTCATTTTACTCATTCACTCACTCATCCAACTCGCATAGTTGAGAGAGAGGAGTGTGCACAAGTGGAGGAGGAGTAGCTGCTGAAGACATCCATCTTTCAGGGTTTGATCTTTGTGATCCTTGTATTGGTGTTTATTCTATCTCTAAGGAAGTTGCAGGGTTTTTCACCTTCTTGGTTTTCCCCAAGGAAACTCTGTGTCTCTTGTGTCTATGATTGTTATGTTGTGCATGTTATTCTCTTAGTAGGATCCTAGATAATATTTGAATGAAATTATCGAAATTCTAACATGGTATCAGAGCGAGACTAAGAAGAAGACACTATGCAGTTACGGAAGCTAGGGATTCTTAATTTTTGGGTTTCTCTCCACAGATAATCAAAGGTATGAGGCTAGGATGACTCTCCTAGCAAGGGTGCATCTTTCTGTCAAGACATAATTCAATTCTGAGCATTTTCAATTTTTGGCCTGTCACTGCTGCGGGAAATTAAGGTTTCTGAAAAAGTTGGAATTTTTGGAATCTAAGACCACGATTGGGTGCTCCTCATAAAAATCGAATTTTAGAGACCAAGATCAAACTTTTTGGTTGGGAAGAACCCCGATCTCTATCAAACCCTAGTTCGGGATTTTGACCAAAAAACCAAATTTTGACAAAAACTACTGATCCGAAAGTTTCAAAGTCAATTTTGAGGGGTCAAATTTCAGATATTTCAAAATTGAAGTATACCAGCTTGATCAACTCAGAAAGGAGCATCTTTCCATCCATTCAAAATTTTGAAATTCAAAGTTTGAATTTTTAGGGTTTCTCTGACAAACCCTAATCCAACTCCAGATCCAATTTCAGCAAATCAAGTGGTAAGACCTAAATCTTTTATTTCCATTTGAATTTCTCATTAATATTTATCACCACACCAAGCTTGAGGATGAGCTTGAAGGGGATGATAACTTCCGAGCATGGAAGTATAGGATTGGGTTAATCCTAGAAAAGAATGAATTGGAAACCTACATAAGTGAAGAGGTTGCAGTTCCAGAGGAAGATGAGGCTAAGGGCTTACATAAGAAGAACTTGGTCAAGGCCAAGAGAATCATTGCAGATTCTATCAAAGACCATCTCATTCCCCATGTGTCTTCTCTAAAGGCACCTAAGGAGATGTTTGACTCCTTGACCAAGTTGTTTGAAGGTAAGAATATAAATCAGAAGATGACACTGCAGAACCAATTGAAAGGTGTGAAGATCCAAAATGGAGACACCATTCAATCCTACTTTACTAAAGTCTCTCAAATCAGAGAACAACTTGAAGCTGTGGATGAATTAGTGGAGAATGGAGAAATTGTAATGACCACTTTAAATGGCCTACCTAGGTCATGGGACTCCTTCATCCAAGGAATCTGTGCAAGAAACAAATTGATCTCTTTCAGTAGACTATGGGAGGAATGCTCACAAGAAGAAGCTAGACTTGTGTCCCGAGAAGAAAAGATGGGAAGTGAAGATCAAGCTCTCACAACACACACCAAGAGAAGTAAGTTCAAGAGGGAGCAACCTCATCACAAGAAATCTTCTCACCACCATCAAAAGGAGAAGAAATATCTGAGATGCTTCACATGTGATGAGAAGGGACACTTTGTCCGAGATTGTCCCAAGAATAAGAAAGGCTCCATCAACATCAAGAAGAAGAACAAGAAGATTATCAAGCTCATGCTACAGAGGATGATGAACCTCCCAAGAAGAAGCCTAGAGTGGAAAGTGATGACTCTTTAATGGACGAAGAGTATGTTCTAATCTCTGCTCTCACAGGTACTGTTACACATGGGTGTAATGATTGGATTATTGATAGTGGGGCTTCCAAACATATGACGGGATTTAAAGAATCTCTTATGGACCTATCTGAACATGAGTCACCTCATAAGGTGAAACTTGGGGATGACTATCAATACCCAATAAAAGGAAGTGGTGAAGCCTCCTACAAATTAGACTTTGGGAAGTCTTTAAAGATGCAAGATGTTCTATATGTACCTGGACTTAAGAAGAATCTTCTTTCCATATCATCTTTGGATGCAAAAGGGATGAAAGTTTCATTTTTGGATGGCCAAGTACTTATGTGGCCAAAAGGTAAGAACATAGATGATGCAGTAGTGATTGGAGAGCAAGAGGAACAATTGTAAAAATTGAAGGGACAACCTAAACAAGCCATGGTACATGAATCCATGGAGCCAAGTGAACTTTGGAACAGAAGGCTTGCACATGTGCACTATAGAGCACTACCAATTGCAAGCAAAGCAGTAGAAGGTCTTTCTAAAATCCAGTCAAAGCATGAAGGTGTTTGCAAAGTATGTGCAAAAGGAAAGAACACAAAGAAGGCATTTCCAAGCAGTGAAAGCAAGGCAAAAGGAATTTTGGAAATTATCCACTCCGATGTATGTGCTCCAATGTCATCCAGTTCTCTGAGTGGGTATGTATATTATGTTTCCTTCTTTGATGATTTTTCTATGAAGACTTGGGTTTATTTCTTGAAGAACAAGGATGAAGTGTTTCATAAGTTCAAGGAATTCAAAGCCTTGATAGAAAACCACACTGATAAGAAGATCAAGACATTTAGATCCGACAATGGCGGAGAATTCACTTTAGGGGACTTGAAGAAGTTATGCAATGATTCAGGGATTAAGAGGGAGTTGACCACTCCATACAATCCACAACAGAATGGAGTTGCAGAAAGGAAGAATAGAACTATCATGAAAGCAGCATGGGAAATGCTTCATGACCAAGATCTACCTATGCACCTAGGGGCAGAAGCAACAAGGACAGTTGTATATGTACAAAACAGAACACCACACAAGATACTTGACAACAAGACACCAGAAGAAGTTTTCTCTGGTAAGAAACCAAAGTTAGCGATCTCAGGATATTTGGTTGTCCAGTATATACACATATTCCAAGAGAAAATAGGACAAAGCTAGATCCTTCAAGAAAGAAGGGTATATTCGTGGCTTATAGTGAAAATTCGAAAGCGTACATAATCTACTTTCCAGGGTTCAAGAAGATTGACATCAACAGGGATGTGACTTTTGATGAAGACTCAACATACATCAAATCGAGGAAGCCACTTGTTGAAGACAATGAAGAAGCAAGGGTACCCAGGATACAAGACACCACCATGAACGAACAAATTCCAGAAGAAGATCGTGAAATAGAAGATCCACAAGAGCCTGTAGATCCACCTCATGAGAAGAACTCTCATAAGAGGAAACCAACATGGGCAAGAGAGCTCATTCAAGATGCAGAGAGATATGGTGTTCCAGAGGAGGAACACAGAGAAAGAAAAAGGACAAGGTCACACACCAGCTATGTAGCCTTACTATGTGACATAATGAACAAAGAACCTTCTAGTTATGAAGAAGCGATAAAAAAGAAAGAATGGAAGGATGCCATGGTCGAGGAATACCAATTGATCATGAAGAACGATGTTTGGGATGTGGTCCCAAGACCAGAGGAGAATTCTGTTGTGACTTCCAAATGGATCTACAAGATCAAGCATTATGCAGATGGTAGCATAGAAAAATACAAGGCACTGTTTGTGGCTCGTGGCTTCTCCCAGAAAGAAGGGATTGATTATGAAGAGACTTTTGCACCTGTAGCCAGATACATTTCCATCATAATAGTACTTGCTCTGGCTGCAGTAATGAAGTGGAAGATACACCAAATGGATGTCAAGACAACTTTCTTGAATGGTGTAGTCAAAGAGGAATTGTATGTGGAGCAGCCGCTCGGTTTTGAGACACATGACAGGGAGTCATATGTGTGTAAATTGAAGAAGGCATTGTACGCTTTGAAACAGGAACCCAAGACATGGTACGGTAGAATAGACAACTTCCTATCCAACTTGGGTCTTACTAAGAGTAAAGCGGATTCCAACCTTTACTACAAGGTTGAGGAAGGCGATCCAATGATACTCCTACTATATGTGGATGACCTGTTTGTGACAGGTGAGGATAGGTTGATTGCCAACATGAAGAGGAAGCTTGATTCCAAGTTTGAGATGAAGGACTTGGGTATGATGCATTATTTTCTAGGGATGGAGGTGTGGAAGAGTACATATGGAATCTTCCTTGGGAAAGAGAAGTACACAGTAGAGATCCTGAAGAGGTTCGGGATGATGTACTGTAAGGCCATGGCCACACCCATGGCATCGAACATGAAGCTATTGAGTGATGCTTCATCAGAGTCGGTTGATGCCATGATGTATCGTCAGATGATTGGGTCATTGATGTACCTGATGAACACGAGACCAGATATTTGCTTTGCGGTGAACACTTTGAGCCAGTTCCTGACAGATCCTAGACATGCTCACTTGATTGCGGTAAAGCATATTCTGAGGTACCTGAAGGGTACGGTTGATTATGGGCTCAAGTATGATGCAAATCAAGGGTTATGTTGATTCAGATTGGGCAGGCGGTGCTGCAGATAGGAAGAGCACTTTGAGGTGCTGCTTCAGTATGGGATCCGGGGTGATCTCTTGGTTTAGCATGAAGCAATCTTGCATAGCACTGAGTACAATCGAAGCAGAGTATGTCGCATCTTGTTCATCCAGTTGTGAGGCAGTATGGCTTAGGAAGCTACTGTCTAATTTATTTGATCTCCAGTTGGATGCTACTTGTATTTTCTGTGACAACTAGATTTGTGTGAAGTTGTCCGAGAACCCAGTGTTCCATGACAAGTCGAAGCATATTGAGATCAAATATCACTATATCCAGGATATGGTGCATAGAGGAGCAGTGAAGCTCCTGTATGTTGTGACAGACGAGCAAATAGCAGATGTGTTGACCAAGCCACTAGCCAAAATGAAGTTCAAGTACTTCAGAGAGAGGCTTGGTGTCCTACAGATTTAGGATACTTCCAGAAGGAAGTGACGGGACACAGATGCTGGAGCCATTCCTAGCATGGTGGCAGGCAGGTCCTCCCATGGATGACGATGTAAGTGCTGAGTGATGAGCATCTGGTTGATTCTCTATATGATGAACATCCGTACGATGTTCCAAATGATGATGATCCGTATGATCATGAGATGATGATGTGCATCTGGGTGATGCTCAATATTATGATGATCCGTATGATCATGAGATAATGATGTGCATCCGGGTGATGCTCAGTATGATGATGATCTATATGATCATGATTAGCGGTGATCTGTATGATCATGAGCATCCGGATGATGCTATGTGGCCATGGATATGTTGCGGTTTGTGCTGGTTGGACATGTAATGGATCCTAGGAGATCACATAGGTTGTGTTGGGCACATAATAAGTCCTAGGATGCTCTTGCGAGGTCTTGTCTGTAGGCATGTAATCAGTGCTAGAGATCCCATAGGTTGTGTTGGGCACATAATGAGTCTTGGGGATGCTCTTTAGAGATCTTACTAGTCGCAAGATGCTTTTTTAAGGTTTTTCCTGTTCACATGTAATTAGTCCTAGAGATCCTACAGGTTGTGCTGGGCATGTAATGAGTCCTAGGATGCTCTTTAGAGATCTTGTCGATTTCAAGATGCTCTTTTAAGGTTTTGTGAAGTTCACATGTAATCAGTCCTGAAGATCCCATAGGTTGTGTTGGGCACGTAATGAGTTTTGGGATGCTCTTTTAAGGTTTTGTGAAGGTTGCATGTAATCAGTCCTGGGAGATCTTTTCGGTCGTGCTGGGCACATAAAGGATCTTGGGATGCTCTTGTCAGGATTTGCAGATGCACATAATCAGTCCTGAGATTCCACTGGTTTCCATGCGTAGATATGATGAAGACCTACATGGAGGCTAGGCCTACATCTAGTATGAAAAAGGGCTATCTCTATAGAACTTCCTATGACGAGAAGAATTGAGAGATAACACTAGTGATCGAGATGATGAGTACAACAGCAGTGATGATGATGCTCCATGATCCAGTGACGATGATCCAACTCCAGTATTGAAGACTTTTGATTATATGTATTGATGACCTGTGTCAAGAGAATAACTTCCTAGTTAAGTGGGAGTGTTGATGTATTTGTAACTTCAGAAGATATTCACTTATATATTGTATGTATTACATTTGTACTTTATTGTATCCCCAACGGAGATGTATTATTCCTCTGATTGGAAGTGTCGTCATTTGTATTTGCAAGTGTCGCAAGTTACATTTCAAGTGTTGTAACTTATATTTGATGGGTTATTAGACCACCTTGGTGGGTTCGGCCCTGTATGAGTCATTTGGATGGGTTATTATGCTTCCTTAGGAAGTCGACCCAATTAGGGTTAAAGGTAGGTTAAGTTGTTGTATAAATAGAGAGTGTGACTCTCTCTTTTTACTCATTCCCTCACTCATCCAACTCGCATAGTTGAGAGAGAGGAGTGCGCACAAGTGGAGGAGGAGTAGCTGTTGAAGACATCTATATTTTGGGGTTTGATATTTGTGATCCTTGTATTGGTGCTTATTCTATCTCTGAGGAAGTTGCAGGGTTTTTTACCTTCTTGGTTTTCCCCGAGGAAACTCTGTTTCTCTTGTGTCTATGATTGTTATGCTATCCATGTTATTCTCTTAGTAGGATCCTAGATAATATTTGAATGAAATTATCAAAATTCTAACAACATGTCCCAACATTATTCCAAATGGGGTGCAAAAAATACATTTATTTAGGTTCAAAGGGATCTGCATTTTTTTGCAGCAATCTAACATGAGTCTCAATACTTGTAGGTGATCCTTCAGTAGACTGAACACTGTCCATTTGTTCTGACAAACTTCTAAAAAATTATGCATCAATTCTTTGAATGCAGCCACCACTATTCTGGAAAATATTCATGGCACATTCTTCAACCGAAAGGGCATCACATTATAGTCAAAAGAGCCCCACTTGGTCATGAAAGTGGTATTCTTGTGATCCTCCTCTGCGATGCAAACCTAATGGTACCTAGAGAATCCATTAATGAACGAATAGACTTTGCGAACCACTACATTCTCTAACACCTCATCTATAATTGGTGTAGGGAATGGATCATGGAGTTGTATTTAGGTTGCACATATCCACACAGATCCAAATTTCCATGTATTCTTATCCTAGACCACCATCGAGATGATCCACTCTGATTCCTCAATTGGAAATATAATCCCTGCATCCAACATGTGGTCTTACTACTTGTGCACTTTTTCCTTGTATCACGGGTTCAATCTATATGGTCTCTTCTTTACTCACTTCACCCCTCTTTCAGCTCAATCTTCATCTCTCTGAGAACTCCTGCAATGCCTTTCATCTATGAGAAGGTTTGTTGAAAGAGATATTCATATTCTTTGAGAAGGTAAACTATATGGGTGGAATGTCTATTGGACCCATTAGTCACCTATGATGGCCATCTTTGGCTCTTCCTTAGTTCCAATGTTATATTTATTTGTCTCGAGATTCTCTCTAAACTTTGGCGCAATGCTGGTGGATGGCTCAACCTTAACCGCATGTTCTTCGATAGTCTTATTGATATGTATGTTGTGTGGATCCTATTCTTCTTCAAGCTCCTTTATCTCAACTTTCCAATAATAAATTGGTTTGTTCATCCATTCCAAGTCCTGGTGGTAAGCACAAACTGTCCTCTACGACACATCATGTTGTGGTATTTCTCCAAAAATGAGGTTCTTCGTTCGATGGAGAACTTTGGATAGGTTAGGATCTCTAGTACTAAGCCAAAATGTGATAGTAAATTTGGTAGACACCTTCTCCCAAGTTGTGGTATGCCTTCTTCTTTCATGTTGAACATACCAACTGTGCGGTATGACATCTAGTGTATGGTAGAAGCAGTGCACCCATTCACTGCTTGGTACACTTTTTGTCTCCCATCTCTACTAAGAGAATTCAAGCTGCTCTATGGGATTCTCAGTTCCCTTGAATCTGTTAAGAAGCTCCAAGTCCGTAAGAGGTTGGAACCTTTCTTTAATGCATGTTTCAATAGCTTCCCAATTTCTCAACTCCTATATGTGCGTCTTTCACCCGCACGTAGGCATTCCTCAAGTGACACCATCCATTGCTTCTACTCATCGATCCTTTAGAACTAGGGCTTGCATCTGTTCAAGGAAATTATCTACTTTCTCTATTCCATCGAACATTGGTGGATCACACAACTCTGACCTAATCTTGCTCACAAACTTTGTAATGTGTGTGCATCTCCTTCTAGACACCTCATATAACTGTTTTTTCCACCGATCTATTACATTTTGTGAATCAATATGAAAAGAAAAAACATTGCACCAATTGATCTCACCATGCACCATGATGTATATACAATCTTCTTTCCTAATAGTGACATTGTATATGATCTCTATCGTGTCACTATTTATTTCATCCTTAATTGGATCTATGTACCTCTCTCTTTTTGTGGCATCCAAATAATCCATTATGTGCGGTTCCTCTGATTAAAAGGGCATGCATCTTTTCTTCAAGTTCATAATGGAATTGTTCTCAAATGACCAATCTATTCCTAACATATATGGGTAAGGATCAGTATCCTACAATATCTCAATCACTTCAAATTATGCCATTGTCTTTATGCCATCAACATTTACTTCCACATTGGTTATCCCTTCGATAGGGAATACCTTGTATTGATTATCTAATATGAGTTTCATGGGAGACCATACCATCTTTTGATTTACCATCAACTCTTAGGTCTTCTTAGGAATAATGTTCACATCTATCCCCAAGTTAATCATTTAAACATCTTTCATTTCAAATCCTCCCAACTCAAGGGACAACATGATTTCTTGTTTGGTTCTTCTTTTCTTTTCCACCCTATGTGCATTTCTTTCAGGAAGGGGCTCTAAATAGGTTCTTCGACCTCATTAGACATTAATAACTTCACAACCATATTCTTTTACGTTATTGACAACATGTGGGCCATTCAATATATTCAAGAAACTTCGTAGAAAGGTACTTACTAGATATTCCTGGTGACACTTGTACATCCCTTTATGTTCTTCTTCTTTGCACTCTATAGCTTTGTGTTGCATAGTTCATGTTAATTCTTTATCCCTCATGTTGTGCATTAGTTCTTCCTTGCATGAGGTTTGTCTACGATCCTCTTCTTCATGTGGTATACGTAGTTTATATTCTTGGCGCAACCTATCTTGGTGCATGTATTATTTTTGCTTCACAAAGTCCTCGACCGATCTTTGTGCCTCGCATAGGATCTGTAGCGGATCCTTAGCTTCATACTTAGGTGGAGGCTATGTGGATTTCTTTAAATTCTACTACATTGGTATTCCACTACCACAATATCCAAGAATATCTTCACTTTTCTGAGCGCCTCTTTGAGTCACTATATTTACTTGCACAAGATACTTTCCATGATTCTCCTTCCTTGGTTCGGTGGTTACCATATTAAAATGACCTTTCTTATCCTCCCATTTTTTCAACAAGTCCTAGAAATCATCTGTTGCTTGCTCTGTGCTATGGAAGTTTGTGCACAGGGCATGGTTCTTAGTGAAGAATATTTCCAAGTGGCATATCTCTCTACAGTTAAAGAAAGTTAGTTGTCTTCCACCACCTCCATAGCTTCTTCCATCACTACTACATATGGGCGGATTGTTCCACGAAAATTTTCCACGTTTTCAACATTCGTGGGTTCAAAAAATGATTTTTTAACTTTTTTTTTGTCAGGGCGGAAAAATCGTGGCAATATCCATGTTTTTTAAAGTTCCACGAACATTCGTCGATATAGGCACGAAAAATCTAGGTTTCAGTTTTCGTGGAAACAGGGACGAATGTCGAGCTATATAAACATAGATGATTTTCACATTTTCTTTTCTTGCGGCACGTTGAGCACGGATTTTGGACTTGCGGGGTGATTGTATGAGCTTGGATATTCTACATAGCTCTGATTTTGAACTTGCAAGGTTAGTAATGTGTATTTTTTTGTCTATATTTTTATAAGGGTTAGATTTTAATATTGTTTAGTAATGAGTTGGCTTAGGTCATGTTAACTTGCTTTTTTTCCTTTCTAATATTTTTTTCAAGAACTTGCTATCATTTTCATTTAACTTGCTATATTTTTTTCAAGGACTTGTTTTTTTGGCTTAGGTCATGTTAACTTGCTTTTTGAAAATGGCATATTTGAAATTGTTTTCTCTTGCAATTGGTACTATCTCTAGTGTGTTTGCAATCCTATATAACGTTTGACATACATAATGCTTGGGATCTATTACAATCCTTTCTTCTACAATATTGGTTAAGAGCCTACCCTCTTTGGTGGTCAAACTATATGATCAGGTCTTCAAACTATACAAGTAGTTATCAATTTTCCAATATTTTTGGTTCCTTAACATTTGACATTTACCATTTTTTTAGTAACCAACCAGAACCACTTCTAATTTTAGTGCTCTTGATACAATGCATTCCTAAAAATATGGAAAGAATATTTATTTAAAATTCCAACCACTGCATGGGTACAATCTCCCTCCTAGTGTTCACATTAAACATTAGATTATATTAACTTACCATCTTTCCATTCTCAATTCACTTTCTCACAACCAACTTATAACCATCTTTCCATTCATATTTACTTTAGTCTTCATGTTTTTCTTTATAAATATAGAAAATATTGGATTATAATATACTATATTCAGAAATGTACTTACAATATCTAATGTAATTGACAAGTTATTGTTTTGTATGGTGTAGGTAAGACAATTACTTGTACCACTACAAGGATTTGTCACTATGAATGAAAATGCAAGGAAGCTTGCTTAGTTTAGAGCTGCATTAGATGCAAGAGGAGATGGAAAATGTTATTGTCCTTGCTTTGATTGTAGGGGCTTGCAAAAAAGAAGACTTTTAATAGAAACTGCTGAAAGACATTGTAGGGAGAAGGGGAACGCCAAAGGGGGTTATGAATATCGTCCCCTGGTAAGACTATTTTTGGGGTTCAATTTTTAATATAGTCACTGTAATATTCATAATGTCTGCATGAATTTTAGTAAAATGTCTTATTTTTTTACTATATGTTCTATACAAAGTAATTTTTCTATGTTGTTTGAAAATTTATAGACAATGCCCCCAAAATGTCACATTCCAGAGAGTTATTTGCCAAGTACTAGCAGAAATACTCTTTCACGACCTGACGAACTTCTACATCAGAATATTGAACATGATCAAGTAGTTATTTCTTATGATATAATGGATGTATATAACATTAGTGACACAAATCAGGAAGATGAGATACATAGATTGATCCAAGACACATTTGCTCCAATGGATGAGGATAGCCAGGATGATAGTGATGATGTTGATCCTCTACTTGAGAAGCCACATAAACCTCTTTATGAAGGCTCAAAAACAAATCTTTTATCTGCTATATTGTTGTTATTGAACTTGAAGGTTTTGAATGGATTATCAAACACCTGTATGACACAGATACTAAGGTATGTAATTTGTTTTTTATTTTATTTTTGTCTACATGTTCACAATATCTATATATAGAAAGGGTTGACTTTTTTCCTATATTGTTGCTATTGTTATCTAATTTGTAAAGTTTGGATGCGATATTGATGATTAATATTGTTTTCATTGATTTATTCTTTTGAATTTTGTAGATTGTTAGGTGATTTTCTATTACCAGCTTCAAATATTTTACGACGCACATATCAAGGGATATATGTCATTATGAAAGCATTTGGTATGGAGTATCAAGCTATTGATGCATGTCCTAATGATCATATCATATACTATGGACAATATGCATTAGAAATTGAATGCCCACAATGTCAAACAAGTAGGTATCGAACCGATAAAGTGACAAAAAAGGTTCCTCAAAAAGTTCTTCGTTATATTCCGATAATCCCACATTTCCAGCGGTTGTTTAGATGTCAAAGTATAGCACAATTTATGGATTTCCATGCAAAGAACAGAAGTCACGAAGATGTTCTTCAAATGCCTGCACATGGTTCTGCATTGAGATACATTGAAGAAAAGTGGCCAATTTTTAAAGAAGGTCCTCGTAATGTTAAACTTTCTTTGGCAGATGATGGTGTCAATCCATTTGGAAAGCTTCGTTCTACCTACTCAGTGTGGCCTGTTTTTGTTATAAACAATAACCTCCCTCCTTGGATGTCGATCAAGAGAGAGCACACATTGTGGGCAATGATTGTTCCAGGTATTTAATTAATAGGTATTTTTTTAATTGAAAGTCTGATCAATAAATATTTCATTGAGTTGTTTCGTGCATGATAATTATGTCTTTTATATATAACGAAATATAGGCGCTAAATATAATTAATCATGTATGTTTGACCAATTAGGCAAGTACCAGGTTAAATATATGAATGTATATCTTGAGCCTCTTATCGATGAGTTGTTGAAGTTATGGGCTGGCGTCACTATGTATGATATTTCTAGACCAATCGGGCAAAGACGATTTAAATTCCATGGAATACTTGCATTTACAATTCATGATGCTCCCAGGTTAACACATTTTTGTGGTATGTTGTTACTTTCTTTTGTTCCTTAATATTTGATATATCTGTTGATAATATCATGCATTATTTTAAATTTTAATGCTAATTTGCTACACCAATTCATACATCTTGTAGGTCTTCAAACAAGGTGTAAATTTGCATTTCCATTTTGCGGTCCTAGGATAAAATCTCATCGTTCAAGGAGTTTAGCAAAGGAAGTGTTCGATGAGTATAGGCACTTTCTGCCTAAGAACCATAGTTATCGAACTACAAACAAAGAAAAATTTAACGGTAAGGAAGAGAATGGAAAAAAACCATGAAGAATGACACCTCACCTATGGAAGGTGGAATATAATAGAAACCGTCAAGGTATGCCAATTTGTTTTTTTGTATTGAATTATGTTCAACGCGATATGCTATACCATTATTGATTAATTGGTTTTAATTTGATTTTGTGGATGTTTCATGAATGTCGTTAAGGCACACGAGGAATAAAAATTCACCCGATTTAGTTCAGTAGGTTGCCATACTACGAGCACCTGCAAATAGTTCATTTGTTTGACACAATGCATATCAGGAAGAACATAACAGAAATGTTATGGCGAATATTAGATGGAAGGACTAACAAAGAAAGAATTGGAAAGATTTGTGGTGACATCCAAGAATATAATCACGCATTGCAAAGTGTGATCATTAATTCTAATGGCGATGGCCATCAACAGAATATTAGTCTTCCTTAGTGCTTGACGGAGCAACAGAGCAATATTGTAAGAGAGGTCATAAAAAATATCAGGTTTCCGATGGGTTTTTCGTCAAACATAAAGAATATCTTGACAAAAAAGGTGATTTTACAGGGGTTAAAACACATGATTGGCATACATTCATTAAGGTAATCATTAGTCTATAATATATTTCATTATCGGTATGCACTATTTTATTAATTTTATTCTCTTATCTAGAAATAAATATTAATAATTATGTGTTTTTTGATACAGTATGTTCTACCTTTGTCTCTCCCAGATGACTTTGACAACAACATAAAACATATTATTTATGTTCTTGGAAAATACATGAGGTAAGTAATGTTTTACTTGGAAAATGTACTTGGTCTGTGGTCTGTAGTAGAACTTATTGACGTATAATATGTTTTTCCCACAAATTTTATATATGCCTTGACATATTGTTTTATTTCATCATTTGTAGGTGGATTTCATCAAAAGAAATCCATAAAGAAGATAGAAG
This sequence comes from Larix kaempferi, assembly GCA_027924585.1. Classification (NCBI taxonomy): domain Eukaryota; kingdom Viridiplantae; phylum Streptophyta; class Pinopsida; order Pinales; family Pinaceae; genus Larix; species Larix kaempferi. The sequence goes on along the minus strand of BSBM01001649.1, from coordinate 1,025,682 downwards.
GCATTGGAAGAGAGAAATTCCCCAACTAATGTGTGAAATCCAACAGTATCTACCTCCAGCATTTTTCAATGCACAAGAACACTACCTCATACACCAAGTTGAGGAGATTGAATTATGTGGACCAGTACACACAAGGTCGATGTGGAAGGTGGAGAGGCAGTTGAAGTCATTAAAGGATTTTGTTAGACAAAGAGCACGTCCCAAGGGTTCTATGGTTGAAGGATATATGGTATATCAATGCATGGTGTACATTAGTGAATATCTACATAAAATAGCAGAAAATATGAATGTGCCTCGCATTTGGCATCTCGACTCCATCAACAAATTTGAAGGGGAGGTCCTACTGGGGAGAGGTAAATTGAGGACTGTGAAAAGTAATTATTATTATACGTTAATGTTGAATTAATATGTTACACATTTATTTTTTCCAATTTTATATTATCATACTGTTTTTAACTCTTTTTAATAATTATGCATTTTCAACTATATTAAACTATGTTCCTTTAATGATGATCTAATTAATTATCAAAATTGAATTTTCTTTTATCAAATAGTTGGTCAAGTGTGGGATGCTTTAAATTTATACATTGCAAACAACCTTGATTGGATGGAGCATTGGATAAAAGATTGTGAAGAATTCTTCGCTAGGTTATCATGGGAAGGGGTCAGTAACATGATTAAAACAGCTCATCATCTTCGACATCAAATTCCTAACCTTACGCCGCAAAGGGAAGTTGATTTAGCCTATAGTTTAAAAGATAAAAAGGCAAGTAATTTTTTTACCCACATTTCTTCTAGTTACTTCGATCCATTTTTCCAATTATTACATTTCATTTGTTTAAGTTTCGAATTATATTTACTAACTCCTATATGACGTTTATTAATTCACAATGTATTTGTAACATGTTGTCAATGTTGCAGTTGAAACATCACAAGGCTATGTGGTGTAATGGTCGTAAATTTCATATCAAAAAGTTGGATGATAACATGAAAACCTCGGATTGTGGGATAGCTGCAGTGTTTAAGGTCACCAATGTTTCCTCTAGAAGTGATAGACATCTAGAAGAAACCGAGAATAGGTACTATGGCTATTTGGAGGACATTCTTGAGTGTGATTTTAATTCCTTTAAAATAGTTTTGTTTGAGGTGAAGTGGTACAGGCTACGGATGCATGAACGTGATCCTGAAAGAACTGTTATTGAGCATGCTAATGGATTTACCATGGTTAATACAAGGACATTTGAACCAGGTACAAAGCCATATGTTCTTCCAAGTCAATGTGAGCAAGTCTACTACTCTGAGGTACCAGGTAAAGCAGGTTGGTCATACGTTGTTCGTTACGATCCAAGAGGAAGACTAGGAAAGTATAATCATGTACTAGATGATGAAGATAATCAGGGAGAAGAAGAAGATCATGATGATTCAGATCAGGCTGCAGTCGATGTGTTAGATGAAGAAGTTGAAGAGGTTGATCATACAAATGTAGCAGACGATGATCTCATTGACGATATGGATGACTATATTAGCGAAGATGACTTTGATGATGATGACGATGTGAATGATCCTTTCATTAATATCTATTCAAAACCAGATCCTAATACAGATGTTGAGTTGGATGAAGAAGAAGATGAATGATATTTAATTGTTGAAAAGTTGAGGTATGCAATGTTTATAGGTTAAAGTAAATGCACTCATGTACCATATGTTCATTGTGTTGATTAACTTGGTTATATTTGAAAATTAGTTTTCTAATCTTTTGTTCTACATGTGCAGAAGTGTGGGTGTTCCTCGAGGTTGTAGTGGTAGTGGTTTGAATAGAACATGTGTCGATTAACCAAGACACAAAATCAAGTTATAATATTTATGTGTTATTTTTTGGGATATTTCAATTACTAATTAGTGGATTTGTATAATGTAACGAAAAGTATATTTTTTTCTTAATTTTGAATAATTAATGTAACGAATGGGGCCAACGTTGAATTTTTTTCAATGGGTGGTTGTACGGACTGGAGTTTTGCATGGTTATACTAGACACATGTAGTGACGGTATGGGAGGGTTTCTAGACTCAATATAGGGTGGTAAATGCTACATGTATAGTCTCAAAAGTTCATAAAATCCCAAGAAAGAGGGGGTTCCTTCAAGAAATGATAAAGTAATGCTAAGAAGTCTCAAAATAGCCTCCAAAGGTTAGAACTCCAATGCATGCAAAGTCATGCTAAAAAGTGGGCATTATAGCAAGTGGATCCACCAAATACAAATGAACTCCACAAAGTGCTCAAGAAGACCCCAAAAAATCGAATTCCTCTCCATAAATCATGCATAAGAAACCTCCTTAGGTGGGATTTGGTTTCAAATGGGTGAGAATCCTCCACAAAGTAGGATAGAAACCATACAAAGTGGAACGTTCTTCAAATAAAGGCACAAATTAATGGATATAACACCTCTAGGTTAAATGTTATGACAAAAATTCCATGCACTCATGTGTAGGTGCTCTATAAAGCTAAATGTGCAATGCTAGGGTTCCCTTGAATGCTATTTACTCCATGTACTCAAATGGGAGGCTCCTCCAAAGGTGGCATATAAAACCTCTCAAAAGTTGAGCATTGATAACCTACATCCGTAAATCACTTCCGATAACTCCTTATGCTAGGATTAAACCATGGTATGTACCATATTATCCTCAATATGGTAGACACTTGCTATTGGTTATTACTCTCAAACCCATAAAATTATTCTTTTACTATTGTTTAAAGGTTGCAAAGAGATTGGAGTTAAGGTACCATGTTGTAGGTTGCTAATTGTACACACGGGTGACAAGAAGATTCACCCCAAATTTATCTTATTTATGACTATTGTTTATCCTCTTTGTTGTTGTACATTTTGTTTATAATATCGCCGCCCCTTTGATTCATTGTTCAATTTGTTTGCACCCTTTAACACACATGAAAACTAGATCTAACATGAAATCAATGCAATGGGTGGCACAAGGAGTCCAATATAAGGTTTGAGACCTCTCCATTAGCAATGTGCAACATAATTAGCATCAATGTCCATATCATATTTATCCACCCCTCAAGAAAATATCACCTACCGAGGATGTTACCAATGAGTTCATATTGACATGTAGTTGGTTTCAAACAAAACACCAACAAGTCTACAAACTTCCCCATAGACTGCCACTCTCATGTGGGGAGCATGATTATGTAATTCTATTTATTATAGGAATCCAACCAACCAATGTGCACCAATATCAACATCCTATTACACACGAAAATGAGATGGAATAGTTCATTCATGAATTGTTGGAAACATGTGTGATCCATATAGCTAGTACCAACCCCCACTCTCTACTCATCATGGTTCTTCATTTTAAGTTAAAATTTATTTTTCAAATAAAACATTACATAAAAAATAAATATTAATCATAGTAAAATAATAATAATAATAATAATAATAAATAATTGAAATTAAAAAAAAAATATAAAACAAAACAAGCATTTGAACCTTACCTTATATGAAACTTACCTCCCCTCTCGCACATGCATTTTCACCATTTTTCACTTGCCTCACCAAGCGCAGAGCCCTGAGTTTTTCTGCGAGGAGGTGAAGGAGGAAGAATAGGGTTCACGAGGTGAAGGAGGAATCCAAGGGGTTACCTCCCCTACTGCACACGCAAAACATTTGCATTTTCACTGATTTGCACTTGCCTCACCAAGCGCAGAGCCTAGAGGTTTGTTGCAAGGAGGTGAATGAGGATGCATAAGGGTTACGAGGTGAAGGAGGAAACCAAGGGGTCAAGAAGGACGCAGAGGGGTCGCAGAGGTCGCCAAGAGGACACAATGTCCCAAAAATCAGTCAGTATCTTGTCATTAAACCCCATTACTCTGTCAAATTTCTCAAAAAGAGGTCATTTGGATTTAGGGATAAGGCATTTTATGTTTGATTTTTTGCAACTAATCTGAATAAATCCACCATTTGAGTTTATTTTACTATAAAATATGAAAACGAGTTGTCTTTATTGAAAATCCAAATCCTGTTGTAGTTTATGGGGGTTGTCTTACTTAATGAAAAACTTGTCGACACTCTTTGAACAAAATCGAATAATTTTGGGCATAAATTATATTATAAATTGAGTTTTTCTTATCAAAATTTGAAATTGCACTTCAAAATGAGAGGTATTTGGCTGTAAATCATCTTTTGTGTGGCTATAATTATTTTGGAGAAAACAAATTTTGATCTTGGGGTTGGATATTTTCACAATGAATCCAAGTAAAGTCCTTCTCAACATTTTCACTATCAATAACTTTGTGGCAAGGAGAGGTTGATGTTATTTGGGAGGAATAATGGACAGAACAAAAGGAAAAAACCTTGAAAATTGGACTTGAAACCCTTGAAAAACCAATACTAGGAAGAAAAGCAAAAATAAATAATAACTCCAAAAATAATAAAATGCCCTAGAAATAGTTGTTATTTAACCCTAACTAACTAAGGACAACAAATAATGGAGAATAAAATTGTGTTGAGATACCTTATATGATAAAAAAGATAATGTAACAATTACTCCCAACTGGTATAAAGCTTGCGCGTGAAAAAAACTTGTTTCTTTGATGCCCTATTTTCCCTAGATGTGTCAATGGATTCCCAACAAACATCTATGGACTCTCTAATATGTTCCAATGTGACCTCCTTTCACTCTATTTCACACAAGAAAATCATGTGATAGAGGAGAAATGCACTTTGTAGAGCTAAAATTGACTGAATTCAAGTAAAAAATAGGTTTTAATAGGTTGTCATGCGAGTTTGAATAAGTTAGATTAGTGATTGATCATAGTTAGGGCTAACCATGAGTCAAAATTGTGTTGAACATCAAACTCGCATTGATGGAGTCAAACTTGTGTTGAACATCAAACTCACATTGATGGAGTCAAACTTGGTCAAACTCAAGTTTGACAAAAGTCATTCATGAAAAAAAATTTCCTACCCAATCCAAGTTAAGCTCATTATTTGGCGAGTTTGACTCACAATCCTCATAAACTTGGTAACAAGTATCATGATGCAAAAAATCCAAATTTTGATGATTCCTTCTTTTATGAACTTGAGGCATTCAAAAATTAATTTTAGCCATTTTTGCCAATTTTGAACATGCAAGACAATTAAAGGAAAATTCCCTTCCTAATCAACAAATGCATTTTCAAGATTGGGGGAGGCATGGTAACTATGTATGATGATAGTGGAAATTCTTTTCTTTCCAAGGATTCCAACTACATGCTTGGAGGTTTGGTTTAAAATTAACCATGAAAAATTTATACATAGGTAGATCATGGACATGACTCTAATTTTGTGAAAAATTGAAGTATAATATCACTTGTTAACATTGGATCCATATGGAGATAGAGACCCCATTGTAAGGTGCTAAATGTCCTCAAAATATAGATTTAACCCTCTTTTTTAGACACCCCTTTCAAATATGCCTCCATAAACCCCATTTGCTACCATGTGAGCTTCATCATGCCTCATGGATATCTCAAATTGTACATGGAATATGAGGGTTAACACACACTAATCCTTGTACAAGCTATTTCAATGGAATTTTCAGCAAGGGAGGTGAATTGTCCCAGGGTTCTCATCTTTGCACATTTCCAAGTTTCTCCATTTCATTATGAGCAATGAATTACAGGTCTACAAAAGTTTCCATTTTCCCCAATTTCACTTTTTTTTACATAATTGCCAAAATATAAGCCATTCTGTGTAGGAAAGTTAAAAATGGGATTTGAAAATGGTCAAGTCTTCTACTAGACATACTTGACCTTTCTACATTTACCCTTTTTTATATCCAAATCTCAAAGCATATTCCATTAGAACCTAGTAATTTAGGTCTAAATGTGCAATAAATTTGAGTTGGTCAATTAGATGTTTTCAAGGGTTAGTATTTTAGGGTTATATCGAATTCAATAGAACAATAATATGCTTCATAGATTCGCTTATGTTCCAACCTCTGGTTCCATCAAATTTTGGGGTGCACAAAAATTCTTACCTCCAATCTCTTTATTTCAAAATTTTGAAAGTCATAGTTGTTGCAAGGTTCCCATAATATGTTCCATTTCCCTTCGATGTGGGAACATTGGAACACTTACAAGGAAATATTGAAAGACCACTTCACACAAAGAAAAATAATAATAACAATTATAACCATGGAAAGAGGGATTCAACCATTGCTTGCAACTTTAGAGCGGACCCTTACTTTGAGGAAAGCCAGTTGTTGAATCCTTGAAATGAAATTTGATATGAGAAAAGTTTGTTTTTATCTCTCCATGGGTGTAGTTACAAATCTACGGGGATATTCAATTTGGATCGACATTCACACTAGAAATAGAAATATCCAATAGTGTAGTCTAAAAACCTTTCATCTGACTTCCATACTGCACATGATAATGATGGATTAAATGTTGATTTTTTTCTGTTGAAGAGATGAAACTTTATCATGCTGAGCTAACTGTCAATATTATCCTCCAGCTGCTATCATATCATTAACCAAATCACAGATCATGCTACAGGTCAACATTATTTTAGGTAGCAAAATCACCATCTTAGATCTTAATATACCCTGTAATGTTGTAATATGATGAAGGATCTACTAGTGTTGCATTCAAAATCCGATGCCATGTTGCTACAAACACATCAATGTCATCTTTAGGACAAAAATATCCAATAGACCTAACATTGCAACAAACCCCTGTTGAAAGGTGGGCAGATCCATGTGTTGTTTTTCATCAGATGGAAGAATAAATGCATGCTTTTAACTGCCGTGTGAATTCAGGCCTAAGATACTGATTTTTTGTGAGCCTGCAATAGTCTTCAAATATGAGTGAATGGGTTGTTTACCCAAATCGTTATCTAAGATTTCCATGCATGAAAAAATCATCAAAATGCTTCTATGAAGTGACCATCCATGCAATCAATCATGTCATCCTAAGTATGAAAGCAAAATGACATAACCAACACTCTAAATGTCATCAATACGTCATATGAAAGTGATCCAAATGAAAGAGATGTATCATTGAATATCCAACCATCATCCCATATCTACTAGCATGAAGATCCATAAAGTCATCTAAGGTATCAAATTTCCCACAAGATGTAACCCCCAATTGGATATTTGATAAGAATCAAAAGTGGACACCCATGCAAAATGGGGGGTAATAGGAAGAACTAACACCTACAAGGTTAGGTTGCAAGAATTTTGATTGAAGGACCAAGCCCCACAAAATTAGGTTGCAGGAAGTGAAAGACATATGTAGACCAACAAGGTTAGGCTGTGTGAATTTTGAATATCTAGAGCAGTGGGTTATTTGAAAACTGGTGTGGATACACAAGGTTTAGCTGCAAGCCATAGAAAAAACTATAATGTCAGGTTACGATTTTTGGAGAGAAAGGATTTTGACAGGTTGTGGAATATCCAATGCAGAAAGTATGGAGAAGTTGAAGCAACATACAACAAATTGAAGATAAATAGATTAGAATTTGAAGAGTTGCAAGATTAAACGATGACTTTTGTATTTTTTGTATCATATGAACTAAAGGTACAAATAGTTGAATGCCTCTTGTAACAAAGTTTGAGAATGGAGTCTAATGAAATTAATGTATTGTTCTGCAGTGCATCTATACTTAAGTGAAATTAGTATCTATAGCATTGCACCTCATCTCTTTCTTGTTACGTATGTAATGATGTTTTTATGTTAGGATATTTAGACACTTAGGAGTTAGTTAAGATCAACTTGTGTAATATATCCGTTAGGGATAGTGTGTTTCTTTAGTATGCATTAGTATGCATTTGTAAATACTTAATCCGACGGTCATGATATGTTTCCGACATAGAGTGATCCGATGGCTCAACTTCTCTTAGATCAAACCTAACCTTGATCCGTGGCTTAACACCCGATTGGTCCATGATCTCTATTTAAAAAGCATGGAGGGTCATTGTTTAGTTGATCGATTATGAGAAGCTCATTTGTAACTTTCTTTCTTTGCATAATAAATTGTCTCGTAGAAGCTATTTGGTCGGGGCCGTGGAGTGTTTCCCTCAAGAGGGTTTAAACCACGTCAAAACATCGGTGTGTTGATCTGTGATATGTTTGTGTGAAGTGGTTGCTCTTGGTGTTTGGTCCTTTGGTAGTACCCTGTGTACCCGAACATGGTATCAGAGCGATAGGTCTTGAGTTCAAAACTCACCCGGGTAACGCTGGGGGGAGAGTGTTGGCATTTGCGTCAGTGCTCCCCATGAGTTTCGTGACATGGGTTAGCCCCCTCTCGTGGATCCTAACTTTGGTGATTGTAGTGGCTATTAATACCTGCAGGTTTTGGTCTAATGGAAATCACGCTCGAACAAATGGTATCATGATCCAAAAACTTTCCGAGAATCATGATCAAGAAACTTTTGCAAAAGCCTCAGGGAATCCAGATTGGGATGCAGCCATGAATGAAGAATATCATTCCTTAATGGCGAACGATACTTGGGATCTTGTATCTCTTCCAAAAGGAAGAAAACTTGTCAGATGTAAATGGGTCTACAGAACTAAGTATGCATCAGATGGAAGTGTTGAAAGACTTAAGGCAAGGTTAGTTGCCAAAGGTTTTTCCCAATTTGAAGGGATTGACTACAATGAAACCTTTACTCTCGTCGCAAAAATGAACTCCATCCGCCTTGTTCTTTCCCTTGCAGCCTTACACAACTGGGAAGTCCATCAAATGGATGTCAAGTCTTCCTTCTTACATGGTGATTTACAGGAGAAAATTTACATGAAACAACCTCCTGGCTATGTTCAGAATAACTCTAGCCTTGTCTGCCGCCTTAAGAAATCCTTATATGGCCTTAAGCAAGCTCCTAGAGCTTGGTATGCCAAAATGGATAACTTTCTCCTTAACACTGGTTTTTCTAGATGCCATTCTGACCCCAATGTCTATACCAAGAAGGTAGGAAACCATCTCATCATACTTGTTCTATATGTTGATGACCTTATTCTTACTGGTAGTGACCCTAAGCTTATAACCCATGTGAAATCCAATCTTAAACAAAATTTTGAAATGTCAGACTTAGGACATTTGCATTATTTTCTTGGTCTCCAAGTCCTGCAAACCAAAGAAGGAATCTTTCTTTCTCAGTCTAAGTATGCTTGTGACCTTCTTCGTCACTTTCACATGGAAGATTGTACACCAGCCCCTTCTCCCTTCCAGTCTGGAGTCAAACTTTCTGCCACTTGTACTTCACCTGAAGTCGATGCCACCTTGTATCGATAGCTTGTTGGTAGTCTCTTATACCTGACTCATTCCCTTCCTAACCTTTCCTTTGCCATTGGTCGAGTTGCCCGTTATATGCAGACACCTCATGAAAGTCACTGGAAAGCAGCTAAAAGAATACTTCGATATATTCGAGGTACAGTTCAGTTTGGGATTCATTACGGTACAAGGGGGAAACCTTTGTTGGTTGGTTTCACTGATTCAGATTGGGCCGGCGATCCTGATGATCGAAAGTCTACTGCAGGTTATGTTTTCACTCTGGGATCTAGACCTATTACTTGGGCTTGTAAGAAACAACAAGCTCTTGCTCTTTCTTCAGCAGAGGCAGAATATCGAGCAGCAGTTAATGCCAGTCAGGAAGCTTTATGGCTTCGACAGATCCTTTCAGAGTTTGGATTCGAGCAGCAGCAGCCTACTCCACTTTGGTGCGACAATCAATGTGCCATCAAGCTTGCTAAAGATCCAGTTCTACATCACTGCAGCAAACACATTGAGCTACATATGCACTTCATCAGAAATCTTGTTCATGATCGGGTTCTTGAAGTGCTCTTTTGCCCTACAGATGATCAAGTTGCAGACATCTTCACCAAGTCTCTTACAGAAGCGAAGTTTTCTAAACTTCGATCTATGTTAGGAGTTCAGGAACTTGTCATTAAGGGGGGATAGGCTCTAATGCCTCCTTCCTTCTCCTAATAGTGTCACTTTTGTAAATCCTTCAATCCTATCCCAAGTTGTTCTTAAGGGGGGATGTTAGGATATTTAGACGCTTAGGAGTTAGTTAAGATCAACTTGTGTAATATATCCGTTAGGGATAGTGTGTTTCTTTAGTATGCATTAGTATGCATTTGTAAATAATTAATCCAATGGTCACGATATGTTTCCGACATAGAGTGATCCGACGGCTCAACTTCTCTTAGATCAAACCTAACCTTGATCCGTGGCTTAACACCCGATTAGTCCATGATCTCTATTTAAAGAGCATGGAGGGTCATTGTTTAGTTGATCGATTATGAGAAGCTCATTTGTAACTTTCTTTCTTTGCATAATAAATTGTCCCGTAGAAGCTATTTGGCCGGGGCCGTGGAGTGTTTCCCTCAAGAGGGTTTAAACCACGTCAAAACATCGGTGTGTTGATCTGTGATCTGTTTGTGTGAAGTGGTTGCTCTTGGTGTTCGGTCCTTTGGTAGTACCCTGTGTACCCGAACATTTTCTTGTTATGTGTTGTGCTATTTGTTGTGGTGTTTGTATTTTATGCACCTACGCAACTAAGTTTTGGTTAGCTGTGGTAGGCCAAATAGAGTTTCAAAAAGAAATTTAGTTGTAGATGTGCATAAACCTATACTGTGATATCCAATGATAATGGCATGGTCTACCCATATCACGTCCCTTATAATAAGATATCTACCAAATTCAAAGATCTCACAGCAGAGAGAAGTGTGGTTGAATCTGAAAGTACATTCTGCTAACTATTACAGAAGCTTATTTTTCATTAGAAAACCCATCCACATCTCGTTTTACAGCTTTAGGAGCAAGTGAATTTACCATAAATAGTTAAGAGAGAAATTTGTGGAAATTAAACCATGGGAGCATATATGAATAGGCATCTTCACCTCAACATTCATCTCTCTTGCTTCACAGCTTGTGCTTTTCTAGATACCGTGAGTTATGCCTAAGTCACTAACTGTTGTGTCTGATATGAAAATTAGGCTCAGATGTGTATGACAAATCAAATCAAGATAATGTGTTTTGATTCTAATTTCTATTGAATATTTGTAAATGTTCTAGTTTCTAAATTTTATTGGATCTATATGTCTATATTTTTAAATTTAAATATATTTTTAAAATATATATATATGTATATAAAACGTGTACTTAGATATACACATAATGTCTGAAAATAGTCTTTGAAAATCAAATTTCTCATGGCCATTTGAGTGCCAAGTAGGTACCACCAAATAGGTATCTATCATATCTATCTTCCTCAAGTGATGATGAAGATATACTCGGAGAGGTTGAAAGTGAGACGAATTGTACTGGATCTACCAGTTTTATATTAACTAGATCAGAAAAGATAAGGAAAAGATTTCATAGACGCATGAAATATTTTATTGCCAGCGGTGGGTCATGTAATTATGATGTTGAGAGCATAGGAGACATTGATTTTCCATTGAGGTATAAACATCTAGTGCAATGATGGGTACCTAATATGCTACCTCAAGTGGACACAGATTTCTTCATCAATGGGAGGATGTATCGCATCACTCCTTCGTCCTTAGATGGATTGGGGATATTTTCCATGGATGGAATAAATGTCCGCTATGGAACTGTAACTAAATTGATGGAGTATGTAGGACCACTATACAGATACAATAATTGGTTGGTCTTGGTCCAATATACTCGAAGTATGCGGAGATACGGAGTTGCCATGAATTATATTCAAATAGTAGAAAACAATAAGGACAAAGGGGCGACTATGTATATTGATGGGAGACCAAAAGCATTCGGAAACGTTGTTGGCTTTATAAATAGTGCACGACCAGTGACAACAAATAAGCTACCAAATTACGAATTCGAGGCACATGAACATCATCGTATATTTGTATGTGCAATAAAAACAATACTTGCACGTGAAGAGTTGTTGATCGACTACAACTTAAATAGAATAGATGTGGCTTTCGCGGTCCAGGGGAACTGTGGACCGTCAGAAATTATGCCTCATCAGGTAAATGCTAAATGTAGTATCTAAACATGACTACAATAACTAAATGTTTCATTTTTTTCTGTTAACATTCGATTTCCACTGTTGTCATTCACTTTATTCATGCTTATTATGAATATTTTTGTGTGATTACATGGTGATTACACTGCTATGAATATCTCATTTTTCTTTATGATGCATGACTATTGACGTTTGTTTAGGGTGACGGCAGTGGAAAGGCACATGGTTCTTCCACAGTCCAGGGTGACCGTGGAAGCTCAGAAACAATGCCTCGTTAGGTAAATGTTAAATATAGTAAATAAATATGACTACAATAACAAGATGTTCTGATTTTCGCTATTAGCATTCGTTTTTGCAGTTCTTATTGTTAATATTTCCATATGAAAGCAGGCTTATTAAACTATGGCAGGTGTCTACTCATGGCCATGGAGCAAAACATGTATCTTCCACTTTTGAGGTAAAAATTAATATTAATGCAATATCTCATTTTTCTTTATGTTACAATTATTTAGTATGAGGTAAACGTTTATTTATTGATTGATTGTGTCAGTGTGGCGCCATTAGAAAGGCACCTTCTGCTACCATGGTCGAGGGTGAGCGTGGAAGGTCACATTCTATGGCCCGTCAGGTAATTGTTTAGTAAAATAACTAAAATTTTCGATTTAGTATGTTAGCATTCAATGTCCACTATTGACAATCACATTTTTCTAAGCTTATGATGGACTACTGGTTCATTTTTATGACATTATGATGGATTACTGGTTCATTCAGGACCGTGGAAAGGCACTTGCTGCTTCCACGACGACGGTTCATCGTGGACACTCACCAGCCATAACACTGCACCAAGTAAGTGTTAGTGCATAATAGTGACTTAATATTCATTACAATGTCAATATGTGAATGATGTTAAAATTATATTGCTTAACTTAAATTATTGTCTGATGAATTTAGTCACGTGCACCCAATCTAGGTGATGAGGGGTATGAGGAAGAAATTTTGTATTCCACTGACCCACTGCACACTTTTAGAATAGCCTTGAAAAAGGCAAACATATAAATGCTTGCCTTGGCTCGTAAACGGCCCGTGACACAAGAGAACAGGGCAAGGATTCAACAACTGCAAGATGAAATACAGTCTTATGGGGTAAGTGGCATCTTCACAATTTCTTTTAAGCTATGACATGATTTCATATATGATATTATGTTTTTTTTTTTCCAAGTGATCTAATAAAGTAAAGTTTATTGTTTTTAGGAGTTTTTAAAACTCATGACTACAGACATTGCCCCGACAGGTATAGGTAGCAATGATGGTCCAATGAAGCAAAAAAGAAGCAATGTACCAATGAGGCTTTTTGGCACTCCTGTGGTTGGCCTCGAATCCATTGATGATGGAATTGATGAGAGAGAGCATGATTCCATGCCGAAGCCTGATGCTATGCCTCAGCATGATGAGACGGAGCCTATCACTCCACATGACTCTGGAGATGAATGTACTGTAGACAACCAGGACAGTTTTCCTGGAGTAGCACGAGTTAAAAGCACCAGATCACTCGATCTCACCTTTCTGGTGGATGATTCTTGTGTTCCTATCAAGATCCAAAAGATTGCTGGTATTTATTAATTAAATTATTCATTTTAATCATGAAATTGAAATAGTCATACGTTGAAATTATTTTAAATTAATGGATTACATATTTAATTTGTGGGAAACAATGTATTCTACAGGCATTTGAATGACAAAGCCTTGGAGCTGTTTGGCCCCACCATTCGCACACGGTGGAATAGCCAAGATAGCAATAAGAGAGATGAATTGATGGACCACATGGTCAACTTGTTCGGCAATACTTTCAACGGGAAGGTTGTTGCAAGGTTAGCCGGTGAGAATTTGAAATATACCAGGGCCGAATATAGGGAAATATTGCAAGCTGACCTCAAGCATGAGTGCCCTTTCATGGTTCCGGAGAAAGAGTGGAAGGCACTCATAGATGATGCAAAGTATAACTTGCTTAAAAGACAAGGAAAACAACCACGACCTGGTAGAGCAAGGTACAACATATATCATCTTTTTACTGAAATAAGCTCAATTATTTTTTTATTTTTTGTTTTAAGTGAGATTTTTGATATCTAATGTTTTCAAAATTTTCATATATAGGCTACCTGACACCTCCAAAGAAACCAAGGATAGAATGGAAAAGCACGGGCAACATAGACTGGGCCAGGGTGGCTATAGAAAACTAAGAGCAAGAATCATAAGTATTAAATGATTAATTGTTGGGAATATTTATTTAACAATACCGAACAAATATCGGATTTTGATACTGGAAATTTCAAAATGTGTTATCATGCATTGCAGGGAAATATGTTCCAAGCTGCTGCCACTGATGAAGACCTAAAGCTTGGTTTCAAGTTTGGTTTTAAAAGTGTGGTTGAATATCAGAAAAGCTTGGGGCAGACTCCAATCTCCCCAATGATGCAAATGCAGGTATATCACCAATGGTAGTATACTATTATAGTCTATTCAGTACTTCTGATTATATCACCCATAACTAAAAATTTATGTTTGTTTTTAAGCAACAATGCAACTGCAGCAGTGAATCTAGCGGTACACAACAAGTACCAGTTGATGTTGGGGTGCACATGTCCCATGATAGTGAGGAGCATAGTGTCCATTCTGGTATGTATGCTTTGGAAATAGAAATATCTACTGTGATTAGGTATATATATTTCCTGACGTATACTTATAAATTTTCTTCTTTCAATGAAAGACCATGTAGCTCGAGAGCATGAACTGCAAGAGGAAGAAACTATGCCTCCAATTAACACCCCAGTTGTCACATCTACAACGAATGGTAAAGAGAAATATTGTAATTTAAATAAAAAAATGAAATATTTATTTCAATAATAGTTCTACGTCATATATATATGCTAATTTCTGTTGTTGTAGTTCACACCCCTACAGAACTGCCTCCACGCCTTGCTTAGAGACGTACAAGAAGTGGCATAAATGAGGGATGTTGATGTTGATGTTGATGTTGTTAGTATAAAACATTGTTATTATGCTACATAGATAACTTTTATTTGGTATAGTTACAAGGTACTTATCTTTAATTTGATGCTCTAGGGAATTTTCCCATTTATATGTCTTATTTTCTTAGAATTTGAGTTTTAAATTTAAATGTCATCACAAGTCTGAAACATTGATTTTGTTTATATTAGATATGTTCATCATGACTTCGATCATCATCACTCTTTATGATTTGATTACTGCCCATTACATCTCGAGGACCAATTTCAGCACAGGGACCAGAGAGGAGTGCTGAAGTTCATAGAGATCAAATTTATGTTGTAAAATCTTGTACTGTTGCTTTTGCACTATTCAGAAATAGTACCACACTTTAGATCTGATTTTTGGTTAAATGTTGACATGGAGATCTTCAACTATACCTCTGTTATTGTTATATGATCGATATGTTTAATTTATTACATGTTACTGAAAGAGATGAAAATTATGTTATAAAATATTTTACTGTTGCTTTAGCAATGTTCAAAAATAGAACCGTTTTATCATTCAACTGTAGAATTGTTATGTTATTGTACCTTTCTTTCATCTGTGTGTTGAATTGTTGTAGTATGTGGACTGTGTAAACCTGTTTGAGGTATGTACTTAACTTTACATGTCGAGGACCAACTTCAACACAAGGACCATAGAGGAGTGCTGAAGTTGATAGAGATCAAAATTTATGTTGTAAAATCTTGTATTGTTGCTTTAGCAGTGTTCATAAATAGTACCACACTTCAGATCTGATTTTTGGGTAAATGAGATCTTCAACTATACCTCTCTTATTGTTATATGATAAATATGTTTATTTTATGACATGCTACTGAAAGAGATGAAAATTATGTTATAAAATGTTTTACTGTTGCTTTAGCACTATTCAGAAATAGTACCGCTTTATCATTCAGCTGTACAATTGTCATGTTACTGTACCTTTCTTTCATCATCTACGTGCTTAATTGTTGTAGTATGTGGACTGTCTAAACCTGTTTGAGGTCTGTACTTAACTTTACATCTCGAGTACCAACTTCATCATAGGGACCAAAGAGGAGTGCTGAAGTTTATAGAGATCAAAATTATGTTATTAAATATTTTACTATTGCTTTGGCACTAGTCAGAAATTTGGATGGTAATTGTGATGAAATTTTTCTTTTGTAGACCATATTCCTAAATTTAAAGGTTAAACAGGTGGCTTTTATTTTTTATAGTACAAGGTACTTAACTGTTATGTGATGCTATCAGGATTGCATAGAGAGAAATGATGGATATTTTTATTTGGCATCCCACCACCCTTCCTTATACTGTGATGATGAAATTTCAGGTTATATAAAACGTCTGTACATTTGAGAGAGATATGACTGGTTGTACCTTCCCCACCTTGATTGAGCTGTGATTGGTCTCGTAACTTTTTAAAAACCACCTTGTTGAAGTTTTTCTCTTATAGAGTCCCATGGTTGTTTGGCGACATTTGGAGTAACTTTTTAAAAACCACCTTGTTGAGTACTTGAGTAACTTTTTAAAAACCACCTTGTTGAAGTTTTGCTCTTATAAAGTCCTATGTTGTTTGGAGACATTTGGAGCATAACCTTGGTTCTAAGGGCCATGGTTATTCTACTACCCACACCTATGTTATGACTGTTGTTTATATTTTTCATATTTTATGACCATTGTTTATATTTGTACCCACACTTCAGATCTGATTTTTGGTTTAATGTTGACGTGGAGATCTTCAACTATAACTCACTTATTGTTATATGATCGATATGTTTATTTTATTACCTGTTACTGATTGAGTTATTAAATACTTTTTGTACCTTCCCCACCTTGATTGATTTATTATTGGACTTGTGGTACCTTCCCTAAGACTTGTGGTTAATGCGGTCATTTACCCTCTTTCATTTTTTTTATACCACCTTGTTGAAGTTTTGGTCTTATATAGTACTTGACTTTGTCAAAGTTTATAATTTTTGTGACTTAATTTATGTTGAGTTACGTACTGTGCTTGACTGTCATTGACCTAATCAACTCCAGTCATTTCTCTATCTCTCTGGTTTGTACACACCCTCTTGTAGGGTCAATTGGTTCCTAGATAAGACTGGACTCTCTAAGGCACAATCAGTCTTTGTTGAAAGTAACACTTATGAGTAAATTTTCAATAATGGTTTCACACCCAGTTGGTTGGTATCTTCAACTATATCTCTATTTCTGTTATATGATATACATGTTTATTTTATTACATGCTATTGAATATTAGTTTATTGTTTTAGTTTGCTTGTCATTATAAGCAATTATAATCTATTGATATGGCAGTTATGAATATACCAAAGAGCCTATGTTAAGAACTTACTAGTTTTACATTTGGAGTGCTTGGTTACAGGAGGTAAGTATGCATGTGAAACTTAGTGATTATGCCACATATCCAATTCTAGGAGTGGGATCTATCTCACTCCAAATAACATAAGGTGATATCCTTGAGCATATTGGTGTTTTGTATATCATGTTATGGTAGTGTTTCTGATGTTTTCTTTTTCTTGTTGGGTGCTTTCCTTATAGACACTAAAGAAATACTGGATAGACAGGTTTGGAATCCAAATATTGAACTTGTTCGGTTTTTAGGTAAAAGTTTTGCTACACAGGAGAGAAAGGTTGCACATGAATGCTTTCTTAGTTTGGAAGCTTGCAATACAATAGTCCTGGAGTATTTACCATGTCTATTGAATTATGCTACTCATACATGTCTACTATTTAAAATAAGGTTTGTGGGAGACTAGAGATAGATGTTTTCTAATGTATCACTAGTTTTTGTGAAATTGTTTTTTAGCGTGTCCAAATTCTGAATTGCAAACCTTCAGCTTTTAAGGTGTTCATGGGTCGTACTTCTAGGAAGAATGCACATGGGATTGGAATAGGTAGCTTGCATATATCACTTGTAAATAGTCAACTTTAGAAAAGGTTTTGGCTTGTACATATAAATAATTATTCCAGTCAGAATATAATATTAAATTTAGTGCCTTGTTATGAATTTGCATGATACAGCTGATGCAATGATCTCCACTGGATTATCCAAGGTTGGATATCAATATGTGAATATAGGTAGCTTAACATATTTTCTATCTCATGTGTTTATGCATTATCAACTCTTAATTTAACATATATATAGGTAACTTAACATATTTTGTGTTTGGTACATTTGGCCAGATACAATGCATGACGTAAAACGATGCCAGGTTCACTTGGACACGAGGAACAAGATGCAAGCATGTTTCCTTCATGGGTAAATTCTTGTCAATAAATTTTCTTGTCTCTTTGATAGATTTGTTGAAGAATGCCATCAGTGCAATATTGAAAAATGGTTGCCTATTTTGTGGAAAGGCACATGCTGATGGTTGTGGGTATGATAAAAAAGTATTGCATGATACCCAAGTCATCCATTTAGTAGCCATTAATGAAGACTCAAGAAGAAATATAGAAGATACATCACAATTCCAAACCTAGCATTCCCCACCAAAAGATGACTATTTGCACACCAAAATATAGGAAATTAGAACTTAGAAGTACAATCCTTTAAGTTTTTATCTTTGGTATCTTGAGGTACTTTTTGGTCGTGTTTTGTTCCATGTCTGGAAATATTATTGATCTTGATAGGATTTTCTACATATTTTTCAACAACATATTTAATATTACTAGGTACATGGCATTCATAAGTGTTTTTGCTAGGGATTGTAATTGATTGGCCACTTGTATAAAAGGTGATGCTATCTTTGCCTATCAAGAAAGGAAGATGATAGTCAACAAAATCTTGACCAAACAATAGATCAACACCTTTATCAAAACAATACCAATTTATAGAAGTACTATGGCCATTAATCATGATAGGAAAATTAAGAGGAAAACTTATCATGCTTGCACACCATTTAAGCGAATAACGTATCATTCCTACACACAATTTAACTCTTGCAACTTTCGTTGATGTGAAGAAATTCACAAGAAGTTGTCGTCTTTGCTTCACAATTGATGTACAATTGAGGGTCCTCTTATGTTGGTTCAATAGAAAAGGCTGACACTATTGGGAAATGGTTAGAACGTAGGACCAACATTTGGACATCAATCGCTTTGCCTTGGGTACTTGCAAATGTGACAGCATTCTTGCGACCATAAATTATGTCCAATGACAATCTAGTTTGAATACACTTGTCTCTTGGTTGCATATTAGATCAAGTGAATTCCCCCCCATAATCAAGATGCTTTGGTCTCCAATTGGGATCAAACCCTTGTAAAGTAGCTTTGGATCTGCTCCAAGCCACTTTTTCATTATCAGACAGAGAATGATAGTTCCCTCCTTCCTGGTCACCTTCATTTCACCATATTCTAAATCACCCCTAGAATGACCTAGCTATTGTTCATGTACCAAACTACAAATCATACCTGACAACCATCTTAGAATTAAAAGGAAAGTAGAGTTATCAAGAACCAATCCCCTTGGATGATTTCAATGACTAAAGGATTCTTCATCCAACATTCTTCAAAGGAAATATAATATGACTTCTCCTTGCTCCAAGTACTTCCACTATTCTGTATGTTCAACAATATCATAAAAAAGGAAACTGGTGCTCTCATCCTCCTCTCCATGAGCTGCTCCTCAGGGTCCACAGGATCAATCATTAGGCTAATATTCTCTTCATCACCATCTACTATCTCTGCTACTGTTTTTCTTTAGGCAATCACGGTGACACTTATATTTTGAATGCCCTAATAGCGTTGACTTGATCTTCAACAGACCCTGCTTCATTGTTGCTTAGTTGAGCCCCATTGGATCCAACAAACCAATTATTTACAAGGTCTTCATTGTTTTGCATAGGTGTATTGCCTACAATTGAGAGTAACCCAGATCTAGCAGAGGGCTGACTCTGCATTGCTTCAAACACAACCACTAACATTGATTCAACGATTGCCATTTAGGCTTTTTTTTTTAACACTTCCAGGTATTGTCGCAATATTGACGGATTCCTGCCACGCATTTTCGTGGATACATGTAGCTAGGGTTTTACCCCTAGCTTGTGCAAATGAGCACCTACTAAGGAGAATGGAATCCTTAGTAGCAGTTCAGTAAATGGAAATTATTATGCTAAAACAGAAATTAAAATTACTCTAAAACATGTGCATGAAACATAAACAACAAAATGTAAATAATGGTTTTTGTATTAATTTTACCTTCAATGTGAAGGTTGATGAAGCTCTTGCAATGTCCAAGAGGGTTGCTCCAAGCTCCAATGTGCTCCTTCTCTTTCTCCAATGGTGGGAATGGTCCAAAAGGGGCTCTCAAGGTGAAAGTGGCTCAATGGTGAGCTAGGGTTTCAAGAGAGATTTTGGCAAAGTAAGGGTATACTTGATTGTAGATGTGGAATAAGGGGTCTCCATCACGTATTTATAGTTTTTTGGTGGTGGAGTGCTGGCCCATGGTTTTGGGAACCATATGGTTTAGGGCAGCTGTATAGGGTTTTTTCCTCCTTTTCCTCATTATTTTATATTTTTTATTCCCTTTTTAGAGGGCTTTTGCTATTTTTGGAGGAAAAGGGGGTTTTTTAGCCTTTTTGAGGCTTTTTTGATGGTTTTGTGGCCTTTTGGAGGCTTTTTAGTGGGATTTTTAGGGTTTTTAAGGGAAATATGGTAGGAAAATGGACAAATGAGCCATGTAATGAGATAGTGAACACTTTTTGGGTGTTAACAGATTGCCCCCTGATGTGCGAGAACAGGAGCTCATCGTATGGCCGATGGACATCATAAGTCATATATGGTTTTCCTGGGGTATGGAGAAGAGAAGAAACAAACTGAAGCCCGGAACAACGATCCCGAACAAACTGCAAGAGCTAAAAGTACATAACCTCAATAATGGATGAGGAATCATCTAATCATATGGATGAGGCGGGCATTCCCATGCTCGTATCAGGATATAACATAATAATAACAATGGGGTCCAAAAAATGGGGACCTGACATATACATGACCTCAAAAAATGAATGAGGAAGAATCTAAATATATAGACGAGGCGGGCATACCCATGCTCGTATCAAGATACATAAAAAGAACTATGAGGCCCGAAAAGAGGGACCTGAAAGATACATAGAGAACCACTGTGTACATCATAAGGGTCCAGAGGGGACACAAATCTGGGACATACTGCTAGACTGACCATGTCTGAGATGAAGAACTGATACACTGGAACAATAAATAGTGCTACTGAGTGTGGTACCAAAGGAACGGTTGAGCTGCTGGATCAGAGTGACAAGGGGTGCACTCGCAATGGTACACTGGACTGGAACTGATATGGGACTGAACTGGGTACTCAAGGAAGCATGTAACTGGATGGCTTCCGAATACAATCGCCAACGCAGCCCGGACATCCACGGGAACATATAACTGGGTGTTCCAAAGGGACTCATCAATGTGCTAGAGTCGGGGGAAATCCGGGGTCTTCGACAAATCATGGTAGGGATGTAAATCCTGCGTGATTCTCAACGATGCGATCACGGTGCTGAAGTCGAGCATGTGAGAAACAACCATTCGGGGAGGCAATGATGACTCCTCCCAAAATGGTCCGTAGGCACGCACCACGGATGGTGATGGGTCCAAGGTGCAGGGGCCTCTGGGTCTATCCTCTGGAATAGAGGGGCTGTAGTCGACAGAGGGAGACCTGCAACTCTCAAGGCAATGATGTTTCCTTGACAGGAGCGCGAGGTGGAGAACCGAAATGTGATAGTATTGATGGCAGGACTGACAAACTGGGGGGAAATAACTGGGCAAGTAGAGGTGGTGGACTCAAACTTCCTTTGTTCAGAGTATGATGGCATGGATGATCGGGCAGCATATGAAACTGACTGAGGGAATAGGGATTATAGCTGTATTGGATCAAAGATGGTAACTGGGCTGAGGGAGACTCAAGCTGGTATGACATGGTAGGAGACTGCAGAATACTCTAAACAAAGGCGACCTAATTGGGGGTGCTGCCGAGATGATCGATCATAGTGCCTGGAGGCACGGGATGACGTCTTCATGGGTTAGAAGAAGTGAGTGTGAAATGGTACTGTCGTGTGGATTTATACGAGCCTAGGACAGTTCATGCTCGTGGTTGCTTTCAATTTTAAGGAGTCTGAAAGCGATAAGAAGACTCTGAAGTAATGGAATGGTACTGTCGTGTGGATTTGACGAGCCCAGGATAGTTCATGCTCGTGGTTGCTTTCAATTTTAGAGAGTCTGAAAGCAAATAAGAAGACTCCAAGGGGTTGCTTTTTCGTATGTTTCGTCTCCAAGGCCCAAAGAAGCATAAAAGGATACAATGAAGAACTCTTCCAGCCGGTGTGACTAGAGTATTCCTTTTTCGTAATTAGTCTACCAGGTCCGGAAAAGGGGTAAACTTATACTAGATAGACGCTCTTTCAGGTACTTTAACGAGCATGAAAGGAAGCAAGATTGCTCGACGATCTTTTCATTGCTTTAGGAGTCAGAAAAGAGCTTAACAGAAACTCCCTAAGTGCCTTTTTCGTAAATGACTTGTCCAGCCCGAAAAAAGGATAAAAGTATACCGAACAAAAGGAATGGCCAGGCAAGGAGGAAGTGTTCAATCAAGGAATATGTATGATGACCAAGAACGAGGGTGGGGGGGGAACACTGGTGGGCCTCCTTGCAGGGTTAATGAAATGGTGGCAAAATAACGAGATATTTGCAGTATGACAGGAGTGGATGGATCATTTAAAAGTGTGGAACAATCCGATGGCGGCCGATGTGGCGCGCAAACCGAGGCAGCAAGGTGTCGGGACACAATGTTGAAACTGTACCAAGTGAGAGCGAGAAATGGTCTCAAGCATCATCACGAGCTCGGAGAAATGAATCCGGCAATATAAAATGTGTCAAAAACGGAGAACGACCGATGTGGCATGCAAACCGAGAGGGGGGGGCGTTTTGGAAAAAAGACCCAAAAAATCTGGGGGTGAGAGGGAGAAATGATCTCAAGCATCCTCACCGGCTCGGAAAAATGAATCCGATGATATAAAATATGTGAAAAATGGAGAACGAGTGATGTGGCACGCAAACCGAGGTGACTAGTGGTGTCTGAAAAATGGGCAAAAAATGACGGAGCAAAAATAATGTAACGAGGTGACCATCATGACGGTCTCGTCGTGCTAATTCCAGTAGTGGAAACGGTTAGAAAAACGGACTCTGTATGGGGTCAGAATGGCCAAAACAAGAAAAAGTCAACTGACTATAAATAGTGAGTGGGTCCAACATGACATGTGTCATTTGTACTATTTGACTTTGACTAGTGATCAGAGTGGACCAGAGCTGAGGTGGCATTTCTGGATGATCCGATCGGTCGATTTCAGATCCGGGAGATACAGGTATTCCGTCAAACTCATACCTACACGTTTTTTAGGGTCAGGGGTTGGGAAGTGGGTCCCAGTGTTACTTGTACGGTCCACGTGGGGTGGACTGCGGGTTAGGGGGACGAAACCGCTATTGGTGACCGCGAGTTTTGGGATGAACCACGCGGTTGGGTACCGCGTGTTTCTCGGTTTGGACACGCGGTCTGGTACCGCGTGTTCCAGGGAGGAACACACGGTGCCAAACCGCGAGGTTAGGTCGAACAGACGCGGTTAAGGACCGCGAGTGTAGGCCTGACAGCCGTAGTCGGAAACCGCGGCAGGAAGCCCTAAAGCCGCGGTTTTGGGCTGATCTAGGAGGGTCTTCTGGGGGGAGGGAAAGGACTTATTTATTTGACATGATTCTGATGAGTCTACTTTGTGTGATTGAAAGGATGCCGCAGGTTCTATGGAGAGAGCGGGAGATCCCTGACGAGATAGTGACAGTGATTTGAGGGGATCGCCATGTACGATCGGTGCTGGGACACTGCGGACTACTAAAGTTCACACAGATACCCATGATACCGTCAGCAGCGTTGCTACTAAACCGACTTATTAGTTTCTGGGAGCTTGATATACAGGCTTTCCGAGTACAGGGTGAGAGGGTGGACCTCACCCTGACCGATGTATACTTCCTGTCGGGGTTGCCCTGTCTAGGGAGGGTGGCAGACACACAGCCGCGGGTATCTGTGGACATAGACATGGAGGACATGCTAGAGAGGTACTGTGGTCCAGAGGCACGGGTGCATAGGAATGCACTTCTGGTGAGAGACTTACAGGAGCCATCAGTACAGGCCATGGCGGCATGCATGGTTCGGGTATTGGGGTCCCAGTCACCTGAGAAGGTGTCGGGGGGCCAGATGCAGATGGTAGAGCGTGTACTTGACGGTGTATATTATGCGTGGGGCCAGATGTTCCTGACCTGCGTTCAGCGGCAGCTGACGGCAGCGAAGGAATCTGGCAAGGGTTTTTGCTATGGTTCCTTCTTGTGTGCTTTATTTATGGAGAGGGTACCCACACTGCGGCCGCGGGTGCCGATCAGAGTAGGAGGTTTGAGGGAGTTGTGGATGGTGCGGTGGGGCGAGATGATGCGTCGCCGCGGTGGCGGCGACGTGGGTAGGTATTTTACGCAGGATTTGTACCTGCAGTGGCTCCAGATACCATTGACACTGGATGACTTCCCGTATAGGGACATGGACTACACGAGAGATCCAGAGGCGCCACGAGCACCAGGACAGGCATGGGGACCCAATGGTACGTATGTTTTTGCTTGCATATTATGGATGTCAAGTTTTATATATATGATAGTAGATTGATATACTATGACTGACATATGGGAGATCTGTAGATGTGGGTTTGTGGCCACCGCCAGGTCATGTGGCACGGAGGGGGATTGTGGCCGTTCCAGCTCTGCCTAGACAAGGGGAGGTCCGTCGCTGCGATGCGGAGGGGACACTGGAGTCGGTACGGGCACTACTAGACCGTTTGCTGATAGGGGTGACCGACGAGGGATGGCGGGATGTCGATCCAGACGTGGTTCAGGATTGCATCAGGGCACCCCGAGAGTTCAGATCCATTCCGATCCGGGTGGCGATCTTGGTGGACCGGGCATGGGCACAGGAGCCCGTAGGGGATGAGGACTTGCCGGAGGAGGAGCGAGGGGAGGACTCAGAGGCAGCAGATGCAGGCAGTGATACAGGGTACGACTCTCATTAGGGAGTGCAGGGGACTCCGCCCGAGTTTTGTAGCTACGGCATGTATTTTGATGAGGCTTTAGGGATGTATAGCCATTTTTTGTATAGCTGAGTACAGGGGTACTTAGGACATGTATAGCACTGAACATGTATTTTGTGATATATATATATATGCACATGGATGCACCTTTTTATGATGTTGTTTTAGTTGTACGCACGTGGATGCGCTTTATGATGTGTGATATGTTTGTACTGCACGTGGATGCAAGTAGTCTAGGATATTGGGCACGTGGATGCTCCATGTGTATTTTATGTGATGCAACATGATGTATGTATGATTAGGCACGTGGATGCCCCTATGGATATGAATGTGATTTTATGGTTTATGTATATGGATGCAAATGTTGATATCATGCAATCTTTTTGGGTTTTTAGATATTTTTTATGAGATGTTATGGGATGATGATGCATGATGTAGGTGTTACATTGTGTGATTGATGTGCCAATCTAGGATATTGTTGGCCATTTGATCTGTGACACTATTTTGAGCTCTTGGGACATGGGTGAATGTTATGGATTCAAACTGTCGGCTGAGTTGTTTTGCGCGCAGGAATTTTCTAAAAAGGCAGGGATCACGCACCTGGTAGCAATTGTTGAGCTGGGAGACAAGTAGCTGGGAGTCAAGAAACACATGAAGGTGACATATGCCCAGCTGGAGGGGAGCAGTCAGGAGACCGGTCACAGCATCATACTCCGCTTGGTTATTAGTAGCAGCGCCTCTACATATTCCGTCAAGGTGAATCATCTCGTTGGAAGGGGAGTACAAGACCCATGCTACAGAAGCCAGGTTGGGAGACCAGTGGCTTGCGCCATCAGCGAAGCCGGTGTAACAAGGTGGAAGGTGGTCCATCTGTAGTCATGCAAAATGATGAATGTAAGACGATGGTAAAAAAGGTGAAAAACAAAAAGAGAGCAAACTGTACAATGCGGACCAATGGGGCTGCGGTTTCATTTATGGGTAAAAACGCTTAAGATACAACCCATTGCAGGGGTTGCGCAAAGTATGACCTTCGGAGTCGGATAAAATGTATGCCCCCTTTCC
This sequence comes from Larix kaempferi, assembly GCA_027924585.1. Taxonomy (NCBI): domain Eukaryota; kingdom Viridiplantae; phylum Streptophyta; class Pinopsida; order Pinales; family Pinaceae; genus Larix; species Larix kaempferi. The sequence continues at coordinate 999,404 of BSBM01001649.1, read as the reverse complement.
GAGGCAGGTCTGCACGATGTAAGGGCCTTGCCACATGGATTCAAACTTCCCTTTACCGGTTTTGTCGTGGGCTTGGTCATAAGCGAGGACGAGGTCCCCTTCGTGGAAAGTTCGAGGGTGAACATGTTTGTCATAACCGGCTTTGGACCGGTTCTTGGCAGCTTCGATGTTCTGGAGAGTGGCACGACGGTCTTCATCAGCTTGTTCGAGGGTCAGCAAACGCTGCTCGAGGGGGGAAGTGTCAGGGAGAAGCTCAACGGCGATGTGTAAGACAGGAATATGACATTCAATGGGGAGGACAGACTCAACTCCGTGAACTAAGTGAAACGGGGTAAAACCAGTGGCGGTCTTAGTGGACGTACGGTAATCCCATAAGGCAGGGAACAGCATGTGGTGCCAATTGGACTTATGCCGGTCAACAGTGCGTTGGAGGATGATCTTTAAGATTTTGTTAATGGCCTCTGCTTGGCCGTTCCCTTGGGGGTAGTAAGCAGAGGAGAACTGATGTTCGAATTTAAGTAGGGTGGATAACTCACGCCAAATGGAATCTTCGAAGTGTGAACCATGGTCTGAGACCAATTGTTTAGGAACCCCGAATCGAGTGATAACATGGTTAAAAAGGAAACGGGCAGCTGTGTCAGCGGTACAATTGAAGGTAGGCATGGCTTCGGCCCATTTGGTGAAGTAATCGACGGCGACAATTATGTATTTGTGGCCGTTGGCAGACGGAGGTCTACACTCCATGAAGTCAATAGCCCACTTACAAAAGGGGCCAACTGTGACGACTAGGTGTAACGGAGCAGGTGGTGTCCGAGCCTTGGGGGTAAACAGTTGGCAGTTATGACAGTGCTTGACTGCAGTGATGCAGTTGGTGAAAAGTGTGGGCCAGAAATATCCGGTGCAGACGACCTTTTGGGCAGTGGCCATCCCTGAGAAATGGCCGCCGTAGGCACCGCTATGACAGTCATTAAGGACGTGTTCAGCTTCCTCGTGTGTAAGGCAACGACGAAGAATGGTGTCAACCCCCCGCCGGTAAAGGACATCGCCTAAGAGGAGATATCGAGAGGCCTAGTGACGGATGCGACGACGTTCATTACGAGTGACTTTGGGTCTGAACTTCTGCGTGCACAGGTATAACAAAATATCACCGTACCATGGGTCATCAGTTGAGATAGTGAACAAGTGATTGTCAGGTAACTCGTCAGAGATTTGTGGGGCCAGGAGAAGGGAAGGTAGATCAGTGATGAGCTGGGAAAGCGCAAGGGCTTTAGTGCTCTTAGGTGTTCAGAAAGTGAGGTCATATTCCTGGAGGATAATGACCCATTTAGCAACACGACCTTGCAGTAGCCACCGATTTAGGAGATAGACCATGGGGTTGGAGTCAGCAATGACTGTGGTATGACTAAGTAAGATATAGTGTCGCAGTTTTTGGACGGAAAAGACCACAGCTAGGGCTAGTCTCTCCTCATATGGGTAATGTAGGGGGGGACCAAACAAGGTCTGGCTAACGTAGTAAATGACATGCTCTTGGTGGGAGATGTCTTCTTGAACCAAGACTTCAGACACAGCGTGCTCGGATGCCGAGACGTAGAGGATGAAGTCCTGATAGAAATCCGGAGGGGAGATCAAGGGAGCTTGCGTGAGAGCTTTCTTGAGGGCTTCGAATGTGGCTTCTGCTTGCTCATCCCAGACAAAGGGTATGTGGGTGCGGAGTAGGCACAAGAAACCGTGAACGGTAGTGGCGTAATCAGGGACGAAGCGTCGAAGCAAATTGGATCGCCCCTGCAGACTTTGGAGCTGCCGGAGTGTGCGAGGAGAGGGAAGGTCTAGGATGGCTTGGACTTTCAGGGGATCAACAGTAATTCCGTTCTGGGAAACAATGAAACCTAACAATCGTCCTGCCGGAACGCAAAAGACACACTTGTGTGGGTTTAAGCGGATTTGGTATTTGCGACAACGCAGAAAAAATTGCCGAAGGTCGTTAAGGTGGTCTGATCGTTTTCGGGAATGAGCTGTAAGGTCATCAAGATAGACTAGTAGGATATGGACCAAATCGTGAAAGCAATAGGTCATGGCCCGCTAGAATGTGGCACCAGCGTTTTTGAGGCCGAAAGGCATGATGCGATAGGCAAAGGTGCCCCATGGGGTGGTAAAGGTAGTTTTGTACTGATCCTCCTTTCGGATCTGAATCTGATTGTATCCGGAAAAACCGTCCATGAAAGAGAGGACTTCATGTCCCGCACACGCATCAATGAGCTGGTCAATAAATGGCATGGGGAAGTTGTCCTTGGGACAAGTGCGGTTTAAATTGCGGAAGTCATTGCATACTCTAATGGTGCCTTGTTTTTTGTTAATGGGGATGGGGTTTGAAACCCATGTGGTATAGGCAATAGGATAAATGAATCCTGCCTTGCGAAGTTTCTCAATCTCTGCTTTGACAGCTGGGAGCTTTGAGGGATGAATGGGACGTTGTTTCTGATGGATGGGGGTACATCAGGCCATGTGTCAATGTGGTGCTCGATAATGGCAGGGTCAAGGCTGGGCATTTTGGTATAGGACCAGGAAAAGATGTCACGGAACTCTCTGAAGAGGTTAGTGTATTCCTCAATCTCTTGCTTACTGCAGAAGGCTCCTAAAGTGATGAGTTCAGGGGCACTCCCGGGGGCAGCGATATCAATTTGGATGACAGGTGAGATGTTAGCCATGTTACCCTCCTCAAAGGCGTCAGGAGCAGGAATAGGGTCCTTGAACCAGTCGACCTTGATGGGAAGGAAGTCTTTGGATTCAACCGCGAACTGGGTGGCTGTGCTAGAGGAGGATTCGGCTGGAATGAAGTAGGAACGATGATGCATATCATCCCAGGGATAATCCGGGGCCGTGAGAGACTCAAGAATCTCCTCATCAGTCCGGAAAGTTTGGACCGTCAAATCGGTTGATGAGGGAATAGTAGTTGAAGAGATCATGTAAATGGTGTTGACCTCCCCTGATGGGGGTGAGATTGGGGGGTGAATCTATTCAATGGTGGTTGGTGCCGTCTCAAGATCCAGATTGTTCATCTCATAGAGAGCCGCTCTGTAATCTAGGAGATCGGGACAATGATGTGAGTAGTGCCCGTAAACACCGCATATAGAACAGGGGTGGTTGGTACGCAGGGATTTATCTTTAGGCTTGGGGGTGGGGTTTAGTTCGACAACCGGGATGTTGGGGTCGTCGTCAAGCATCTGCATGTGTTCCTGTAATGCAGGTAACTGTGGACACTGGTGAGTTGCATGGCCTAACTCGTCGCACAATAAGCATTTGGGAGGAGCACGAAATACTGGGGGGTTTTTTACTGTCTTGGTAGGTGGTACAGCAGTGTAAGGTTGGGGACCTCTGCCCCCAGTGGGTTTGGGAGTAGGAGGGGGATTCATGGAGGATGACGGGGTAGAGACACCAGGGGGTGGCTGAGTGGTAGTAGCCATGGGATGCACCGGTTGTAGGACGACGCTTGGTGTCGGCGGGGGAACGGGAGGAGAAAGATACCAGACGGGTAATCCCAAGGTTAACCCAGGGAGGCTGAGGGTAGCCATAACCGGGGCACTTACTACTCCCGATGGAGGGACTAGGAAGGGGATTGTGTGGCTAGGTACCAATGGTGGTTTAGGCAACAAGGGTGGTTGATTGTTAAGTTTTTGGTTATCGTGGGAAAGGGTACATAAGTCAGACACTTCGGGCGTAGATGACGGGGGAGGAATGGATTGGAAGGTGGATGTCATCGGTGGGTTTGAGTAAACGCCAGGTCCCAAGGAGGAAACAAACGAGGTAGCAGCACCATTAACAAGTTGTTCAACCATGGGGAGAACATTTTCGGGTGCAGCAGGGGCATTTGGATCATAGTAAGTGAGTTGGTCAATCTTAACCACACGTCCGTCATGGGGGAACATCATGGTACGAAAGACAGAGGAAGCTACCGCCCGCATAACATACATGTAGCTGCGACCGAGTAAGAGGTTGTAATCAAGCTGGGCGTTGATGACCTCGATGTCGATGAGGACGGTTTTACCACCTAAGTGGATGGGGACATTGGCTAGGAGACCTTGGGGCTGAGCCGAACGATCGTCGTAGGCGCGTAATGCAGTGGTGGACTGCTGGAGGGTAGGGGATCCCAACTTCTGCCATACAAATGTAGACATAACGCATGTGGAGGCACCTTCATCGATGATGCACCGATGGATGACAAGATTCCGAATGGAAACAGAAACTTGGAATGCTAAGGTGGAAGGCAGGCGTGGTTCGGACTGGTCCAAATCAAATGCCATCAAATTCGAATCATTTGGGTCAATAGCCCCAATGGCTGAGAGTAAAGTCTTGCGCTGGGAAGGGCAGTTCTTCAAGACTTCTAACGCAGACATGGCTGCGGGAGATTGGGCTAGGTCGTCTACAATATTGTAGTTGGACGCAGCGCGCGCATTGGGGTTGTTGTTGATACGACGAAGTGGGAAGCGAGGTGCTTTGGAAGCGCCATCTATCGGAGGTGGAGGTAGACATAACGCTTGATCAGTGGGATGAGCGTTAGTAGTTTTATCAGCGGGAGGGGCTTCAGAGGTGGAGCCATATTGGTTTCGACGGGTTTGGAGGTTGATGTCAGTAGATGACATCATCAACAAGTGGTGGGTACATGAATCAAACATGGGTTGATCAGGAGCGGCGCAAGTGATTTGTTGTTGTTGGGGTGGCGCATTGGCTTGGGGGGGCGCCAACGGCTGAGTATTCACGACGCCTTGGGTTGGTAAGGGGTTTTGCAGCACCAAAGGTGGCTGCTGAGGTTGTGGGGGGTTGGGCTGCGCTTGAGGAGCTGCATGTCCTTGGCGATGGGCATCATCAACCCACAGTTGCCGAGCTCGCTCCAAATGTGGGCAAGTATGTGTGTAGTGGCCATAGACCCCGCAGATAGAACAAGGATGGTTCGTTCACAAATTAGGGTTTTTAGCCTGCTTGGGCGGGCGATCAGGGTTTTGGTTAGCGGGGGCCGCGTTGTTGTTGTCTGGGGGATTAGCTGGTTCACCACCTTGGTCTGTAGGTTGGTTGTTCCCATGATTATGGCCCTTGCTGCGGTTTTGTTGGTCCTTGTTGCGCTGGTTGTTCTGGTTTTGCTGCGGGTTGTTTTGGGCATAAACTTGCCCTTGAGCAGCAGGTGGGTTTTGAGGTTGTGTGGGTGCAGGAGCAGGTTGCGATGGATGATAGGTAGGTGGAGGCTGCGCAGGTGCGGAACCCTGAGGAGGTTGTTGATATGTCTGCGGAGCAGGTTGTGGGTTTGCCGCAGGGGCTGCCTATGGCGGGTAATAAGCTGGTTGGGCTTGGGAAGGCGCAGGAGCTGGTGCAGCCTGCTGGTGGTAATAAGCTAGTTGGGCCTGAGAAGGCGCATGAGCTGGTGCAGCCTGTTGATGGTAATAGGGCTGAGGTGCGACCGGGGGGGGTGTAAGCAGGAGTCGCATGACCGAAGCACTGTGGTGGACATGAGGGTCCATGGGAATGGTGGTGATGTGTCATAGGAGCATATGAGTTGGTATCCCCAGACTGTGAGGTAGCCCTTAAAAGGTCGGGGCCTGGGGTAGGATGTGCTATGGAAAAGGGTTGGGGATGCAAAGAAACACGGCCAATGATGTCGTCTGCGGCGTGGGATGCCCCCGGTGCATCGGCTGGGAGGACTCACCGCGAGGGGCGTCAAGGATAATGGTATAGAGATAACCCGACTGGGCGTAAATGAGGTCGAACTGCTGTTCCTTAAGGATGGCCTCTTCTTCAGACTGGGGTCTTTCGGAAGCTACATCCTTAGCAATGACATGAAGAAGGGACTTGAGGAACCAATCTAGGAAGATACGGTCGTCTAATTTGATCTTGCATAAGCTACGGCGTCTACGCCACTCATGAATGTGGTCCGTGATGTGGGTACCTGTGTTTTGTCTGCAATATAGGAGGATCTCAACGCCTGCGTCATAGCGGATAGGTAACTGGAAGAACTGCAGGAAGGTCGAAGCAAGGGAAGTAAAGGTGGCATGGGTCCCATGGGGTTGCTCGATATACCACTTGGCTGCAGAGCCAGTGAAGGTGCGCTGTAACAGACGAAGGCGAATAGAGTCATCCACTATGGAGTTGGAGGAACACCATAGATGGAAGGACATGATATGGTTTTGTGGGTCCTCACCTGCCTTGCCCTCGAATTTAGGGATGTCAGAGGGGAGCTTGGTAGGCATGTGAGGCCATGCAGGGTCGTGTCGGATAGGATCGTTGGTCAGTCTGGCTAGATCAGGTAGGTTGTGGCTAGCCATGAATGGCAGACTGGAAGAAGGATGTGACACAGTAGTGGGTTGGGCCAAGTTGGGGCCCATGCCCCCCAGTAGAGGGGCAGGGTTGGGAATGTTGTCCCCAAGTGGGGGGACTAAGGTAGTATAGGATGGGCCTGCACCACCATGGGTAGTGTGAGTCACTGGTGGAGTGGTGGTATGTATGCCAGCTACGGGAATGGGAATGGTGACCGGGATGGTGGACGTGGCTGCCATCGAGGGCATTCCCAGAGCAGGTGCGGTAACTGGTGTAGTGGTGGACATGCCACCAATGGTCCCTACAACAAAATGAGTGGAAGTCGCGCCAGCCATGGGGCTAGTAGGGGCAGTGTAAATGGGGTTCTCAAACTCTTCTTCAGAATCAGAGGTAAAGTAAGGGGCGTCAATATCTGGTGACGGAGTCCTATGCCGTTGACGAGTGGAGTCAAGTGACAAGGCTCTAGATCTGTGATAAGTGGTATCAAGTGATGATGATCTGTGGCGATGACGGGTGGTGTCAAGGGAACCGTGTTGTGGGGGCTCGCCCCAGAGGCACCGAGAATGTCTCGGGGACTCAATGGTGACAAATGGTGTCAAAACTCTGTGGGTTGAGGTGAGTAAAAAATAGCTCGAAAACCCAAATGCAACCGAGTGTGCAGAAGGAGAGCTCAAAAACAAGGCACTTAGGCCAACAACCAACTCAAAACACCTACTATAACAGCTGTGCTGCAATAAGTGGAGTATCAACAAAGATGGTCAGAATACCAACAAGCAGCAGGTTTCCTAAAAATAAAAAATGGTGGACTCACTAGACCAAAAGGAGGTAAGGGAGCATGCAAACACCTAACTAAAAGGTATTTTGACTCAACTAGACATATCCTCTGCAAGGTGATGAAATCCAAGTCAGACAATATGAATAGGAAAGCCAAGTGGCTAAGATATCCCCCTACCAGGAGGGACACCGGGTAGTCAATCCTAGAAGAATGGCAACTAAGATACCCCGTTCATGACACGTCCAGAAAGGTGAATCTGCCGTTTGGTCCTTTTACCGCAATACCCCAATACAGGGATATCCCGAGAACTGCGAAAGGTAGCCCTTCGGTTATTGAATGGAGTGCGGTATTCCACTCAGGCCTCCGGAACCAGTCTCGCGACTTCAACCCTCCTAGCAGAGAGGCCCTCTGGTAAACTGGTTGTGACCGTGCCAAAAAGTACTAGGGGATTTTGGTTCCCTAATTGGACAACAACTATGTCTCAAGTGTAAGTAACCGAGGGGTGTTATTGGAAGCCTATCCCCCTGATCCTACCTAACTACAAAGATTCTTTTGTGTTCCCCAAGTGGGGTTAGAATATTGGTTGAGTTAGATAGTTTTTTAAGGCTCACTTGAATTATGTGATAGAGTGTGTGCTCGTGAGGTGATGATGAACCCAAGTAGAAAGTGCCACTAGGGAGGGCAACTTTCTATCTAGCAATAACAATATAGAGATTAACTTTTTAAAATGCACAATTTTCTTTTTCAAATTTAAAATGCTAAAAATGAAATTTGTAAATGAAACAGAAAAAACTGCAGAAAAATGTTGTAAGGAAGGGTGGCTGCAGGTAGGACAGAGGGCTGTGCTGGTGCAGAAAATAGTGCAGCAAATTTTTGGGCTCAAAACTGGAAAAAATGCAGAAATCAGACCGCGGGTCTGTGGCGAAACTGAGTAGTCGGACCGCGGGTTTGATGGAAACAGGCGCGGACAGGACGCAGGTTTGAGGTAGACAGACATAGTCGGGATGCAGCAAAGGGGCTGAAAGTCGCAGTCAAGACACGGGAAAGATGCCGGCGGGTCGCGGGAAACTGGTCGAAAGCCGCAGGCGGGACGCAGGAAAGACGCCGAAAGGCGCTGGCGGGTTGTGGGAAACTGGCCGAAAGCCGCAGGCGGGACGCAGGAAAGATGCCGAATGGCACCGGCGGGTTGCGGGAAACTGGCCGAAAGCCGCAGGCAGGACGCAGGAAAGAGGGTAATAGCCGCAGTCAGACCGTCCCAAATAGGCTAATAGCCGCGGCCGGATCGCAGGTAACAGACTGAAAATGGACGGCAGGTCGCCGGAAACAGTCTTAGAGCCACGGTCGGGTCACAGGTAAGTACCTGAAAGACGCGGTCGGCGTGCGACTGTGTGGGGAAAAAACGCGGTATACGGCGGCCGAAAGGGACAACCGAAAAAAAAAAAAAAAAATTGTAACCAGAAATTCAAACTTAGGGGAGTTGCAAAAACTGTAGCTAGGGTTTTACCCCTAGCTTGTGCAAATGAGCACCTACTAAGGAGAATGGACTCCTTAGTAGCAGTTCAGTAAATGGAAATTATTATGATAAAACATAAATTAAAATTACTCTAAAACATGTGCATGAAACATAAACAACAAAATGTAAATAATGGTTTTTGTATTAATTTTACCTTCAATGTGAAGGTTGATGAAGCTCTTGCAATGTCCAAGAGGGTTTCTCCAAGCTCCAATGTGCTCCTTCTCTTTCTCCAATGGTGGGAATGGGCCAAAAGGGGCTCTCAAGGTGAAAGTGGCTCAATGGTGAGCTAGGGTTTCAAGAGAGATTTTGGCAGAGTAAGGGTATACTTTATTGTGGATGTGGAATAAGGGGTTTCCATCACCTATTTATAGTTTTTTGGTGGTGAAGTGCTGGCCCATGGTTTTGGGAACCATATGGTTTAGGGCAGCTGTATAGGGTTTTTTCCTCCTTTTCCTCATTATTTTATATTTTTTATTCCCTTTTTAGAGGGATTTTGCTATTTTTGGAGGAAAAGGGGGGTTTTTAGCCTTTTTGAGGCTTTTTTGATGGCTTTGTGGCCTTTTGGAGGCATTTTAGGCCTTTTGGAGGCTTTTTAGTGGGATTTTTAGGGTTTTTAAGGGAAATATGGTAGGAAAATGGACAAATGAGCCATGTAATGAGGTAGATGAGGTAGTGAACACTTTTTGGGTGTTAACAATACAGAGACGCAGTTTCGTGGATACAGAGACGAAATTTCAAGGAAGCATAGAAATGTTTCCACATAGATGTTGAACCTGCCATGAAAGTTAGTGAATCTAATCGTCACTATTGCGATGAAATTTCGTGGAGCTATATAAGTTGTTACCACGTAGATGTGAACCTTCCACGAACATTCGTTGCTATAGCGACGAACCTCCAATTTAAGTTCATCTCTATAGACATGAAAGTTCATGGCAAGTAAAGCATTTGCGTGGAAACATATAGATGAGGGGCGTGGATATATCAACAAAACTTCGTGGAAGAATTATTTTCTGAAGATATGAGGATTGTTGCGAAGGTAACACGTGGCCACTGAGAAACATTTCCATTTCCACGACGGGGAATCTTCATCCCTATATCCACAAAGTTGGTTCCATGAAAAAACAAACCCCAGATTGTTGCAATAGGGATGAAATATCATTGCAATTACAACGAAAAAATGTGGCAATTTTGGCCATATGTAGTAGTGCATAGCCTTAGAACCCATAGTGCAGTGCTCCTTTCCATCCTTCCATATCGGGTTCTCTGTTTTCTTTTGTTCCCTGAACTCAGTAGACATCCATTGTACTGTCCTGCATCAATTGTAGAGCACAACGGTTTTTCACATCATGGCAAATAAACTTGCAGAACTCGTAGAATGGTGCATGCGCGGAGCTTTGGTACTTCTATAATGTTGAGAAATTGGGATGTACATGGCCCCAATTTTAAAAAAAATGTCACACCACTCAAACTTAGGCTCCATTGGAAAATGAATAGGTGTGCCTCTCCCAATATAATTATTCAATGTTGGGCACTCATTCTTGTGATGGCCTTCTATTCTACAGAATCTATACCACACATTTTCTCTGACTACCTTTCTAGTAGATATTTACTGCAATTGCGTAGTGAGTGAAACAAGATGCGTCTACACTTGTGCCATTTTTAGTGATGTCTCACTTCTAGGAGTTGTTTCCAACCTTATTGCAATATCAAGAGAAGTTGACTGAGTCCCCACCTTCTGTTGTGCAAATGGAACTTTGATATGTTGCAGTAGATCCATGATGAACCATTCCTGATGTTTCACATCAAGGATCTAAAAGCTTAGTTGGTCCAATAAAATATTGAATCATTGGTCGTAGTCCTTGACAGACTCGCCAACTATTTACTTAATTTCCTTAATCTCAGTAATACATTGCGACTCAAACTTTGATTTATGGAACTCCTTTAAGAGGTATGCTTTAATAATTTTTAATGTCCTGGTTTGTCCTACATTGACAGTCGTCTTATACTTCATATACCAGGTCAAAGCTTTGTTTGTAAACATGGTCTCTAGAAGTGCAATCTTGGAAACCTCATCTGTAATGTTCTTTATAGACCATATCGCCTCGCAGGTGAACCAATGTTTTTTTGCATCATATTTAACCGTCCCATGAAACGCAGGAAATCTATGGGTAGAATCTAATGTCATCACCATCCTTGTAGGTATAGACAAACTAGTACTTTTACTTGCGATTAGTGGATTTAGAATAATACTATTGTTTCTTGAACTCTATAGATCTGGGTTACTCTCTTGTATCGGACTAAATTTTATTTCTTTTTTTCCTAGTTCATTTTTGGGTCTTTCTTCCCATGCAAACTTAAGTAATAATTGGTATTCTTAATTAGAAAAAGAGAACTGGGGTTGATACGAAGAGTGGTTTACCTATTGGCATGCATCTTCTGATAATGCTGGGTCCAGGGGAGCTATAATCTAACTGTGTAGTCTCTCTTATGATCATGCAAGTACCTCCATTATTCTATACTTCCTCTTCTTGCACACCTTATTGATTCTTTCTTTCTCTTGGCCTCAGGGGTGTAATATCCCTATTCTCATCGGAGACCTCACTCTCTTCCATTCCACACCACTTGGGAGGTCTGCCATATTCTAAGCACTCTTCTTTCCCAGACTTTGTGCGCCCTTCTAGCACATAAAAACCTTATGCACACTCTCGTCTCGTAGTCCCATTTTTTGAAATTTTCTTTCCTCTCCGATCTACCTTATCTTTCCCTATCGGCTATTTTTATTGTTTCTTTCTTCTAATTGCCTACTTTATATCATCCCTTATTACATATATTTTCTCTCTTTATGTCATGTACCCACCCATTTAGCCAATACAAGGCAGGGTACATGATGCCAAATTTAGGGCTTTCCCATGATCTCAGCCCATTAGTTAGATTCATATAAATAAATTATGAATGTCCAGATGTAAAACAAAACAATTATGATGCACAGCGGAATTAAAACATCCACACACGTTACTCATGCATGCAGCATATCAACAGTGATTGAATTAACATAGTGCAGAAGTAAATATAGAGGCATAAAAACACTTATCTTCATTTTGCAACAGCCCAAGCAACTAGCTATGTCACTGCAACGTTCCACCCAGCCATAGGCTCTTCGATAGCTTATGCTGAGTCCGTCCGAAGGCCACCCCCGAGCTGGGCATGATTCCTTCAAGGAAAAGGGGACATTCACTCTCTCACAACCCATTAACCAATTCATCTCAGCCAAGCCAGTCCAACTGGGTTTATCAGGCTACAATTGAACACTGGAGGCTTACACTCATGCTCCATCCCAAGCAATGAATACCCATAACCCATACCCAACATACTCTTCTCTCACACAGCATGCACAAACAGGGGTAGGGATACACATTTTAAACAATAGGATTTACAAATACAATGGCCATGGGTTTTCTCAAAAATGTTTCCAACCAAAAACGGATTGTGGGATGGGGCAACCAACCACAGGGAGGAAAAACGATTTCTTCCCCAATACCTCAGCCTTCAACGGCCCAAAACGGTCTCTATTGAATCCCCCCGTTTGATTTCCCCTTTCTTCCCCAGGTATACAACACGAAAACGCCCTTCTCTACTGGGAGAATGAGGAAAAACGCAGCAGACATGCCTGGAAAACGCCCAAGCAGGTAGAGCTGCGTGAGGGAGCAAGACTGATGGTTTCCTGATGGCTTAGAGAGCAGTTTCGTGGCTCTCTTCTTGCCCAAGGAGACAAACAAGTTTTTCCATAAAGGGTGGCTTTCCCATACCCGAATTTGGACGGCCATACCTCTCCATTCCCAAAACATTAACTACCTCAACCAACTCTTGGGAGAAGTCAATGGTTGGGTACAAAAGTCAACATGGGTAGTTGAGGGTTTGATGGGTTCTCTTATTGACATTTGGCTTGACTCTAGTGGCTCAAGGGTTTGAATGTTTTCCCTCCCAATTCCTTGTGAAATCATGCCCCCATCTCTTTGTTGCATTGCATAGCTAGTTGTGGGTATTTTTATTAAAATGCATATTACATGATGTTGAAGTTCCAATGTGCCCGGCTAGCACGCAAACCATATGCATCAATAAATCGATGGCGAGGCCTTGGCCTTGAGCTCCTCACCATGATTTCATAACAATACTACATCAATTACATTTAAATGTAATGGGGTCAATAATGGGGACGTTACACTTTAGAGTCTCTAATCTTCTAGATCCATCTCTGCACCTAGAAGTTCTCCCACTTCTTCATACCTCACCCCAATAGCACAGGGCTTATGCTGCCATGATATCGGGGGCCATTTTCATTAGCCCCTTTTCAATGAACAACATATTTACCCACAATGGAATATGCTTCAAGGATTTGTTTCTTGGGCCTTCTTCAAGTCTTGCTTCTATGCATCTATAGGATTCACTACAACTAATAGAAAGCTCTATAATATAACCGTATTTCACGTGCAAGAACAAAAAATACATAGCTCTAGACCAGGTATTGTCTATATTTTTTAGCTCTTGTAATATTTATTCAGTCCATACTACTAGACAAGGTGCGCTCTAGGTGCTATTTATCTCAGAATACCTCTTCGTCCATTCATACACTAAAATAGGAAACTCACAGAAGAAAATTTCATGTAGATCAAAGTAAATATACCTTTCTTTCCATTCTTGAGGTGAGATCCGTAGTCTTATAGTCTCTTTTTGTGCAAACATGTCCTTCTTGATTTCCAACCATTATTCGATCTCATCCTTGGTAGGATTCCAACTCATTACTTCATCCTCCCCACATAATCCCCATCAGATCTCAGCAACAGAACCACTTTTGGCTGCAATCTATTAGACCCGGGGTTAAACTTATATGGCCAATAAAAACCTCACAAGAATCGACATTTTCAATACTCTACAAGCAGAGTAAGGTCTCACCCAAGATGAGTGCAAGATATAAGACACAAAACTGAATCAAGGTTGCATATGAAGGAATGGATTCTTTCTACTCATCATGTTAACAGTTCCTTACTTAGAAATGCATCTGATTGTTTAATACAACAACATTCATAATCAAACTACTAAGAAAACAGTGGACATTTATGCATAAATACATTGCGCAGAACATATAAGAAACCACAAAGTATATTGTATTACTTGGAAAAACTTTGGCTACAGCCATACATTACTATAAAACTCAACTCGACAACTTAATACTTCTTCATACATCAAAGCTTATTGTATACAGAACTACAACAACCAGTACAACAATGATTTACAACATAAGTGCAGAGCGACGAAACCCCAACCCTTTACAAAACAGGCCTTATATAGGGTAAGGTTCCCAAATATAGAAAACTGTTAATGGTGTGCAATTTAACTGTCTTCATGGGCACACATCTACTTTTAACTCTCTGGATTGGTGCATAGAAACTAGTCAAAAAATTGGGCATCAACAACAATCGACATAATAACACAAGATATGTGAAATTCTAAATCACAACAGATCATGGAGCTGAGTATACCTCATAGAGAAATAATGAGCATAAAAGAATAATTACAGTGAAAATTGTAGTAAAAATGAGCATACAATTAATCATGCATGAGAATTTGGATAGGAACATAATAATTTCACATGATCCAATAATCAGTACAGTCAACAATGATGTTACAATGGAGATAATTCACAAACGCTTGATACTTTACTTGATATACATAAGGTTTTTGTTTCTCCTTACATTCAAGTTAAGATGGCGTTTGCTACTTTTGATTTCAAGGGTATCCTTGGGCATCTTAACCAAGCATTAAAGTTCAAAGACATTGGAGAATTTTCCATGTTTTCTGGATCGAATGTTATTACTGCTTCCCAACATTGGGATGCTATTGAACATTGTTTTATGCTCACTGACACTACTCATCTGGATGTTAAGTTCAAGGATTTTGCTTTGTGTTTAATTGATGCAGCTACAAAATGGTTTAAATCATTGCCTGCTTGAAGTATTGCTAATTATACTAATTTCAAGACTAAATTATTTGATAGATGGAAAGAAAAGAAAGATATGATAATGTTGAATAATGCTTTGATGACTATTGATGAGTTTGATCATAGGTTTGACAGTATTATAAAAGAGTTCCCTGCAAATTGCAAGCCTCAAGACCTAATGATCTTATCATACTACTTAAAGGAATTTCCAGGCAATTTCATGTTTCATCTCAGTATGGACAGACCAGGGGATCTTACAACTGCTAAGAAAAAGGTAATGGTTCTAGATGACAGTTGGAAGGCAGCTGGAAAGCCCGACACTTCTGGCTACTCAAGAGATAAACCACAACTGAAGAAAAAGGCCTCTTCTTCTAGTGAAGGCCCCAATCCAATGAACATATTGATTGAAAATAGGAGACAATTGAGGGTTGAGATGACTCAACAAACTACTACCATGCAGAAATGAATTGTGCAGCCAGAAAGGAATCAACATCCTAGTCAACCCAGATTTCTACCAAAGAATTTCAATAAAGCCCCTTCACAACAACAAAGGCCTTGTTCATCCTTGGAGCCCACCAACGCGGTAAGTGATTTCCCATATTATTGCAGGGCATGCCGTCTCTTCCATGACGAAAATACTTGTGCCTACTACATGGAGTACATCAGGAACAACATTCCTTTCAAAGAGGATGACTCCTAGGTATGTAATCTATTTGAAATAAAGCAGTTTAATCTATCTAACAAGAAGATGCAGGAAGTTAGAAAAGGTTATATTGATGCGGACAAAGTAAATAATCTTCTCGGAGAAATGCTTCCTCGGGAACATATTAGAAAATGGTATGAAAATTGGACTACATGTGGCACCTATCAAATAAGAAGGTTTCCTCCAACAAATGTAGAAAGGGAAAAGGATCCTTCCCCACCATAGGTAAGCACAGGTAGGCCTGTTATTGATTTAGTTACTGATGAACCTTTGAGGATTGATGTTACAGGGGCCCTTAATTCTATGAGGATACAAGTGTTGATAGCCAAGGTAGAAAATATTACATCAGTTAGAGATGAAATTGTAGAACACTTCCACCTTCAAGATCAAGTCCGGTATAAGCAACCAGTGGCCAACTAGACTGAAGAAGAGGATACTACGATCATATTATCAAATATGCCACCAACCGACAATAAGAAACCTAGACATAAACCCTTCTTTATCTCATTATGCATTGGTGATTTAGTCTTACATAATTGTATGTTTGATTCGGGTGCTTCCATTAATGTTATGCCATTAGCTGTGATGAAAAGGTTAGGTTTGAATATATCTATTCCATACAGGAACATTTGTGCCATGGATTCTCGAGAAGTGAAGGTATGTGAGGTGGTGGTAAATTTCCCAGTTCGGTTGGAAGTACATCCTACCATAATAATGAAGATGGATATTGTAGTCATTGACCTACCAGAGTCATGGGGTATGCTGCTATCCAGGAAATTTGGCTTAGATTTGGGAGGAAGTTTACAATTGTATTTATTTTATGCCACGGTGCCCACTCCCGAAGGCGGTTACATTACTCTACAAAGGGAGACTATGCGAAAGCACCACATGGAGGATACTGAAGATCCAAAAAATGAGTACATCTGTCAAAATGACATCGGGTCATATGTAGTACTTACTACAGAAGTTTCTCCTCAGATAGACACTGATATGTTCTGGACTCTACACTTCGACGGGTCAAAATGCCAAGAAAGTATGGGTGCAGGTGTCGTATTGATATTTCCTAGGCATGAAGAGATTTGTTTTTCATTTCGATTAGAATTTGACGGTACTAACAAGGCTGTTGAATATGAATCCCTATTGTTGGGTCATAACATGGCTAAAGATTATGGTATAAAATTGTTACATGTGTTCGGTGATTCTGACCTGGTTGTATGCCAAGTCAAAGGAATATTCTCTTGTAAATAGACGCAATTGAAAATATACATGGATGCAGTTAGGTTGGCTATTGAATAATTCCAGGCCTTATCATTGGAGGCCATTCCGAGACTTCAGAATCAGACATTCGATGCACTTGTAGCTTTCACATCTACTTTTGACCCGACTGATGCAGTATGGGATACAGGGAAAGTTCAAATAGTATTCCTTCCTTTTATGCCTGACAACTTTGATGATTGGGAAGTGTTTGATGATCACAAACATATCCACAAGTTCATGGCCAATGTGGAAGAATACTCAAACAACCATATTGATTGGAGAGAGGAGGGATCTACAAAACAGTAGGATTACAATCCTATCCCAATGGAGAAGGTCTCTCTAGAAAGAATATTTGACATGGATGATCGGTGCAAACATAAAGTGGAAGTATCTCTATCTCCCAAGTACGAAGAATTAGACATCGATTCACAAGAAGACCCTCACCCGATAAAGGTGGGAAAAGCACTAAACTCTCAGGAAAGAAAAGAAGTGATTGATCTAATCCGAGAATTCGGAGATGTGTGTCGCCTGGTCGTATGATGAGCTCAAGACATACGACAATAACATAATTCAACATGTTATACCTCTGGAAGAAAACATGAAACCTCATCGACATAAGTTACGGAAGATAAATCTGAAGCTAGCTCCATTGGTGAAAAAGGAATTACAGAAAATGGTTGAAGACAAGATAATAGCTCTGATCAGATATTCAGAATGGATTTCTAATATAGTCCCTACCAGAAAGAAGACGGGAGATGTCTGAGTGTGTGTTGATTTCAAAAACCTGAACGTGGCCTCAAAGAAAGAAAACTACCCGCTCCCAAATATGGAGCTTCTGCTACAAAGGATTACAGGTTCATAGATGATGTCTTTCCTTGATGGTTTTTCGGGCTTCAACCAAGTGGCAGTTAAAAAAGAAGATCGAGTTAAGACAACTTTCACCACTCCTTGGGGCACTTATCAGTATTTACGAATTCCATTCGGTTTGATGAATGTCGGGGCCACCTTCCAGAGAGCCATGGATTATTATTTTAGGGACATCATGCAGAAATTCTTGGAAATATACGAAGACGACCTAACGGTCTACTCCAAGGAAAGAAAGAACCACATCAAGCATCTACAACATGTATTTGAACGTTGTCGTAGGTATGGAATTTCTTTAAACCCTAATAAGTCTATTTTGGGGGTCACTGAAGATAAACTGCTAAGCCATATTATTACTCAGGAAGGTTTTAAAATTGATCATGATAGATTTAAATCTATAAAGGAGATACCATTTCCTAAACATCTTAAATATTTGAGGTCTTTCTTTGGAAAATTTAATTTTATTCATATATTTATACCCAATTTTTTTGAACTTACTAAAACTTTGAATAAGTTGCTTAAGAAAGATGGATAATTTAGATGGACCGATGAATCAAAGAAAGGTTTTGAAGACATCAAAGATGCAATCACTCAAGCTCCAATGTTGGTAAGTCTGGACTATTCCAAAAAATTTCAAATATTTTCTTTTGCATCTGCTCACACTATTGTAGGATTTCTCCTTCAAAAGAATGAAAAGAACAAAGAATAACCAATTGATTTTATGAGTAACACCTTGAGCAACACAGAAGTGAAGTATCATAGTATGGAAAAGAAAGTGTATGCCTTGGTGATGTCATTAAATCACTTCATAGTGTATATCGGGTACTCAAAGATTATGGTTTATGTTCCTCATCCAACAGTAAAATAAATATTGAAGCAACAAGATGGTTTAGACGCTCAGGCCAAGTGGATTATGAAGATACAGGAGTATGACTTGGAAATACAGCCTACTAAGTTGATCAAAGGTAGAGGACTGGCTCAATTATTAGCGGAAGGAAATGAAAAGGCCTTGGACCTAACAATGCAGCTGGTACATAGACATTGTATACTATCTGCAAAATCTTTCATGTCCCACTCATTCACTCGATCACAAAAAGAGAGATCTAAAATCGAAGGAATCCAAAGACAATTTCATGGATATAGCTATAGACAATGGATGGATTCAGGGACTTGGTTGGAAGAATCTAGATGAAACTATTCTCACCTATGTTGAACCTCCCAAAGCTAAATAATTGATGAAGGAATTCCACCAGGTACTTTGCGGGGGGCATCATGCATCCTATACAACCATGCATAAGATTCTAAGATCAGGATATTATTGACCCATCATATTTTAGGATGTGTACAAGTATGTGCGGACTTGTTAGACATGTCAATTGTTTACAGGAAACAAAAACTCTCAGCCTTACCACTTCAATTAGTTATAATCTAAGCACCATTCCAGTAATGGGGTCTAGACTTCATTGGTGAATTCAAAGAAAACTTGAATAATGGCCATATGTGGATATTGACAGATACATATTACTTTACCAAATGGGTCGAAGCCATTCCAACAAAACAGTCCACAACCTGAGTGATTATAGATTTCTTGGAGGACAGGATTATCACCCGCTTTGGTACACCGGCCAAGATTGTGACAGATAATGCACCCTCTTTCATAGGAGGATAATTGTTTACCTTCTGTTTCAACTACGGAATTGTATTATCACGCTCTTCCAACTATTACCCTCAAGGGAATAGAATTTCCAAATCAAGTAACAAAACTTTGATAAACATCATAAAGAATACAGTCAGTGACAACAAAATATCCTTGGACAGTAAATTGAAGTATACAGTTTGGGCTGACAGAATCACTGTGAAGGAATCTACTAAGAAAAGCGCATTCGAGTTAGTATATGGATTGGATGCTACTCTACCAATCAAATTGAAGCTTCCCGTGTACAATATGCTCCAGCATAATGTTGACGATCCAGAAAAATACCAAAGAAGAATCAACAACTTGATAGAATTGGATGGGAATCGAAGGAAGGATTTTGATCACCTCACAGAACACCAAGACAAAGTCAAATACAAATTTGACAAGAAAGCTCACCACGGTAACTTAAAGTTAGGAGACCTTGTACTATTGTTGAACAAAAGAGGATAACAATCAGGTAAGCATGGAAAATTTGAAAGTTTATTGTTAGGTCTGTACCGGATTACTAACATTGTAGGTCCAAGTACATTCCAGTTGAGCCACTTGGATGGAAAAATGATCCCTCTTCCTGTCAAAGAACAGTTACTGAAGATGTACTTTACAAGTGATATCTAATCCGTTATATATTCATGTTAATTGTTTCATTAGTCATTTATTATTCAATTTATTAGTCGTTTGATTAGTCATACTGTCGTTATTCGTTTTAATATGCACTTATTTTATTTTTTTGATGAGCAAGGTAGGACGGAAGTGTCTACCTCATGGTAGTTTGATGTCCTTGTATTTTTTATGTGTATGTAGGTCTATAGGTACCCAAATTATTCATGGATTTTTGAGAACCCTCAAGAGGACTACTCGTCCCACAGTTGGAGCTAGTGTTACGTGGTACCAGTACCAGTGCACCTTGCAGTGATGCCCTAGGGAGAGGGGGTCATTTTTATGACTAGGAGGAGTGTTACCCGTCCTTTTCTAAGTATGGGTTATGTCCAGACCCTTTGGTTTCTCCATTGTAATTACTATGGCTTAGTGGCATAGTTGACTGCCTCATGAAAGTGATTAAATCCCTGAGGTTAGTGTCTAGGGCTTCGAGGCATGGGTCACTAGGTCACATGACTGTCATGTCCCCAATTTTGGGCTCATCTAGTACCATGGGTGAAAGGGGACAAGATCAACCCCTAAGGGAATTAAATGTTATTAATTCTATTTGCTTAGAATTACTTTTATCCCAAGTCTCACAAATTGGCAAATTTATTTATTAAAGGTAATTTTGATAAATAAAATTAATGGATAATGAACAAGTGGGCCAAGAGGGCACCCATGTGGAAGATGTTGCCAAAAATAGAGTAGGGTGTATTTTTGGAGGCAATTACACCACATGAGTTAATTAATCATTAATTAATTGATTAAATTATGAAGTTGGAATTTATTCTGAGTTGTATTATCTTTTATTAATATTTTATTTGTTATGCTGAATAAATGGAGAAATTGACTCACCAATTCGAATTAGTGGATAAGGTTGGAGGAATTACTTGGAGTAGAAGTCAAGTAAGCACTAGAATCCAAAAATGTTTCCAAAAATGAGAAAAGAGGAATATTTCAGGAAAAACAGCATAAATCGAGAAAGCAAGAAAGTATGAAAAGCAGGAAAATTCAGAAAAGAAGGAAAGTCAAAACAAGAGGAAAAAAGAAGGAAAGCCATAGCAAAGCAAGCAAGCAAAAGAAGGAAAGTATGTCCACTCATGGGTGACCTATTCTCACGGGTCACCAAGCTAAGTAACTTGCTCAATAGGTCAACATGAATTCTATTTAAGAAGGTTGCCAACTTCATTCAAGAACTTTTGATCATTATTAGAATTTGTGAATGAGAGCTCTGAGCCCTCTAGTTGAGTGTTGTGCCTCAACAAGTTATTCATGGGAGATGTGCCCCAAGGCCCTATGAGTTTCCTATGAGTGTTATTCAAGTCCAGTAACTAATATTATAGCCAGTGACATCCAGTTCATATCAACATTGAAGAATTAATGTCATATTGTAGAGGAGGCTACCAATGAAGAAGATTTGCAGCTAAATTTAGTGGATGAAGACAGTTATGGAGAGATGCATCCAGGACCTCCAGTGAGCTCTATAAACTGACGTTTGTAGAGATTAGTGGCTGATAAATTCCAGAGATCAAATATCAGAACCATTCTCCACTCTTCTTCTACTTCTACTACTCCCACAACAAGATTTGGAGGTGATTTCCCTAAAGGAGAGAACTAGTATGATGATAGCACCCCACTGCATATCAGCAGCTCAGAGTGAAGCAAGATCAGCCATATAACCTATAGATGGACTTATATTAACTTCCATAATAGAGCCAAAGTAACTTCTTTCTTCTCTTCTCTATTCTCCCACTGTTGTAACAGAAAACTAGCCTATGAGGCATTATTATTGGAGAAGCAAGCAATTAATAAAAGGAGGAATGTTCTGAATGCTATATTTTGAGTTTTATGTGTGGAAAATATTATATCAGAGTTGTAATTAACATCAAAACATATTGTGTGGTTCTTTAAAGCAGTTTGTTATGTTAAAATGCAAGATTAGCTAGATTGATGTCAATTCTAGACTAGTTTCACCACTTTTACTGCCAAATCCATTCTAAGCACTAATTTTGCATTCTGTCAGTTGTAGAAGATCATTGACTCAGTCTATTATCCATTTCAGTCCCTAATTCTATAATTTGAAATCCTTTAACCCATGTTTGGGAATCTTAGAAAATTACTAGCTCAACAATCCCGGGTTAGCTCTTGAACCCCAATTCTTACTAAACTCTCGCAATTCTGTTAAAATACTTTCCTGCACATAATCAACAATTATTTGAATGATATAACCTATGCCATTAACTCCCAGGATCCCCACCTGTCTAGTATGCATATGACAGCTACCCAGGAAGCCTCGAAGTAAGCATAGACTTGCTCTATGTTGAAAAGTGAATGGTTTTGGTACATGGTGCATAGGACATCTCTAATATGACATCCTGACTTGTTGCTATACCTTAGTCCATAAATTTTCCATAATTGAATGTTCATCCTACTATCCTCATATCTTACCTCAATCCCCATCACTTACTTCCTGCTCTGCTCGGAAAAATTGTCAAAAATTCAACTAGTGAATTTTATTAGAAATTTGAAGTTAGAGATAATATCTTGGTCGAATATTCATAAGGATATTACAGTGGTATCATAGCACTTTCCTTCACCCCCGTGGAAAGAAAGAAGCTCACTTATTGAAGGAAGGTTGAAGATCTTCTCATAGATGCAAAATGTGGCTCCTACTAGTCAGTGAAGAAGAAGAATTTTATTCGAGCCATATGAAGAGGAGGAGACGACACCTGTTGGGAATTTCTATTTGCAGAAAGTTGAATATGATTTCCTTGTTGACCAGATGTTTGAAGAGGACATAGGAAATGATCTACCTATGAATAACTGGGATTATGGAGGAATACTCAATAGAGGGAAACCAAAGAATCCTATGAGGACTTCATGGAGTACTCTACTTTGAAGAAGGAGGTTCAAAAGTCCCTAATCTTTAGAGACTATTGTGATTTGGAGATTCAGAGGTTGTTGAAAGACCCCTACAATAGTGATAGAAAAGAATGATTGCACATATGGTTGATGGTGTGTGCAAAGAAGTCGAGGAAATATTTTTACCCCTAGGAGCTAAGATGGAAGGGAGGGATAAAGATGTGTTCTCACAGCCAGGAAAAACCAAGGGAGGAAACCAAGAGCCACCTAGTTCTTCGGGTGGAGAAGAAGTGGGAAAAAATAAAGATGAAGTTGCATCCCTACATGTGGATCCATCCCAATCTTAGGGAAAAGGAATCAAGAAGGAAGTCTCATCAAGGCCATTGGCAGGGCCAAGCATTGTGAGACTATTTGGTTTTCCTTCAAGAAGGAAGTCCAAAGGTTGTGATCTGAGCACCACACAATGTGGAGAGACATCAAGTTTCCTGGAAAGAAATGACCAAGAAGACCTTGTTTTTTCCCCATTACTCCAGGAAGTGGATGAAGAAGGTCATTGCACAGTGGAAGATCCAACAGTCAAACATTTGATTGTTGGTGATGAGGGAGGTAAAATCAGTCTCGATCTTTTGATGGTTGATTTCAAAATAAGTGCAGAAGAAATGAGACAGATTGATGAAGGTGAGACATCTTTTGGATCTGATCCAAAAGAGGAACATAATTCAAATTTACAATCACCCCTTGAGCCTCACAAGGAAGCATAAATTGAGCACATCTCAGTAGGGTGTGAAGCAGAGAAATGGGTGGATGAACAAGCCATCATAGTTCCACCACATAAGGAGGATACCATGACACATGGTGAATTAGTAATCTCTGATTTTTATGTGTCATTATGTCAATCTGATATGGCATCCACTTCAATTGAAAAGTTCATAATGGTTGAGCCCCCTAGTGATGAGGTTCATAATTCTGGTGTAAAAAATGAAAGCAGTGTGAAGGCTGAAACTTTGAGAGAAGATATTTATGTTGCACCAAGGATGAATAATAACTTATGTTGCAGCCTGAATTATGTTTTTGAGGACCTAAAAGATGAATATATTGCAGCAGCAACATATAGAGCAAATTACAAAACCAGTGCACTGCATGAAATTGATCCAGTGATGGAAAATGAAGAGGAGGAACATCTGCAAGAACCTCATCTTCTTGCAGGATCTTTAAATATGGATGAACAAAAGATCCAAGAGGCCCTGAAAATTCTCCATGAAACTCATGCTTCAGTGTCAAATTGTGTTGGGAAGCTACTTTAATGGAAGACCAATCTTCCTTTGAAGCCATGGAGAACATCCATAAAGCAATGTCCACAATCAAAGGTAATTTCTCACAGTTGCTTTCAGATAAAAATTACATGTTTGATCTTGTTGAGTTATTGTGGGAAACAACATTGCATGATGAAGAGAGTATTAGCATATATGAAAAAGAGAACTACAATCTCAAAGGTGAGTTGTTGGCCACCCGATATTCTTTGAGATACACTCAAAGTGCCCTCTTAGAATCACAAATGAAGATAGAACAATTCCAACAAGAGTGGCAAGAATTGACTGAATCCTCAATTTTTCCCAAGAGTCATCCATTTTGGGTAAATGACATAAAAAATTCCCTGGAGGAACCTCATGAGTGGGTGGACCATGAGGAGCAGTCTGTTCAGTATGTTCTTGAAGAAAGTGCAGGAAAAGTGGATGAAAAACAAGCACATATTTTTTCCTAGAATGAACCTGAGAGGTTCATTGAAGAAAGTCCTTCTTCCAAGGAAGAGGCAGATGAGCTCACCATAGATTGGTTAGGGATCAATGGAGAGGATACATCCACAAATTCAATGGATGAAATGTCCAGAATCATGGCTCACCATCCTTCATTCCCCACTTCACATTCAGCCACAAATTTTGGGAATGAAAATTGGGTAAAACGATTCTTCCTTTTTGTGTCACATTTTGAGCAAAAGGATCCTAGAATTGAGGTCGATGACATGTTACTTAACCCACAGCAGTTGAGGCAGCCCATGCATTTGTCTATAGCCACTTTCGATGAAAAGACATCATATCTACACTTACCTTCAATGTGTGGGTCAATTGATGGAGTTTTGCACCCTTGGATCAATGGAAGAGAGTTGAGCCATTGGATGGAGAGGGGAGCGCCTGTAGAGTTCCATAGAGATCATGAGATCCCTCTATTTAAGGAAGAAAAAAGTATATCTGAACACATTCCATATGGTTTAGAAAATAAAAGTGTTTATTCATCCATTAGTTGGATGGGTAGAGGTATCATTGCAATGAAGACCTTGGGAGGTAAAAGGTTTTCTTGTTTCTGCAATAATTTTTTTGTTATAACTGACATTGTCTTGAATTGTGAGCAACAACAAATATATATCTTGCAGCCATTAGATATCTCCAGTACACATGCACAAGAGATGCATTCTGATTTGCATGCTCTCAATAAGTTCTGTGTTTGGTGGATAAGTCTCATAGCTATTCAATTGCAATGGGAGTGGCACACTTCCAGCTTGGTGGATGGATCCTAGCATACCCTGGAGTGACAAGTTGACACAAGTAACAATGATGATAGATGGTATTCATCAGGGACCATGGGATCCAAGAATTCATTGGAGTGACAAGTTTCCAAAGGTAGCTGAAAAAGCTAGGTCCTTACAGAGGAAGCAGTGGGAGCCAGGAATTCTACTCAGTTATCTTAACAGGGTTAATATTTTTGTTCATGATTTAGTGCAGATAGAGTTTGCAGAGTAGTTTATTCTTCATAGCCATCTTGCATATTTTAGATCTTTTTGAAGTCCCCAAGTTTAATTTTCAGCTTTTTCAGTAGATGGCGACAATTATAATCAGAGTGGTGCAGCAGAAGCTTGGTGGAGTCCTAACATTGCTTGAGGACAAGCAATATTGGGAAGGGAGGACTGTCATGTCCCCAATTTCGGGCTCATTTAGTACCATGGGTAAAAGGGGACAAGAGTAACCCCTAAAGGAATTAAATGGTATGAATTCTATTTGCATAGAATTACTTTTATCCTAAGTCTCACAAATTGGCAAATTTATTTTTTAAAGGTAATTTTGATAAATAAAATTAATGGATAATGAACAAGTGGGCCAAGAGGGCACCCATGTGCAAGATGTTGCCAAAAATAGAGTAGGGTGTATTTTTGGAGGCAATTATACCACATGAGTTAATTAATAAATAATTAATTGATTAAATGATGAAGTTGGAATTAATTTTGAGTTGTATTATCTTTTATTAATATTTTATTTGTTATGTTGGATAAATGGAGAAATTGGTTCACCAACTCAAATTAGTGGATAAGGTTGGAGGAATTACTTGGAGTAGAAGTCAAGTAAGCACTAGAGTCCAATTTTTTTTCCAAAAATGAGAAAAGAGGAATATTTCAGGAAAAACAACATAAATCCAGAAAGCAGGAAAGTTCAGAAAAGAAGGAAAGTCAGAAAAAAGAGGAAAAATAAGGAAAGTCAAAGCAAAGCAAGCAAGCAAAGCATGGAAAGTATGTCCACTCATGGGTGACCTACTCTCACAGGTCACCAAGCTAAGTAACTTGCTCAACAGGTCCAACAACTAATATTACAGCCAGTGACATCCAGTTCAGATCAGCATTGAAGAATTAATGTCAGATGTAGAGGAGGCTACCAGTGAAGAAGATTTGTAGCTAGATTTAGTGGAGGAACAATAGAGGATGAAGATAGTTATGGAGAGATGCGCCCAGGACCTCTAGTGAGCTCTATAAGCTGATGTTTGCATAGATTAGTGGCTGATAAATTCCAGACATCAAATATCAAAACCATTCTCCACTCTTCTTCTACTTCTACTACTCCCACAGCTAGATTTGGAGGTGATTTCCCTAAAGGAGAGAACTAGTTTGATGATGGTGCCCCATTGAAGATCAGCAGATCAAATTGCAGCAAGATCATCCATCTAACCTATAGATGAACTGATATTAAATTCTAGAACAAAGCCAAATTAACTTCTTTCTTCTCTTCTCTTTTCTCCCACTGTTGTAACAGAAAACTAGCTTGTGAGGCATTGACGCAAGCAATTAATAAAAGGAGGAATGTTCTGAATTCTATATTTAGAGTTTTATATGTGGAAAATATTATATCAGAGTTGTAATTAACATCAAAACATAGTTTGTGGTTCTTTAAAGCAGTTTGTTATGTTAAAATGCAAAAATAGCTAGATTGATGTCAATTCTAGACTAGTTTCACCACTTTTACTGCCAAATCCATTCTAAGCACTCATTTTTCATTTTGTCAGTTGGAGAACGTCATTGAATCAGTCTATTATCCATATCCGTCCCTAATTCAAGAATTTGAAATCCTTTAACCCCTGTTTGGGAATCTTGGAAAATTACTAGCTCAGGAATCCCGGGTTAGCTCTTGAACCCCAATTCTTAAACTCTCCCAAGTCTGTTCAAATAATTTCCTGCACATCAACGGCACTTATTTGACTTATATAACCTCTTCCATTAACCCCCAATATCCCCACCTATCTAGTATGCATATGCCAGCTACCCAGGAAGCCTTGAAGTAAGCATAGACTTGCTCTATGCTGAAAAGTGAATGGTTCTAGTACATGGTCCATAGGATATATCTGATCTGACATCCTGACCTACTAATACAACTCAGTCCATACATTTTCCATAATTGAATGTTCATCCTACCATCCTCACATCTTACCTCAGTCCCCATCACTTACTTCCTGCTCTGCTTGAAAAAATTGTAAAAAATTTAACTAGTGAATTTTATCAAAAATTTGAAGTTAGAGATAATATCTTGGTCGAATCTTCCCAAGGATATTACAATGACCCCCACCTTGATTTATCATCCCGGTGGCACATTTTTCAGCATTGAGGCACCTGTCTCTTCACTAGGACACCTTCCACACCCTTCTGGTCCTCTAGTTCACTAGCACCATCTCTCCCTAGGCTCTCCTTGATGATGATGTCATCCTATATGCCATCCCACATTGCTTGATTAGTGGGAGGAGTTGATATATTTACACTACTATTGGGGTTATATTGGGTATGACGATCTCCCTCCTTCCCTAAGGTTAGGATAGAATCCTTTAAAACCCTAAGTTTCCCATTTTCCTATCATTTTCTAAAACCTAGTTTGTACATTTGTAAATGGTAGATTAGGTTTTTGGTTAAGTTAGTCTTATTTTTGTATTTTACAAATTTTTTTATAATTTGTAAACCCCCGAAATGAATTTTCTTCCAAGAAGTGCCCTAAAATTTTCAAACTAAAATCTAATTTTGCATCCCTAAACCCTAGATGTAGTTTTCCTTTTTCCCTAGTGGCCTCTCTCTCTCTCTCTCTCTCTCTCTCTCTCTCTCTCTCTCTCTCTCTCCTAGCTTTGATCTCCTTCCCTTTCTTCTCGCCCTCCTCTCCTCTATCCTTCTACACCCTCGCTCCTCCTCCACAACCTCATCGCTGACCTTTCCCTTCATCCTACCCTCCTCGCTGGTTTTTCCCCCCTATTCTTCTTTCATCTTTCCACCCTCTCCTTTGTTTCCCCTCTATTCCTTCTCCATTCCTCTCCCTCCTTTATCCACCTCTTCCTCTTCCTTCCCTCTTCCATCCTCCTTCTTATCCCTCTCATTTTATGCCATCGCTTTCCTTCCTTCCTCCTATTTCCCTTTCTCTCAGTCCCCTTTCCCAAGCCTTCTCTTGCCATCATTCATCACCCTTTTGGGTCTTCCCAAAGCTATAACAGCCACAAGGAAGCCCTCAACCCACTTACCACAATCTACAATACAATCTAGATTGTCAAACTAGACTGCCCCTACAAGACTAGCATTACGCCTACAGAGAAAAAGACATTAAAGGGGCAGGTTAGACTTGATATTTTTAAACTCTTGCATGGTCATTGTTTGTCAAAAGGAGGTCCGAAATTCACATATAGAAGGTCTGAAATTTCCATTACATACAACATGCTAAAAACTTATTTTCAATGATTGATGAGAAATGCTACTAATATTTTTTAGTATTAGTATTGAATGTTTTCATTGTAAGCATATCTTATAGCCTTGATGATTGTGAAAACTTGATGCTGCTACACCTCTCTACATGCACAGATTGATACAATGGTTATTATATCTTCCATTTTTGGGGTTATTAAGGTTTCCTATTGACAAGGATGTCTATTTTTGCATTAATGTTATACTGAATACCTTTACTACAAGCCTGATATATTTTTGAGTGACTTTTCTAAGATGATGACATTGTCAGATCTTTCATTACA
Organism: Larix kaempferi; assembly: GCA_027924585.1. Lineage (NCBI taxonomy): Eukaryota > Viridiplantae > Streptophyta > Pinopsida > Pinales > Pinaceae > Larix > Larix kaempferi. The sequence goes on along the minus strand of BSBM01001649.1, from coordinate 970,485 downwards.
ATTGGTTGGCTATGTTTATCTCTATTGAATGTTAAACACTAACAATTCTAGGACCATCTTATGATATACAAATGTGAGTTTGATATTGGTAAAATCTTGATGACATTTTCATTAACAACAACCATATTATCTCACGATTTGATTACGTATCTTGTGGATAGCTAGGCTTATTTGGTAAGTGTATATGCCACTTACTTTTTTATTTTCACAATGATTGATTCTCCTACGGTTTGATAAACATTGGATGATAAAGTAGTATGTCTTCTTCACTCTCTTAAAATCATTGTCTAAGGTACTATTTTCGAACAATCTACCTAAGAGGACTTAAAGTCCAGATCTCCCTAGTCCAAGTGGATCTAAAACAAATAAACACAAAATAGAATCACCTTCCTTAGATCAATAGAAATGCAAATAGATAAATGAGTCTCTTACCTGGGATTCATAAGTCCTCTTGCTCTTTACTTGATCCAATGTTCCAATACCTTCAGATCCGCAGCTGCAAAGTCTTGTTGAATAAGTGGAAACAATCAAAAAGTAAAATCATATATCACATATGATTGATCTAACCTAACAGTTAAGGAAGTAAGCTCCACACATTAGCAACACGATAATATATATGGGAAGAGATTGTATTAATTGTATAAAGAAAAGTACAAAAGAAGATAACGTTACAACCTAAGCCTTAACGTCACAACCTTCCTTCCAACAAGCCAAACCAAACCAAAGCCTCCAAAGATGAAGTAAACCTCTCAAGGATGAGTGAACGTCACCTAAGATAATTTCACCAGCATGAGAGTACTATAGACTTTCCTCCCTTTGGAATGGATAGGAACTTCATATTTATAGGACCAATTGGATAGTTTAGGTTGAATATTATGGGGAGAAGGTTAAGGGATCATCCATTGAGGTTAGGGAACCAAAGGCCAACTCACCTAGAAGTTAGGGATGACCCTCCACTTCATCATGCTTCGAGAAGTCACTCGAAGGTCTTATTTATCCATTTTAACCAACCCCGACGCATGTTGTATGAGGAAAATTTGCGCTAGAAAGGGGAAAGTGCAGGATGAATGAAGTTAACCTGAGCCACCGGCACAGTCTACCAGATGACACTCTGTTTCGAGCCTAGTCAGACGCTTCTTGTTGGAATACAAGCTGCGCCGACCTAACTAGAAAATGTGGATAAAGGATCAACAACTTTCTCTAGATGGATTTTGGTCAGGAAAAATTCAGGGATCAAGGCACTGAGTTGGCATAGGACTCATGATGATGAGATTTAGGTGTATCAGAATGCCCCCCAAAGCATGAAGCTGGTAAAATAAACATGTGATATGCTTTGAAAGATAGATGGAAAGGACTTGTTGGTTGGAAGGTGCTGCTGCAGTACAACTGACTCTGAGATACAAGTCTCACATGACTCACAACACGACTGTCGACCAATACATTGAAGATCCATGCTAGTAAATACTGATTGAACACAATCAATGGCTACTGGACACAATCGTATACAAAGTGGATCTATGTGATATGAATCAAACAATCTCCATCGCAACCTGGGTAAGATATGATTTCCTAATGTCTTCAAGTTGAACCTGCAGTGATACGATTCTAATCATGTGATTACAAAGTTTTGAAGTCGAACATGATAGAAACCACTTGATTACCAGTCATTGATGTATATCGTTAACAAGCACGAGGGAGATCACCATTGATGTCAATGATTCCCAAGGTATCATAGTACATACCATTGAATGTGAATCAATGAGCTGAGGTTGAAAACTCGATGGAATCTTTCAATCAAGATCCAATGATGTAAACTCATGTTGAAAGTGAGATAGCCTACCATTGAGGCATGCAGGCGCAAGGTACTTGATTGGTTTCTAGATTCAACCCTCGGATGATGTGTTGAAGTCAACAAGGATGAATCCGTCGAAGGAGGGCCATGATGAATCCCCCATCATTGACACGAAACAAAATCATAGATGTTTGAAGTGAATCAGACAGTAATGTGTGAGACTGACTCAAGGACGACCAACATGATGGAAGGTAAGTATGACTACAGATAGTGAATGACAACTGTCTCTTGAACATGGGCATGGCATGACTTGGGATTATTGACATGACAAGAATGATACCAATCCCATAATGCAACTGATGATGGAAACATTCTTTGGATGACCCAAAGGAGTAACACGACTCATGGAATCAGTGTGACTCGAAGACAAACCGATTAACCAAGTATTGAATGTATATGCAAATGAGTGCCATGTTCAAGAGTGACTATGTACTGCTGTAAATTATAGTGTAACACAAAATCTTTCCTTTTCCCCATCATGATTGATGAGTGCCTCTTTTATTGAAAGGAGCTTGAGGAGGGTAAATAGATGCTCAGTATAGCTCATCCCATGGATGAGTCCAATCTCAAATATTTTACGAACCTAGGATAGGAGGGGTTTGTCCCATGAAGAGCCCTTCTATTTTATCTTTTAACCAGTCCAAAGAAGGAAAACTCATCGTCATTTCATGTTTAGAGAGTCTGAAAAGAACTAAAGAAGACTCCAAAGTTCCTTTTTCGTAAAGTTAGTCTCTTCACCCGGAAAAGGGTAAAACAACGCGAGAGAGAACTCCTCCAGCCATGGTTGGCTGGAGTGCTCCTTTTTCGTAAATAATGCCTCCTATTCCGAAAAATGGGTAAACTATCACCAGAAGGACGATCATTCAAATACTTTTACAAGCATGAATGCATCAAGTTTGCTTGGCGATATTTTCATATTTAGGGAGTCTGAATGAGAGCTTAAAGAATGACTCCATATACAACTTTGTCATGGTTGATGAACGAGTACTACAAAGGAAAAAGTAAACTCAGCACAATTCATTTTCTGTATGTAGTCTAGCGAGGCTGGATAAAGTGATAAACCTATACTCGTCAGACACACCATTTTACTCAAATTTTTAATGAGCATGACAATGGTATCAAAATCACTCGGAACCTTTTTCATTTTTGAACCAGAGCATGAAAAAGTAAAAACTAAGCTCAAACCACTTTTCATGTTTCAACCAGAGCACTAAAAAAAATGAAAAGTAAGTTCAATACCATCTTACTGTTGTTAACGAGATCAAAGACAGGTGAAAAGAATGCTCATGATGTCTGCTTCCTTTTTTAACAAGCTTGTAATAAAAAATGAACTATGCTCGGGATTATGTTCATGGTTTAGCGAGCTCGAAACCCAAAATAAAGTATGCTCGAAAATATTCCCATTGGTGGATTTTTTCCATCATGATATCCAAAGGTTGGTACATGCCCCCAACATGATTTCTAAAAGTAAGTGACTTAACTCCAACATGGTGTGGAGAGGCAATCGAGTTGACTTCAACATAATGTCCAGAGGTTGAAGACATGCCCCCCAACCTTCATTTCATTCTCCTAATCTACATCTTCACTCGATTAAACTCCTAGTTACTAATATGAATATGCTCACCAGAGATGAATGAAGATCAAATGGCATAAGAGGATGAAAAGAAGGTTCAGGTACTAATTCTATGGGAAGACTCAACTCAATGGAAAAGGATCTGTTTCATTTTTTAATGATCTTTACACATGAATAAAACTCAGCTCATTTTCTTCTGTTTCATATTTTACCGAGCTTGACACAGGAAAAGAACCATGCTTGTATGACCTGTTTCATTTTTTAAAGAGCTTGACACAGAAAGGGAACTATGCTCATGGTTAAGGACCATTGACGGGTTCCTTCCCAACATGATATCCATAGGTTGGTAGATTCCCCCAGCATGATTGCTAGCGAATTAACATGACCCCCAAGCTTCGTTTCGTCTAACTACTCTTCTTCCTTACGCAATTAAAATCCTGGTTACTAATATGACTATGTTCACCAAGGGGATGGGAAGAACGAGGATCAAGTGACACAAGAAGATGAAATGAAGGTTCAAGTCCTAAACCTAGTGGGAGACTTGACTCAATGGGAGGAAGACCTATTTCATTTTTACACAAGCTTGAAATAGACAATAACTATGCTTGAAGGGACCCATTTTATTTTTTAATGAGCTTAAAATAGAAAGAAACTATGCTCATGATAGCCCGTTTCATTTTTTAACGAGCTTGACATAGAAAGGGAACTATGCTCCTAAATAGTTTCATTTTTGTACAAGCTCGAAACCAAAGGGAAGCTATGCTTGAGATTGGTTTCATTTTTACACAAGCTTGAAACCAAAGGTAAAATATGCTTGGGAGTAGTTCCTACCCAACATGACATCCAGAGGTCGGTAGTGTGCCCCATAGCATAAGAAGCTAGGGGATTAAATCCAGCATGATGTCCAGAGGATGGAGACATGCCCCCCATCCCTAGGGGGAAGAAACTGCTAAAACATGTGGAACATTCAGGGAAGTCTGATGACTAGGAGTCATGCGATGAGTGGGTGTCACAAAGGAAAGCTGATCAATGGTCACCATATTCCCATGATGAGAAAAATGCATCACTCAAAAGAGTGAGGACACTACAACTTTCATAGCATAGACATAATCACGTCCAAGGAGAATATTAAAATCTAAGGGACCTTGGACTACCATAACATCAATACATACATTTTTCCCTCCTAAAGTGATAGGTAACCAAGGAAGGATCCCTAAAGGTCTAGTAGGCCTTTTATTAAAATCCAATATCTGGTCAGTGACTGGAACAAGCTGAGGGGAACCTATAGCTTTCCAAGCGGTTGAGGATAAAATACTAATAGAAGCTCCTTCATCCACTATAGTGCAAAATATTTCCTTATCGGAAACTCCTACAAATATTTTGAAAGGAACACTCGAAGGGAGACGAGATTCTATTATCCCATTCCAATCAAAGGAAATGACCTCAATACTTGGAGGGGGTCCTATGGAAATGGATGGGATTTCCCCTTGCCTAGAACAATCTGAACTGACTGGGAAAAAATCATTGGTTCCCAATTCACTCTCAACTAGAAGACTAGAATGAGATGAAGATTGTGTCATGGTGACTACTTTAGTCTGGGCATTCTCCAATGAAAGAGTGGGATCGCATGGAGGTGATATCGACTCGACCACTTCAACTTCACTCTTTTAAGAAAGAGTGGGATTGACCGAGGATGGGGTTGGATCGACCACTTCATCAACCAATGGGGGGTCAAGGGACAACTTACAAGATACAATAATCTCTTCCAATAATTGTGAAGCTTCATCCATATGTGGACAAAGGTAATTAAGGTGCATACCCTTGCATAACAAACAAGGATTTTTTACTTTACCTTTCCGACTTTTAACCATAGAGTCACTATTTGATGGGGTATCATCAGTATGATGTCCAGAGGCTAACGATATAGGTGGTTTGGAGGATTTAGACCACTCTTCTAACACTTTGGAAAGACCAGGACAATACTTGAGAAGGTGATCACCCTTGCAAAGATTGCAAGGGAACTTGGGTCTATGAGGTGTTCGAATAGGATGAGTGCCGTTAGAGTCAACTGGTTGATGCTTGGTATCTTTCTTATCCTTCTTCTTCGTTATCTTCCTTTTCTTCTTGCTCTTATCCTCCTAATTACTAACACCACTGCTTTGATCAGGCGAGGAAGAAGATATGGAGGAAGAAGCATTCGAAGAAGGGGGAGGAGCAGTTTGGGATTGACACTCTTGTGGTGGAGAGTTAACATTTGAAACATTGGGTACAAACAGAATCACTGGATTAAATAACCATACCGGTAATCCTATTTTCACGTCCCCACCCATGTGGTGCATTGCTAAGACCAAATGGCACCACAGTGAACTCATAATGACCATATCTAGTTCTGAAAGCCGTCTTGTGAATGTCTTTTTCTTTAATTCTCACTTGATGGTACCCAAACCTTAAGTCAATCTTTGAAAACACCTTAGCTTCCTTCATTTGATTAAACAAGTCATCAATCCTTGGCAATGGATACTTGTTATTGACTATCACTTTATTTAGCTGCCTGTAATCAATACATAGCCTTAAAGTTCCATCTTTTTTATTGACAAATAACACTGGTGCTCCCCAAGGAGACACACTAGGCCTGATATACTTCTTATCCATTATCTCTTGTAGTTGCATCTTTAACTCTACCAATTCCAGTGTGCTCATTCTATAAGGATCTTTGGAATTCAGCTCTGCCCCTGGAACAAGATCGATGGTAAAATCAATATCTCTCTTTGGTAGTAGTCCTGACACTTCATTTGGAAATACATCTTGGAATTCTTGCAACAATGGAAAGTCTTATATCATTGGACCTCTCTCCTTTGACGAATATGATATATGGACTGCATATAATTGACAACCTTTCTTATAGAACTTTTTCAATTGTAAGGCTGAAATTTGTCTTATTGAAACTTGCTTGGGAATTCCTCTTACCAATCTTGGTTTTCCCTCTTCAGCAATGCACTCAAGTGCTTGCTCATAACAGTCCAACTTGGCTTTATGTTTTTCCAACCAATCCATGCCAGTTAAGGCATCATAAGAGCCTAATGGTAGTATATTTAAATCTGCATGTTTGTGGAGTCCATTCAATTCTATGGCGCACTCCACCACTACTTCACTAACTTTTCTCTTGGTACCTGTGGCTAATTGAACTAACCAAGACTTATTGTGCTTCACTTTTCTAATAGAACAAACTTCAACCGCTTTTGGAGAAACATAACTATGAGTAGATCCTAGATCAATCAAAACAAAAATAGATTGCTTAGCAATCTTACCTTCAACTTCCACCACTGATGATTGATGATTTTCCTGATGATTATCCAACACTGCATAAATTTGAGGCATTTCCCTTGCCATGTCCTCCACTGTCAATGCTCCCTTTCAATGGGCAGATTCCTTCTAGATTTTTTTTCTCTATTACATGAGTTTCCCATCTCCAAAAGTCTCTTTAACAAAACTATGAGGTCTACCCTTGCAAAAGAAACAACAAATAAGATATTAGTTCCATTATACAATAAACTTGACACATTCCAACATAACTTACCACTTTACAAATTAACGCATACAACTACAAACTATGTTGGTTTATTTATGTTAGACCACATATCTAAGGCAAGAGTTAGGGTGTAGTATGCTAAGGATAGGTAAATTAGCCTAGGATAGGGTTTAGATGAAAATAATATGGTATCCTAGGAGTTATCAAGTTATCTAAATCGAGTCTCCCATGCAAAATAAAATCAAACTGTTTTTCGAGTTGAAAAATCAAGCACGTCTAATCCAAGTCATGAACTCAAGTGTACAATCGAGTATTCATGTGTTTGCAGGTATTACAGTTATAAGACTAGCACTATCTCCTAGGTTATAAGACTAAAACTATTGCAACAATCATTTAAGAACATAATTGAGGCTCAAGAATAAAATGACTTCCTTTGTGTTCAAAAAGTAGTGGAAGTCACAAGAAGAGGACTGAAATATTCTTCCTTTCCAACACCCTAGGATGAGATGACATTACACGTAATAAGGTGCATTACCTATGAGTTCAAACATAACATGGTGCTTGGTTATCACTCTAAATTTATTTCCCATTCAAGTCATCAGATAAACATAATTATCCCTTACAATTCCGATCAATATAGATGATGGTTGGTCAAGTGTAGAATGGAGAAACTAGTGTCTTGCCTATCCAAGAATTCATAAAAATTTTGGTAATAGCACCCTACAACATAGATTCCTAGGGATGTCTTGGGAATAGTTTGATAGTTTTTCTACATAAAATAAGATAAAGAGAATAATTTTACTAATTACACAACGGGGAGGTTGCAAATTCCCCCAAGGAAAGAGAATTCAATGAGGTAGAGGCAAGTAGTCAAGCTCAAAGGCATGATATTAAAGAAACATTATGATAGATGTAGAATGAAGAGAGCATGGACAAAATGTCATGAACTATTCAATATGACCCTCTCCAATGATTACTTCTTAGGATTTTATTAAAATTGAAGAGTCTCAGGAGAGAGCCTCATACATGCCATCCTTGTGTGAAATCAAAATATATACATGGAAATAATTATTGGTTTACATTGCACATCTTGTCTAGTGAACATAAGTTTTTTTTAGATGTGAACTTGGGAATTCTTCTTGTCAAATTCATTGTTATCTATGCATGGATATTGTTGTAGGCATATGATAAAACATAAAGGCATGGGAGAATCTCAAATATTGTGAATAAAAACAATTGTTTACAATTTACCATACTTATTGAAATGATCTCCACTTGCAATGGAAATTGGTAGATTGAATGTATCCACTAGATTCCAAGACCACTGAAGATGTTTGTTAGATTCCAAGAGTGATTTTGTGTCCAATATATCAATGAGTGTCCGAAATATCAATGAATGTGAGCCAATAAGCAACCTGCAAAAGCTTAAACCTGTGAACTGAGTGAAAATCCCGTGTTTTTTGGTAGCATTCCCGAGAACAGAAAACTCTGTTTTTTTTAAACTAGCAGCAGGAGGGCGCACACATTTTTATAAGAATCCACACGTTTTTGTAGCATGTATGCATCCCTAGCGCATACGCGCTAAAAAACATGCACACGCCACTGCATAACATTTACACCATTAATTGACCAACGTTTACACCATTTAATGCCAAACGTTCAATACTTCAAGAATATTTGCATACATTGGACTATACTTCAAAAGTGGATAAATTAATGGCTAAAGAGAGGGGGTTTAAGGCTTCTAGGGATTTAAGGGTTTAGGACTTAAGGTTTAAGGTCCTAGGTATTTGGACTTTAAGGATAATGGGTTAGGTCGTTTAGGAGTTAGGGTTGTGGGATTATAGGTTGAATGGTTCAACGGTTTAGGGGTTAAGGGATGTAGTGCTTTAGGGAGAGTGAGAGGTAGAGAGAGATAGAGAGAGAGAGATAGAGAGATGGGATATGGGAGAGATAAAGAGAAATATATCATGAGCTTAAGGGGGGATCAGTATCGTCCCACGTCATACCTACAAGGGTCGCGCCCGGTGCAACGCCACACGGGATTTGAAAAGTAAACATGCTTAGAGGGTGAAAGAAGAGGATTGAGACCTAAATGAACGTTGCATAGCTCAGGAACTACGATATGGGGATGAAATGATTTGGTCCCTGGGCGCTAAATCATTTGGATATGGGTGTTTTTCACACCAAAGACGACCCATATGGCCTCAAACATGGTCGAGTTAGCAAATAATACAAAAAAAACCCTCTCATAAGTCCAAGTTTCAAAAACATTTGTAAGGGGGCCTTGGATTTTCCCTACGAGGAGTGTTGTGGTCATAACAGTGGGATACATGAGCCATGAGTAGGTTTTGTAAACTGAAACAAGGGCTTTAATCCCTAAATGACCCTCTCAACATCAAGTGCCATGAACAAAACCTAAAAGACACAACGAGAGCCCTCTATAAGGTGTCTTTGGAATCAAAGTTGAATGCGAGTGTCATTACAATGTCTTGGGAATCATGTACGAGTATTAAACAAGAGCTTTTATCAATAATGTTTTCTTCTTGGGCATATGGACACCATTAGTTGTCCAATATAGATTATCCCTAACATGCTTTATGCACTGTGGATGGTTCTTGGGCCCTTAACCCTAGTCTTGGTAGAAAAAAAATAGCCTCAATCCCTTGGCCATGGTTTATGGAGGGAAATAACAATCTTAGACCCGAAACATATTTTGTCAAGATCAAATGCAATGAATGCATCCTTAGACTACCATGCAAGACCATGGATATGTTGGAAGGCCTTGAACATCGTCAAATAATGAAAACAGGTTCCTCGAGATCTTATTGAAGCATACTGAGCTCAATTGAATTCCATGTGAGCCTTAATTGAAACTTCTTGACCTCAAGCGTCGTCAATAACACATAAAAGCCATAACACTAGCCCTCTACAAGGATTCTTTTGCATATGAATTGAATATGGCTGCCATTATGATGTCTTGGGAATCAAGGATTTATCTTGGCTCCTTAACCATGGCTAGTGGAGGGAAACAAGATCCTCCAACACTAACTCTTTCTTCTTAGGCACAAACACCATGAATGAGTCCCTAAAACACCACATATGAAATCTGTAGGGTATTAGTCAACTTCAAGTGTGTTATGTGTGCCATGACTCGGTTAGTTGTGAACCAAAAATGGGTGTCAAGGTTTGACCAAGGTATCAAGGGACAACAAGAAGCTCCTCATGCCTTAAATGAAGCTTCTCAGGCTCAAGCACCATGAACAACACCTACAACTCAAGAAGCTTCTTAGGATACGATGTTGAATGCATCTTTAAACCACCACACATAACCCTCATGGGGTATCTCTAGCAAATGTAGAGGGATACATATACCATGATTAGGCTACATCGCATGCCTTAAACAAGATTATGTCTTCGACCCACGCCGGGAATGTTTTTCGAGGCCATGGATAGTGCTTCTTAGTGTGTTAGTGGGATACATTCAACATGAGTAGGTTTCATGAATTGGGAATCGGTCTATACTCTATAGGCCTAAACATGCCTAGGGGGAACAAAGGGCTTCAACCATAAATTAACCTTTCCAATCTCAAGTTCCATGGTTTGGGGAGGAAAACACTTCATCCTAGGGGCTTAAACATAGTCTCTTAGGTTTAATATCCATCAACAACATGTGCAAATAATGGCACGGACCCTCTCTAAGAGGTCTTTACAATCAAAGTTTGTTATGGATGCCATTAGAAGGTTTTTGTGAAAAAAGGATGGGTCATGGGCCCTTGACCATGTTCAAGGAAGGAAACTTTAAGTGCCTCGAGATATTGCTGAAAATTCTTGGACTTAGTTTCTTTAATTCCATGGACCAACACAAGAGTCTTTTGTAAGTGTTCTTTGTAGGCATCCAAGTGGGATATAAGGGCCATGCATAAGTATTGTGCACTAGAAATGGGTGTTGACACCTAAACATGGTGAAGGGTGAAACATTGGGTTTAAATATTAATTGAAACTTTTTGAGTTCTTGAAGCATAAAAACCACCTAGAAACCACATGAGCCCTCATTAGGGAGTATTTTTCCTGGGAATTAGATATGGGTGCCATTAAGATGGTTTGTGCACTATGGATGGGTCTTCATGCTTTTACCATGGTTGTGGTAATGAAACAAGAGCCTCTATCCCTTTAGCATGGTTGGGGGAGGAAAACAACAACCTTGGGCCCTAAGCATCGATTCTCAAGTTTAAGCACCATGAGCACATCCTTAGATGACCACATGGGACCATGTATAGATCAAATGGTATGCCCCTTGTACGAGTTCTTTATAGGCCTTTAAATGGGATATGGGTGTCATGAGTGGGGATATGTGCACTACATATAGAGGAGGTTTACCAAATAATGATAAAGTGAGATGGGTGAAGAGAGTTAGAGCGAGAGTGTTAAGATTTAATATGCTAAGACAAAAAATAGCAGCATTACATTCCATTTCACAATAATAGCATATACAGGATCACTGAAGAAACAACAAGCATAGCATAAACACAAGAGACACAGATTTATCCTGGGAAACCCTCATGGGGTAGAAAACCCAGTAAAGCTTCCTCAATATAGATGACCAAAAATATACAAAGATGCAAACCAAAGATATGATCTCCTCCTCCACCATAGCAGACCTCTCCTCCACAAGTGCGCCTCTCTCTCAAGTGTGTGTGTTTTTCAAATGAGGAACACACCTCCTCTATTTATACACTACTCTGACATATCTTTTACACAAGTACACGTAGGCTCGTATTTAACCAATGGGTTAAATACCCCACTACAACTGACTGGGCCGACCCCTCTAGGGTGGTCTAATAACCCTTTGACCCACATAACACATACAGGGGCCGACCCCCACTGGGGAAGTCTAATAACCCGAGTTACCACATTCCGACGGAGGAATAAACATCTCCGGAATAATAAAGTACAAATATAATATTCTTTGAAGTTACAATATCTCAACACTCCCCCTTAACGAGAAGGATATTATAACAGCATCTGCACGAGCAAGGAGTCATCAACATCATACATGATACATCTATAAATCATTGGAAGCTTTCTCAACATCATCAGTAACTCAAGCAGTTACTGGAACATCAACATCTTCAGTACTGAGTCTTTATCTTCTGCAACACTCGAACAACTACAGCAACATCAACATCTGGATCCTCACAATCATCAGCATCATCATCTCACGATCATCATTATCGTCATCACATGATCATCATCATCGTCATCAACATCATGATCATCAGCGTCGTCATCACACGATCATCAGCATCATCATCACACGATCATCAGCACCGTCATCACATGATCATCAGCATCGTCATCACACGATCATCAGCATCGTCATCACACGATCATTAGCATCGTCATCACATGATCATCAGCATCGTCATCACACGATCAGCAACATCGTCATCTAGATCATCATGATCAGCAGCATCATCCTCTAGATCATCACGATCAGCAGCATCGTCATCTAGATCATCACGATCAACAACATCGTCATCTAGATCATCACGCTCAACAACATCATCAATACAAGTATAAATATCATTAATACAAGTATCCTCATCAATACAAGTATACACATCATCAATACAAGTATCCTCATCAATACAAGTATCCTCATCAATACAAGTATACACATCATCAATACAAGTATCCTCATCAATACAAGTATACACATCATCAATACAAGTATCCTCATCAATACAAGTATACATATCATCAATACAAGTATACACAATAGCAGCATACCCTGCAACACACAAGATCCAATTACGGGATGATCAATCCCTCTCACTTTAGGACATAGGTCTAAGGATGATACAATTCTGATCTGCTTACGGGATGATCAGTCCCTCTCGGTTTAAGACAACTCTCATGTCTATGCAATCCAGATCAACTTACAGGATGATCAATCCTTATCACTTTAAGACATCTCACCATGTCTAGGGACGAGGCAATCCCAATCTATTTACAGGATGATTAGTCCTTATCACTTTAAGACATCTCACCATGTCTAGGGACGAGGCAATCCCAATATATTTACAGGATGATTAGTCCTTATCACTTTAAGACATCTCACCATGTCTAGGGACGAGACAATCCCAATCTATTTACAGGATGATTAGTCCTTATCACTTTAAGACATCTCACCATGTCTAGGGACGAGGCAATCCCAATCTATTTACAGGATGATTAGTCCACTCAATCTCATTTAGGACTATCCTTCCTTTTGGAATTACTAGATTTACTGTCCAAGGATGATTTAATCCATTCAATTCATTTAGGACTATCCTTCCTTTCGGAATTACTGTATTTACTGTCCAAGGATGATTTAATCCACTCAATTCATTTAGGACTATCCTTCCTTTCGGAATTACTAGATTTACTGTCCAAGGATGATTTAATCCATTCAATTCATTTAGGACTATCCTTCCTTTCGGAATTACTAGATTTACTGTCCAAGGATGATTTAATCCACTCAATTCATTTAGGACTATCCTTCCTTTCGGAATTACTGGATTTACTGTCCAAGGATGATTTAATCCACTCAATTCATTTAGGACTATCCTTCCTTTCGGAATTACTGGATTTACTGTCCAAGGATGATTTAATCCACTCAATTCATTTAGGACTATCCTTCCTTTCGGAATTACTGGATTTACTGTCCAAGGATGATTTAATCCACTCAATTCATTTAGGACTATCCTTCCTTTCGGAATTACTGGATTTACTGTCCAAGGATGATTTAATCCACTCAATTCATTTAGGACTATCCTTCCTTTCGAAATTACTGGATTTACTGTCCAAGGATGATTTAATCCACTCAATTCATTTAGGACTATCCTTCCTTTCAGAATTACTGGATTTACTGTCCAAGGATGATTTAATCCACAACCGTACATTTAGGACCATGTCCAAGGATGACTCAATCCTCAACCGTACATTTAGGACCATGTCCAAGGATGACTCAATCCTCAACCATACATTTAGGACCACGTCCAAGGATGACTCAATCCTCAACCGTACATTTAGGACCACGTCCAAGGATGACTCAATCCTCAACCGTACATTTAGGACCACGTCCAAGGATGACTCAATCCTCAACCGTACATTTAGGACCACGTCCAAGGATGACTCAATCCTCAAGCGTACAATTAGGACCATGTCCAAGGATGACTTAATCCTCAACCGTACATTTAGGACCATGTCCAAGAATGACTCAATCCTCAACCGTCCACCAAGGACTTCATTCTCGAAGACATACGTCTACGGCTCTTCTTTAGGACTGAAGTCCAAGGATGATCCAATCCCCTCACATGTTCACCAAAAACTTCATTCTCGAAGACATACGTCTACAGCTCTTCTTTAGGACTGAAGTCCAGGGATGATCCAATCCCCTCACATGTTCACCAAAAACTTCATTCTTGAAGACATACGTCTATGGCTCTTCTTTAGGACTGAAGTCCAGGGATGATCCAATCCCCTCACATGTTCACCAAGAACTTCATTCTCGAAGACATACGTCTACGGCTCTTCTTTAGGACTGAAGTCCAGGGATGATCCAATCCCCTCAAGTCCACCAAGGACTTCATTCTCGAAGACATACGTCTACGGCTCTCTTTAGGACTCAAGTCCAGGGATGATCCAATCCCCTCAAGTCCATCAAGGACTTCATTCTCGAAGACATACGTCTACGGCTCTCTTTAGGACAAAAGTCCAGGGATGATCCAATCCCCTCAAGTCCACCAAGGACTTCATTCTTGAAGACATATGTCTACGGATCTCTTTAGGACTAAAGTCCAGGGATGATCCAATCCCCTCAAGTCCACCAAGGACTTCATTCTCGAAGACATACGTCTACGGCTCTCTTTAGGATGATGCAATCCTATATGTCCACCAAGGACTTCATTTTCGGAGACATCATGTCTACGGCCTCTTTTAGAATATATGTTCAAGGATGATGCAATCCTCTTGTCACCTTAGACCCTGTCTAAGGACCATCCACCAACCTCTCTGTCGGCATCACTAATATAGGTATCCTCATCATCGACCTCACTGTCGATGCAGGAAATCTCATCATGAGTTATCACATCACTCCCCCTTTCGAGGAGGGTCCTTCTGAACTATATTAAGTTTGTCTCAGAAAACTTTACTTGAGGTAGAGGTTTGGTTAGTACATCGGATCGGTAGAGGTTTGGTTAGTACATTGTTATAAATTCGAACTTTTGGTTCCTTTCTGCACCATATCGTCTGTGTATAGAAACAATATTCAACCTTGTAGCAAAGGTTGAGATCCTCATCACCCATGGTGATCATTAAGCTCATAAATTGATTATCGATCCTGGGTACCCATACAGAACCTGATTCACACTTCTTCTTTAATTACACCATTAAGAGAATGGTCTTATCTAGCCACTTGGAGCAAACATCTTATCATGATTCTCTTCCTCTTTCTAAGAGAATTTTCTAGCCACAAGCCTTCTATAGTGTGTTTGAATTGTAAATCCTTTTGTTTGAACATCCATCGATTGTTCAGTGTTCATCATTCATCATGATCTTTCCTACAAATCAAAATTAAGTACATGATTAGTAATACTTCATAATCATCAAATCATATTGACATGATAACCTATTATGCATACAGATATCATTTACATAGTTATGTAACTATTTTGACCAATACTTTGGCACAACACTTTCCCATATCCTGTATGCATACAGTGGCTATCTAGATGCCTTCCATCTTTACCAGAACATACTATTGAGAGTGTGCACAGCTCTCAGCATGTCAGCAAAGAGGTTTTATTCTAGACAAGCAACAATGGAATGTTTGTCCAACTTACCAATCATATGCATATTAGTAGTATACTGTTCAATGCTCTATGAATGTTTACACTTAGCATGATATATTCTAGGAATACAAATATGCATACAAGCAATATCATTTACTATTTCAAATAACAACTCAAATACTTATCTTTTATGTTTGTGTGGTTGCCTCCCGCTTGATCTTCTATATCTCTTTTGAACTTCTATTCATTCTGTACCACTGTGCATGCTCAAGTGTGCACTAGTGTCATCCTCATGATCTCATACACAGACATACATTCATTAGTATATTCTCAATATTATCAAAACATTCTAGTTCTAAATAATCTTTGAAAATGTATAATCATGATTATAGATAATATTCAAGGTTTCAAGGAAGTCTTCTTTTACTTCTGCATATTCTTGTTTGATCATAGTACTCTTCTGGTTAATTAGATCATCAAGATAAGAGACATAATATGCATAAACCCTTGATTACTAACTTTATGAATAAGCATAACCAATCATACCAAGTATACTTATATAAGGGATCCTAAGGTAAGATTCTAACTTGTCATAGGAAAACATACCCGGATTAGTATACCTGCTTAGTTATGTACAACATACCTAAACAATCTCTTCAATGATTTAGAGATCCTGAGCTAGAACCTGCATGTCTCATAGGTTAAGCATAATATAACAAAGTCATACATACCTCGTAAGTAGAACAAAGATTATGGATGAGTCTTTGTCTTCATGTTGTCATGTTTTAAGGAGCTTGATTTGTCTTTTGTGATGTACCTGTATCTTGTTAGCAAACGACATCAACCTCATACAACACCATAATGCATTAGTACAATCATATAGCCCTAATCAATGAATGTCTTCGATCATTCACATGCATTCATACTGTTACTAGGGTGATAAGACAATTCTAACATTAATCAAGATTGTACTAATAAATAACATGAATACAAACACATTATGAACTTAATCAAGAATCAGATTTCAAGACATACCTGAACCTCCTTAAGTCATACCTGTCGAGACTTCTTGTAGTCTTCTTATCTAAGGCCTTAGCCTCAACTCCCCCTGAAACTTGGTTTGGAGCTTGATTAGGGCTTTCTAGAGAAACCCTAAGAATTCAATCTTTGACTTTCATGCTTCCGAATGGATGGAAGGATGCGTCTTGCTGAGATGATCAAACTAGCATACTTCACTTTTGAAATCTCCAAAATTTGACCCCTCAAAATTGCCTTCGAAACTTCTGGATCTTCTGGACAGGAACCCGAACTAGGGTTTGATGAAGCCCACCCTTCTGTCCAATCAAAAGGTTCGATCCAAGGCTCTAAACTCTTATTTTTCTGAGGAGCTTCCAGCTGTGGTTACAGACTTCAAAAATTCCAACTTTTGCTGAAGCCCTAATTTTCCATCTTTCTGATCAAAATCCCAAACTAGGGTTTGATCAAGCCCGGTCTTCTACCCAACCAAAAAATTCGATCTTGGTCTCTAAATTTCAATTTTCCTGAGTAGCATTCAGCCGTGGACTCCGATTCCAAAAATTTTAACTTTCTCCAAAACCCTAAATTCTGGAAGCCATGAATAAGGTGCTCCAAAAATAATTTTGTTTTGACAGAAATATGCACCTGATTGTTTCTGCTATAACTCTGAAATTTTTGCTCCACAGGGTCTGAAATTTTTTTTCTGCAGTAGCCTAACCTGTCATCTTTCCATCCTGACAGGTCTGACCTCAATTGGATTTTCTAAGAGAGAGTTATGCCAAGTGTCGCAACGTGACCTGTTTATGGGATAAAATAGAAGAGCAAACTTGTATGGCATGCCATGTGTCACAGTTTGAACTTCGGCGCCTGAAAACGTTTCTTGAGATAGCTCGCCCTGTTATCTTTCTATCCTGACAGGTTTGACCTCAATTGGATTCTCTGAGAGAGAGTTATTCCAAGTGTCGCAACGTGACCTGTTTATGGGATAAAATAGGAGAGCAAACTTGTACGGCATGCCACGTGTCACTGGTTCACCTTCGTCCCCTGAAAATGTTTCCTGAGATATTATAGTCTGTGTAATACCTGTCACTTTTTACGAAATTTCATTTGGAGCTTCCTAGCCCAAGTTATGACCTTTTTTCCAAGGTTACCTGATTTTGACTGAGATCTGGAAGAGGCAGAAACCCTAACTTGTACTGATCATAACTCATAAAGTACAACGAATCTGAGGGTACCCTTTGGACACAAGGTACCTAGGAAAGTTTTATTCGACCTGTAAACTTTTAAGACCCTGAAAATTCGCATAAATGGATGTATAGTGAAAGTTCCACGATGACTGGTTTTTGCTATGTAAAACCCTAACCTTCAAATTGTCGTAAGTAAAGAAAGTGTCGTAAGTGCCATACCTTGCCTTCCTTCAGGTTAGCTCTGATACCATGTTAAGATTTAATATGCTAAGACAGAAAATAGAAGCATTACATTCCATTTCACAATAATAGCATATACAGGATCACTGAAGAAACAACAAGCATAGCATAAACACAAGAGACACAGATTTATCCTGGGAAACCTTCATGGGGTAGAAAACCCAGTAAAGCTTCCTCAATATAGATGACCAGCAATATACAAAGATGCAAACCAAAAATATGATCTCCTCCTCCACCATAGCAGACCTCTCCTCCACAAGTGCGCCTCTCTCTCAAGTGTGTGTGTTTTTCAAATGAGGAACACACCTCCTCTATTTATACACTACTCTGACATATCTTTTACACAAGTACACGTAGGCTCGTATTTAACCAATGGGTTAAATACCCCACTACAACTGACTCGGCCGACCCCTCTAGGGTGGTCTAATAACCCTTTGACCCACATAACACATACAGGGGCCGAACCCCACTGGGGAAGTCTAATAACCCGAGTTACCACATTCCGACGGAGGAATAAACATCTCTGGAATAATAAAGTACAAATATAATATTCTTTGAAGTTACAATATCTCAACAGAGAGGGGGGGGGGGATTTTAAGGGGAGAGAGAGAGAGAGAGACTGTGTGTGTGTTCGTGTGTGTGTGTGTGTGTGTGTGTGTGTGTGTCTCAGAGAGAGAGAGAGACTAACCAAAATTTCTATACTTGCTGAAAGGCATACAATGGATTCCCTCACGCTCTCTATGGTTGATTGAGGTACAAGTTGATCGATCATTATGGGCGAGGTATGGTTAGGTGTTATGTGTGTGTGTGTGTGAGAGAGAGAGAGAGAGAGGAGGGTTAAGGAGAGAGATAGATGGGGGGGGACCAAGCGAGATTATTTGGGCCTTAGGCCATAAACACCACTTCTCAGGTTGAATCACCATGAGCAATTCTTGTAAACTGCAACACAAACACTCTCTAAGAATTATTTAGCATCAAATTTGGATACAAGTGTTTTTCACACCAAAGATGGGCCATAGGACCTCAAACATGGCCGAGAAACGAAATACATCATGATATTGTTGAATCTTCTAATGTGTAAGAGCCTTCAACAAGTCCTCGAACCAACACATGATCCCCTTGTACGAGTTCTTTGTAGGTTTTTGTGTAGTACAGAGAGAGAAGGTTTACCATATAATGATAAAGAGTGAGATGGGAAATGGGGGTTAGAGAGAGGGGTGGGGGAAGGTTAATGAGAGAGAGAGAGAGAGATATTCTGACCAAAATTTATATCCTTACTGAAAGGCATACAATGGATTCGCTCATCCTCTCCGTGGTCGGTTGAGGTACAAGCTGCTTGAACGTTATGCGCGAGGTAGGGTGACATCTTTTATGTGTGTGTGTGTGTGTGTGAGAGAGAGAGAGAGAGAGAGAGAGAGAGAGAGAGAGAGAGAAAGAGAGAGAGACGGTTGAGGAGAGAGAGAGAAGGGGGTGTTGGAGCCAAGGCCGCAGCTATGGTAAAAGCTGTGAATTTTGAGGAAAAAGCACAAGTATGGAAGAGAAAGTGCTAAGTTTTGAATAAGCGCCAATTTTGGAACAGAAGCAGACGGTGCGCAGTACGGTGCCAGATGGATAATCTCAGCGCAGATTACGGACCGGAAATCGCGGAGCTCGCGCGCACGTCATAGAAGGATGAATGTGGCTGAATAGAAAGATCAGCTACCACAATCAATGAAGCAATGGAGTAGAGGGCTCAGCTACCCTCATTAAGGCTAAGTACAGAAGTTATGGTTGCTCGGATCAAGGAGGAGCAACGGACCAAAGCATTGAAGGCGA
The DNA here is from genome assembly GCA_027924585.1 of Larix kaempferi. Lineage (NCBI taxonomy): Eukaryota > Viridiplantae > Streptophyta > Pinopsida > Pinales > Pinaceae > Larix > Larix kaempferi. Next base: position 950,435 of record BSBM01001649.1, on the reverse strand, counting down.
AGGACAAGGCGCCCATACCCGTAAGCTGCGCCGGAATTCATGGAGCCTGCAGGGAGCGGCGACATGACAGCAAACGGTGCCTACAGTACACCTAGCCATGTGCGTGGTTAGGGTTTTTGGGGATTACTGCTGGGAAAGGCCCACAGTTTTGTAAAGGTGCGACCGCCATCGCCACCTATATATATGTATAATTGTGAAGGGTATATGTTAGCTAGCGAGTCAGTTAGTGAGCTAGTTACTCAGTTAGCCAGTTAGCTAAGCCTGTGAGTGAGCTAGCTAAGATAGTAGATACTGGATGTAAGAAGGATAGATCGAGTTGATCATCCTCTGTTACGACCTTGTTGATTGTTTTCTACCATGTTTCTAGAAAACAGGAGTTAGAGCAGGTTAGCAATGAAGCTAATCCTTGAGTTGCAGACAGTCGGAGTCGACGTCTGAACTATTGTAATCTCTGAAGAGGAAGAGACTAGATCGAGAGAAGGGCTCCCAGCTGTGTGCGAGGAGTTTCCTGGAAAGATATAAGGCTGCAGCTGTGTGCGCAGCATATTGTATAAATCTATCATTTTCTGGTTAATATAAGATACTCCCGTGGACGTGGATTTCCCCGTGGAGGTGGACTTCATATTTCTCGTTGTGTGATGTCGTGATTAAAGTGATTGCCTGTTTAGTTTCTTAACAAGGTATACAGGAATGTTGTATTATCTTTCTGAGTGTGTTGAGTAAGTTCTTGGAGCTTCCCCTGAGGATCATAATCGTTTAAGGGTCGAAGGAACTGGTAAGACGATGTCGTCGCAGCGATAAGGGAACGTGTTGCTGCGACGGGCGTGCTAGCGAAGCGACGCTTAGAATATCGGCACAGAGGATAATTGGTCCTAGCGTAGGAGTAGAAGTACCGCGCAGCTAGGCTGCTGAGCAGGAGCTTGAGCGCTGCCGCGCTCATAAATCTGAAGAGGGGTTAAATTTTTGCCTTAGAGGAATAGTCGAGGAAGGGAGAGCAGTCTCCACGTCGCCTAGGTTAAGGAAACCTGATTCCTTAGCCCCCCATAGCCACTTCGGGTGAGACCTCGAGCTGCCGCGCAGCTCGTTGCCGAGAGGGCCAGTGCGCCAAGGGGTTTTGTTGCTGTGCTTCATTAAAACCCGGGTCTGCCCAAAAAGCAGCCAACAAATGGTTCCGTTGCCGCGTGATTGAGACTTGTTATTTCAGCGACACGCGAGATTGAGGCAAAACCCAGAGAGAAAGGACCCAACAAATGGTTCCGTTGCCGCGTGATTGAGACTTGTTATTTCAGTGACACGCGAGATTGAGGCGAAACCCAGAGAGAAAGGAGCCAACAAATGGTTCCGTTGTCGCGTGACTGAGACTTGCTATTTTTGCGACGTAGAAGATTGTTGCTGAAGCCAACAAATGGTTCCGTTGAGCCAACAAATGGTTTCGTTGCTTTGAACCCTGTGTTGAGCCAACAAATGGTTCTGTTGCCTTGAAACTTGCTCAGCTAACAAATGTGTTACTGGAATCCTACAGCTACAGAAATTCAGGAGTGGTTCGATTTAAAGGCTAAAGAGTTTGCTGAACAAGAAAATAGAAGCTCTAGGCTCCAGACAGAAGAATGGTTGCAGAAGTATATCTATACTGACCTTCACGAAATTTTCTTTGTCACATTTGCACTTGAGTTACATGCTTGGATAGCCAAGTTAGCAGATACTAGACCCACTGTGCATATCGATCGACCAGTCGCTTGGACCCCTGAGCTAGTCAGTATTTTGAAGCGGGTAGATAATTCTGTGTCCCGCACAGTAGACTTTTGGTTGAATAGTCTGCTGGAAGGTTTCATCACTGAGTTTGCAGTGGACACAAGAAAGAGTTTCAGTGAAGCTGAGAGGAGTTTCTTTCAAGCACATAGAGGTAAGTTCTTAAATTCTTTGAACTTATGGATTAAAATGCTTCTGTATGAAAAAGCAAAACTATGTATAGCTTCAGATGAATAGCATAGACAAGTAATGTCTGTAGACTCTGATAGTGACCCTGAAGTTATTGGTTGCACTTGTAGTGGAAAACGGTATAAAGTAGGCCTTGACCAACATTCTTTTGAGTCAAGCCCAGAAGAAGTTCATAGAGCAAGCCACATAGAAAGACAAGGGAGCGTTCATATCCCTTACCACCCTTTTACACCGCAAAAGCCAGACAAAGCTCAGTATAATCCCGCAGTAACACCTTCTAGTAGCCCACACGGTACTTCTAGCACCTATGTGCCACCTTTGTTCAACCAGCCGAGAAGAACTGCTACAGCACCTACACCTCAACCTAGCGCAAGAAAGATGGGTGATGACATGAAACTACCAACTTTTAGAGGAACAGGGATAGAAGACCCTGAGCAACACTGGCTCCTATGTGAAGCCATTTGGACAATTAAGCAAATTAATGATGATACTGTTAAACTGGTTCAGTTAGCGACCACACTAAGAGAAAGAGCCTTAACTTGGTTCATGAAATACTCAGCAGCACAGAATAGAACGCTTGCTGATGTAAGAAATGCTATGATTAGAGAATTCAAGAAACCTAAATCAGAATCCCAGTGTATAACAGAGCTTAAAGACATCAAACAGTTACCTACAGAGTCAGTATGGGACTTTGACCAAAAGTTCAAAGCCTTGATAGATCAAGTAAGCTTTGAGTTTGCAACACAACAACACAAGGAATGGTTCATTGCTGCGCTGCTTCCACACATTAGACTTCCTCTTATGCAACAGAATCTCACTACTCAGGAACAAGCTCTAGAGATGGCTATGAAACTAGAAGCTTCACCAATGGCCGGAACAAGCAACGATGTTGCGCAGTTGCAGAACCAATTAGCAAACTTAAACCTGCAAGTGCATGATATTAAGAAAGGCAAGGATGTTAAGGAAGAGATATGGTGTACAAAATGTAAAGCACAAGGTCATTCAAAGGACCATTGTCCCGTTTTCATAGAGTATATTGCAAATGGAGCACCTAACCCTTTACCACAGCCACAGGGGCCTTGGTGTGAAATCTGTAGAACTAGAGGTCATAGACCACAAGAATGTCACTTACTTCAGAAATATGTACAAACTCCAAAAAATATATATTGTAATTTCTGTAAATCAGTAGGCCATGATGAAAACAATTGCAGAGCATATGACCTTATGATGGAAAGGAAACACAATGTTTATAGAGTACAATCAGAAGCACAAGGACCCATAGCAGGTCCACAGTATGACCAAACTCGCGACAGCCGAACAGGAAATTATAGAGGCCGCGGTCGCGCAACAAATTTTGGCCGCGGAAGAGGCCAGATTACTTGTTATAATTGTGGAACGCAAGGTCATTTTGCAAGAGATTGCCAAAACCCTACAACCCTTTGCAGATATTGTAAATCTTATGATCATATCATTGAAGAATGCCCTCAGTTGATGGCTAAGATGCAAGCAAAGACGCCACAGGTCAACCAGAATATTCAATTGATTGGAACAGAAAAAATGGAACGAGACCCTACAGTTAATATCGTGATGCGCAGTGGAACAACCACTGATGCGCCAGAGTCGGGAACTGGAAAGCAAGCGACGCAATGGGTGCGCCGCGCTAATATTAAACCAGCCCCACTTAATCTGCAGAAGCAAAAAGAAGCATTCAAGCAAGCCCAAGAGTATTTCTCAGATCCCAGAGCTTCAAGTTCTGACGCAACCCCGCATAATCATATTAGATCGCAAATGCTAAGACAAGACAACCTGGTACAAGAACAGGCCACTACATCCGGAAGGCCCGATGAAGATGCACTAGGTACTGTCCATAATTTTCTAAGGAACTGCTTAAAGTTGTTGCGCAATGAAAAAGCAACTATGGAACTTCAACACCTATTGGATAGATGTCAACAATCTGCTTCGACGAACACGCCGCAGCGTGCTGTTCACCAGATTGGGAGTCACACTAGAACTGGAAAAGAGATGAGGCTCACAACGCAGATTGGAGCATTTGAGATGGATGAAGTCATTTTAGATTTGGGCTCAGAAGTTAATGTTCTCACCATGCAGACATGGGAACAGATGGGAAGTCCTCAACTTTCAAGATCCCCCATCCAGCTAAGACTCGCGAACCAGCAACGAGTCTCTCCATTGGGTAGATTACCCAATGTACCTATTGATATCGAAGGAGTAAGAAGTTCTGCAGACTTTGAAGTAATCAAAATTCTGGATGATAGTAGACCTTACCCAGCACTTTTAGGTATAGACTGGGCATTTGATAATTTGGTTGTCATCAATTTGAAGAAAAGACAGATGACCTTCGAGGACGACCAGATTAGGGTCATTGCACCGCTTGATCCTATTCAAGGACCAAGGTATATAGAACCCATTCAGGCAGAAGAAGAAGCGCGCCACATGGAAAGTTTGTATCAGATGACTGCTAGTCAGAGTGACTATGTCAATCCCACAGCAGATGGCCATATCAGCTGGCGATGTGATAGCTCGTGCACATCAGACTCAGATGCAGGATTGGAAAACTGGCAGAATCGCTTACATGAGGTTTCTGCAAGGCGTTGCGCCATGATGACTAAATCCATTCGATGGATTGGCACAGAATTGACTGACACTCCAATTTTTGATGGTTTAACTGAAGTAAGCGAATTCATACAGGCATATGAACAACAGCTTCCAGAACAACAGCGCATACAGGCATTAGATGTATCACTGCGCGCTACACCCGCAAGATGGTGGGGTGCGCATAAAGAGCATATTCACACATGGCAAGACTGTCGCAGATTGATACTGCGCAGATTCCAGGACACTACAGCAGAAGTGTCGCGCAAATATGAGGGACAGAGTGACCCCGGGTCACACGTCGAAGCATGCATTCAGCAATGGTCAGATATTTCGGACGATGAGTGGGTTCACCTATTCATCCACACATTGGACACAGTTCCAAGGAACTGGTACACTGAAACAGAATTGCGCAGACGCACTCTTACTTGGCCTCTTATCATAGAAAGTTTTCAACTTACCTTCAGCTTTGAGTCAGAGCATCCAAGTATTGATCAGGCTCTGAAGTGTATTAAAAAGAAGGTATTTGAACCATGTCTATTACCAGAATATTCCCAACCGGATTGGGCTGTTCAGATAGAACATGCCCTGGAATGCTATAACTTCACCGCTGGAGAAGAGGAGGATGATCCTCGCAACATCAATATCCCAGAATCAGAAGGGACACGCAATGTTGAAGGTCCTCAGCTTGATATCCCTACCATTACAGAACACATCAAGCTCAAAAAGGTTAACATTGGCACAGAAGCCGAACCCAAGTTTGCTTCTATCGGAGACTATTGGGACGATGAAACTGTTGGTCAGATTTCAAATTTATTACGTGACTACCAGGATATCTTTCCTACCAAGTTCACAGAAATGAAAGGCATCCTAGGAGACTTAGGAGTGATGCGCATACCTCTGAAAGCAGATGCCAAGCCAGTAAAGCAGCGCCCATACAGGTTGAACCCGCGCTATAAAGAAAAAGTCAAAGAAGAAATTGACAAGATGCTCACAGCAAGTATTATTGAGCCAGTAGAAGAAAGCGATTGGATTAGCCCTATGGTTGTACAAGAGAAGAAGACAAAAGGTGAAATAAGAATTTGCGTAGACTTGCGCAAACTCAATGACGCATCAGCGCATGATCCATTTCCTACTCCCTTTACAGATGAAGTGCTTGATAATTTTGGAGGACAAGAGGCTTACTCCTTCACTGATGGATTTTTGGGATACCATCAGATCAGAATCCATCCAGACGACCGCCATAAGACTACTTTTGCGACTGAATGGGGATCATTCCAGTATACGGTAATGCCTTTTGGTCTTAAAAACGCTCCTGCTATCTTCTCTAGAGTCGTTGTTGCTGTTTTTAAAGAATTCATCCATAAGTTTTTAGAAGTCTATTTTGATGATTGGACTGTGTTTGGTTTACTAAAGAACCATATGGGGAACCTGCGAATGATGTTAGAAAAATGTAGACAACATCAGATTTCCCTTAACTTGAAAAAATGTATCTTCTGTACTCCTTTTGGTATTTTGTTGGCTCATATCGTATGCAGACAAGGACTCCTGATGGATCCTGCGAAGGTTGCCATCATTGCTAATTTACCTGCGCCCAACTCAGTCAAGCAATTGCGCACTACATTGGGACACACTGGATACTACAGAAAATTTATCAAAGGTTATGCAAAGATCACAGAACCTATGGAAAGATTGCTGAAAAAGGATTCGAAATTCCAATGGACAGAAGAATGCCAACAGAGCTTGGACACACTTAAAGACAAGATGATCAGTGCGCCAATTCTAGTTTTCCCAGACTGGAACAAACCCTTTCATGTTCATGTCGATGCTTCTTCCATAGCATTGGGGGTCGTACTTACACAACCGGGAGAAGGAGGTATCGATCACCCCATTGCTTACTCTAGCCGGAAGCTGTCCACAGCCGAGAAGAACTACACTACTACAGAGAGAGAAGGACTAGCTATGGTGTACGCCCTACAGAAGTTCAGACACTACTTACTGGGCGCACATTTTAAAATGTATACTGACCATTCTTCTTTGAAATACTTGGTCAATAAGCCAGTGTTAGGGGGAAGAATTTGCAGATGGCTACTGCTCTTTCAAGAATATGATTTTGAGGTTATTATAAAGCCAGGTAGATTGAATGCAGGACCTGACCACTTATCTAGGATCGAGTCAGGAGAAGAACCTACAAATCTGGAGGACAATCTGCCTGATGCACAACTATTATTTGTTCAAGCAGCAGATGGATATTATTCTGATATCCTTGAGTTTCTCACTACCGGACAAGCGCCAGTTGAGTTTACAATCCAACAGAAGAAACAACTTGTCGTCAAAGCCGCAGACTTCACTTTGATAGCAGGCCAGCTTTATAAGTTGGGCCCCGATGAAGTCTTGCGCAGATGTATTTTGCCGCATGAAAAGAACTCTATCATCGCAGAAGCGCACTCAGGCACCGCAGGAGGCCATTTCACAGGAAAGCCGACTGCTCAAAAGATCTTAGCTGCAGGTCTTTGGTGGCCGACATTACATAAGGATACTAAGGAATTCTGCAAATGTTGCGATGTGTGCCAGCGAATAGGAAAACCTTCAAGAAGAGATGAGATGCCACTAAGACCTCAGATAACACTGCGTGCTTTTGATAAATGGGCCATTGATTTTGTAGGTCCTATCAACCCACCAGGAAAGAGAACCGACGCAAGATACATCATTACAGCTACTAAATACCTCACCAGATGGGCTGAGGCTAAGCCAGTGAAAAACTGCGACGCTGCCACGGCCGCGCAGTTCATTTTTGAGAATATTATCACTAGATTTGGATGTCCACTCATTCTAATGAGTGATCAGGGTACACATTTCCTCAATGAGACTATAGAAGCCCTTACTGAAGAATTCCAGATTAGTCACCATAAGAGTACACCCTACCACCCTCAAGCTAATGGCATGGTGGAGGCATTCAATAAAATTCTTGAGAATGCCCTGACGAAGATCTGTAATCAACAAAGAGATGATTGGGACCTTAGAGTCACAGCTGTATTATGGGCTTATAGAACCACCTGCAAGAAATTAACAAGCCACACACCTTCCAGTTTGGTGTATGGACAAGAAGCAGTTATGCCTATGGAATATATTATTCGCAGTCTCAGAATTGCGCAAATTACTGAAATGACAGATATGGATACCATGAGTGAAAGACTTTCACAATTACTTGCCTTAGAGGAAGACAGACTCTTAGCCGGATTCCATCAACAGGTACAGAAGGCAAGACAGAAAGCTTGGCATGACAGGTATATTAAGAATAAAGTCTTTCAGGAACAAGACTTGGTACTCCTCTATGATAGTAAATTCATCAAGTTTCCAGGCAAGTTTTGTGTACACTGGTTAGGCCCTTTTCAGGTAATAAAAATAACAGAAGGAGGAGCAGTTCAGCTTGCGAAGTTGAATGGAGAAGTACTTCCTACAAAGATCAACGGGAGTCGGCTTAAGCTTTACCGCGACAGCCACTCCGCCCTGTCGACTTAAGTAGCTGATCAGAGATGCAGATGTCCAGTGTAGTTGAAAGAGACATCGCATTATCAGTCTACACGGAAGTCGCGAGACCCTCAGTCTCCGGCTTCCCACGTAGTTCCTTGAAACATCCGCGCATGTCTATAAAGTTTGGTTGGAGCAAACCTAATTGCGCTCTTGCGAAGTGTTCCGGATGGTCAAATCATCGCTCTTGCGAAGTTCCCTGTGTCAATTTGCCGCTTGAAGAGTTCTTGTTGTGCACCCCTATAGGCACAGTTACCTAAGTTGAAATGACCCGCCGAAAAATTTGAATTACAGCAGTTATGTAGCCGCGTCTAAGAATAAATGAAAGATAAGCCCGCCATTTAAGTGTAGCCGATCTGACAGATTCGGCTTGATCTCCGTAAGATTTGCATTTAACTCATGTGCCGAAAGCTTTAGCTTCTCCCGGAAGGTTGTCAGAACCCGTCCATCACAATAAATGCACCGCAGAGGCGAGGGGGATAGAAGGGTTGTCAACTCATGCATAGCCGCCTATAGCTAATAGCCCCACTTGCCCGCATTTACTATCACCTTTGGTTATAAATACCCCACACTTGTATATTTTCGGGTTACTTTTCTCGAGATGCATAGTCTTCTTTGAGAATCTAAGCCATTGTTTTCAGAGCCGAGTTGTGCAGAGTGCTTCCTTTGTTGTTAGTGTTCATATCCCACGCTGGTCCGCGTTTCTGTCTAAGTTCTTGTTACCTATACCCGTTCACGACGGAGAACCTGTCGACTGAAGAAGTTGTTCGTCAATTCCTGCGCCGAGGCCTAGATTTCGGCATGACTACCCCCGTGACGGCCTCGACTTATGTACACCCTGGTTATAATGATCCCAGACAATCTCCGGCCACCAGAGCATCTCAGGCACAGCCAGAAGAGCCCGTTCCAGAGCCGTTGGCCACTATGGTTAATTATATTCCACCGCGTTTAGACGATGCACCAGAGGTGCATATTCCGAAGAATGCAAAGTATCCGCTTCCGTTACCTCCACTACCGGCTGGCGTGCGAATAGAAGGGTCCTTCCTCGGACACCTTCCACTGGTCAAGTTCTCTGATTTCAACCTGGGAGACTATAAAACATATCCTCAGTTCGCGCCATATCGATATCTGACGGTAGTGCATAATCCCAGTAGAAAGGTCGACGAATTCATCCCAAAGGGATTTGCAGCAAATCTTGAGCGACCTGGACTCCTGAACCTGTTAAAGCTACCGCATTTTGGGCGTAGCAATGAAGTGAACGCAGTTGTTAAGACACTGCTATCCTGCGTTCATGGAGGTTACCTTTGGCTGGGGAGGTCAATCGATTTAAATGTCTTTTTGATTCACCGTATTAGCGGCCTATCTAAGGTTGGTAAGGATCCCAATATTCATTTTATGGGAAAAGACAAGGATAGAAAATTGGCTGCACAGGTGGTGCAGAAATACAACCTTACAAGAGGAGGTCGGGCTTATGACCTCACTATAGTAGAAGACGAAACACTTAGATTTACCAGAAGTTTGCTCGCAGGCAGACTTTTCACAAAGTGCAGACCGAAGGAAGTTACTGGAGCTGTCGTGGAACTTGCCATCGCAGCTGCGGAGGGAGAACAGTACAACTGGTCCCTCTTCCTCCTCAATTCTTTCTTGGAAGACTGTCGGAATGTCCAAGATAACCCCGGTCAGTTGTTCCATTTTTCTTGGCTTTTAATTTTATGTGCTCTCGTCGGGTGGAAGGAGCCCCCGAACACTCAGTTCCTTCCGCGCCGCGCAGGAGAACCTGCTGGAATCCGCTATGTTAACCTTTGGGAATCTGCTAATCCCGCGAAGCGCAAGATGAAACGCGCTGTATTTTGTGAATACTACTATCTCCTCAGAGATACCATTCAGGAAATGCCAAGGCTGAGTGAGGAGACAGCGAAAATATATGACGGAAAGTTGGCCTTTACTGCCAACTTACATCAACTTTACCTCCGTCCCTGCGGCATTCAAGAGGAATGGGCCGTAGGCCTTTATAGGATGACCACCGAAGATGTCGAAGAAACTATCAAATCTTGGTCGGATGAATGGAGGGAAGCTGCCAACATCGCATCCGTGATGCCACCCGCCGCCACGCAAGAGAAGGATAAGGGCAAGGAAGCCCCTGAGCAAAGAAGTGATGAAGGCTCGATAGAGCCAGCCACCAAGAAACAAAAGGTGTCGCATCCCTCTGAGGCCATTCCCTCGGGGATCGACCGGTATCTGAAAGAGCAATTTCGCGAGCTGCGGAACACGCACGCTCACATCAGAAGTGCTCTAGACCTACAGTTCGTGGAAATAAAAGGTCTCGCAGGAAGGATTGCGCAGACCCATGCGCCAGCATCTACTTCGCAGGCGCCACAAGTAATTCCAAGTACCGAGCAAGTTGAAGAACTCATAGAAAGGCATACTGTCGTGCATATTCCGCCTACGAGCATGACACTTCCAGATCCGCTAGCTGCACTACAGGTAAGCGCAGTTAGGCCCGTTGAAATAAATTTGTCTTTAATTCCTATAGAGACTCTACAGCTAGTACATGAGAAAGTCTCTGTTGAGTTGAGAGCTAGAGAGCTCTCTACATTCCAGGCAAACCAACGACTGCAATCGTAGGAGATAGAGCTGAAGGCAAGCCATAAGAATATCTCTGAGAAGCTTGCACTTTATGAGGCGCAAGACATTGGCATAAGAAACGCAGTGGATGAGATTGCCCAGGAATTACCGGCTTGCGAGATTCAACCAGACCTCCCTCTGGTTGAGAAAGTTCAAATTATTGGAGGAAGGGTGAAAACCCTGGAGCACGAAATAGTTGCTATGGCTGAGGGCCATAGAACCCAAATCACCGAGCTGGAAGCTCGTGTTGCCGTGCAGTTTACAGATGATGCGCAGGAACAATTTGAGGCGCTGAGCAGAGCTTCCACACAAATGAAAGACAGAATACAGGAAGCCGAGAACCTGATGAGCCAAGCTATGGAAGCTTGGACGGAGCTTGAGACGCTCCCTTTTAAAATTGGTCTTTTGGAATAGGTGCAAGCCGTAGAACAGTCCCTAACTGTTCTGACTGAAGAAGCTAAGGCCTTAGCAGGCTTAGCAAAAATGAAGAAAATGAGTGAAGTACGCAGAATCCAACAGCAACTGCACAAGCTCAGAACTGAAGATGAGAAGCTCACCAAAAGCATTCAGCCATTTATGGATGAGTATGCTGATATCGTTGGCCAAGTCGAGGCAAAAATCAAAGAAATTGTTGAATCTCAAGAGGTGATTGATACCATAACTAAAGAAGAAGCCACTGCAGAAACGATGCAGACAGCTCTGGAGTGTGTTGATGAATTGGATTCCGCTATTGCGCAGTGGAAGAAAACATTCGCGGAGACCCAAGCAAAAGCAGATGCGCAAGTAAAGCGACCACACGCTAGTGCGAGTGGCTCGAGAGCGAGCCACAAGTAAGTGTTAGGGGCCTGTTGGAGCCAAGGCCGTAGCTATGGTAAAAGCTGCGAATTTTGAGGAAAAAGCACAAGTATGGAAGAGAAAGTGCTAAGTTTTGAATAAGTGCCAATTGTGGAACAGAAGCAGACGGTGCGCAGTACGGTGCCAGATGGATAATCTCAGCGCAGATTACGGACCGAAAATCGCGGAGCTCGCGCGCACGTCATAGAAGGATGAATGTGGCTGAATATAAAGCTCAGCTACCACAATCAATGAAGCAATGGAGTAGAGGGCTCAGCTACCCTCATTAAGGCTAAGTACAGAAGTTATGGTTGCTCGGATCAAGGAGGAGCAACGGACCAAAGCATTGAAGGCGAAGGACAAGGCGCCCATACCCGTAAGCTGCGCCGGAATTCATGGAGCCTGTAGGGAGCGGCGACGTGACTGCAAACGGCGCCTACAATACACCTAGCCATGTGCGTGGTTAGGGTTTTTGGGGATTACTGCTGGGAAAGGCCCACAGTTTTGTAAAGGTGCAACCTCCATGGCCACCTATATATATGTATAATTGTGAAGGGTAGATGTTAGCTAGCGAGTCAGTTAGTTAGCCAGTTAGTGAGCTAGTTACTCAGTTAGCCAGTTAGCTAAGCCTGTGAGTGAGCTAGCTAAGATAGTAGATACTGGATGTAAGAAGGATAGATCGAGTTGATCATCCTCTGTTACGACCTTGTTGATTGTTTTCTACCGTGTTGCTAGAAAACAGGAGTTAGAGCAGGTTAGCAGTGAAGCTAATCCTTGAGTTGCAGACAGTCGGAGTCGACGTCTGAACTATTGTAATCTCTGAAGAGGAAGAGACTAGATCGAGAGAAGGGCTCCCAGCTGTGTGCGAGGAGTTTCCTGGAAATATCTAAGGCTGCAGCTGTGTGCGCAGCATATTGTATAAATCTATCATTTTCTGGTTAATATAAGATACTCCCGTGGACGTGGATTTCCCCGTGGAGGTGGACTTCATATTTCTCGTTGTGTGATGTCGTGATTAAAGTGATTGCCTGTTTAGTTTCTTAACAAGGTATACAGGAATGTTGTATTATCTTTCTGAGTGTGTTGAGTAAGTTCTTGGAGCTTCCCTTGAGGATCATAATCGTTTAAGGGTCGAAGGAACTGGTAAGACGATGTCGCCGCAGCGATAAGGGAACGTGTTGCTGCGACGGGCGCGCTAGCGAAGCGACGCTTAGAATATCGGCGCAGAGGATAATTGGTCCTAGCGCAGGAGTAGAAGTACCGCGCAGCTAGGCTGCTGAGCAGGAGCTTGAGCGCTGCCGCGCTCATAACTCTGAAGAGGGGTTAAAGTTTCACCTTAGAGGAATATTCGAGGAAGGGAGAGCAGTCTCCACATCGCCTAGGTTAAGGAAACCTGATTCCTTAGCCCCCCATAACCACTTCGGGTGAGACCTCGAGCTGCCGCGCAGCTCGTTGCCGAGAGGGCCAGCGCGCCAAGGGGTTTTGTTGCTGCGCTTCATTAAAACCCGGGTCTGCCCAAAAAGCAGCCAACGGGGGGGTAATGTAGCAAATAAGCTTCTACAAAGATGGACAACAAAACAACCATTGAACCAACAACCAATTCAATCTACACAAGCATAGAGACGCATAATAAATACAAACATTGTGCAACTAACAAGAATAAGGAAATGTATGAAATTTTTTATTCATTACTCATGCCGCTCCAAATTACATTAATAGGGCCATGCACTACTACTTCAATCCCAACCTATACATTGGCATAATCGAGAACCAAATGTCACTGCTATGTCTCTACTTCTCATCTTTATGTTGCTGCTCATTTACTCCCTTTTATGGTTGCTTCCTCCTATCCCTCCTCGCATACAACATTTACATATTTCACATGGCTAGAGGAATGCCAACAGATAGCAAGACCATTCAGCTTCCAGCGTTTTAGGTTTACATTCTTACCAAGGAACCATTTCATCTTCTATTTGAGTAGTTAATCACTTAGTAGATACTTAGGAGTCGTATCACTGTTAACCCTTCCTGGGTAGGTGTAGCATCCCACCTACTAATATGTTACTCCAATCAATTCCCAAAGTCGCATCACTGTTCATCCTTCATACAGTAGGTGTACCATCCCACCTGCTAATCCAATGAGTGGCATCGGGGGCATCCCAGTCCAACGAAGCCTATGCCTTCTTCACAACATTGTCCTAATCCTGAGCTTGGTCCCATCGATTCCTTCACTTCTAGGCAAGCTGTGCCACTGGGGCCTGAGTGACCCCATCTTTATCCTTCATCTTATGTTCATCTTCTTCCTGGTGCTTCTTCACAACTAGCCTTAGAGTTTCTTCCTTTTCCCTCTTGAGGGCCTCTGCTGCATGATATCAACATAAGTCCAGATAGCGGCATCGGGGGTCTTGTCACCCATGGCGAAGGCATCATTTATGTTAGTGAAATTAGCTCTATTAAGCCTCCTTTTCCTGTATTTGTCTTCTCTATCGATAATCCCCTAAGGTTTCTCGAAGGCTAAGTCATCCTCCTCCTCCCTACGCTTCTTAGTAAATCCTTGAGCATTGGTTTAGGGGCAATATAAAAGGCCAATTTGTGGGAAACCTACCCTACAAGGTCTTTCCCTTGTAGTGAGAGAGAGAGAGGAAGATTAATGAGAGAGAAAGAGAGAGAGACATAGGGGGAGAAAAGGGGGAGGAGGGTTAAGTAGAGAGAGAGAGAGAGAGAGAGAGAGAGGATGAGGGTTAGGGGGAGAGGGGAGCATGGTTAAGGAGATAGTGAGGAGGAGGGTGAGGGGGAGGGCGAGATGGGATGAGTGAGAGAGAGAGGACGATGCTTATGGTTAGGGAGAGGGAGATAGGAAGGAGAGTGAGAAGGAGAGGAATTTTAGGTAGAGGGGAGGGACAGGGAGAAGAAGAGGAAGTTCAGGTAGATAGGGAGATAGAGGAGGATTGAAGGGGGAGAGAGAGAGAGAGAGAGAGAGAGAGAGAGGTTGAAATGGGGTGGAGGGGAGGAGGGTTAGGGAGGGACAGGAACAAACAAAGGAGAGGAGGAGGATTAGAGTTAGGGAGAGAGGTGGCAGGGGGGTTTGAGATAGATGAAGATGAAAACAAAACTACATTTCAGATTAGTAAACAAATGCGTGCACGCGTTATTAGCATGTGCACGCTATTTAGTGCATACACGCTTCTTGTGCATACGCCTATATTTAAAATAACGCGTACCCACTGTTTAAATTTCTAAATTTTGGCAGGCAATTCCTTTCCCACCAACATGGTGGATGACTTGGTCGCTTTGGTTTTAGGTTCGAGTTGCCAAACCAAGTGGCTTGGACCGTGCTATAACAAAATACATCTTATTCTATAACTTCTTCTATTTCGAACATGATTCCGTGTATGCTACACTTGTCCACTGCTAATGAAATTGCACAGACTTGTAGAACTATGTGTGAAGATTCTGAATATGTAATTTTTTATTAAATCTATTTTTTTCTATTTTTTATTTAATTTTAATTGGACTAACGTCAATCTTACACAAAAAGTAGGTTATTTCTTCCAGCTATAACTTTTGATTGGCTCACCTATTTTGAAAACGGAAAACAACCCACACAAGCACACACAAAGATCTACATCCAAAGAAAAAAAACAAAGTTCATTGATTATGTTAAGACCATGATGTCGAGGCCCAACGCTCAACCTAGTCATTTTAGGGCTTGGCTAACTTTCTTAATTTAAAAATAAAATAAAATTAACATAAATAAATATGGAAAAATAGCGCTGCACTAGAATGACTTGTTATCTACGACTCTATATAATTTCTTTCACAAAATTCCACCATTTGCATACCAAACTCGGTGCCCAACGCAAACATATTCATTATGTTTTCTTAAAAAAATAACATACCAACCTTAAGATAACCCCATTTTTGGGGAGTTATACTTAATTTCCATAAATAATAGTTATATATTAGGGAAGGTAATCTGATTGTCTACATTTCATCTTCTTACGCCATATTCTAAAAAGTTATGTAGGTAGCTCTAATATTGTTTTTTGACGTTCAAATTTCCGTTTTTCCAAAAATTCATTGCAACTAACGCCTCGTGAGTGGCCAACATTAGCTTGAACTAGCCCAGATGTTTACAGATAGCTTTCTTGACGTCAGTTTCCCTATAGTCAGAAACAAAACAAAAAGAGTTTAGTATATGTTTAAAAAAAAAAATTGCACTTAAAAAAATGTTAACATATAGTTATAAAAAGCATAATTTTTTTTTAAATGTAGACAGGGCTCCAGATTTTTTTTTTTTAAATGCATAGCCCTTGGGCTATGCTATAGGCGCTAGTAGCATAGCCCCATGCTACGGGTGCCTGTAGCATAGCGCAAGGGCTATGCATTTGCGGGCTTAGCATAGCCCAAGGGCTATGCATTGGTGCCCTATGCCCAATGCATAGCCCTTGGGGCTATGCTACGAGGGTGCTCATAGCATAGCCCAAGGGTTATGCATTGGTGCCCCACGCCCAATGCATAGCCCTTGGGCTATGCTACGGGCACCTGTATCATATCCCAAGGGATATGCATTGGGCGTGGGGCACCAATGCATAACTCTTGGGCTATGCTACAGGCACCCTCGTAGCATAGCCCAAGGGCTATGCATTGGGTGTCGCCCACAAATGCATAGCCCTTGGGCTATGCTATGGGCATGCCCCAACGCCCGTCATACCCGTTATGCTATGCTACGGGTTCCCATAGCACCCGTCGAGCACGAGTTGTGGGTGCCCAAAGGGGGCAAGGGGTAAGCGGAGAATCACGCCGCCCAACGGGCGGGCGCTGTGGGCACCCAAAGGAGGCCAGGGGTGGAGCGGAGAATCGTGCTGCCAAACGGGAAGGCGCTGTGGGCACCCAATGGGACACAGGGGGAGCGGAGCTTCGCCCCCGGGCCCCCTTTGGGCACCCATAGCGCCCGCCCAAGCGGGCGGCATGATTCTCAGTAGGCTGCTAAAGGAGACAGGGGGGAATAGAGCTCTGCTCAGGGCACCCTTTGTGTGCCCACAGCACCTGCTCACTTGGGCTAGCTCTGTGGGTGCCCAAAGGGGGGTGGGGGGGAGCGGAGCTCCGCCAGCGGGCCCCCTATGGGCACCAACAACAGATTCCTCCGGAATGTTTTTGTTTTCTCCTCTAGTAGAAGCTTCAACTGTCCGTCATCAACTGTTATTGCCAAATTCTCTTACACTTTACCTTTGACTGTTTTAGTTTGTTTAAAGTGACATTCCACTATCCTCTTTATGTTCTTTCATAACCGATCATTTTTAACGAGGTGTATGCACGACATAGCAGATCTCTCATTTTGTCAATTATTTTGCATGCGTAAGTGTTCTTTTTCTTTAGAATGGTGAAAATTGAACCCATTCAAAAATTTTGGGTTTTAGGTCTACATAAATCTATACACTAGCATCTCAACCTCCATCTTCTATATATATAATCTTATAATAAACGATTTTTCCACAATGTTCATTAACCCATTCAACAAATAACAAATATGACTGTTACATCTTATTTTGTAGTCCAGGATCTATGCAGTTGGTAAACAATCTGTCTAAATAAATGCTTAGCCATTTTGAAATCATTTATTTCGACGAATCAACAGTCTGAGAGTTTGATATAGGAATACAGACATATATCAAACATTGGCTGCGCTACTATTTTACAAGCACAATGAGTGGTAGAAGCCAAAGACAAGACACAACAGTTTATAATATACTGCACTGAATTGACAGGTACAAGTAAACTGGGGATCTTGAGCTGTTTGGCAAGTGCATTAAAACTATACTGAAATCATGCGCTTGAGTTCTCTGAAATGATGAACATTGCATGGAATTCGTAGGGCGCCCTTTTGGTCGAATCCATATTCCTCTGCTGCGGCCTCCAATAGTTGAGTGAAGCACGGATGATGCAAATCTTTGACTGCTATTATGAAGCGCTCCTCTTCTTGTCCTACGTGAACGACCAAGTATCCTTTCGGAACAGCATTTCTACGGCCGATAATGCTCTCCTTCATCTTCCATTTCTTTGGTTGCCGTGCAATCGAAGGTTCGTACTCCATATTCCACGAATACACAATTTTCACTCACTGAAACTGAGGGAAACAGAAAAACCTAAACAATTCAAGGATTGCTTCGGGAAACAGAAAAACCTAAACAATTCAAGGATTGCTTGTGCCACTGCCTTCTAATCTCTTATAAGAACACAGTTGCTGTTGTGCAATTATATGCTATTACAGTCCTTTTATAGCCTACAACGTCCACCGCCATGCTGCCGACTCACCGAGTGAGCACTAAATGAATTGACTTTGTCGGCCAAAATAATATCTAACTGCAGACAAGCCCGTAAAGTCCGCTGCGCTGGATTTCATGTCTAGCTGAGTCTGTAATAACGACAGCTCGAACAGAAGATTCCAAATGAGCAGCCATGGTGGGGTTCCTGGGGGAGATATTTGTGTATAGACTGCGCGTGCTCCATTCTATCAGATACTTAGTTGTATTTTACATTCGCTATTGTAGTAAGTGTTGGTCAGAGACTTCCCCTAATGTTCGTAGTATCAAATCCGCACCCGGTAATTAAACAAATGAATTTGGAGAAAGTTAAATGTTCAAAAGTGTTTTCAACTCTTTGGTTTATTATTCATCATTTTGTTAAAGTTTGATATCTGGGATTTTATCAGTGTCTCTCTAATTGCACAGTATTTCTAAGAGCGAAAAAGTCACCCATTCAGACTAATCATTTTTACGGGATAACACGAAACACACCCAAAATCACTCATACCCGTAAAAATCGACGGTTGTAACCAGATTCTGCTATTGCTATTTTATGATGACGGGTAGATTAGAATGTTAGTCGTATTTGACGGTTAAATTGGGCTAACATTATTTTGTTCGCCGTAGATCCAACAATCAACAAGTCTACTGCAACTGCATTAAATGAACTGTAACAAAGCTAAATAATGTTCGCCACCAAATTACAACTGCATTAAATAAACTGAACTGTAGCAAAGCTAAATAATGTTCGCCACCAAATTGCCCTGACACACAGCAATGATTTCGTTGAAACCATCTTCGATGGCGATGCCGTCGACAACTTCTGGAGTGCAGCAATGACCAGCCGTGCAGCCCCACAGTCCCAGTTGGTCTCTTTAGCGATTGAAATTATTTGAGAGAGTACGAACGATTAACTTGTACGCGCAAATCCACGTGACGGGAATGACATACGACAGAAACCGATATTTTCGTAGCTAACTTTCATTTAGTTTCATTTCGAATTGTCAATTCTGTGCATTGCCGTAGGCTGTAGCCCTATACGAAACTTTTAGCCGGCCCACTGACCAAGAAAATCGGTGTTGCTTTGTGTCAGCAGGTATGGGCTCCAGTGATCAAATTTGAAGGGCGGGTAACAACTTTTATTGGAAGGACATTTGTTCTTGGAGCACTTCAAAGATGAAGGGCAATTTAAATAATTGTACTTCAATTGACAAGTATAAATTAACTAAACCCTTCCCCTCAAAAAATGCAAAAAATAAATATTGTCCATCCAAATTTTTACAATCTTAAACAATTGAGCACTCCTTAATATCTACATGATAAAATGGTATCTTTTCAATAAAACGGAATTTGAACACATTAATTTGACATATATGTAACATTAATTTTACAGTTCATTAAAATAACAACTATTTTGTTGTATTTTTTTGGGTTAGACGACACTTCATTATACAGAAAACTACTTAGACTATGCAATAACCATAATGGGGCATCTGCATGATCATATGCATAGTGCAAGACGTTGTAACTAGATATAGTCTTAAAATAAAACTAGCATCATAGGGGCCTGGGCATCAAATTTTGTTGTTCAACACTTGTCGCGACAACATACAGGTATGGGATGGAGGGGAAATGGAATCAAGCGTAAGTCAACTGGAGCCTTGCGACTCGCTGCATGTTTGAGTCTCAACAATCTAACTTTTAAATTGAACCAGAACAACAAAAGAAGTTTGTTAATGGCTCGATTTGCGAAAATTCTAGATACATGAGTAATTAAGAGCTCGAGGCTCTAAAATTTCTCGTGTTTTTTTACCAATCCATGATTCGGTGAATTCATAGTCATTGGCACGAAATTTAAGTTATTTAATGAAAGAATTAATGTATCTACCTCTATGTTGAAACTATTTTCCATGCTGATGCGAGCCACTGCCCTCCTTATTGTCTTACCAAAAGGCATGAGAATGAGGAAGAAGACTTAAAATTATGGACTTCACCATCAAAGAAGCCTTACAATCACATTGGTAAGGGGTGATAAGAAGATCACAACAATCCAACGTGTCAAATCTCAGATGATAGTGTCAATTAAAGACTTATATGGTAAATTTAATATATTAGACTTACTTATAGTTGTCTCTTACTCTTTGAGTCTTGACACATTTGATAATTTATGGTCGTCTCTGCGCCTTGACCCAATTAATATTATAAGGTGAGGATGAGCATGCATAATAATCCTTATTTATGACTATGTGATGAGGATTTAAATGGATGAGGATGTAAAAACATGTTATTTTTATACGTATTTTGCTGGCGAGTGTCGAAGAGAAACATGGTGAGAAACCACATATGATTGGAAGGACGGAGGGATATTACATGATCATGATCATGCCACTCATCAAATTGAAGACAATTCCTGAGCCAAACATTGTTTTTTTAAAATTTATTAATAACCATTGTGGTACTTTGGTCCAAATGTTTTTTCTAACTCATTGTTTCTCCATATTGTGTGCCTAGTGCAACCTCTCTATATCAATGCATAAATCAACCTATGCTTGGTTTGTGGTTTTAGTTGCATGCCATTGAGTGTTGTTTAGAGTTGTCATGAGTCTATGACATTCATGCAATAAATAAAGTCTTGTAGAAGAGGACTCATCAAAGCGGCAATTTGAATTTCATTTTGATGAAAAAGAAGTGGACATTGGTAGCGAGGTTCACATAGGTAGTGGGCACAATGTTTCGGCCTTGTTTTGGGCCTTGTAGTGGTTCTCTATTGTTACAGCCATAGTCATTGACACATTGTCACACCTTATATCTCAGCTTGCAGTGACTCGGTATTCAGAGTCAAATCCTAGTGGCTAGTACCTCGTAGTTGTCAGTCATCACTCGTCACCTTGCAAAGCTAAGCAGTGAGTGCATGGCATGAGTGAGTGAATGATTATAATTATGATATCTCCAATATTTTGAATGACGAGTCGAATTTTATAGCATAGGAATTTCAACATAGAAATTGAAATTTATATGGATGTGTAATTTCAAATGTTGCCCTTCTTTTGAAATGTTGATATAAATTATGTCCTTCCTATTGGAAGGGTAAAATTCAGATTTTAAATTTTTTTTGAAGGGCAATTTTAACTTTACACTTCTAGGAAGGGCTAGAACCCTTTGGAAGGGCTGGGAAGGGTTCAAATTTGAACGCTGATGGGCTCATCACTTTTTGAAGGTTATGCTTAAATTTAAGTAGTGGGCTCAGCGCTCAGCAAGGTATATTTTGGGAGTAAGCTGTTTGTTACACGTTTAAAAAAAAATTGTTTGGAATTGATATTATAGTTGAAAGTGTATTTTGATTGTATAACCAAAATAAATTGTTTGGAATTGATATTATAGTTGAAAGTGTATTTTGATTGTATAACCAAAATAGTTTTTTGGTTGGAACTGATATTAGAGTTGAAAGTGTATTTTGATTGTATAAACACAAATTTTGGACCCTCTAATTATGTAATTTTAATATGTATATTTACAATTTTAACCATTCTTGTTAGATTTTAACATCTTAGATTTAGCTTGTTCTTATGTTTTCACTCAGATTGTATTTCAATTAACTAAAGCAAACTTGATAAAACCACCAAATCAATAAACTCTAATTTCAATATAAATTATAAAAAATATGTTTTATAATTTAAGTTGTAACCATGGAATAAGTTATAAAGACTTTAAAAGTTAAACAAAATTCATAAACACAAGGTAATCACGATAAATTCATAAACACAAGGTAATCACGAGACATATTATAAAAAATATGTTTTATAATTTAAGTTGTAACCATGTAATAAGTTATAAAGACTTTAAAAGTTAAACAAAATTCATAAACACAAGGTAATCACGATAAATTCATAAACACAAGGTAATCACGAGACAAATTATAAAAAATATGTTTTATAATTTAAGTTGTAACCATGTAATAAGTTATAGACTTTAAAAGTTAAACAAAATTCATAAATACAAGGTAATCACGATAAATTCATAAACACAAGGTAATCACGAGACCTATTGGATTAATGATTAATCATGAGACTCGTATTGGATGTAGATTTTATTATAATATGAAAATTTTATTAGAAAAAAAATAGTATTAGACCTTTAAGGCCTTTGTTCAAGAGTGATCACTCTAAATCTATGAAGAGAGC
Source organism: Larix kaempferi (assembly GCA_027924585.1). Lineage (NCBI taxonomy): Eukaryota > Viridiplantae > Streptophyta > Pinopsida > Pinales > Pinaceae > Larix > Larix kaempferi. The sequence goes on along the minus strand of BSBM01001649.1, from coordinate 928,408 downwards.
CTCATTTCTGTATAGGTGTCTATAAACATGCTTGATTTAAAATCAACACCAAAGTACATTATTTTTGTTGACGTTAGTGCTTGTTCACTTTATCTTTAAAATCATACAAAAATTCATGATAAATTGGATGTTAGAATATAATCTTTATTGCATAAATATGATGATAACTAGAATTAGGTTATTTTATCTATAGTTTTCTTAATAATCTTACAAGGCATTAAAAATGTTCCAAACATTAAGGTTATAAATTATACACTTTATTTATCTTGAGTTTTGGATGAAGCAAGGGAAAGAGTGTTATGGGGAATTCTAAAAAAAAATGGTACTTAAAATATTATTGCACTAATGTCAATGTTGTTAGAAATACTAAGAAGAAAGTGAAAGAGTGTGATTGATAAATATGGAGAGAATAAGGAAAAAATGAATGCTCAAATGAGTGAGGATTTGATGATGTAGAAAATTGGATCAACGAAATCACAATTCCCATTGTTGTAAGATAAGCTTAATTTTAGGTTGTGTGATGCTCACAATGTTCATTTTATGTAGTTTCATACTAAACTTAGTCAATAACATACAAGTTAGAAAATTTCAAACACCTTAATAAAGCATTTTCCCAAACAAAATTGTCAACTTAGTTTAGTGTGAAACAAACAAAAACTATATATTATTTTTACAATAAGCTCAATGTCCAAACCTATACAATACAAGCTTATATGAAATTGATAAATTGTTCAAGTATTTTCATCCATGTATGAATTATATGTTTTGTTCCACAAACTAGCACACGTGCACATTACTAGCAATGGACAATGCAGATAGGAATCATTAGAAATTGGATAAAGGTGAATATATAATAATATAATTGCAATTATAAAAAACTATGAATATTATTAAGTTAAAATTAAATTTGATAAAGGTTGTTAACATAATTTATTATTTTTATTGGATAATACTTATTAAGATAAATGGCGTAAAAATAAATGCAACGGTGCAACCCATCGAACATAGTTAATAACAACATGTTCAAGTGCACAATGTGCCTATGCAAAACTTCATTTTCATATGAAAAGCCCTGAAGGATGCTTCGTCATATTTCTTCGGTTGTCTTGCATTTTCATCCAACAACATCCAGGTTTGGCTATATCCACGAGACATCCTCCACTCTTTGGTATCAAATTCATGAATAACATGTTCGATCCCAACGTCCTTGGAATAATCGTGATGGGAGTTGTAACCTAAGCTCCCATTCTGTACTACTGGGATTTTCTTTCTATAAGCTGACTAAAGTGGAAGGAACTTAGTAGGTCATCGACACCTTGTTCGAAGCCTCTCTTCCCGTTGATTCCTTAGTTCTCGCGAAAGATTTCCATATCAATGCCAAGCTCATCCACCTTCTCCAAAACAAATTTAAATCCTCATGATCAAGCTTGAACTAATGAATTAAATCCATTGGATCGACTATAAAGTAGTTGAACCAGTAGAGGGGAGTAGAACGTTACATTAGAGCGAAGGGAACGAAGCGATTGGGAGGATGGGAAATTGTGGCTGCCCATTTTATTTTTGCGCCAAGAGGCACTCTACAGCCCAGTGTGAGGGATATCTTGTAACATGTGTCGAGTGTTTGTCGAGTTTGTCGAGTAACAAAATAATACAAAGTAAACAAAAAAGAATAATACAAAGTAAAAAGTATTAAATATTATGCCGACCATAAACAAAAAAGAATAATACAAAGTAAAGAGTAAATATGAGACTTAAACTAGAGAATTAGAGCTTAGGATTAGGTGGTAAATAATATGTCGGCCATAAACAAAAAAGAATAATACAAAGTAAAAAGTAAATATGAGACTCAAACTAGAGACTTTACTATTTACTTTTAATACAAAGTAAAAAGTAAATATGAGACTTTAGAGTGTTTTTCGAGTTTGTTTTGTCGAGTAACAAAATAATACAAAGTAAACAAAAAAAGAATAATACAAAGTAAAAAGTAATAAATATTATGTCGGCCATAAACAAAAAAGAATAATACAAAGTAAAAAGTAAATATGAGACTTAAACTAGAGACTTTAGAGATTAGGATTAGGTGGCTCATGTATTGCACTCAAGGAGCTATTCAAGGAGAGGTTTGCACCTCGGGATATTTGATCCCTCTGGGCGCTTGATAGAGCCTAGAATTTGGATCTACACTGGTTTTATTAATGCTCATATTATAACATGTAAGTACATTAAATCTCACCTATTTAGTAATGGATGCAAAATAAGTGACACTTATATGGTGCATATGTCAATATAGTGGTGGTATGATCTAGGTCTAGTTATGTGACATATTTAATATTGTGGAAGGTGCACCATATTATGGAATGGAATGGGTTTCCTTTCCCTTCGTGCCCACAACCCCAATAACCACAATATAAACCTCCTCTTCAAATTTAAGTATTCCCATTCCAATAACCAGTCAAGTCCCCCAAGTATCCATATCAAGTTCCTTTTTACTTTTCGCTTTCCCCTCTTCCCTTGTGCCCCCCCAAAAAACCCCTTTCTCATACTCCAATTTTTTTTAATCTTCCCCCTTCTATTGCCTTCCTTCCCCCCTTTTTGAAGGGTCCCTAAAGGTCTTGAATGATAAAATAATATTAAATCACCTACTTCTAACATGCGAGTGAAATCACCTACACATCATAACAAGTATCCATGTGTACCCTATCATTTATTAAATTTTGCATGTACTCTAAGCAAATCATATAAGTACCCACATTAATAAGACAAATGATAACTTAAAACATAACTAACACATATAAGTAGGTTCATAAATCCACACACATAAATGATATCAAGATACAATAGACAAAGAAATACAATATAGGTCTAAATGTTGTTTGTTGGTCCCATCTAAATATGGTGTTACAACCATGGAAGGGCTAAGAAGGATTCAATTTTGATCGCTAACACTAAAAAATTAAACACCAATACTATTGGAGAAACCCTAAACAATGTAGCACAATATCAACATTTCATCAAACCTTCAAATTTCTTACCCCTAGGGACATGATCAAGATTCATCACATATAATGCAATGTTGACACTAAAGGGATAAAATGATTTCCCATTCAAGTTCTAAGGTTCATTTTTCAAAAAATCTAATTTATCACACTCACATCCTTGAATATCGAGCAAAGAATCCAAAAGTTAATAAAATGGCAAATATAAGAAGGGCTCTAATTGAAGGATAGTTATTTTTAAATTGGATTGAAGGAAAATTCCATTGATCTATAGTTTGTCCCATTGAATTATCTATGATTTTCAATTTGGTATAAAAGGACATGCCATTGGCATTCACATCAAGCCTTCTTGACCGTCGTTGCCACTTTAATTCTCTTCTTGGACATGACACCTCCCATATGTGTATGTCTCCATGTTGAGTCGAAGTCAAGCCCGAGCTCAATTGCTTTGCATTGACAACAATAGTTGCAACAAGATTCGTCAATAGAGGTGGAAGGTGAATACACCAAACGTATGATTGAATTGGTCATATGAAAGTGTGGTTATCATACATGGGCCACCTTTGACCCGTCATGCAAGGTGTGTCTCTTTGTCTCATACTATGGAACGATATTATTTCAAGTGTAGATTAAGAGATAAATTTGGAAAATTCTATGAAGAGTTAACCAATTTAGTGAAAGCAAAGAAGAGATGACATTTTTCATCGTGGCCTAAGAAATGGGGATGGAGGAGATATCATGTTTGATTTTAGATGCATAATAGTGGGACAACTATCATGTGATATATTGTCATCTTCATATTTTTTTAACACAAATTAGTAATGGTTGATAAAATTGGATCTTTTCAAAACTCCAACTTATAAAGATCTTATTAACGGGATCTTCAATATTACAATATGTCATGTCATTTTCCTCTATTCCATTTTCAATAGCATTCATGGTTGCCATCATCTCTTCTTCAACCTTTCTTCCTGCACCATCTTCAACTTGGTTACATTCTTCATTTTCTATGCCTGCAAAATACGATGAACCATTAGCAAAATCAACTATGCCCCATGGTACATCTTCCTTAGCCATTTCGTTGGCCATTACTTATGTTGTCTCGTCTTCTCTTCCTTCTTCATATATTTCTTGTGCTTATTGAACTGTTTCATATGCAACTTCAACTATATATGTCTTTAATTCACCATTAACTTCATTATCATCTTTGTCTTCATCGTTCACCTGAACAGCGGGATTTACTTCATCATATTTTGAATTCACTTCATCAAGGCATACTGCTTCATTAGCGGTTTCTTCATCAGACATTGTTGGATTCACCAAAGCACTCGTTGCTAGTGCTTAATTAGTAGATTCACCATCATAGGTTGTTACATTGGTAGCTTTAGGGTGAGTGCAAGCTAATGACGATTACTTTTGGCGCGCTAGATGCAATAGAAAACTGAAAAATCAGGCATCCCTCAACTTACTTGGCCTTTTTGAGATACTTACACAAGATATATTGCATTGAGTAAAAAATATGAAATGTAGGAAATTGAATCGCGTTTCCGAATATATAAGTTTTATGTATTGAAAATTTACATAACTATGTCAAATTTCATCTTTTCTAACAGTCACGTTTTATTTTTTTGGCAAAATTTGATAAGGTATATGTTTTTGTGGGTGTAGTTTTTGAGTGCCTAAATGATTGTTTTGGGCTACACAAATTGGTAGACATGTAGAAAAAACGTAGCACTAGTGAAACACTATTTTTCCAAAATTAAATGTTTAATTTTAATTTTATTTTTAATTATGCAAGTGATCAAACCTCGAGAACAATGCGTCAAATGTGGGTGCAGCATTTTAAGGTCTTAATGCAATCATTTTGACTTCATTTTTTTATAGAATGTAGAGGTTGGTGTCTACTAGTGCAACATATAAATCTTTTAAAAAATGTGTTGGAGAAAACTCACTATGGCTTGGGAATACCACAACAGACAGATGACTACCAGAAATCAACTCAATTCTCAAAACAATGCTATTATAAATGACAATGTTAAGATAATGGAGAAATGTAACCAACCTCAATCCAAACGTTTGATGTAGATCCCCGTTGGAGCTTTCAATCCATGCACTTGAAATCTGCAAATTACTCTTGACAGCCAATATCCAACAAGTACATATAATATACAAATGACATTAACATTATCAATAACAATGGTCCAGAATATCACAAGCAAATGTAACCCAATGTATTAAGAAACAACATTTACAACATGATGGACGAGAATATGAGTATTTCTATTAATTAACAAGAAGAAGTACAAGGTGATACGACCTTTTTCCGGCAACCAATCTGAACTAAGATCTGGATCAATCCACTTGTGCCTCCACCACTTCAATCCTCCATGAATGGCAAACTCAAACTATGTCATGTCCCCATCTTGACCCTATCACATTAAAATTGTAAATGATGTAATATTGCTATGAAATCATGGTGAGGAGCTCAAGGCCAAGGCCCCACCATCGATTTAGTGATGCATATGGCTTGTGTGCTATCTAGGCACATTGGAATTTCAACATCATGTAATATGCATTTTAATCAAAAATACCCACAACTAGCTATGCAATGCAACAAAGAGATGGGGGCATGATTTTACAAGGAATTGGGAGGGAAAACATTCAAACCCTTGAGCCAACCAAGTCAAGCCAAGTGTCAATAAGAGAACCCATCAAACCCTCAACTACCCATGTTGACTTTTGTACCCAATCATTGATTTTCTCCCAAGAGTTGGTTGAGGTAGTTAATGCCTTGTGGAATGAGAGGTATGGCTGTCCAAATTCAAGTATGGGCAAGACACCCTGCATGAGAAATTGCGTTTTGCTTCTTGGGCAAGAAATGAACCATGATTTCCTCTCCCAAGCCATTATCCATCAACCACTCTTCCTCCCTCACGAGTTTGGATCTACCGGGGCATTTTCCAGCCATGTTTTTGGGTGTTCTCCTTGATCCCCAGCTGGGATAGGGGCATTTTTGTATCGTATACCAGTGGGAAAGATGGAAAATCGAATTGGGGTTCCATAGGGACCATTCTGGTTGTTAAACGCTGAGATGGTTGGGGAGAAATCATTTTTTCCTCCCTGTGAATGTTTTTCCTCATCCCACAATTCGTTTCTAGATGGAAACAATTTGGGAAAGCCCAAACCCATGGCCATCCTGTTGAAAAATCCATTGATTTGGCTTGAACTTGAGTGTAAGCCTCCAGGGTTCTGATGTAGCCTGATAAACCCAGCTGTGGACTGGCTTGGCTCAGATGAAATGACCAATTGGCTGTGAAAGAGTGAATGTCCCATTTTCCTTGTAAGAATCAAGCCCAACTCAGGGGTGGTAGTTGTGTTGAGAGATTGATGAACACAACTGGCCTATGGTTGGTTGGAACGTTGCAGCGACATAGCTAGTTGTTTGGGACAATTGCACAATGAAGATGAGTATATTCTTATGTGTATTTAATTCTGCAATGTCATTTCATTATTGACTGTTATGTTTATGAAGAGCAGTGCATGTAGTGGATCTTGCTTCTGCTGTGCTTATTTGGATTATACACCTGCACATGTGTTTTTGGTTTTATGAATCTAATCAATTGGCTGAGTTTTTATGTGAAAGCCCCAGAGATTGGCATCATGTTCCCTCCCTTGCCTTGGATGGATGGGTGGGTACGTGACAGATGGTATTAGAGCTGCTGGTTGCAGCATTGGGCCTTCATGGGCTACCTGTCACAACTTGCAGAGGTAAGTATGCTTCCTGCCCAGCATAGACTGTTAAGAAAAATTTTAAATTTTCAAAATTCATCAAAAAAAATTTCTATGTATCTATGAGTTTTCTGCCAAAAAAACTGAGCCGGCGGAAAAACTCAGTGAGTTGTTCTGCAACGGCGGAAGAAATCGACAAGTTGGCCCGAAGTTGCAGAAGTGCCCGGGGAAAGGAAGATAAAATTTCAAAAATTTCAAAAAAAATTTCTAAGTATTTTTCGGCGTCCAAGAGAAAATTTCGGAAGAACTCAGCAAGTCGCCCTGCAATGGCGGAAGGACTCGGCGAGTTGGTCCGAAAAACTTTCTAAGTGTTTTCGGCGTCAAAGAAGAAATTTCGGAAGAACTTGGCGAGTTGCTTCGAAACAGCGAGAGAACTCGGAGAGTTTCTCCGAAATAGCAGGAGAACTCAGCAAGATGGTCCGAAACGGCGGAAGGTTTTTCTAAGTATTTTTCAGCGTTCAAGAGAAAATTTCGGAAGAACTCGACAAGTCGCCCCGCAACGGTGGAAGAACTCGGCAAGTCGCCCCGCAATGGCGGAAGGACTCGGCAAGTTGGTCCACAATGGATTGGAAGGAAAAACTGAGTCTTCGACCGGAAGAACTCGGCAAGTTGGCCCGAAACAGGTCGGAAGAACTCGTTGAGTTGCTCCGAAACAAGGAATTTCAGCCATTTTCCAGGGAGATTTTTCAAGTGCCGAAAGTTGAAAAATGCCATGTAACTTGTGCGCCAGATTGCACGAAATGGAAAGATTTACAAAAAAAAAAAAAAAAAACGAGGGCGCTGCCCTTGACCCACCCTGCAGTGGTGCAGGGAATCCTTAAGGGGGCAAGCCCCCTTGACCCCCGTCGTCCCCCGGAGACAGTCGTTGAAAGTGTGAAATGCATTCTCTATGCTTGAGATGAGGAGCAGGAATTGCATAGAAGAGTGTGGAGGCCTTATTAAGAGTAATTGAATGTCATATACATTGCAGAAGAGCAATGGGAGCAGCAAGGAAATGATAATAAGAGGGAAATTCCTCACCTTAAACTATTTCTGTTTATAGCATAAGAATTGCATGTTTGGAAAATAGCAAGAATGAATGTTATACACATATGTATATGTTGAATTGCTAATTCATGGGAAGATCATAGCTAATGGTCGTGTGTATGCTTGGTAGGGAAGCCAAGAAAAAGATCAGTTATGATGTGGAGGAGGAACTCCATGTCATGATGGAGATTAAAAAGGGAGAATTCCTTCACTCCTCTCTTGCTATTGTATTTATATTTCCCAAGTTTTATATGCTGAAAATTATGGCATAGGGATGCTGTAAATGCAAGAGAATAATGCATATGAATTAGTTGGCATGATTAGAGATTCATTGCGTAATGCGTGTGAATTGGTTATGCATGAGCATGATGTTGCATATTGATAAACTAGTGAAGTTACACATGCCATAGCCCACTAATGGTAGTGCCTATGATTGATGGCAACTAATGTTGTAGGAACCAGATCATAGAAGCATGATTGAAAATGCAAGATATTGGATAAATGAGATGAATATGCACTAGTTGGAATACTAACCGACATTGCATAGTGCATATGAAAATGTTTGTACATGTATATGATACTGCATATTGGTAAAATAGTGAGGTTTTACATATGCAATAAACCACTTAAGGCCATTATGGTGGTTGTTGATAATTGGTTGTAGGACCAAAGAAAACCGAAGCATGGCTAAAGATGAGGATGATGTTGTTGAATATAACCAACAACCTTGTGAAGAAAGGATGGTGCAACAAATCTGTGATCATGAGGTTGGAAAATGACTGTGTAGCCTTGGTAAGAGGCCAACTGATCAGGTAACATCAAGCGATGTTAATAACAACCATGCAGTTAAGGGTTAACTATGCTTAATTGCATGAATGTTGAAAGAGGATTTGGTGAGTCTCTTCAACTATGCTTAAACTATGGTGATTTGGTTTGCATTGAGTGCCTGAATGTGAATTCCAACACACCAAGTATGGTGAGGTGTGGGTAGGTGAAGGCTGGGAGCCTTACACCCTATTGTTTCTAGAAACCTCAATGCATTCATATGAATTCATATCATGCCATTTGTGAAAATTGGTTGTGAGTTTAACAGCCAAAGCAACTGAGGACTTATGGACCTATCATGGTAGTGCATGCTGTATGTAGTAATCATGGTTAGGACATAGTATGTTTGAATGCATAGTATTCATGAAATCATGCAAGATGGCATTGAAGAGATGTGCATTGAAATATTCGGTAAATGTTGTAAATATGCATGCATGTGTAGATGCACATGTTGAAATGTATTGTGTGAATGCATGGGTGTGACATATATATGTTTCAATGTAGTTAGATAATAGATGAAATGGTGGACTATTGCTAATCCTGAGACCATTTCATAAGCTGCTACGAATGCAGGAGAAGGACTGCATGAATAAGGTAGACATGTGATGGGCTACCAGAGCACTCTGTTGTAAGGACAAAGCTGCATGGAATATGAAGTAATGAGTATTGACATTTATTTAAATTGCATGGACAGTGTGACTATGTCTTGCAATTTTATTGTGATAATGATGCATATATAGAAATGTATATATTTCATTGCATTTCAAATGTTAAACAGCTGAAGGTGTTTGTATTATTGAGTATTATAATTCTGAGATCACTTCAGTGATTGTTATGGCAATGAATGATTATGTGCATAGCTACTCACAACGTGTTTGGCTGATTGAAGTTTTAGTTTTCAGGTAGAAAAGTCTTGCGTATGGCAATGAGGACAAGTCCATAGTAAAGACCGAGATCTACCATGTGCAGAAGCCAAAGGTTATGAGAAGGTTCTCATGGTTGTAATTTATGCATGAAACAAATCTAAAATTGTCTGGTTTAAGTTTATGAGAATAATCTCATAGTTGCAAATCTAATTTATGTAGGAAAGCAGATTTACAAATTTCAGATTTGAGAATTTGCTTATAATTGCTAATGATTGTTTGGCTTATATAGAATTGTGTCAGGAGGACATGTTGTAGGTGGATGTTCAAGTGTGGTAGGAAGGGTGAAACCATAATGGATAGAGTGATATCACTTACGAGAGCCAAACAGAGGATAGCCTCATTGCTAAGCAAATCAATTTCTGTAGGAGACAGAATTGTAAATTCATGTTGAATTTAATTATTAATGTTATTGATTGGTTATGAAACAATCATATTTGAGGATTATTGCTAAATGTTGATGACTATTTGGCTATTTGATAAGTGTGCCAGGATGACGCATTGCAGGAAGACCATGTGTGATGGCCTGCAGAAGCCAAACTAGATGGGAAGGATCCCATGCTTTGGAAATGGGTTTCGGGTGAAACGCCATTGTAAACGTTGATAATGTCTCAGCCGAACTGCATGTTGGTAAAGCATGTGAGTGAGACAGTAAAATTATGCCAAGAAGGCATGTGTGGGTTAAGGAACGTGAAAATATTGGCGTGGCAACCCAAAGGACTGTTGACTCAGAGAAGGGAGCCCCCATTCTTCGCCAATAAAGAAAAGATGCATCTGTAAAATGGACGAGTATTCTATAACCCCAGCTAAAGAATATACATGTCTGGCTACTAGAGTTAATATGCAAAGCATGTTTTATTATTTCATTATTATTCCAGACTGCTTGAGTATGATTAGGTCCTACATGGCTCACATCAGAAAGGGATGCATACCTTTCAGATGTTGGGTTATGATAAGGGTTGTCAATATTGACTACACCCTAAGGGAATGGACGCATTCCTGGTGTTTCAATACTTGATAGTGAATGTTATGAAATATGGTTACAATTTTAGAGCAGCAATACTGATGAGTCTGCTTATCCCTCTTGTGCTATCAGCTTACAAAGATGCAATTTGGTGTTGCACGTAAGAGGCAAAGTGAAGAAAGGGTGCTCAAGAGGACTGTATGGGCAGTGGTAACCTTTCTACGCTCACACTAAGGGACACTGGAAAATATGGAAAGGCCCGAGGAGCTGTGTTGCAGAAAAGGGGTATCATCCTTGTGTAGTGTGAGTAGGTATTGTGGGGCCATGCTAGCCTGCAGTCAAGTGAGTCACTTATGGAGTTCTTGGAAGGAACCACTGGTTGCATAAGAGAAGGAGCCACGTAATCATGTTATGTTGTTCATATTGCCTGATAAACCCAGTCGATGTACTGGCTTGGAAATGGTTGTTGGATGCCTGATAAACCCAGTCGGTGTACTGGCTTGGCATGTTGTTAGATTGATGCCTGACAAACCCAGTCGGCGTACTGGCTTGGCATTGCTTATTTGCTTGTTGTGGAGGTATTGGTTATTTGGGTGTTATTTCATGACAAACCCAGTCAGAGAATTGGCTTGGAAATAGTTATTGAATGCTTGATAAACCCAGTCGGTGTACTGGCTTAGCATACTGATTTTTGAAATGCTTGATAAACCTAGTCGACGTACTGGCTTAGCATACTGATGTTAGGGATTCCTGATAAACCCAGTAGACATACTGGCTTGGCATTGCCTATTCGAATGATGTTGTGGAGCAGCATGTGTGCTGGCCAAGCATCCACCCCACAGGTGATCCGAGGCTTGTAAAGCAGAGAAGGAAACCTGTGGAGTGGCGAGGAAAATATGCAATACAGATAAGTATTCATTTTCATTTATTTCTTGTTTGGAATAATGAAGATTTTAGGTACAAGTCTTATGACAACCAAGCTAATACACTGTTGTTTCTTTGTTGGAAACCTTGGCCGTTGCAGGAAGTAAGGACCCTGAAAGAGCCACAAACGCTTGGTAAAACCAGAGAGTAACTGGTTGGGGGCTATAAATTTCTTGTTAGAACCAGAGAGTAACTGGTCGGGCGCTAGAAAATTCTTGGTAAATCCAGAGAGTAACTGAGGATTGATAAGTTCGGAGAATAGTTGGTGGGAACATTAACCACTTGATGTTGTGGAGCAGCCGGCATGCTGGCCAAACATTCATTAATTAATTGATAAAAACCAATCGACGTACTGGCCTGGCATTGCCTATTCGAATGGTTGTGGAGTAGCCTGCATGCTGTCCCAACATTCATTATTGTAACCAGGAGAAATCCAATGCTTGGAAAGCAAAGAAGGATCTCGTGGAATAAAGTGAAGACATTCGATACAGATAAGTATTTGGCTATCTTGCAACTTCTTTCTTATGAATATACGTGTGTATATGATTTGATTATGATTTCTCAAACTCTTGTCTAGAGATAAACCCTATGAAAATACACTAAACACGTGAATTGATTCAATGTTTGAGTGTAGGTATTGTTGGAAGCAAGGACTATGAAAGCATCTAGAGGATGCATGTGGACATGTGACTGTCCTAAACAGAGCTCAGAATGAGTAGTAATGAAAGATGGTGCTAGTGGACATGTGTGGGTCCTAGCAGCCAAAGGTTCTGTAAGTAGCAACGGGGAAGGGTTCCCTAGCTGGAAAGCATTAGACATACCCTAGACACTATGTGTCATAGCCAAGAAAGGGCAAGTCAAGTGTTCACATTGAAGTGAAAGAGGCTAAGGAGCGTAGAACTACAAGTGAGGGTGTGGCTCCGGATTGGAACAAGACTAAGAGGGGGAAACTCTTACTCTTCTCTTTCCTTTTGACTGATGCATCTTAAAAACACAAGGATTGTTGAGTGCATGTCATAGCTGGAAATAGATTGTGTTTAATTGCTTGAAATGAATTGTGAATGCTGAATTAGTTATTTCCCTGTGAAATGATGAACATGGATGAGTTCATGTATATGTTGGGAAAGCATGAAATGTGTGGAAGTCTCATGAGTAAAGCATGGACGTTCCAAGTCAATTGAGAAAATAATTGACTAATTTTGATATTGTGTTATGCTTGTCCTAACAGGAATTGCCATAATGAGTCTCACAGGTGAGACATTGAAAGCCATTGGTTGTAGTTGTTACCAACCAAGTGTTGATAGTGAGCAAATTGAGAACCAGTTGTGCACCTTGAACATGGCAACAGACTAAAAGCTATTTATTTTGGCTAAAGATCTTCCTCAAATAGTTGCAAGGACAGCAAGGAAGATGAAATCCATGAAATTCTAGACTTGTAGATCAGCTGGAAGATAAACAAACGGAAGGGATTTCTATGGAGCGATGCCCACCTGCAGAAATGGAAGATCAAAGCCAACAGGAGAAGTTTGTGAAGATCAAAGGGCTTGGTCCTGAGGACCCAAGTGAAGAGGTGAAATGTAGGACAGACCTGCCACCATTTGTGAATTTTGAAGCATGTGTAAAGTGGGTATATACTCTGAAGTATTGGAACACCGAGGACGGTGTTATTCCAAGGGGAGGGGAATGTCACGTCTCCATCTTGACCCTATCACATTAAAATTGTAAATGATGTAATATTGTTATGAAATCATGGTGAGGAGCTCAAGGCCAAGGCTCCGCCATCGATTTAGTGATGCATATGGCTTGTGTGCTATCCAGGCACATTGGAATTTCAACATCATGTAATATGCATTTTAATAAAAAATACCCACAACTAGCTATGCAATGCAACAAAGAGATGGGGGCATGATTTTACAAGGAATTGGGAGGGAAAACATTCAAACCCTTGAGCCAACCAAGTCAAGCCAAGTGTCAATAAGAGAACCCATCAAACCCTCAACTATCCATGTTGACTTTTGTACCCAATCATTGATTTTCTCCCAAGAGTTGGTTGAGGTAGTTAATGCCTTGAGGAATGAGAGGTATGGCTGTCCAAATTCGAGTATGGGCAAGCCACCCTGCATGGGAAATCGTATTTTGCTTCTTGGGAAAGAAATGAACCATGATTTCCTCTCCCAAGCCATTATCCATTAACCACTCTTCCTCCCTCACAAGTTTGGATCTATCGGGGCATTTTCCAGCCATGTTTTTGGGTGTTCTCCTTGATCCCCAGCTGGGATAGGGGCATTTTTGTATCGTATACCAGTGGGGAAGATGGAAAATCAAATTGGGGTTCCATAGGGACCATTCTGGTTGTTAAACGCTGAGATGGTTGGGGAGAAATCATTTTTTCCTCCTTGTGAATGTTTTTCCTCATCCCACAATTCGTTTCTGGATGGAAACAATTTGGCATGAACTTGAGTGTAAGCCTCTAGGGTTCTGATGTAGCCTGATAAACCCAGCTGTGGACTGGCTTGGATCAGATGAAATGACCAATTGGCCGTGAAAGAGTGAATGTCCCCTTTTCCTTGTAAGAATCAAGCCCAGCTCGGGGGTGGCAGTTGTGTTGAGAGATTGATGAACACAACTGGCCTATGGGTGGGTGGAACATTGCAACGACATAGCTAGTTGTTTGGGACAATTGCACAATGAAGATGAGTATATTCTTATGTGTATTTAATTCTGCAATGTCATTTCATTATTGACTGTTATGTTTATGAAGAGCAGTGCATGTAGTGGATCTTGCTTCTGCTGTGCTTATTTGGATTATACACCTGCACATGTGTTTTTGGTTTTATGAATCTAATCAATTGGCTAAGTTTTTATGTGAAAGCCCCAGATATTGGCATCATGTTCCCTCCCTTGCCTTGGATGGATGGGTGGGTACATGACAAACTAGATAGGAGTTTGGAAGGTGAACATAAAGGGTTCACAACTACAAGGATCAATGAGTGTAGACTCAAGATAGGGAAAAAATCCACTAGAGTTCTCTTGCTATTCTCTTCTCCTCTCGTCCATAAGCCATATGTGCTCAATATATAGTCCTCTCAAAGGTAGGTGAAAGGACACATCGAGGCATTACTCGGGAAGATGGAGAGCCAAAGGTCACCCAATGACCACTTTTTGGGAGTAAAAAGTAATAAATAGTGATTTTTACCATTTTACTTGATACCCGTGGGCTATAGTGATGCAAATCGCGGGTACGCATGCTATAATGATGCAACATGTAGGTAGGAATAAAAAAGGGAAAAATAGTGTCTGAAGGATATAAGTGGATCTGAGTCACTGAAATGGATCCTACAGGGAAAATAATGCTGATGCTCACAGGGTGAAAGATTACAATGTAACAGATGCCCCCTGTAATGCTTCCATTGGCATTATAAATTTTAATCTAATTAAACATAGATTTTGTGACTAAGCAACATATAATCAATGTGTAACCATAACAAGATATAAACAACATGCAATAGCATCAAATAACTTAGAATTTTTTTTAAAACTTCATTGGTGAATCACACAACATAAATTAACATCATAAATCATGTAGCAATAACATCATATGAGAAGTTTACAACAACATATAAACAATTTAAAATCACAAGAAAAATACCTCGTTATAAGAATGGTGTTGGAGTCCAAACTGAGCAAGCTTCCCTCTTCTTCTCCTCGAGTTGCTTCCATCTTTATTGCCCAAAGCGGGACCACGGTTTTACCTCCCAGCCAACTAGGGGCCTAACCGGCTCCCTAGCCCTAGGAAACCATTGAACGGTCCCATCCAAATGGCCCCCTGGCCCTCCGTGCCCGAGACCCCCAAAGAACAGAACAGTGATGCACTAGTAGGCTATGTATCAAATCTTCCAAGAGTTCTCAAACTCTTCCAAACTTCTCATACCCCAAATTATCCAAAATACCTCTTCCTATCAAAATTCTTACCAAAATATCCTTCTAGAGAAAAGACTCCCCTCTTCTTATCTCAAGTCTCCTAATTATATCAAAACTTCTCATCATCCTCCTCATCCATCAATAAATTCCAAAAATAATAGTCAACAATCAATAAATTCATTTTCTAGAAAAAATGTAGCAATTTGATTTAAGTAATTTAAATATTAATAAACATGGTTGCAAAGTCTTACTTGTCATCCTCCCTTCTTAATGCAACTATGACAACTCTTTTCTAAAAATTTGTGCAAATCCTATCTATCCATTTATTTATATTATCCTTTCATTCATAAGTCAAATAAGATATTTTCATATACTATATTATACTATGACATAATTTATATTATATGTATATAATTATATATGTAATTCAATAATACAATCAATTTATGTAAATCTAAAACATATTTCACAAGTCAACAAACTCATACTTTCAACAATTCATCAACCAATATACTATTAGCTAATATCACCATATTAATTTATTCATCGATCGACCAATCATAGTATTGTACTCACGAATTGGCGTATGCATGGCCAGTGCACACGTCTTAAGCGTGGGTACTAATAATCACATTTAATGCTCATAATAGATCATTATTACATGCGCTCAAACAACATATAGAAGTGCAATTAATCAATGCATCATTCATTATTCATAATCATTCATACATAATCAATAAGACAAAATTACATAAATATAATGATGAAATCAAGCATATAATCACAATGGTTAATAACAATCAAGAACACCATCCAATCCACCATGGTCCCATCCATCCCATTAGTAGTCCAACCCCCTAATCACCACCACTTCCATCTCCTGACCTCACCATCCCGTCCTCTGCTGGAATATACCATGGAATCTCGACTACGCTTATGACCATGTATATAACCCGTAAGTGGAAGTGTCGATCGACCACATCGACCAAGCTTCCCCAGCAGGCACCCACTAGTCGTCATCACACATCCACGGAAGCGTGCTCAGCACAACCCTCCCACGACTCTGGGTTTCGGAGGTTCGATGGTGGGAAATGCCTCCACCCCTCCTAATAGTACTAGGGTCAATGCCCTACATCAACCATACTATGCCATCACTGATCTAAGGGGTCTTGTCATCGAACAACCACTTTGGGCAAGTCGTAGTTCTTGTCAAAACCCACACTTACCCACAAGTCATAGAAATATTGGAATTCACAATTAAATAGCATGAAATTTGATATAACATCATTATACTCATGATGTTCAATACATCTCGTGCCCCTTTGCAATATAGGAATCTGCCTATCTCATAGCCAATCAATATGTGGAATAGTTCATCATTAACATGAAACATATATATATCCATACCCAACTCTTTCAAGTGTTAATCCATATCACTAATACAACATTTACAAATAATCATGTAAGTACTTTTGCAAACAACTAAATTAGCATTCCACGTATGGATATTCTATATTCAATTTGTATGTTCAATATGAAGTAACATATCCATTGCCATTAATAAATTAACTAGTAAATTCCATTTACCATACAACCTCACTGGAGTCCACATGTGCACATAACAATCATCTTAATCAATCTATCTTCGTCAAACAGATAATAAGCAAATACAATGCTAAGCTAATTCACATTAGAGTTTTTTAATTAATTTGACTATCAATATATGGGGCATTACATACACCCACCCTTCAAGAAACTTCGTCCCGAAGTTATGGTCATTCATAATTTTAAGAAAAATATCAACACCATATACCTTTTCTTTCCGACTAAAATACCTTAGTCATGATAGTCCCATGAGACCTTCACATGATCAACATGTCGTTATTATATAGTTTTATATCTTCCATCACATAGGATGTGTGATCAAGTTACGCTTTACATGTTTATATACACAATTTATCTAACTTCATCAAGGTTTATCAATTCATTTAGTCCTAGTTAGTTAACATATAATCATAATCTGTTGTTGTTTTCTATATCATAGTTCATAAGAATACCTTGTCTCCCCTATCGCATTTCCTTAGGTTCAAGGTGTATTTTTATGACTAATTTATTGATTCTTAGCTTCATTGAATATTTTCTAATAAACACCATTTACTTCCTCATTAATAATTTTAATGATATCCAAATTTCCACGGTATTTTAATGAATTACTATATAATAACTTAGTAGTGCTATATCTATCTTCCAAGTACACTTTATCAATTAACATTTGCGAAAGGACATCTTTTACACGTGAGTCTCACGTTATCCACAAAATACTTATGATTTCAATTTTAACGCATAGATCGTTTCCAACCTTATAGTTTTAACTAATTTGTGTAATAGTGTGATCAACTCATGAACATCATGAATCTCGACCTACATAAATACATAGGTACATCATATAGCTATAAGTTATATGACAAGGCTTCCACATTATCCACAATACCTTAGTCTATTTTCACAATGTGAAGGGAGCTTCTTTACTTAATGCAATTGATTGGATATGTATACCCACCATGATGCATATGACTTATAAATGCTATACACATACTCATCCTACTTACTTATTCAATGGTTTGGGTAAAATACACATGTTCCCACATAATTAACCTCCTCATACCTTAATGTGGGTAAAATAAATTTTCTATCAAGCCCAAGGCATTGCTCGAATATGATCCCCATAGGAAGTTAATCTTCGTCTACTCATAACTTGGTTAATGCAAGACATGTTTCCCTTTATGATCGCCTCTCCTAATTCTAATTTTGAAGTATAACTCATTCGTGAGTCAACTATTCATGACCTTATCCCATTATTTCAAGTCTTATTAATTATAGTCAATTTATACTTTAATTTTAATTATCACTACATCTTGATTGGTGTTATATGTTCACCACCCATCAAGGGATTGGCATGCCACAATTTCCTCCAATTAGGAATATTTACTAAAATTTTATTAAGTATTGTCTAAGAATATATATATGCTTATTGGTTTCACGGTCATTACTATTGACCTCGTTTACTTATTACTTGATATGATTAGATCCAAACATGGTCAATGTGAGATCTAGGGTCTTCTTTGTCGTAGCTAATGAAGAGCATTCCCCTTGCCAACACGACTATTACATGATGCATAATTGTAATAATGCATAATTGTTCGAGAATCAATTTCTTATAGGGGTTCATTACTACAATCCATAATTCGTACTTGGTAATTATTACACCCTTATTTGCTTTCCCTCAACATTTCATTTTCAAGTTAGGATATTTATATACATGTCTTCTAGGTGAATAATATAGCTTTTGCACTCATTATGCATGTCTTTGTATCAATCTTTATTTTAACCACTCGGTCATTCATACACAATTTTGTAAAGGAAATTTCCTTAGTCACATAGACCGTTATCATTCCTTACAATTTTTATGAGGACATTCATTACTTATACTCATATTGTTACGTAGTTCTCACTATAATTCTACTTAAATAAATTATTGTTACTCATGTGGTTGTGCTATTATTCACATGCCTCTGCTTAATTGACTAAAATTTCCATGAATTTTGTTCCACATAAATATTATTTAATGCCACATGCTTCATATTGACATTTACATGTTATTAATTATGTAAGGATATACATCTAACCTTTATATTATTTGTGGTACATAATTAATAAATAAATCAGTATTTATTTTATATTTGGAATCACTAGATTTGTTAACATTTTCATACAACCCTTCCACATTGTGCAGTATGAGAAGTTGAACCTTAAATTTAATATACATTTACTTATTATTCAAGCTTCACATATTGACTTATATATTATATATTAGTGAAGATAAATATTTAAATAATAATAAAGATGTGGTTGTTACCTTGTTTTCATCTTTATGATCTATTTGTAATTCTTTTACTACATTACTACCTATAATCACACCAACCTCTTTACAACCTTGTTATTTGATTATGAGTTTGTTATCTAATTATGAGTTGTAATTTAATTACACCAGCATAGATCCATCCTAAACGTGGATCTATCAAGCCTAGAGGCATCCATCAAGGGTCTAAGATTACACTGATACCTTCTCACATAAAAGACCAAAACCCTTAATTACAAGGAACGTTCAAATATTTAAACCTTGACATGTTATAATTATTTGATTCCTAAGGCATTTCATTTATTGGGGCAAACCAAACATAAGCCTTACTTCAATTTTTATTTTTATTTTTTTATATGTGAAAAGTGTGTTTGAGTTGTTATAGTATCTATAATAATATTGATCATTACTTTAATTTAGTTTATTATATTATTTTATTTATGGATTTTCCGTATAAACCATTTCAAATTTTAAGATTTTTTTTTTCCTATATGTACAATCCCCCCCCTTTTTTTCTATCTTCTACAATCTATAAATTGAATATATATATATATATATATAATGTAATTGACTTTAAAAAAAAAAAATTTGACCTACCTTTTAACAATCTCTTAACTTTAAATCTAACACGGCCCAAGCCAAAATTTGTTTAAGTGGAAAGAAAGGTAAGCTTAGACCTCCATTTGTTGAGGTTGTTAGTGTTATGAATTCTTAATAAGATAAATTAAATTTGAACAAGTGTAAATTTTAAATCTACACAAATGGTACAATGTACAATATGGCAAAAATATTTGTGTGTATTCAATCCCTTAGAATCATGCTTATCTCATAATTCACATTCTTCATTTCACATAAATAGATTTGCATCTAATTTTTTTTATTTTTTTCACATATTTATAACATATGTTGAGTTGGACACTACTCATGTAAACCAATTACACATTCCTTTTATAAATAGATTAACCAAATTAAATGTATTTAATAACTAAACCAACCAAAACCAACTAAGAATATAATATTCACACTATTATCATTTATTACTCATTTTACAACATATTAAATATATATAACTATTCATTTACTACTCCTTTTACAATATATTAAATATATATACAATATTAAATATATATATAATAGTTATATATTGATTTTTGTTATTTATTTTATATATATATATATATAACCAAAAATAAAAATAAAAAAACATAATTTTAACCACGAAAGTTTAATCCACTGAAGAAATTTCAAATTATAAATAAATAAATGAAATTATAACCAATCTTCACCATCATAAATTGGTTCATATTATCATAACGTAGATGCCGATCCTCCTCCTACCTAAACTGTAGGTCTGAAATTTTTTAATATATCATATTTCTGGGGAACAATCCCAGTAACAACCTCCGTCGTCCTATTCTTATTCCATGTTATTGAAATTTATGTAATTTTGAAGTTCATTATTTTGGCAACCAAATATATATATATATATATATATATATATATATATATATATATATGTTCACCCAAATTTTCAAAATTTAAAAGATTTATTTTTAAACTAACAAAGTATGCATTTCCTAAAATTAGCATACTATTATATATATAAATGGTTCTCAAATTCTTTTCTTAATCTGCAGTTTCATCGTTGCAGGACGAGTTTCACATGCCACAAAAATCCACGCATTACATGTGCAATGGAATCAGCACTTGTGGAAATTACTAAAAGCTTTCATTATTAATCTATAACATGAATGGGCATACAGCCATGTCAGTACTATACTGATCATCAAACTACAGGTGTAGAAGATATTGTAGTTGAAGTCATGGATTTTAATTGGGAGTTTATATATATATATATTTTACAAAGACAATTTTATAATCTTTAACTCATACCCAAAAGTTGTTAATATTCAATATTTTATTAAATATTTTGAAGATTATAATGTGATTTAAATCAATTATTCTCAAAGTTAAATTCTGAGTAAAATCATGATTTTTTGTGTGTGTGTGTGTGTGTGTTTTTTTTAATAGATCTTGTACTATACTAACACATATTTTCACTTTAAAGCCTTTACTCAATTAAATTTTTTTTTTTTTAATTTATTAATATGCTTAAACTATATCAGTTTTAGAAAGACATTTAATTAAGTTCTTTTTTGAAAAACTTCAACGAATTGTCATCAATGAAGGGCCTGATAGCGTTCTCGATTTTGCATTTAGCCTATCTGTGTAGTTTGTGAACAATGAACAATTGCTTTGTTGAATGGTGCAGTAGATCATAATGCAAATTGTTCTTTTATTTGTATGCATTTCTCTTGTTTCATTTACAATCTTTTCTTCTTCTTCTTTTTTAACCTAAGTATTTCATACAATTAGATAAACATTATTATTAAATTTATTTACTTGACTCTTTTTTTTTTCTTTATATATATATATATATAGATTTAGGCTTCAAATGATGTCCACGCCCTACATACGTAAGCTAGAAGGATGCGTGCTAAAGATGACCATGTCTTACAAAATCTGAGCAAATGAAAATATCAAGATTTGATATTAATCTCTTCCCAAATACGGCACTGTCAAAACCTTCAAAGGATTTTAGTTTCTTTTGGGGCCCTCACCTCACTACCCAATGTTTAGACTTTATGATGCATTTATAACCTTGGGCACAACCATTGAGGGAGTTATTACGGACAAGGATGGGCGTCGCCAAACCTTATACCTTATTTTAATATTTTATTATAAAAAAATACAGAGTTTTCTTTTCCACCGTCATTGTTTGAATAGAAGATACCCGATGTCGAGTATTTTAAGTAGACTTCAGGATGAAGGATTAATGGTGCTGATTGCAGTACAATCTGTAATCACATCAATTGTAGATCTCGAAATATCTCTTAGTTATTTTATCTTATTAACTTAATGCCTGCAATCAGTTTTCCTATATGCACAGGGAATTGGGAAGTGGAAACTTGGTTTTGAATTGTAAAATCCTCAAGGTACTAAATTAAATGAGGTAAGGTAAGGATGAGAAATTTATCTAGAATCGTCATTCAGTATATATATATATAGTCCCATCCATCAATTGGTCACTTCAGCCACTGTTCAGCGAGTTACTTCATTCTCAGTTAACTGTTCCGCGAGTTACTTCATTCTCCCACAACAGAATTCGAGGCAAGGACTTTGCCGACCGTGTCAATGTCATAAATGTTTTGATATCAATTTATGGTTCTGTTACTATTGTGGTTTACATATTGCATGCGGTCTGGTTGTTATTGCTCCCATTGACAATTTGGTTTTAAATTCTCTAAGAAATAACATCCATTTTCTCATTAAAAATAGGATGTCAAACTTTATTCCATCTTTAACTGATGCAATTAATATTAAACCGATCTCTCTATTACCCCCCAAACTGTGAAGTGCACTTATAACTGGATATTTCATATCCATAAAACGCAGGTATTGTTTTTATTATTATTATTAATTTTTTTTAGGAAGGAATGGAGTACTCAGTCCCAGACCAAATTGATTCTCTGGTGCCTCTCCATTGTAAACAATGAAAAGGGTTCTAGTTTTTTTTTTTTTTCTTTCCCGGAAGGAATGGCAGCAAGATCAACTGGAGGAATTACGCCCAGCTCGATCTCACATGGACATGGGCTGCTTGGCTTGTATGGAAACATTGATATCTTCAAAGAGGGACGTGCACACAACACACTCCAGGAGGCCGCCCAAGGCCGTGGCTTCTTGCAGCTACTCTGCCTGCCTCTCCAGAAAACCTACACCCATAACCTAGTCTACAAGGCAACTGCAGAAATAGCTAGCCACCCGATATTAAGTAGATAGGTTTCAATGCCGGGAATCAATGCGGAGATGCCACTGCTACTCATTCGATTCAGGTAGCCATCACTTTACTACGAGAGAGTTTAACTAATACTAATAAGGTTGCTTCATTCCCAGTTGTTCTGATTTTCTGGCTCGGATATTTTTATCATTCTTATTTTATCCCATAGATCTTATCTTACATCATCGTTATTTCATCTCATCTTATTTCACTAGCTAGTTGGTGTTCCCTTGTCTTTCCCGATCGAGGTGACTAGCTGGTTGGTGTTCCCTTGTCTTTCCCGATTGAGGTGACTAGCTAGTTGGTGTTCCCTTGTCTTTCCTGATCGAGGTGAAAGCTATCCCTTGATTTATAGGTTTCCTTTATAGGTTGGTTGGTTGGTTATATAGATAGCGAGGCATACAAATACATTCTCCAGGAGAACTCCATGATTCACGTTTACCAGGTCCCGCTCAAGTAGCAAGTCAGGTTCGTCGCTATCACAGGGTGAGCAGGATGCTAGCTTCTTGAGCTGCATCAAACCCCGCTGTAAAGTGATTTCGACAAGTTTTATGTACAAATTCTAGCCCTGCAGTTCTTTCCATTGAAATCCCAGAACCTGCTTCGTAAATAACTGGATCGTTTGGCCGGGCACCAGTCAGAGGAAACATAGAAATAATAATTTCAAATTTTTTTATTTTTTTTTTGGACACAGTGGGGCATATCATGGGGCCCTTCAAAGCACCCAATGGCGATATTTTTTTGGGCTTCGATGTTTCTTTACAGGAATTGAATCCAAGATCCTTCAAAGATAAGGAATTTTTTTTTTTTGTGTGGCGTGTAGTTGCTTTTTGACAAGCCAAAGGGGCGCAGCCCTGGCTCTAACTGTATTTCTTATATATGTTTCTTGCTATAGCGAGTCTGCCACGAAGGGAGTAACCCTAGGGGCATGGCTAGGTTTTACTTGCAGTACTACTTTTAACATTTTGTGGTTTGCTGTAGAAAAGGCGGTGCTTGTACTCTTTGTTTTAAGTGTACCCAGTTTTGTAGGAAACATATCCATATTTTAATTTCGTGGTATTTTGCAGGTTCTCATAGGTTTTTTTTTTTCAAAAGGTTCTGTTTTGTTCAAATAAATATCAGTTTTTTTTTAATCGACAATAATGCGAGCAGGACTAAGCACAGTGCAGCAGACCCTAACCCAAGAGGTGGCTGCGACTCTTTTTGGAAGCCCCTGCTAGCCATCTGTGCCAGGCTTGCTTGGAAACGACTTCAAAGTTTAGGGGTTCGTGATGAAGTCACTGGCAATAGCAATGATGGGATTAGAAGACTCATAGAAATTCAAAACATTCATTCCATTAAGGTTTATTGGTATTAGAGAGCAATCATTGAAGACTATTGCAGAGCATGAGGTTCTATTTTATTGAAGATTTCCACTACTTCAGGTAGGAAACTCATGTTTATTAGTATTGAGAATACTTAAATATTACACATATAAACCTTGTCGGTCTGATCCAACTCTAATTTCACCATGAAGTATGTTGTTGTATATGTTTGTGGGTATATTCAGACTTCACAAATACATATAACCAAAAGTTTAAGTACTTCATCTACAGAACCCGTAAGGAGTTTTTCTGTGTCACCATATAAACATAGGTTTTATAGGCTCATCAGTATTAATAACCCGTCAACATTTCAAACACAAGTAAACCTTGTTATTTTGTTCCAACTCTTACCTCATAATGGAGAATATACCAAACGGTTTTAGAGACTTAGTAGCGAGAATCCATAAATATTTATTCTCTGTTTGCATAAAACTAAAATTTTACAGGCTTAAGAGCACTTAGAACCAGTAAATATCAACATACCCAAAAAAAATTTAAACCATGTGTATTTTATGTTGTATTCAAGTTTACTTCTTCATTTACAATGGAAATTCAGATTTCACATTTATTTTTTTTCAGTTTATGCAAGCCCTTCAAGTTCCAGTTGTTGAACCAAGAGATCTGATACCATGTGTAATGCTTCCATTGACATTATAAATTTTAATCTAATTAAACATAGATTTTGTGACTAAGCAGCATATAATCAATGTGTAACCATAACAATATATAAACAACATGCAATAGCATCAAATAAATTAGATTTTTTTTTAAAAATTCATTGGTGATTCACACAACATAAATTAACATCATAAATCATGTAGCAATAGCATCATATGAGAAGTTTACAACAACATATAAACAATTTAAAATCACAAGAAAAATACCTCGTTATAAGAATGGTGACGGAGTCCAAACTGAGCAAACTTCCCTCTTCTTCTCCTCAAGTTGCTTCCATCTTTATTGCCCAAAGCGGGACCAAGGTTTTACCTCCCAGCCAACTAGGGGCCTAGCCAGCTCCCTATCCCCAGGAAACCATTGAACGGTCCCATCCAAATGGCCTCCTGGCCCTCCGTGCCCGAGACCCCCAAAGAACAGAACAGTGATGCACTAGTAGGCTATGTATCAAATCTTCCAAGAGTTCTCAAACTCTTCCAACTCTTCCAAACTTCTCATACCCCAAATTATCCAAAATACCTCTTCCTATCAAAATTCTTACCAAAATATCCTTCTAGAGAAAAGACTCCCCTCTTCCTATCTCAAGTCTCCTATTTATATCAAAACTTCTCATCATCCTCCTCATCCATTAATAAATTCCAAAAATAATAGTCAACAATCAATAAATTCATTTTCTAGAAAAAATGTAGCAATTTGATTTAAATAATTTAAATATTAATAAACATGGTTGCAAAGTCTTACTTCTCATCCTCCCTTCTTAATGCAACTATGACAACTCTTTTCTAAAAATTTGTGCAAATCCTATCTATCCATTTATTTATATTATCCTTTCATTCATAAGTCAAATAAGATATTTTCATATACTATATTATACTATGACATAATTTATATTATATGTATATAATTATATATGTAATTCAATAATACAATCAATTTATGTAAATCTAAAACATATTTCACAAGTCAACAAACTCATACTTTCAACACACAAGTAATACTTTCAACAATTCATCAACCAATATACTATTAGCTAATATCACCATATTAATTTATTCATCGATCGACCAATCATAGTATTGTACTCACGAATTGGCGTATGCATGGCCAGTGCACACGTCTTAAGCGTGGGTACTAATAATCACATTTAATGCTCATAATAGATCATTATTACATGCGCTCAAACAACATATAGAAGTGCAATTAATCAATGCATCATTCATTATTCATAATCATTCATACATAATCAATAAGACAAAATTACATAAACATAATGATGAAATCAAGCATATAATCACAATGGTTAATAACAATCAAGAACACCATCCAATCCACCATGGTCCCATCCATCCCATTAGTAATCCAACCCCCTAATCACCACTACTTCCATCTCCTGACCTCACCATCCCGTCCTCTGCTGGAATATACCATGGAATCTCGACTACGCGTATGACCATGTATATAACCCGTAAGTGGAAGTGTCAATCGACCACATCGACCAAGCTTCCCCAGCAGGCACCCACTAGTCGTCATCACACATCCACGGAA
This sequence comes from Larix kaempferi, assembly GCA_027924585.1. Lineage (NCBI taxonomy): Eukaryota > Viridiplantae > Streptophyta > Pinopsida > Pinales > Pinaceae > Larix > Larix kaempferi. Next base: position 901,699 of record BSBM01001649.1, on the reverse strand, counting down.
GCGTGCTCAGCACAACCCTCCCATGACTCTGGGTTTCGGAGGTTCGATGGTGGGAAATGCCTCCACCCCTCCTAATAGTACTAGGGTCAACGCCCTACATCAACCATACTATGCCATCACTGATCTAAGGGGTCTCGTCATCGAACAACCACTTTGGGCAAGTCGTAGTTCCTGTCAAAACCCACACTTACCCACAAGTCATAGAAGTATTGGAATTCATAATTAAATAGCATGAAATTTGATATAACATCATTATAATCATGATGTTCAACACATCTCGTGCCCCTTTGCAATATAGGAATCCGCCTATCTCATAGCCAATCAACATGTGGAATAGTTCATCATTAACATGAAACATATATATATCCATACCCAACTCTTTCAAGTGTTAATCCATATCACTAATACAACATTTACAAATAATCATGTAAGTACTTTTGCAAACAACTAAATTAGCATTCCACGTATGGATATTCTATATTCAATTTGTATGTTCAATATGAAGTAACATATCCATTGCCATTAATAAATTAACTAGTAAATTCCATTTACCATACAACCTCACTGGAGTCCACATGTGCACATAACAATCATCTTAATCAATCTATCTTCATCAAATAGATAATAAGCAAATACAATGCTAAGCTAATTCATATTAGAGTTTTTTAATTAATGACTATCAATATATGGGGCATTACACCCCCTAATGTGTGAGGTCAGAGACTGATGCTACGATGGCCGAAATACATTATAAAACTTAGAAGTGGAGTGATGGAAACACAAGTGGAAAGAGCAGGTCACTCATCATAATACAATAGTATCTCTGAATACATGTCAATAATACAACAATCTGATACAATGGCCATGAATAGGCAGTACATAGTGAATACATGTCATAAGTGATCATAGCCATGATCCCTCTACAGTAAGATATGGTCTCCTACTGAAAAGAAAACAACTGGTGCAAACTGGAGGTACAAATTGCTGATATCTGAGAGGTGATATCTCAGATGTAAAGTCAAAGTCATAAGTATCATACTGAATGCCACTATCGCCTAGGGTCTTCTACACAAGTCTTCGACAGTGCAAGTCCCATCAAGTGAATAAAAGGAGCTGGGGTCGAACCTGATGAGATATCATTTGATTACCGGTCAATGATGTATATCGTTAACAGACGCGAGATAACCCACCAATAATGAAAATGGGCATCAAGGCACAGAGTACAATCATCGGAGTGTGAATAAATGGGTTGAAGTCGAACACTAGGATGAATCCATCAATCAGGGGACATTGATGTATTCCCCAAACTGTCGATGGTGAGAGAACTTGCCACTAATGACTGCAAGCCTCAAGGTACTCAACCGAACTCTAAGCCTCAAGTCCCGGAATAAATGGGTTGAAGTCGATGGAACGAGACTCGCTGGAAGGAGGGCATTAAGACATCCTCCATTGACCAGCACGAGGTACCAGCAATGTTGAAAGATTTGGAAGATCTCAGATGAAATGGACTGACTCAATAAGGATGGCCGACATGCAATAGTCAAGAGATTTGAGGAGTGGCCGACACTAGTTTCAGGACTTTCTTTGAACAAGAGCATGAGCAGATGGATAGACTGAGGAAGCATAGACTCAATATAGATGTGTAATGCAGGAGGCATCACAAAGGGCTCCATAATGACCGGAAGCTTAACCAATCGGTGGAGTAAACTAAGCAACAAGTATAGCTCCTAAGTCCCAACTATAGTCCCAACTCATAATATACGGAGTGGAATGAATGCTCTGTTCAAAGGCGACACAATAGCTGCCAACAAGAAATAGTGACCATAATCCCGTCCGGATTTTTGAAATATTTTTTTTTTTGGTCTTTTTCATATTTGGGAAAAGCTTGAAAAAGAATAAAATTGCTTATAGTACAACAAGTGAGGGAACGAGTGTCAAATAGCTAGCAGACTAGTCCCAAGCAGTGGAACATACCTATGATTTATGCAAGGAAGTGCGTGCAGGATGTGGACACTCGGGGGAATGTTCCTTCAGGGTAAAGGGTCATCAAGATGCGAAAGATAAATTAAGGCTCTGCTTGGATCGATAGGGGAAAAGTGCTCAGGCACCAGGCTAACAATTGAGTAAGCGGGAGCCGACACAAGGCTCAAGCAGTAAGCAGGATGATGCAATGCAATCACAACATGATATAAAAGGGAAGTCCTTTTTCGTAAAGTTAGTCTCCTCACCCGAAAAAGTGTAAAACAATGAGAGACGAACTCTTCTAGTCACGTATGACTAGAGTATACTTTTTTCGTAATTAATACACGAAGGTCCGGAAAAGGGGTAAACTTATACCTAAGTGGATGTTGCTTCAAATCCTTTAACGAGTTTGAAATAACAAGTATACTCGGCAATCTTGTTTGATTTTGAAAAAGTCTAACAAGGGCTTAAAAAAGACTTTATAAAATCTTTTCCGTAGAGGTTTAAAGAGCCCGAAGAAGTAAATTCGTGACCTCCTTACTGTTTTTAACGAGCTCAAAGGAGATATGGAAGAATGATCGTAATGAGAGCAGACGAGTGTCAGGGACATGAGAGACTAGTTCCAAGCGCATGGGACAAAGCTATACATAATGCAAGGAACATGAGCAAGATAAGGACACTCAAGGGGTGTCTGCAAATTCGGATAGTAATACGCTCTAATGCATCATAAAAATGGGGAGGCCTAAACCTATATGCAAGGTTCCGAATATGCCTGCCATGACCGAAGCAAATGTCGAAAAGGACAGGTAAACAAGTATAAGTCCAGCTAAGAATCCTGTCTCCAAGAAACATAAGTACCAAGATCATCTCTAAAACGTATGTAAAGAAAAATCTGATACAAGTCACTGCGGTAGAAGCATTTTCAACTTCACTATTGTTAACCTCATACATAACGTAGGTAGAGCTAACCACTGAAGGTGCCATAGTACCAATACTTGAGGGATCAAAATGATCATCTTCAAAATGAAGAGCAAAGCTGAAGGATGTGAAGGAATCTGTAGTGGCAAATTCATCATCACAGGAGTTGGAAATTATAGAAGTAAAATCGAAGTCATCAGGATCACCAATTTGCGGATCTATAGGAGAGTCTAAAGACTCGTCACTAGGGAAATAAGACTTTAATGTCAAACTGGGGCTAGACAAAACTATGCCTGGATCAAAATGTATGACAGACTATATTCTAGACTTATCTTGTTCAATGCGATCAAGGGTAGGAGGGGAATGAGATCTATGATAAAGATCCCCCCACGACTTGTCATCACCACCCATGGTCTCAATAAAAACTTCATATGAAGGTAAAATACCATCGAGGAAACCATGTGAACAAGATAGGTCGACTACACGCGCGGGCAGCATAACGGGATCTTCCTCTACTATCCATGAAGAAGAGAGATCCGAATCTGCAATGGCTTGTTGAACATCTTGAGAAGCAAGCTTGATTGCAGACAAGGGCATATCCGTTCCGATGTGCGAAACGTCTCCAGACGGGGAACTCGTGGAAGGTGGATCCCACGGATCACTAAAATATGAGGTCTGGAAAGGTACATTATTCAATGGAGGAGGCGCATGGTCGGTAATGGTTCCAATAAAATTCACAGGTGCAGAAAGATTATAAGTTCCCATCAATGAGGGGTACATTCCAACATCTATGTTCCCAGTTTCCGGCTGAGAATTAGAAACCTGCGGGACTACAGATCCCGTGGATGCTGCAGAAGGAGTGCCAACAAAATCCAGCTGATCGATCATCACAATATTTCTTTCATGGGGAAAGTAGATAACTCTAAATACAGTAGACGCGACAGCCTTCATAGCGTACATCTAGTTCTGACCTAGTAAAAGGTTGTAGTCAATGGACGCATCAACCACTTCGACTTCAATAGGCACATACTTACCTCCCAAGCAGACAACAAGGGAAGGGATAATTCCATGCGGCATAAAATATCTACTGTCGAATGTAGTGAGTGTAGTTCTAGACGCGAATAGAGGAGGAGAGCCAAGAGATTTCCAACAAGTTAACGACATTACTGACGCGGAAGCACTTTCATCAACCATAGTACATTTGACAAAGCTTTAAAGGAAAACCACCTGGATTTGAAAAGACACATGGTAAGGTAAGCGAGGCTGGACATCAGTAGTATCGAACTTGATAACACTAGGAGTTTGCCCATCCTGAACTCCTAACGCACTCAAAAGGGCATGCTTCTGAGAAGGACAGGCTTGCAAAACTTCCAGAGCCGACATGGCACACGGAGTTTGGCCCAAATCTTCTATGATGGAGTAGTTCTGGGCGGCTCGAGCATTGGGATTATGCGTAGAGCGCTTGAGAACACCTTTCGGTATCCGCGGCATAATGGAGGGCTTCTCGATATGCAAGGAAATGTTAGGAGGAGGGGGAGGCTCACTCCCCAAATTAGGTTGTGGTGCACCATAATCGCGCTAACGAGTAGCAACACAAACCTCGGACTGAACCATATTCACACATCCATAAACACTAGTATTGGAAGAAGACGTTGTCGTTTCATTAGTACCATAACCAGTGGTGGGAGCATGTGAAGCCATGTTTTGATGATGAGGAAGGGGATCCTTCAACACAGCTGGGCTCTGTTCCAAATGCTTCGATACTTCTTCAATTCCAGGACATAAGTGAGTAAGATGATCCTCCCCACAAAGCTTGCAAGGGAATTTCACCTTACGCCTAGGTTTATGATCCTCGCCAGCATTACCGCCTTCCCGAGGAGGGTTGGCATTCTCTTTACGAGGAGTATTACGATTGCTATTGTTATTACTTCCATTGTTTCCACCCCTATGATTGTTTCTCCCATTTTTCTTACCACCAGGTTGCTAGTTACCCAACAACTTCGTTGATTGCACATTGTGTACATCAGACGACGGAGTGGAAGTGGACATGGTGTTAACCTGTCCAGGAGTAGACTGGTTTAGCGACAAATTTTGCATTTGATTAGCTACCAAGTCTATAGGGCGAGTGCATGCAGACCCCACGATGCCATCGGCATGTGGTCCAGGAATTGACGTGGGCTCATGTCTTGTTCTCGGTGCATCAGGAATAATGTCATACAAAATGCCAAATTGAGAATAAAGTAGATCTAACTACTGGACTTTCAAGATAGCTTGTTCCTCAGTCACAATGATGCACATCGAAACATCCTTAGCAATGTATGGGAGTAGATACTTGAGGAACCATTCCAACAGGAAATCTGGAGGAATGTTGGCTTTCACTAATCTCTTCCGCCGACGCCACTCTTGAACGTGGTCAGAAATATGTGTGGCCTTATTTTGATAGAAGGTGGACAACAACTCAGTACCAGTATCATAACGAACCGGCAACTGGAAATGGTTTAAGAAAACCAAAGCAATCTCGTTGAATCCCCTATAGGTGTTCCCAAGCAACTCGACATACCACTTCGCGGCTGCCCCTGTGAGGGTGAATTGAAATAGTCGTAATCTAATGGAATCATGATTCAAAGAGTTGGAGGAGCACCAAAGGTGAAACCTTGTGACATGATTGCTTGGATCCTCACCGCCTTTACCTTCAAACTTTGGAATGTCCGAAAGAAGCTTGGTAGGAACCGAGGGAAAACTAGGGTCGTGACACACAGGATCATTCGTGAGCTTCGAAAGATCTGGGAGATTCAAGCGTGCAAGGAATGGAAGCTGCGGCTAGAAAGCTGGATTATAAGCTCCCATAAAAGGTTGGTTAAACGGAACCGTTTTATAAGATGGACCAAAAGCTTGACCATGAGGATTAAACTACTGATGATAAGGACCTGACGGACCATAAGCTTTCCCATGGCCATAGGATTGATAACCTCCTCCTGCCTGACCCATTTGAGAGTAAGCAGGTACATGCGTGTTTTGGGTACCATATTGGGGTGGTGGGTTGTACTAGTGGCCAGCATCGACTGTGTTGTAGCAAGGGTTTCCACCATGAGTATGGGGCATATATGTACTATTCATAGTGGGAACCGTGTTGTAATGACCGTAATGGTATGGTATGTTCCCACCCCCAGCATTAGTATTAGCTTGATCAGTCGTGTGATGACCGTAAGTATGAGAAGTATTTCCGACCCCAACATTGGTGTGACTAGTAGCAGGGAAGGTGGCGTGATGTCCATGTGGGTAGGAGATATTCCCACCCCCTACATTAGCATTAGTAGTGGCGGTAGTGGACGCAAAAGTGTGCGGTATATGTCCATCCCCATGGTTGGGAGGAGCATTAACATCTGTAAAAGTGATCCTAGGTTGACGAGTAGTGGCATGCGTGTTAGGCGGTGGATGGCGAGTCGAGTTCCGAACAAAATTCCTATTAGGTTGGGAAATCCAAGGAGGTGGTCTTCTTCCAACATTAGAATGGTTAGGAGGAACATGACCAGTCCCCATACTATGTGTGTGAGTGGACAACGTAGTGCCTCCAGTGGGTATAGTATGGCTAACACCATGACTGGTGCCAGCGTGACTACCAAAAATAGCGGAAGGTTCAACAGTACTATAACTAGGCATACCAAAAGAGAGTGCAGTTGGGTTGATTGTAGAACCAGTGTCATCATGTAACTCTGGCATTCCGTGTCTATAATTGTGTGGAAACGAAGGAACGGAAGGATCGTCCTTTTCTTCGTCCTCGGGTAAGTTGGGCATTCCGTAAAGATAATTATCGAGATTCGAAGGATCGAACGGATCTTGTTCAAGTGGATTAGGCCAAATAGAACCAGGTTGAGTCTTAAGTGGATCACCTCCCCACTCCTCACGAGGATTATGGGGATTGGAAGTGTGGTCAACTCTACCCGATGGAGTTGAAGGTTTTTCCTCAGTATCGGAATGTGTGGGAGTCATGATGTCTTAGACGTAAGCTTCGTAAGAATCCGAAGACTCAGAGGGAGCCCTCTGGCATCCTCTAGCAACACGGCGTGAAACCTCGGCTGGCTTTAAACCATCAAACCAATGGGACCGGCGGAGAGTAGGGCTCCGCGCCACGATATCTCCAGAGAGAATATATAATCAAAACGTCCCCTAAAGGCCAACTATTGATAAAAAAAATAGTAAATCAAAAGCACACACCTAGAGAAACTACAGCCAAGAGCAAACAAACAGAGTGGCTAAATGAGCTCCTGACACTAGAGCCGGTATGTATCTGCTAGGAGAGGCTTGAGACTCCCAAACTATAGCTGGAGGTAACAGAATCAGTTATGGAGACACCCAGGCTTCACTATGTGTATAGGGTCAAGTCCACTGTACAAACACAACTGTGTTGTCCAATCCCTATCTAACTCAGGACACAAATAGCATAACTACTGCAAGTACCCTATGCGATACCTAGGTAAGGAAACTATGGTCACTGCAATATAACCAATGCTCAGGGGGACAGTCATAGGTGGGACCCGTTGTATGGGCAGGGTAGCTAAGCCCGAAGCATAAGAGGACGAACCTCCGGTACCCCTAGATACGAACAAATCCTGGATATATCTCCCATGTTTGCCTGGTATCAGAGGGATATCTCCTCAACCAACCTCCCGTGACCTCGTGCTTATCTCTGGCTTGAGTAGAGCTTCCTGAGAACACTGATCTATACCATGGATTCCTCCACTCCCTGGTCAGACACCTAATGTTTTGTCTAGTAGTCTTGGATTGTTAACTCACAATGACCTATTCCAAGACTCTAAGCCTATGCTAGTTGGTGTACCCTATAAATAAATTCGGTCTAATCAATTTTAAGATTAAGCGTTAATTTTAGTGGCTGTGGTTACTCAAGGGATATGATCGTGAAACTAGTGATGTGTAGACTCAATAGTATGTGAAATCGTCCAATCCTAGATTCATCTATCCAATAAAACAATGTCACTAATATGCAAAATCAACCGACAATTCCGAAATAAGAGATGCAAACTTTTATCTTTTCGATGCACAAGAAGAACCTAAATGAAGGCAACAAGCACTCAATGCAAGATGCAGTACATGAAAGTAAAATATTTTTGTATTTTCGCTTATAAACAAGAAGGAAAATGCAAAAAACTAGATGTATATTTTTGTATTTTTTCAATATAGATGGAATGAAAAAATGCAAGCAAAATCCTACTATTCAGTCACAGAAGTGCCGAGAAGATCACTAAGACAACCCAACAGATCCTAAACAACAAGACTCAGCCAAAGGAAAGAGCTCTAAAGGAAAAAACCAAGAGGCTAAATCCAAAGATTGGTAAAAAACCAAGAAGGCTCAACCAAGAGAAATGAAGGGTTCTAGTGACAACCAAGGCATGAAACAGTCAAGAAAGAGGCCAACAAAGACTCAGGAACAACCAAAGCCAACCCAGCAACAACCAATAGCCATAAACCAACAAAAGCCGGAGTTGTACGCTACTGTCGAAGGAATACCTGTGGGTACCCGCGAGCAGTAGACTAAATAGAGGCGGGTATACGCGAGCTGAGCTAAGCTAGCCCGCGGGTGAGGAAACGAAAATGGGCAAATAAAGAGTCCAAGGGCTTAGAAAAAGCAAGTTTTCTATGGTGTATCTTAATGGCCAATCAGTGACATAGAGCTTCGATAAACAACAACTCTAATTAAGGACTAATGCTCAAATTTTTTTCCAAACATGGATGTTCTCCCCAGCGGAGTCGCCATTTCTGTGTTGGAGAAAACTCACTATGGCTTGGGAATACCACAAAAGACAGATGACTAACAGAAATCAACTCAATTCTCAAAACAATGCTATTATAAATGACAATGTTAAGAAAATGGAGAAATGTAACCAACCTCGATCCAAACGTTTGATGTAGATCCCCGTTGGAGCTTTCAATCCATGCACTTGAAATCTGTAAATTAATCTTGACAGCCAATATCCAACAAGACTTACATATAATATACAAATGACATTAACATTATCAATAACAATGGTCTAGAATATCACAAGCAAATGTAACCCAATGTATAATAAACAACATTTACAACATGATGGATGAGAATATGAGTATTTCTATTAATTAACAAGAAGAAGTACAAGGTGATATGACCTCTTGCCGGCAACCAATCTGAACTAAGATCTGGATCAATCCACTTGTGCCTCCACCACTTCTATCCTCCATGAATGGAAAACTCAAACTAGATAGGAGTTTGGAAGGTGAACATAAAGGGTTCACAACTGCAAGGATCAATGAGTGTAGACTCAAGATAGGGAAAAAATCCACTAGAGTTCTCTTGCTATTCTCTTCTCCTCCCGTCCATAAGCCATATGTGCTCAATATATAGTCCTCTCAAAGGTAGGTTAAAGGACACATCGAGGCGTTACTCGGGCAGATGGAGAGCCAAAGGTCACCCAATGACCGCTTTCTGGGAGTAAAAAGTAATAAATAGTGATTTTTACCATTTTACTTGATACCCGCGGGCTATAGTGATGCAACTCGCAGGTACACATGCTATAATGATGCAACATGTGGGTAGGAATAAAAAAGGGCAAAATAGTGTCTGAAGGATATAAGTGGATCTAAGTCACTGAAATGAATCCTACGGGACAAATAATGCTGATGCTCATAGGGTGAAAGATTACGATGTAACAAAAAATGCTTGTGAAATGAAAAAGTTATGGAAGAAACACTAACACCATGTTTTTTGACTTAAGCAGTGATGACATAAGAAAATTAGGAAAAAATAGAAAAGTTCAATATATATATTTTTAAATTACATATTTGGAATCTGCATAAAAAAATCTATATATGCCTAAAATTTCGTAAAAAATGGTTGTATATGTCATGTTGTAAAGAGTGGTGAAAGACAAGCATATTGAGAAAAATGGTGGAATTGCCCAATTAGCTATGGTTTAGCACATTCCATAGCACAGGTTTGGTAAGTATGAACCAACCACATAGGACTATGGATGACACATGGGCACGTGAGGAGGCGGTTTTTAGGCGCTAAGGAACACTCATGCATTATGTTTAAATTAAAATATGTTTTCGCGCACTTGGTGTTAGAAGAAACGCTCAAGCGTTTTTGTATATCCAAAATGCTCGAGAGTTATTACTCACATAATGCTCGAGCATTATGAACTACATAAATTATGTGTTTGAAGTGTTGAATGGAGATAAAGGGGGTGAGAGAGAGAGGAGGGATACAAGAGGGGGGGCAAGAGACATAAATTTAAGGAGTTGGAGAGAGGAATGATGAGGGAGAGAAATTAAAGACCTAAACCCATAAGTCCTAAGTCCCAAACCCCCTAAACCCTACACCCCTAAGAACCTAAGACCTTAACACATAATCCCTTACCCCATTAATAGTCGATCCTTAAATCCCTTAACCTATAAATGTATTACTCCTTAAATCCCTAGTCCCTTAGTTAACCCACGGGGGTTTCACTTAGTGAACTTGGTACATAGCACGACCATTCATACGATATTAAAAAATATCTCTAATTTCACAAAATATTGGAAAATGACTCCTAAAATTATATTGTTGAATCCCCCTCCCAATTGTTGATGTATTTTTAACTTCGGAATGTATTTCACTTGTATATTTTATATTGTATTCATATGACATTGTACTTCCGACGGAGAGGTTTCATTCCTCCGTTTGGGAAGGTCATTATTGTATTTGATAGGGTTATTAGACTCCCCTAGTGGGGTCGGCCCTAAGTCATGTTGTGATGGGTTATTAGACCCTCCTAGGAGAGGTCGGCCCAGTTAAGGTAAAAGGGAAGTGAAGTAAAGTATAATTAGAGAGTGTGACTCTCTCATTTTATTCATTCACTCACTCACTCATTCATACAAGTGAGTAGTGTGCACAAGTGGAGGAGGAGGAGCTACAAAGGACTATCTCTTTATTTTGGGGTTTTGTACTATTGCTCATTCTATCTCTGAGGAAGTTTCGGGGTTTTCTCCTTTATGGTTTCTCCGATGAAATGCTTTGTGTCTATTGTCTCTTGTGATTGATTATGTTGTGCTTGTTATTCTCTCAGATAAGATCCTAGATCATATTGGATTAAATGTTGAAAAACTAACATGGTATCAGAGCTAACCTGAGAAGAAGACACTGTGCAGCTGCGGAAGCTAGGGATTCTTAATTTTTGGGTCTCTTTACACAGATCATCAAAGGTAGGAAGCTAGGATGAATCTCCTAAGGAAGGCCCATCTTTATTTTGAAACAAAATTTGATTCCGAGCATTTTCAGTTTTTGGCCTCTCACTGCTGTGAGAAATTAGGGCTTTTGACAGAACAGGAATTTTGGAGTTCTCTCAGCATAGGATTGATCTCCTCAGCAAAATAAAAATTTAGAGACCAAGATCGAACTTTTTGGTTGGGAAGAACCCCGGGATCTATCAAACCCTAGTTCGGGTTTTGGACAAGAAAACCAGAAAACCAGAATTTGACAGAAATTGCAGATCCGAATTTCGCAGGTCACTTTTGAGGGGTAATTTTTTGGAATTTTCAAAATCTGAGCACACCAGCTTGCTTGCCTCAATTAATTGCATCTCCCTGTCTAGATAGAAGTTTGAAATTCCAAGTTTGGAGTTTTAGGGTTTCCCTTTCAAACCCTAGCCATCTCCAGATCCAGTTTTAGCAAGTCAAGTGGTAAGATCTAAATCTTTTATTTCCATTTGAGTTTCTCATTAAGATGTCTCACCACACCAAGATTGAGGATAAGCTTGAAGGGGCTGATAACTTTCGAGCATGGAAGTATAGGATTGGGTTAATCCTAGAAGAGAATGAATTGGACACCTACATAAGTGAAGAGGTTCCAGTCCCAGAGGGAGATGAGGCTAAGGCTTTACATAAGAAGAACTTTGTCAAAGCCAAGAGGATTACTGCAGATTCTATCAAAGACCATCTCATACCTCATGTGTCTTCTATAAAGACACCTAGGATATGTTTGATTCCTTGACCAAGCTATTTGAAGGAAAGAACATAAATCGGAAGATGACTTTGCGGAACCAATTGAAGAATGTCAAGATACAAAATGCCGAGACCATGCAGTCCTACTTCTTAAGGGTCTCCCAAATAAAAGAATAACTTGAAGCTGTGGGAGAAGATATAGAGAATAGAGAAGTGGTGATGACCACCTTGAATGGTCTACCTGGGTCATGGGATTCTTTCATTCAAGGAATTTGTGCTAGGAAGAAACTCATCTCATTCAATAGGCTATGGGAGGAATGCTCACAAGAAGAAGCTTGTATTGTAGCTCGAAAAGAGAAGATGGGTAGTGAAGATCAAGTTCTCACAACACACACCAAGAATAATTACAACAAGAGGGAGCATCCTCATCACAAGAAGGGTAAACACCGCCACCAGAACCGAAGGGAGAACTTTGGAGGATCTATGAAAAATATCTCCCACATTCGATGCTATACTTGTGATGAGAGGGGACACTATTCCAGTGATTGTCCCAAGAACGGTCTGCATGCTAGCCAGGCACATTGGAATTTCAACATCATGTAATATGCATTTTAAATAAAAATACCCACAACTAGCTATGCAATGCAACAAAGAGATGGGGGTATGATTTTACAAGGAATTGGGAGGGAAAACATTCAAACCCTTGAGCCAACCAAGTCAAGCCAAGTGTCAATGAGAGAACCCATCAATCCCTCAACTACCCATGTTGACTTTTGTACCCAATCATTGATTTCTCCCAAGAGTTGGTTGAGGTAGTTAATTCCTTGGGGAATGAGAGGTATGGTTGTCCAAATTTGAGTATGGGCAAGCCACTGCATGGGAAATCGCGTTTTTCTTCTTGGGTAAGAAAAGAGCCATGAATTTCTCCCCCAAGCCATTACCCATCAACCAGCTTTTGCTCTCTCACGAATGGGGAGCTACCTGGGCATTTTCGAGCCACGTTTTTATGGTTTTTCTTTGTTCTCTAGCTGGGAAGAGGGCGTTTTTTGTGTTACAGAGTGTTTAGTAGGGCCGTTTTGGTCATCTAGATGCCCAAAAATACCCATGGAAAAATGGGTTGGTTCGCTATGGATGATTTCCCCAGCCATAATCCGTTTTTGGTGTGCCCACGTTTTGGGGAAAATCTATGGCCATCTTGTTTTGTGAATTCCATTGCTGGAAATGTGTATCCATGCCAAATGTTTGTGTTTGCTGTGTGAGAAATGAGAATGTTGGGGTATGGGTTATGGGTATCCATTGCTTTGGCGTGAGCTTGAGAGTAAGCATCCAGGGTTCAAATGTAGCCTGATAAACCCATCTATGGACTGGCTTGGCTGAGATGAAATGAGTAATTGGCTGTGAAGGAGCTGGAATGTCCCCTTTTCCTTGTAGAAATCATGCCCAACTCGGGGGTGGTCTCTGAGTGCTGAAATAATACAGGCTGGGCAGAGACCTATGGTTGGGTGGAACATTGCAGCGACATAGCTAGTTGTTTGGGACAATTTCACAACGAAGATAAGTGTCCTCTATCTGTGTATTTTACTTCTGCAAAGTTTAATTGATGATTATATTGATATGCTGTATGCATACAAAATGTGTGTGGATGATTTGTTTATTTACGATGTGGATATTCAATTGAGTTTCATCTACACACAATGGTTTTTAATTGTATGAATCTACTAAATTGGTTGAGTTTTTATGAAAAGCCCCCAGAGATTGGCATTATGTTCCCTCCCTTGCCTTGGATGGATGGGTGGGTACATTACATTTGGTATCAGAGCTGCTGGTTGCAGCATTGGGCCTTTATGGGCTACCTATCATAGTTGCAGAGGTAAGTATGCTTCCTGCTCAGCACTGATAGTTAAGAAAAATTTCAAAATTTTCAAATTTTCAAATTTTTTTTAAGTGTCTATGAGTTTATGCCAAAAACTGTGCCGACAAATCTCGGCGAGTTCATCCGCAACGGCGGAGAAAATCAGCGAGTTCATCCGCAATGGTGGAAGAACTCGGCGAGTTGCGTCGACGGAGTTGCGGGATGCCTGGAAAAAGAAGAAAAAGTTTCAAAAATTGTTCTAAGTATTTTTGAAAATTTTGTCTAAGTCTGTATCGGAAGGAACTTGTGAGTTTTTGCCGAAACGGCGGAAGAACTTAGCGAGTTGCTCTGCAACGGATCGCCCAAAAATGTTAAGTTCGGCGAAAAAGATGAAAAAATTTCGTAAGGAAAAGTTGAGTTCGATTGGAAGAACTTGGAAAGTCGCCCTGCAATGGTGGAAGGACTCAGCGAGATGGTCCAAAACGGCGGAAATTTTTTTTAAGTGTTTTTCAGCATCCAAGAGAAAATTTCGGAAGAACTCGTCAAGTTGGTCCACATTGGTGGAAAGAACTGGCAAGTTTGCACCGAAGTTGTCGGAAGGAAAAGCTGATTTTTTGACCGGAAGAACTCGACGAGTTGGTCCGCAATGGCGGAAGGACTCGGCGAGTTGGTCCGAAAAATCTCAAAAATTTTCTAAGTGTTTTCAGTGGAAGAACTCAGCGAGTTGCTCTGCAACAGGTCAGAAGAACTGGATGAGTTTCTCCGAAACAGGGAATTTCAGCTATTTTCCAGGGAGATTTTTTAGGTGCCCAAAGTTGAAAAATGCCATGGAACTTATGCGCCAGATTGCGCAAAATGGAAATATTTACAAAAAAAAGAAAAAAATCGAGGGCGCTGCCCTTGACCCGCCCTGCAGTGGCGCAGGGAAGCCATAAGGGGGCAAGCCCCCTTGACCCCTGTCGTCCCCCGGAGACAGTTGCTGTAAGTGTGAAATGTATTCTTGGAATGAAGAGCAAGAATTGCATAGAAGGGGTTGTGAAATCTCAGTAAGAGTAATGGGTTGTAATACCCATTATGGAGGATGAAAGGGAAATTCCTCACCCCAAACTATTTTTGTTTATAGCATAAGAATTGCATATTTGGAAAGTATCAATAATGAATGTTATACACGTATGTATATACTGAATTGCTAATTCGTGAGAAGATCATAGCTAATGAATCCTTGTGTGCTTGGTAGGGAAGCCAAGAAAAGGATCAGCTATGATGTGAAGGAGGAACTCCATGTCATGATGAGGAATTGGAAAGGGAGAATTCCTTAACTCCTCCATTTCTATTATATTTATATTTCCTGAGTTGTCTATACTGAAAATTATGGCATAGGGACGCTGGAAATGCAAAGGGATAGATAGATGAAGTGAATATCTACTATATGGCATATTGCACAGTGCATGTGAAAATGTTTTTTGCGTGTATATGATATTGCATATTAGTAAAATAGTGAGGTTTTACATATGCAATGAGCCACTTAAGATAATTATTGTGGTTGCTAATAATTAGTCATGTTCACATTGGTTGTAGGACCAAAGACAACCGAAGCATGGCTAAGGATGTGGATGATGATTGTTGCATACAACCTTATGAAGAGAGGATGGTGCAACAAATCCATGATCATGATGTTGGCAAAAGGACAGAGTAGCCTTGGTAAGAGGCCAACTGATCAGGTAACATCAAGCGATGTTAATGACAGCCATGCAGGTAATGGTTATTTATGCTTAGTTGCATAAATGTTGAAGGAGGATTTGGTAAGATCCCTTCAACTACAATTAAACTATGTGATTTGGTTTGCATGTGGTATTGAGTGCCTAAATGTGAATGTCAACCTACCAAGTATGGTGAGGTATGGGGTAGTAAGGGCAAGGAACCCTCTACCATATGACTGTTTTAAATACTAGAATGCATTCATAGGGGATTATATCATGCCATTTGTGTATGTCAGTTGTGAGTTTAACAACCAAAGCAAGTGATGACTTATGGTCCTGTTGTAGTGTATGTCATATGAGATAGGCATGGTTAGGCCATAATATGTTGGAATGAATAGTATTAATGGATTAATGCAAGGTTGTATTGAGGGGTATGCATTGAGTGAATGCACATTAAAAGATTATGTAAATGTTGTGAATGTGCATGCATATGTGTGGGTGCACATGTTGAGATGCACTGTGTGAATGCATGGTTGTAATATATATGTTTCAATGGAATTAGATAATCAATGAAATGGTGAACCATTGTTAATACTGAGACCATTTCATGAGCTGCTGTGAATGCAGGAGAATGATTGCATGTGGAAGGTAGACATGTTGATGGGCTACCAAAGTGCTCTGTTGGAATGACAGAGTTGGATAAAAAGAATATGGCTATGAAGTAATGAGTATTTACAGTTTATTTAAATTGCATGGATAGTGTATTTGTGTCTTGCAATTATATTATGATAATGATGCATATATAGGGATATACATTTCATTGCATTTCAAATGTTAACAACTGAAGGTGTTTGAATTATTGAGTGTTATAATTCTGAGATCACTTTAGTGACTGTTGTAGCAATGAAAGGATTATATGCATAGATACTCACAACATGTCTGGCTGATTGAAGTTCCAGTTCTCAGGTAGAAAAGTCTTGCATATGGCAATGAGGATAAGTCCATAGTAAAGACTGAGATCTACCATGTGCAGAAGCCAAAGTTTATGAGAATAATCTCATGGTTGCAAACCCAATTTCTGTAGGAAAACAGATTTGTAGATTTCAGATTTGAGAATTTGCTTATAATTGCTAATGACTGTTTGGCTTATATAGAATTGTGTCAGGAGGACATGTTGTAGGTGGATGTTCATGTATGGTAGCAAGGGTGAAACCATAATGAACAGAGTGATACCACTTACGAGAGCCAAACAATATGAGGATAGCCTCATTACTAAGCAAATCAATTTCTGTAGGAGACATAATTGTAAATTCATGTTGAATTTAATTATTAATGCCATTGATTGGTTATGAAGCAATCAGATTTGAAATTATTGTTAAATGTTGCTGATTTTTTGGCTATTTGATAAGTGTGCCAGGATGACACATTGCAAGAAGACCATATGTGATGGCCTGTAGAAGCCAAACCAGATGGGAAGGATCCCATGCTTTGGAAATGGGTTTCGGGTGAAACGCCATTGTAAATGTTGATAATGTCTCAACCGAACTGCATGTTGTTAAAGCATGTGAGTTAGACAGTAAATTATGCCAAGAAGGCATGTGTGGATTATGGAATGTGAAAAGATTGGGGTGGAAAACCGAAGGACTGATGAATCAAAAAAGGGAACCCCCATTCTTCGCAAATGAAGGAAAGATACGTCTGTAAAACGAATGAGTATTCTATAACCCTAATAAGAATATACCTGTCTGGTTATTAGATTTGATATGCAGAGCATGTTTCATTGTTTCATTATTATTCCAGACTGCTTGAGTATGATTAGGTCCTACATGGCTCACATCGGAAAGGGATGCATACCTTTCAGATGTTGAGTTATGTTAGGGTTGTCAATATTGACTACACCCTAAGGGAATGGACGCATTCCTGGTGTTTCAATACTTGATAGTGAATGTTATGAAATATGGTTACAATTTTAGAGTAGCAATACTGATGAGTCTGCTTATCCTTCTTGTGCTATCAGCTTACACAGATGCAATTTGGTGTTACATGTAAGAGGCAAAGTGAAAAAAGGGTGCTCAAGAGGACTATATGGGCAGTGGTAACCTTTCTACGCTCACACTAAAGGACACTAGAAGAGATGGATAGGCCCAAGGAGCGGTGTTGCAGAAAAGGGGTATCATCCTTGTGTAGTGTGAGTGGGTATTGTGGGTCCATGCTAGCCTGTAGTCAAGTGAGTCACCTATAGAGTTCCTAGAGGGAACCACTGGTTGCATAAGAGAAGGAGCCACGTAATCATGTTATGTTGTTCATATTGCCTGATAAACCCAGTCGGTGTATTGGCTTGGCATTGGTTATTTGGGTGTTGTGGCGAATGGTTGTTGTATGCCTGATAAACCCAGCCGGTGTACTGGCTTGGCATTGGTTATTTGCATGTTGTGGAGGTATTGGTGAAGGGTGTTATTTCCTGACAAACCCAGTCAGAGAATTGTCTTGGAAATGGTTATTGAATGCTTGATAAACCCAGTCGGCGTACTGGCTTAGCATACTGATTTTTGAAATGCTTGATAAACCCAGTCTACGTACTGGCTTAGCATACTGATTTTTGGGATGCCTGATAAACCTAGTTGGAAAACTAGCTTGGTATTGCCTATTCGGATGATGTGGTGGAGCAGCATGTGTGTTGGCCAAGCATCCACCCCACAGGTGATTTGAGGCTTGTAAAGTAGAGAAGGAAACCTGTGGAGTAGCGAGGAAAATGCACAATATAGATAAGTATTCATTTTCATTTAATTCTTGTTTGGAATAATGAAGATTTCAGGTATAAGTCTTATGACAACCAAGCTAATACACTGTTGTTTCTTTGTTGGGGACCTTTTCCATTATAGGAAGTAAGGACCCTGAAAGAGCCACAAACACTTGGTAAGCCAGAGAGTAACTGGTTGTGCACTATGAAATCCTTGATGAAACCGGAGAGTAACTAGTTGTGCACTATAAAATTCTTGGTAAGTCCAGAGAGTAACTAATGCTCGATAAACTTAGAGAATAGTTGGTGGGAACATTAACCACTTGATATTTTGGAGCAGCTGGCGTGCTGGCCAAACATTCCTTAATTAATTAATAAAACCAGTCGAAGCACTGGCCTAGCATATTGCTAAATGAGATGATTGATAAACCCAGCCAGCGTACTAGCCTGGCATTGCCTATTCGAATGGTTGTGGAGTAACCTGTGTGCTGGCCCAACATTCATAATTGTATCAACGGGAAAACCAAGGCTCGTAAAGCAAAGAAGAATTCCGTGGAATAAAGTGAAGACATCCAATAAAGATAAGTATTTGGTTATCTTGCAACTCTTGCTTATGAATATACGTGTGTATATGATTTAATTATGATTTCTTAAACTCTTGTTTAGAGATAAACCTTATGAAAATATACTAAGCATGTGAATTGATTCAATGCTTGAGTGTAGGTACTGCTGGAAGCAAGGACTATGAAAGCATCTGGAGGATGCATGTGGACATGTGACCGTCCTAAAGAGAGCTCAGTATGAGCAGTAATGAAAGATGGTGCTAGTGGACATGTGTGGGTCCTAGCAGCCAAAGGTTCTGTAAGTAGCAATGGGGAAGGGTTCCCTAGCTGGAAAGCATTAGACAGACCTTAGACACTAAGTGTCATAGCCAGTAAAGGGCAAGTCAAGCATTCACATTGAAGTGAAAGAGGTTAAGGAACATAGAACCACAAGTGATGGTGTGGCTCCAGATTGGAACAAGACTAAGAGGGGGAGACTCTTAATCTTCTCTTTCCTTTTGACTGATGCATCTTAGAAACAAAGGATTGTTGAGTGCATGTCATAGCTGAAAATAGATTGTGTTTAATTTGCTTGAAATGAATTGTGAATGCTGAATTAGTTATCTACCTGTGAAAGGATGAACATGAATGAGTTCATGTGTATGTTGGGAAAGTATGAAGAGTGTGGAAGTCTCATGAATGAAGCATGGACGTTCCAAGTCAATTGGGAAAATAATTGACTAATTTTGATATTGTGTTATGCTTGTCCTAACAGGAATTTCCATAATGAGCTTCACAGGTGAGACATTGAAAGCCATTGGTTGCAGTTGTTACTAGCCAAGTGTTGCTAGTGAGCAAAGTGAGAACCAGTTGTGCACACTGAACATGGAAGCAAACCAAAAGCTATTTGTTTTGGCTAAAAATATTCCTCAGATAGTTTCCAGGGCAGCAAGAAAGATGGCATCCATGAAATTCCAGACTTGTAGATCAGCTGGAAGGTGAATAAAAGGAAGGGATTGCTGTGGAAGCAATGCCCACCTGCAGAGATGGAAGATCAAAACCAGCAGGAGCAGTTTGTGAAGACCAAAGGACTTGGTCATGAAAACCCAAGTAAAGAGGTGAAATGCAGGACAGACCTGCCACCATTCGTGAATTTTGAAGCATATGTAAAGTGGGTATATATTCCGGAGTGTTGGAACACCGAGGACGGTGTTATTCCAAGGGGAGGGGAATGTAATGTCCCCATTTTGACCCCATTATATTAAAATGTAAATGATGTAATATTGTTATAAAATCATGGTGAGGATCTCAAGGCCAAGGCCTCGCCATCGATTTATTGATGCATACGGTCTGCATGCTAGCTAGGCACATTGGAATTTCAACATCATGTAATATGCATTTTAAATAAAAATACCCACAACTAGCTATGCAATGCAACAAAGAGATGGGGGCATGATTTTACAAGGAATTGGGAGGGAAAACATTCAAACCCTTGAGCCAACCAATTCAATCCAAGTGTCAATGAGAGAACCCATGAAACCCTCAACTACCCATGTTGACTTTTGTACCGAATCATTGATTTCTCCCAAGAGTTGGTTGAGGTAGTTAATGCCTTGGGGAATGAGAGGTATGGCTGTCCAAATTCGAGTATAGGCAAGCCACCCTACATGGGAAATCGTGTTTTGATTCTTGGGAAAGAAAAGAGGCATGAATTTCTCCCCCAAGCCATTACCCATCAACCAACTTTTTCTCTCTCATGAATGGGGAGCTACCTGGGCGTTTTCTAGCCATGTTTTTATGGTTTTTCTTTGTTCTCTAGCTGGAAAGAGGGAATTTTTTTTGTTGCGGAGTGGTTGGGAGTATGGGAGCTTGATTTGGGGTTTCAGTATGGCCGTTTTGGCCATTTAGATGCCCAAAAATACCCATGGAAAATCGCGTTGGTTCACTGTGGACGATTTCCCCATCCATAATCCGTTTTTGGTGTGCCCATGTTTTGGGGAAAATCTATGGCCATCTTGTTTTGTGAATTCCATTGCTGAAAATGTGTATCCATGCCCAATGTTTGTGTTTGCTTTGTGAGCAATGAGAATGTTGGGGTATGGGTTATGAGTATCCATTGTTTTGGCGTGAGCTTGAGAGTAAGCATCCAGGGTTCAAATGTAGCCTGATAAACCCAGCTGTGGACTGGCTTGGCTGAGATGAAATGAGTAATTGGCTGTGAAGGAGCTGGAATGTCCCCTTTTCCTTGTAGAAATCATGGCCAGCTCGGGGGTGGTCTCTGAGTGCTGAAAGAATACAGGCTGGGCAGAGACCTATGGTTGGGTGGAACGTTGCAGCGACATAGCTAGTTGTTTGGGACAATTTCACAACGAAAATAAGTGTCCTCTGTCTATGTATTTTACTTCTGCAAAGTTTAATTGATGATTATATTGATATGCTGTATGCATACAAAATGTGTGTGGATGATTTGTTTATTTCTGATGTGCATATTCAATTGAGTTGCATCTGCACACAATGGTTTTTAATTGTATGAATCTACGAAATTGGTTGAGTTTTTATGAAAAGCCCCAGAGATTGGCATCATGTTCCCTCCCTTGCCTTGGATGGATGGGTGGGTACATTACACTATTACTCATGGAAGCAATGATTGGATTATAGATAGTGGGGCTTCCAAGCATATGACATGATTCAAGGAATCCTTCATGAACCTATTTGAACATGATTCACCCCACAAAGTGAAACTTGGGGATGACTACCAATATCCTATAAAGGAAGCGGTGAAGCCTCTTATAAGATAGACTCTGGAAAGTCTATGAAGATGAAAGATGTCTTGTTTGTACCAGGACTAAAGAAGAGCCTTCTCTCCATGTTTGCATTGGATGCAAAAGGTATGAGGGTTGCATTTGTAGTAATGTGGCCAAAGGGAAAGACCATAGATGATGCAGTTGTGATTGGAGAGCAAGAGGGAGGCTTATACCAATTGAAGGGCCAACTAGAACAAGCCTTGGTCCATGATTCAGTAGAGCCAAGTGAAATTTGGAATAGAAGGCTTGCACATGTGCACTATAGAGAAATATCTCTTGCAAGCAAGGCTGTTGAAGGTCTTCCAGATATCCAGGCAAAGCATGAAGGCATTTGCAAAGGATGTGCAAAAGGGAAGAACACAAAGAATACATTTCCAAGTAGCGAGAGCAAGGCAAAAGGAATCTTGGAAATCATCCACTCCGATGTATGCGGTCCGATGTCATCCAACTCTTTGAGTGGGTATGTATATTATGTTTCTTTCATTGATGATTTTTCTAGGAAGACATGGATATATTTCTTGATGGGAAAAGATGAAGTATTCAGTAAGTTCAAGGAATTCAAAGCCTTGATCAAGAACCACAGAAAGAAGAGAATCAATACGTTTCGGTTTGACAATGGTGGGGAGTTTACATCAGAAGACTTGAAGAAATTATGCAGAGATTTAGGGATCGAGAGGGAGTTGACCACTCCATATAATCCAAAACAGAACAGGGTTGCAGAAAGGAAGAATAGAACAATTATGGAAGCAACAAGGGGAATTCTTCATGACCAGGATCTTCCTATGCATCGATGGGCATAAGATGCTAGGAAAACTATGTATGTAGAAAATGGTACTCCGCATAGAGTACTTGATAACAAAACACCAGAAGAAGTTTTCTCTGGAAAGAAATCAGAGGTTGTCCATCTCAGAATATTTGGTTTCCCTGTGTACATACACATTCCGAAAGAAAAGAGGACGAAGTTAGATCCTTCAGGAAAGAAGGGTATATTTGTGGGATATAGTGAAAGCTCGAAGGCTTACAGGATATATTTCCCAGGATTCAAGAAGATCGACATTAGCAGAGACGTAAATTTCAACAAAGACTCAGCATATCATAGATCTAGGAAGATACCAGTTGAAGATATTGAAGAACCAGAAGTACCTAGGAATCGAGATACGACAATGAATGAAGTAAATCCATAAGAATATCGTGAGATAGAATATCCATAGGAACTTGTAGATCCACTCCGTGAGAAGAATTCTCACAAGAGGAAACCAACATGGCTACGAGAGGTAATTCAAGATGTAGAAAGATTTGGCGCTATGAAAAGAATGCATAGAGAAAGAAAGAGGCCGAGGCCATACAATAGTTATGTAGCCCTGCTATGTGACATCATTGACAAGGAATCTGCCAACTATGAAGAAGCGGCATAAAAGAAAGAATGGGAGGATGCCATGATCGAGGAGTACCAGTTCAGCATGAAGAATGATGTCTGGGATGTGGTCTTGAGACCAGTAGGGAAGTGTATGGTGACTTCCAAGTGGATCTACAAGATCAAACATGCTGCAGATGGTAGCATAGAGAAATACAAGGAAAGATTTGTGGCTTGTGGATTCTCCCAGAAAGAAGGAATAGACTATGAGGAGACATTTGCACCTGTAGCCAGATATACTTCCATCAAATCAGTACTTGCTCTGGCTGCAGTGATGAACTGAAAGATACACCAAATGCATGTCAAGATAGCGTTCTTGAATGGTGTAGTGGAAGAGAAAGTATATGTAGAGCATCCACTCGGGTTTGAGACACATGACAGGGAGAATCATGTGTGCAAACTAAAGAAATCCTTGTACGGTTTGAAACAAGCACCCAGGACATGGTATGGTAGGATTGATAGCTTCCTGACTAATTTGGGATTTACCAAGAGTAAAGTGGATTCCAACCTTTACTACAAGGTTGAGGAAGGAAATCCATTGATACTCCTACTATATGTAGATGACCTGTTTGTGACAGGTGAGGATGGGTTGATTGCTGATATGAAGAGGAAGCTTGCTGCTGAGTTTGAGATGAAGGACTTGGGTATGATGCACTATTTTCTAGGCATGGAGGTGTGGCAGAGCGAGGATGGAATCCTCCTTGGATAAGAGAAGTATGCAGTAGAGATCCTGAAGCGGTTCGGGATGATGGACTACAAGGCCATGGCCAAACCTATGGAATCAAACCTGAAGCTATTGAGTGATGCTTCATCAGAGTCATTTGATGGCACGATGTATTGTCAAATTATTGGGTCCTTGATGTACCTGACGAATACGAGACCAGATATTTGCTTTGCTGTGAAAACATTGAGCCAGTTCCTGACGGATCCGAGACATGTTTACTTGATTGCTGCAAAGCATATTCTGAGGTACCTAAAGGGTACGGTTGATTATGGGATCAAGTATGATGCGAATCAGAAGATTAACCTGGAGGGTTATGTTGATTCGGATTGGGAAGGCAGTGCCATTTATAGGAAGAGCACTTCGGGGTGTTGCTTTAGTATGGGATCATGTGTGATCTCTTGGTTTAGCAGGAAGAAGTCATGCGTGGAACTGAGTACAGCTGAAGCAGAGTATGTCGCAGCTTGTTCATCTAGTTGTGAGACAGTATGGCTAAGGAAGCTACTGTCTGATTTGTTTGATCTCCAGTTGGATGCAACTTGTATACATTGCAACAACCATAGTTGTGTGAATTTGTTTGAGAACCCGGTGTTCCATGACAAATCAAAGCACATTGAGATCAAGTATCACTATATCAGGGATATGGTGCAGAGAGGAGTAGTGAAGCTCAACTATGTTGCGACAGACGAGCAGATAGTCGATGTATTGACCAAGCCGCTGGACAGAGTGAAGTTTGAGTACTTTAGAGAGAGGCTTGGTGTACTTCAGATCGAGGTTCCTTCCAAGGGGAAGTGATGAGTTCGGAATACACAGATGCACAAGAGCCATTCTCACATGGTGGTAGGTGTGTCCTCCCATGGTGCAGATATAAGGGCTGGGGCCATTCTGACATGGTTGAGGTGTGTCTTCCCATGGTCAATGATATAAGTGTCAGGCCATTTCGACATGGTTGAGGTGTGTCTTCCCATGGTCGCTGATATAAGTGTCGAGCCATTTCGACATGGTTGAGGTGTGTCTTCCCATCGTCACTGATATAAGTACCAAGCCATTCGAGCATGGTTGAGGTGTGTCTTCCCATGGCTGTGATATAAGTGTTGAGCCATTCTCGCATGGTTGAGGTGTGTCTTCCCATGGCTACGATATAAGTGCTATGCCATTCTCGCATGGTTGAGGTGTGTCTTCCCATGGCGTATATGTAAGGGTTGTTCCATTCTTGCATGGTTGAGGTGTGTCTTCCCATGGCATAGATGTAAGTGTTGTGTTGTGTGCATCTGGGCTGTGCTCCGTGGAAGATGAGACGATTTGAAGACGATGAGGTGACTGTATGGTACACAGGTTTTGCAGAGGCGTATAATCAGCCTTGGGATGCTCCTTCAGGTTTTGCAGTGGCATATAATCAGTCCTGGGAGATATTCCAGGTTTTGCAAAGGCATTGTAATCAGTTCTGACATTTATATACTTGATGGCTCGCTCACAGATATGATGAAGACCTACATGGAGGCTAGGCCTACATCCAACATGAAAAAGGGTTGGCTCTATAGAACTTCCTATGAGGAGTAGATTGGAGATTGATGATCGAGATAGCAGTAGAAGTGACGATGCTGATCCATCTTTGATGATCCTCCAGTGATGAAGACTTGTGACGATGAACTGTGTTAAGAGAATACCTTCCTAGTTAAGAGGGAGTGTTGATGTATTTGTAACTTCGGAATGTATTTCACTTATATATTTTATATTGTATTCATATGACATTGTACTTCCGACGAAGAGGTTTCATTTCTCTGATCGGGAAGTTCATTATTGTATTTGATAGGGTTATTAGACTCCCCTAGTGGGGTCGGCCCTAAGTCATGTTGTGATGGGTTATTAGACCCTCCTAGGAGAGGTCGTCCCAGTTAGGGTAAAAGGCAAGTGAAGTAAAGTATAAATAGAGAGTGTGACTCTATCATTTGATTCATTCACTCACTCACTCATTCATACAATTGAGTAGTGCACACAAGTGGAGGAGGAGGAGCTGCGGAGGACCATCTCTTTGTTTTGGGGTTTTGTACTATTGCTCATTCTATCTCTGAGGAAGTTTTGAGGTTTTCTCCTTTATGGTTTCCCTGATGAAATGCTTTGTGTATATTGTGTTAGTTTTTCAGAATTTCAATCTAATCTAGGATCTATAACTAAGAGAATAACATGTACAACATATCTACAGCATATCAATCATGTACACAACGATGCAAGCACACAAGAGACACAAAGTTTCATCGGGGAAAACCAAGAAGGTGAAAAACCATGCAACTTCCGCAAAGATAGATAGAGCAATGATACAACCCAAGCATAAGAGATAATCTTCTCCTAGAAGCAAATCCTCCTTCCTCACATGTGTGCCACTTTCCAATGAGTGTGTGAGAGAATAGAATGATGAAATAGAATGCCTCCCGCATTCTATTTATACACTAACTTGACTTGCCTAATAACCTTACTAGGTCGGCCTTAACTTAACCACATAACATAATGCTGACAGGGTCGACCCCCAATAGGGTGGTCTAATAACCCTTTGACCCACATGACTTATACCAGGCAGACACCATTAAGGTGGTCTAATAACCCATCAAGTATAAGTTACGATACTTCCGTATAGAGGAATAATAACATCTCTATAGGAATACAAACACTTCCGTATAGAGGAATAATAACATCTCTATAGGAATACAATATACATATATGTGAAATACATTTCGAAGTTACATATACATCAACACTCCCTCTTAACTAGGAAGGTATTTCTCGACACAGGTCTACTAGCACAAGTCTTCTTCTCTAGATCATCATCAACGAATCATTGTCTTCGAATCATCGTCGCCGTCACTGCTGCTGCTATCTCAATCAATCTCTGAATCTACTCGTCATAGGAAGTTCTACAGAGCCAGTCCTTTTTCATACTGGATTTAGGCCCACCACCAGCAGGTCTTCATCATCACTGGCCATACTGTGGAATCCTCAGGACTTATTATGTGCATCAACAAGACCTAGCAAGAGCATCCCAGGACTAATTACGAGCACAGTGCTCAACCTATCGGATCTCCCAGGAAGCTATTACATGTGACCAAGAAAAACCTAGCAAGAGCATCTCAAGACTGATTACGTGCCCAACACAACCTGCAAGATATCCCAGGGAGATATTATATGCTACCAAGCAAAACCTAGCAAGAGCATCTCAGGACTGATTACGTTCCCAACACAACCGGCAAGATCTCCCAGGGAGAAATTATATTTCATGGACAAAACCTAGAAAGAGCATTTGCCAGATCTCCTAGGGAGCTATTATATGCCAGCAAAAAAACCTAGCAAGAGCATCTGCAAATGTCCCAGGGCGCTATTATATGTCCCTCCAAGCAAAACCTCGAAAGAGCATTTGCCAGATATCCCAGGGAGGTATTATATGCCAGCGACAAGACCTAGCAAGAGCATCTACAAATCTCCCAGGGATGGATTATATGCTTATCTGCACAACCTGTTCCACGGCCACAAAGTATCAACCTGATACTCACCATACATCATCCTGATGTACATCATCACATGATCATCCTGATCATCATCACTACATCGTCCTGATGCATGTCATCCAGAGCATCGTCCTGATACTCATCACACATGATCATCTTGATCATACGATGTATCCACCTGATACATATCATGCATCCACCTGATGCATATCACATACATGATCCACCTGATCATACAATGTATCCACCTGATACATATCATTGTCGAGCACCCAATATGTAGATAGATTATTCCAACATACAGAGCAAACGAGATTTATTGTCAACCCGAGAAAGTCTTTTATTTCAAAGGATAAATGCACAGTCTATGCTTAAACACCAAATCACTATAATTGAATACTTTTATCCTCTAACAACTATGTTCATCCCAAGAATCTGTGTAATCCCAATTGCCTTCTAAATGCTACAATTTCAATTCCTTTCTACCATGCATCAACAAGAAATGATGTAAGATTCAACAACAATTGCAGATAAAAAAAGAAATCCTATTCACATCTTAGAACAATCATCTCTCCAATCTGATCACTCTTGAACAATCATCTCTTCAATCTGATCACTCTTGAAAACCATAAGCATAAACTGAATATTAATCTAGAAATTCAATTGCAAAGGATTGAGTTCAACTGCTCTAAGAGTTTGAATTATAGGAATGAAAATCAACAATCATAACAGGAAAGATAACTTGCAAAGGTTCATGGGATAACAACTTAAACTGCAAGATGAACAAGGCTGTGTATGACTGTCACATAAATTGCATAAAGAAAGTTTCCTACTCAGTCGACTATCACTCTGTACCATTTACCAATCTCCAAGAAATGCAATCCTAATTATACTGCAATCCACACTTACTACTGCTTCGTACAAAGGAATCAAAACATCACACAACAATAAATTCGAGAAATCCTATTTTAACTCAGCAATCTCTGTGGAAGACGGGCCCAACCTTCACACAGAGATGCTGGCTAAACAACGTAAATTTCCTTTAACTTAGAGGTAACTCCTTATATTAACAGAATAATGATTACACAGTTTTCTTTTATTGCTAATACAATGAATAAATTCTCCATTGTTCAAAACCCCCTGGGTCGAGACAACTCCCCATATTTATACATGCAGATCATAACATCCAATCCTATTAACGGGCAGCCATGAAGATCTCTGATCTTCAGGCGCCCTAAATAATACAAGCTGTTACAAACGTGGCATAGTAAAGACATAGAAAAACGTGAGAAAGCTGTTGATTGGCCCAGGAGTGGCAATCTTTCCAGATCACAACTATACTCGATCAGCAACATACTAAAGATCTCCAATTATAGCGCATTCTGTTACAGCTGCCCTGTCACAGCTCCATCTAGGATGTTACATTAGAACCATGTGCCTTAATTGATGATCGGAGCCCCGAGGATCCTTTTTAAGCAGCGAACATCCCTCCTTTCAAGACTTGTTCAGCCCCACCTTCCTGCAGTCCACTTATCTCAAACTACCTTCATAAATCATAACATGTTAGCACAATTGAGAGATAAACAGCCTTAATTATCACAATCATAAGCATTAATAAGATAGAGCAATGATTAGTCATACCTTGGCAGCTTGGGGGAATAAAGTGAGGACAACAGGTCTGATTAGCATGCTAAATGGTGTAGGACAGGGGAAGAAAAGGTGATCGAGGATGATTAAAAGGGGCCAATTCTGGGCTCAACATCTCCCCCCAACTATCCTATTGCATGTCCTCATGCAACAACCTACAACATTTGAAATCTTAGTCCTGTACTGAGCTCTGTTCATGGAGGGAGGAAAAGTTGTAGGAAACTCAGGCACCTCATCTGTCTTTTAAAAAGCCTCTGTGAGTAACCCAATACTTTCCAGCATCACTGCTCTTCTTCCCAGTCAAGGAAAAATCCATATTATATGGTTTTGCTGGCCACCAAATGAGGGGGAAATTGAATTTCAAACCCAACCAATTAACTCCACTCTCCCTCATACTTCCCACATAGCCCTTGACTCTGGAAAGTGCCTGCTTGAAATTCTTGAAACAGTAAGGATCTCAACTTCTAAGTGCAGAGGAGGCATCCTGCCATCTGTGCTTACTCCCTTCCAATGATACCTGTTGGTGTCTGGAAATGTAGTTGGTGCAAGTGGAAACCACTTCTTGTTGCAGTCTCATTATATGCTGTGCCTGGGGAGGACTTGAAAGGAAATCCTAATCTGAGTCTAAATCAATGACATTTCTAGGAGGTAGAAGCACTGGTTCTTGTGGGACAGTGTCTTCCAGCACATCTAAGTCTAATATGAGAGTTGCTGGTTCTTGTGTAACAACAACATCCTTTAGACTCTCTTCAGCAGCTACCTTCATTACTTTCAGAGACACTGGTTCTTGTGTAACAGTGTCTTCTTTGCCCTTCTGCTGCTGAGATTGGATATCTTTCTCATTGTGCAGCTCCTCCTCCAAGATTTCGGTGTCACTTGAGGATTGTGTTTGTACTTGTTCATCCTCACTCCACTGCGTATCGGGAATGATATCCATTCTAGGGTTATCTTCTAATTGAAATTCAGGAGTTCCTGCTGCAACCTTCAAGGATGTTGGTTCTTGTGTAGAAACATCCTGGCTTGCCTCTTCATCCTCCTGTTGTTGCAATTCTTCTCCTATGAGATCTGTGTCATGGGAACCATCTGGGGTTACAACCCAGAGTTCTTCATTAAACTCCAGAGTGTCCTCTATCCCAGGTTCTTCTCCCATCTGTTCGGTCAATTGGACAAGTTTACTCAGGTTTGTTGGTTCTTGTGTTACAGCACCCTGTTCAAGTTTATCAATGTCTTGTCTTTGTGGATCAGCTTCTAAAATCTCTGTGTCGTGGGAGCATTCTGGGGTTATAGTATAAATTTTTTCATTAAGCTTCATAGTGTCCTCCATTCCAGGTTCTTCTCCCATCTGCTCTATAATCTCTGTGTCATGGGAGCACTCTGGGGTTACAACATATTCTTTATTAAGCTCTAGAGTGTCCTCCATTCCAGGTTCTTCTCCCATCTGCTCTATAATCTCTGTGTCGTGGGAGCATTCTGTGGTTACAGTATATTCTTTATCCCCATCATCATACATGATTTCATTCCTTAGCTCCTCTGTCACAGGATTGGTGGCAGCTTCAGCAAGGATGGTTAAAGATGCTGGTTCTTGTGTGACAGCATCTTCTTTTTCTGCAGCTTCCTCTATTGTGGGCGTAGGCTGTTGTGCTGAGCAGGTACGAAGTATAATCTTGTGGCCTGTCTCCTTAAAGATTTCTCCATAGGTGGGACAGATTACTCGTTCATCTTCCTTGCCAGGCTCGGTAGAGTTTGATTCCTCCAGTTGGTTTGCAGCCTCTACCAATGTATACAGTTTCCTTTCACCTAGTTTTCTGCAGGTTTCCAATTCCCTTCGAAGTAATTGGAGGTCCTCTTTTAACAGTGTGTTCTCATCCAGAAGTCCTTCAATTTCGGGTTCTTCCTCAACTGGCCTTTGTGGAGCATCCATTGGTCTCGGTACAAGGATAGGGGGCTCAACCTGTGCCTCTAAGGTTGCCCATCTTTTTCTGGCTGCCTCTGCTACTGTAGCTGATCTAGTTCTTTTCTTTCTGATTGGTGAGGTTATGTTAAATTCATTGATTGATCTCTTTCTTTTCCTTTGTGGTGTTTTCTTTTGTGGAGCTGGTATATAGGGATTCACAGTTGAGGTCGAAGGAATGTTTTATTGCTCCTCATGTTGTTCTTCTTCAATTAAATCTCCTCCTACCCACTCAGGTGAGGATTCAATAGTTACCAGCTCAATGTTTTCTTCTATTTCCCTGGCTCTGTCACCTTCAGGTTCAATTGTCGCAGCATTTAATGCTGCTCCAATTTCACCTTCTGCTGTCGGAGCTGCCCCGTTTTCTGGGTTTTCCACAAGATTTTTATCTACACCCTCCCCCAATGGCTCTGCTTGTGCCCCCAATTTCTCTTCTTCAAATGCAGTTTCATCCCCCCCAGTGGCTCTGCTTGTGCCCCCAGTTGCTCTTCTTCTAATACAGTTTCATCCCCCCCCCAACTTTAGTGGAGGGACTCCGGTCCTCCTGCTATGGTGGAACTCGTACCTGCTATAGTGGGACAATCCGCAAGGGAGCGGGCTGCTGAGATCGAGCTGTGAATTGCTCCTAGGTTATATGATGCTGGGAAAGGGTTCTTACAATTATTAATTTGATAAGGCCATGGTGGGTGAGGGAGGAAAGTGGGTGCTTAGCAGACTGGACAAATGCTGCCATATGACGCAAGTCATGCAGTAGATAATATGGAATGTTCAATAAAATGCCATGGCGGAGATGAGAAAGTAAAGGGAGTTCAGAGTTATAAACAGTTTGGTATCTACCTTCACAAGTGATGTACTTCTTGAGAAAGACAGAAACCTGGTCCCATGGCCGCGGCAATGAGTGCAGTGCGATCGCTCTTCTGGATGATTGAACTTGCTCCCCCTCCAGTAAAAATGCTTCCCGTGCAGTCGTCGTGGGGACTCGTCGGTTAAACCATGCCCTTCCCACCTGCGGGATGGCAGTAACCTCGGATATAATGGCCTCGGAGACTTCTATGCGCAGCCCCCACACCGTGGAGTGAGTTTTGGTGAGGTTTAATGCAAATT
Source organism: Larix kaempferi (assembly GCA_027924585.1). Lineage (NCBI taxonomy): Eukaryota > Viridiplantae > Streptophyta > Pinopsida > Pinales > Pinaceae > Larix > Larix kaempferi. Next base: position 869,874 of record BSBM01001649.1, on the reverse strand, counting down.
GCAAGGCTGCTTCCCGATTGAATCCATCTAGTCGCTCAAAAAATTCGATCCAGCCGGCGGCTTGAAAGATGGCCAGAACTTGAAGATTTTTCCTGAGTTCTTGTGTATTCAAAGGTTCATGACGAACTGGAATCCCCATGGTCCTGGCTGCAAGCTGAAGTTGTTATCCCACAGATGACAGAATCTGAGAATGGAAGTTGCAGCACAGAGGATGCACGAATTGCTGAGCGGAGATGTTGAGGAAATGGGCAAATTTGGAAAGTTGAGCACAGAAAAACGTTCGAAATTTCCATTCCGAATTGGGGAAGGTGGCAGTTATTAGTGTTTACGTTGTACGAGGGAAAGGTTTAATTAGGCATAATGGTAATACGTATAAAGGTACGACTAATATTGTTCAATTATATCAACACTTAATCACGTGATAAATCAAAACCATACCTCATGAGACTGTGCGTCAGGTATCATGCGGAGAATGGTGGAGCGTGCGATTGGTGACGTTGCGGAACCAAACTCATGCACACTGATAAATCTGATCATGATGACCAGGATAATGCAATAATTCCTTCCGCTAGTGAAACACAAACCATCGTGTCCTTGGGGTTGGAATGATGAGTTCGCCTGCACGACTAAGATGAATCAGAGCCATAGTTTAGCAGGTTTGGAGCAATTCTTCAGTTAACACAGGAGTTACCATTGCAAGTTGCCAGAAATGATATCATGGCCGACCAAAAAGATGTTGCAGCCGCCAGGAAAGATTCACGGCCACCGGGAAAAGGATTTACGGGATCGGGAAAAATTATGGCTGTCAGGGAAAAGTTTTACGGCGCCGGGAGGTATGTTGCAGCCGCCGAAAAATATGTTGCAGCCACCGGAAAATATGTTGCAGCCGGTGGGAAATGGTTCATGGCTGCTGGGAAAAGGGGTTTATGGCTACTGGGAGAACGATTTTACGACCGCCGAGAAACGATATTGCAGCCGCTGGGAAATGGTTCACGGCTGCCGGGAAAAGATGTTGCAGCCGCTGGGAAAGTTGTTGCAGCTGCCGGGAAATGGTTCACAGCTGTCGGGAAAAAGGGTTTACGGCCACCGGGAAAACGATATCGCAGCCACTGGGAAATGATGTTGCAGCCGCTAGGAAATGGTTCACGGCTGTCAGGAAAATGATATCGCAGCCGCTGGGAAATGGTTCACGGCTGCCAGGAAAACGATATCGCAGCCGCTGGGAAATGATGTTGCAGCCGCTGGGAAATGGTTAACGGCTGCCGGGAAAAGATGTTGCAGCCGCTGGGAAATATGATGTTGCAGCCACTGGGAAAGTTGTTCACGGCTGCTGGGAAAAAGGATTTTACATCTGCCGGGATAAAAAGTCACGGCTGCCAGGGAAAATTTTTACGGCGCCGGGAGATATGCCACAGTCGCCGGGAAATATGTTGCAGCCGCCGAAAAACATGTTGCAGCTACCGAAAAATTTGTCGCAGCTGCCGAAATTTTTTATTTTTTTTTGAAGGAAAAAGGGAAATACAACACAGGAAGGCATAGGAAGACGACTCTCGTTTGACAGGCCCAATCTGGTCATTCTCCTGGCGCTTCCCTGGAAATTTTTGAAAAACAACAACAAATGAAAAGATCAAATGCAAAGAGAAGAAGAAAACAATTATACGCTACAGCAGAAAATTATTTATGTACAGTAATTTAAAATGCGATTTTTAGTTTAAGGATTGGCAAAGGCAGAGAGAAATTCCTGCTCTGGTGCCAGCTGATAATTTGGATCGACGGCAATTTGCGAAATGAATGCATATTTTGAAATAGGCTTACGATACAGTCGCAGTCTCTGGCCATTAGCAAGTAATGGTATACAGTTTTCATCGATGGTCACCAGACGGACAGTGCCATTGTCAAATACCCTGTCGACCAAATATGGACCCAACCATCTTGTACGTAATTTACCTTTAAAATCCATTTTGAACCTGGAGTCATATAGTAGCGCCCAGTCTCCCTCACGGAAGATTTTCTTTTTAATAAATCGGTCATGCCAGTTGGATCTCTGTTGTTGAAGCAACGCAGTCTGGTCTACTGCAGCTAACCGTTTCTCATCCAATTCGTTTAGTTGATTCAATCTTCTCTTCTGGGATTCTGTTACATCCAGATTCATTTCGGCGGTTGTTTTCAGGGTTTTGATCTCAAACTCAATTGGAAAGATGGCACTCTTTCCATACACTAAATCATAGGGAGAGAACCCTGTGGTGTTGCGCCAAGTTGTGTGATATGCCCATAATGGTTCCGGAAGCCTGTCAACCCAATCCTTTCGATGGCTCTTAACTGTTTTAGTAAGGATTGCTTCAATAACTTTATTAGTACTTTCCACCTGACCATTGGCCTGGGGGTGGTAAGGTGAAGCCACGCTATGCTGCACATGATACTTCTAGAGCAAGGATTCAAATTGGTGTGAGATGAATTGCGGCCCCCCATCAGTAACTACTTCCTTCGGTATCCCAAAGCGGGTAAAGATTTCACTGTACAGAAAATCAATCACTGCCTGGTCATTAGCCTTAGCCAAAGCTACAGCCTCTACCCACTTAGTCATATAATCAGTACAAGCCAGAATGTAAACTTTCTGTCTGGAAGGAGGGCTGATAGGGCCAACAAAATCCAGTGCCCATCTATCAAATGGTTCAATTACTACTTGAGGTTGTAGAGGCATCTGATCTGTTTTATTAGGCTAGCCCATGCTCTGGCAGCTGTCACAGGACTGAACATACCTTTTAGTGTCCCTAAACAGAGTCGGCCAATAGTAGCCCATACGCAGTGCTTTATGCCCTGTTCTTTTATCTGCAAAGTGTCCCCCACAAGGTCCATCATGAAAGGCTTTCAGTATGTGAAAGATCTCATCTTCCCTTACACATCTCCTAATCTCAAGATCGGGCCCTGTGTAGAAGAGATGACCATTGAGCCAACAGTACCTGGCACTTTGCTGGATGATTTTTCTCTTTTCTCGTTTAGACATGTCTGGCGGGAGCTTTCCTGCAACCAAATAATTAGCAACGTCTGCATACCAGGGGGAATGAGCTGAAAGTGAGAATAGATGTTCATCTGGAAAAGAGTCCTCAACAGGCGAACTGTCATCACTGTTAGTAAAACGAGATAAAAAATCAGCAACAACATTTTCTTTTCCAGGTTTATCTGTAATGGTAATATCAAATTCCTGCAATAATAAGAGCCACCTGGTCACTCTAGCATTGGTGACAGGTTTTTTCATTAAATATTTAATGGCAGAGTGGTCAGTGTGCACAAATGTAGGATACCCAGTAATGTAATGCCGAAATTTATTAATAGAGTAAACAATAGCGAGGAATTCTTTTTCGGTAACAGTATAATTAAGTTCAGCAAGGGCTAAGTTTTTACTAACATAATAGATGGCATAAGGTACTTGACCATCCTGCTATCCTAGTACTACTCCAATGGCTGTATTAGAAGCATCTGAGGAAATGTGGAAGGGTAGGGTCCAATTAGGTCCCCTTAGGATAGGAGATGTGGATAGCTTCTCCTTAAGCTTATCAAACGCTGTCTGGCATGCTTCACTCCACACAAACTGTGCATCCTTCATTAACAGAGAAAACAAAGGAGAAGCAAGTTTGGAGAAGTTTTCTATAAACCTCCGGTATTATCCAGCATGTCCCATAAAACTTCGCACCTCTTTCTGAGTTGAAGGAGTTGGTATATTTTTTATCACCTTAATTTTTGAAGGATCCACCTGAATGCCATTAGTAGAGATAAAATGCCCTAATACCACCCCCTCACTCATCATCATATGGCACTTTTCAGTGCTTAATGAGATCCGATTCTGTTCGCAGCGAATTAAAACCTTCTTTAAATTTTCCAGTGCTTCCTCAAAATCCTTGCCATAGGGAGTAAAATCATCCATACTATCATTAACTAATTCAGAGAATATGCCAATTACAGCTCTTTGAAACGTTGCCGTTGCGTTACATAAACCAAAAGGAAGCACCCTGTAGGCAAACGTTCCCCAGGGGCAAGTGAAGGTGGTCTTATCCTGGTCCTCAGGAGCAATCTGAATTTGGTTGTACCCGCTGAACCCATCTAGGAAGGAGAAGAACTTCTTCCCTGATAGGGTATCAAGTACTTGGTCAATAAAGGGAAAAGGGAAATGATCCTTTTGCGTAGCTTTGTTCAGTTCCCTATAATCAACACAGACTCTCCATTTACCATTTTTCTTGGGTACAATTACGAGTGGGGAAACCCATTCACTATCTGAAATAGGATATATAAATCCTACTTCCAAATTTTTTTGGATCTCCTCCTTCACTATATCGCTCAGATTGGGGTTCATGCGTCGTTGGGGTTGACACACAGGCCGGGAGTCATTTTTAATATAAATATGATGGGTGCACAGATTAGAGGGAATACCCCTCATGTCTGTATACTCCCAGGAGAATGCCCCCTTATGTTCCTTCAAGAGACTGATTAGGCACGTCTGTTCCTCTAAGGAGAGACCATGGTTGATATTCAAAGTCCTTCTAGGCTCTACCTCAATAGGAATACTTTTTGAACTTTTCAAAACTGGGATTATGTTTGTGTCACCAACTAGTGCTTCTTCCGTAAGATTTTCTTGTTCTTCCTTACCAAGGGTAATGTTCAGGATTTGATAGACCTCTTTATCCACTGAAGCAGGTTCACTAATAAAATTGCTAATAGCATCGTCTTCTATTTCGTTTTTAAAAGTTAAGGCCTTCCCTATAGTTAATAGTGGTTGAACATCCTCCTCCTCCTCCTGCTCTATCCAAAGGGAAGTTTCAGCCTCTAGACTTGGCCGAGCTGGAGGATACAGGGTGAGGTTTTTAGTCTCTGTACCATCAGATATAGTCATGGACCCTAATCGACAGCTGATGCAAGCATCAGCTGTGGCCAACCAAGGCCTCCCCAGGATCAATGGGTGTCCCCCCAGCTGTGATTTTGGTTGTAAAACCAAAAAGTCAGCAGGGTATTCCCATGAATCAACTGAGATGACAAGGTCGTCCAGAATCCCTTCAGGTCTAATGGTGGATCTGTCTGCCAATTCTAAAATGGTAGGGGTTGGTCTAAAATTAGTGAGTCCAAGATTCTTTACAGCCTCAATTGTTATGACATTGATCGATGCTCCTAAGTCAACTAGCACGTTGGGTATCTGTGTTTGTCCTATATGTACAGTGACAGTAGGATTGCCAGGGTCGTCATACTTGGTCACAGGGGTTTTTCTTGTTATTAAAGTAGATAAATTCCCTATGACGTGAACAGTGGGAGGATCTCTGGGTTTCCTCCCTGGTTTCTTAGTGCACAGGTCCTGAACGGTTCTAGCATAAATAGGCACGTCTTGAAGAGCTTGAAGAAGGGGGATTTTGACATAAAGATTCCTTAACTCTCCTAGGAGGTTAAACTGAGGTTGCCCCCCTGCTTTTGGTAGCATTAGTCTCTCGGGGTATGGTGGTTTCCTTACCAGCTAGGTAGGCTGCGTATTATCTGATTTCTCAATTGATGTTTCAGCCGTCCCATCTAAGGGATGCTCAGCATCTTCAGTGATAGGAACTGTCTCGGATGGATGCTGTGAATTCCCTTCTTCTTTATGCACAGAAGGTGGAGCATCTTCTGTAACTATGGGTTCTACTATTTTCCCAGATCGTAGACAAATATCATTACAAGGTACAGGGGAAAGGGAGTAGGCCGGCATATTGACAGTTTCCAATTGATGGACTGTTTTATTATTCGGGTTAGGATTAGGTTGGGCAGGCAGCTGAGGCCGTATTGGTATATTAGGGACATAATTATTCTGCAGCTACAGCTGCGACTGCTGAGGTGGATATTGAGGAAATTGAGGGTATGGAGGAGAATATGGTGACTGTTGAGGTGGAGGTGTTTGAGGAAAATGGTTCCCAAGATGGAAGTTCCTCCATCCAGGAGACCACGACGTAGGTTGATGTGGTGGCTGTGTCCAGGGACTCCATGAATTATGATTTTGCATTGCAGGTTGGGAAGGATTCCACTGAGCATAATTTGAAGGGAATTGTGTATTCACATTTTGCATGTTATTATTCCAATTGCTCATATTATTCAAAAATGGAAACGAGTCCACAGGCATACCTTGATTTCAAGGCTACCAAGGTTTCTTCTGTGCAATGAAATAGGATGATTCCACTTCTGGAGTTGATGCCTGCAGAACAGCCTTCACTTGGGGAAGTGTGGGACATTCTTTCATGTCATGGTTCAACTCACACAGCTGACATACTTCTACTTTGTCAAGCGGGCATTCTTTCAGCGGATCATTCTTTCTACATCGGGGACAGAACACACCTAGTGTGAGATCCTCCACTGCCTGTCTTTGTTTTTCCTTCAGGACATCAATCTCTGAAGAGATGGAGCTCATCATTTCTGTTTTAAAATTTTCAAGGAGATTTCCTATCTCTGCACGGGTAGCTCCTCCATTGGATGATTTCTGAGTTTTGTCGAAGACATCACGTTCCAGCTTATCCCGTTTGTCTCGCTTATTGTTCCTGGAAGACCCCTGGAGTATCTCTTACATAGTTCCACAATATTCCCAAAAGGTTCTTTGGAGATATCTCCCTTTACTAGCAGGTTTAACATGTCTAAACAATCATCCTTGATCCCACGAAGCAAGATTATCTTGAGCATGTCCAGCCCCATGTTCGTCTGCCCGGCTCTTTGCACATTGTACAACAGTCTTTCTACAAAATCCTCCAGACTTTCGTCCTCCTTCTGCACCATTTTGAATAATTCCTCTCTTTTGTCCTTGGTGTTGCAATATTCCTGATATTTCTCCAGGAACACTTGTTTCATCTTATCCCAATTAGCAATGGTTCCTCCCCCAAGGCTCATGAACCAGCGTAATGCATTGTCCTTCAGGGTGGCAGGGAAAAGTTTTAGCTTTTGGGCATCGATGACATAATCATAGCTGCGACAGAGGATATCAAATTCAAAAAGGAATTAGTCTGGATCTTCTGCCGCCCTTCCATAGAAGCGAGGCAACACTGATGGTGAGATGTTTTTCATAGGGGCTGTCCCTTCTGGCTGCCGAATCGAAAATTGTAGTGTAGCCGTCGTTCCCTCAGGCAGGGAGTGATTTTCATGATGATAGTTTTCCACCATTGCCTCTTCCTCGTCGGACTCGTGTTTGTTACTCATCTCCTCTTCTGTTTTCTCCTCTTCGTTCGTTCCTGCGTTCTTTTCCTCGTTTTTTTCTTCGTCCTTGTTTTGTTCCTAATCAACAAACTTTTGGTGGAACTGCGTCCACTCTTCTTTAGTTACAGCCTCCCCGTAAATGTGGCAGATCAGACCTCTACCAGCAGGTCCAGTTGTAACAGCTGTGTCTTCCTCAGTTGTAACAGCAGGTCCAGTTGTAACAGCTGTGTCTTCCTCAGTTGTAACAGCAGGTTCAGTTGTAACAGCTGTGACAGCTGTGCCTTCCTCAGCAGGGATATAAGAGGGAGTCACGGCTGCTCGTGTATTCTCCACCGTGGGTCCTGACGCTGGCACCCCAGGATCAGTAGGGTTTCTTCTGATAGGAGTTTCTTGATGACGAGCCTTGGTGGATGAATCAGTTCTGTCAACAAGATCGTCGATGAATGTTCTTCTGCCCAATGGTGGTCCTCGACCGCGACCTGAGCCACCTGCACTGTTAGTATTTTGTGGGGTTTTGGGAGTTGGGAGGTGATCGCGTTTTACCCTCCCCGTATTCATGTGAACCAAATCATTTCAGCAAAGAAAAGACTGACTAGAAACAATTACCAGATGCAACTAATGATTAGTGTTTAATTTTTATCCTTCGCCGGCAATGGCGCCAAAATGTCGAGCACCCAATATGTAGATAGATTATTCCAACATACAGAGCAGACGAGATTTATTGTCAACCCGAGAAAGTCTTTTATTTCAAAGGATAAATGCACAGTCTATGCTTAAACACCAAATCACTATAATTGAATACTTTTATCCTCTAACAACTATGTTCATCCCAAGAATCTGTGTAATCCCAATTGCCTTCTAAATGCTACAATTTCAATTCCTTTCTACCATGCATCAACAAGAAATGATGTAAGATTCAACAACAATTGCAGATAAAAAAAGAAATCCTATTCACATCCTAGAACAATCATCTCTCCAATCTGATCACTCTTGAACAATCATCTCTTCAATCTGATCACTCTTGAAAACCATAAGCATAAACTGAATATTAATCTAGAAATTCAATTGCAAAGGATTGAGTTCAACTGCTCTAAGAGTTTGAATTACAGGAATGAAAATCAACAATCATAACAGGAAAGATAACTTGCAAAGGTTCATGGGATAACAACTTAAACTGTAAGATGAACAAGGTTGTGTACGACTGTCACATAAATTGCATAAAGAAAGTTTCCTACTCAGTCGACTGTCACTCTATACCATTTACCAATATCCAAGAAATGCAATCCTAATTATATTGCAATCCACACTTACTACTGCTGCGTACAAAGGAATCAAAACATCACACAACAATAAATTCGAGAAATCCTATTTTAACTCAGCAATCTCTGTGGAAGACGGGCCCAGCCTTCACACAGAGATGTTGGCTAAACAACGTAAAGTTCCTTTAACTCAGAGGTAACTCCTTATATTAACAGAAGAATGATTACATAGTTATCTTTTACTGCTAATACAATGAATAAATTCTCCGTTGTTCAAAACCCCCTGGGTCGAGACAGCTCCCCATATTTATACATGCAGATCATAACATCCGATCCTATTAATGGGAAACCATGAAGATCTCTGATCTTCAGGCGCCCTAAATAATATAAGCTGTTACAAACATGGCATAGTAAAGACATAGAAAAACATGAGAAAGCTATTGATTGGCCCAGGAGTGGCGATCTTTCCAGATCACAACTATACTTGAGCAGCAACATACTAAAGATCTCCAATTATAGCACATTCTGTTACAGCTGCCCTGTCACAGCTCCATCTAGGATGTTACATTAGAACCATGTGCCTTAATTGATGATCGGAGCCCCGAGGATCCTTTTTAAGCAACGAACATCCCTCCTTTCAAGACTTGTTCAACCCCACCTTCCTGCAGTCCACTTATCTCAAACTACCTTCATAAATCATAACATGTTAGCATAATTGAGAGATAAACAGCCTTAATTATCACAATCATAAGCATTAATAAGATAGAGCAATGATCAGTCATACCTTGGCAGCTTGGGGGAATAAAGTGAGGACAACAGGTCTGATTAGCATGCTAAATGGTGTAGGACAGGGGAAGAAAAGGTGATCGAGGATGATTAAAAGGGGCCAATTCTGGGCTCAACAATCATGCATCCACCTGATGTATATCACATACATGATCCACCTGATCATACAATGTATCCACTAGATACATATCATGCATCTACCTGATGCTGATCATATCCATTATCCAACATGATGCATAACAATATACATGATCCAACTGATCATATCCAAAGCAGTAACTGGAGCATCGTCTTGATGCTCATCACATAGTTCTTACATCCACAGCCATGGGAGGATCCTCCTACCACCATGCTTCGAATGGCTTCTGCAAATGTGTCCATCACTTCTTCCTTGAAGTGTCATCAATCTGAAGAACACCAAGCCTCCCTCTGAAGTACTCAAACTTCACTCTAGCTAGTGGTTTCGTCAACACATCTGCAACCTGCTCATCTGTCGCAACATACAGGAGCTTTACTGCTCCTCTCTGCACCATATCCCTGATATAGTGATATTTGATCTCTATGTGCTTCAACCTGTCACGGAACACCAGGTTCTCAGACAGCTTCACACAACTCTGGTTGTCACAAAAGATACCAGTAGCATCCAATGGGAGATCAAATAGCTCAGATAGTAGCTCCTTGGCCATACTTCCTCACAACTAGCCAAACAAGCTGCAACATACTCTGCTTCAGCTGTACTCAGTGCTACGCAGGACTGCTTCCTACTAAACCAAGAAATCACACCTGATCCCATATTGAAGCAACACCCGGAAGTGCTCTTCCTATCTGCAGCACTGCCTGCCCAATCCGAATCAACACAACCATGCAGGTTCTCATGAGATAATCTATCACTAAGTTGAGTTGAGTGGAGTCTCTTGGAGGGAATTTGAGCTCTTAAGTTCACTTGAGGTTAATAAAACATGAGGATGAGGAATGAGAGAATGTTTTGGTCAATTTTCATTTGCACTCTTGGAGAGATTACCTTGTCCTTGAAAGATGGATGTTCATCCTCCCTACTGTTGAACCAATTTCGAAGGTGAAAGATCCTTGTCCAAGTTGGTTGGAGGAGAGACCATTCAAACCTCTTATCAGAGCTTCATGAATTTTTTTTGATATAGTTTTGATTCCCCTTAAAGTTCGAGTTCATCTAACATTCATTTCTCTACTATCTCTTCTCTCAGTCTTCTCGCAATGTCCATATTCTATTGTTGATGGCGCACTCCTAGTTGTGTAGACTTTGTGGAGGATTATTTTTTGAATCCATGGTTATGTTATCTGATGCATATCACTGTAATTAGATGCACATTGGAGCCATATCTTGAAATACCATACCTTTCATGTAATATTTCCAAGCAAACTCTTGATTTGAGCTAGTTTCCCCTCTATCTTCACATGAAGTTTTTGGAGTAATTTTGTATCTATTTTACATCATAATTTTTTTGAGTTTTTGCTGATGTTTCAAGATGTATATGATGTAACATTTATGACCAAAATATTGTGTGTATACCATTTGAGTTTTGATTAAATATTGTGCAACAAATCTCATGTCCATTGTTAACAATTTTCTCACAATTTCTATGTCTCACTATATGTTGTTTTATGGGAGTTATAGAAGACCCTAAAACCTGAGTTAATGCTGAATTTTGGTTTCCCTTGAGGTCCTATTTCAAATCCAAGTCTCATTTCATAAAATAGGGAAGGTTGTATAGTGTTTGGGAATCCCAAAAGTTCCTAGACTAGTGTGGTTTTTAACCATCGAATTCACCTAGTATTTTTCTCATTCCTTCCTCCTTGAGAAATGAAAACCCTAAATGTTTCAAATGAATGTCTAAGTATCTCAGAGCTGCATTAGGATGTATTAAGACTTCCCAAGCCCCTCCATATATAATTCAAAATCATTTGGGTGCTTTTGGAGTAGTTTGGTTTCATTAGTCCAAGTTTCGAATTTGGCCAAGCCATACTATAAAGATCGAATCTACTTAGTTCCTGGTTCGAATTTGAAGCAAATATTTTTGAATGCAGCTCATGATTCTCCTTTAGTAGGCCATCTGTTAGAAAAACAGGATCGTAGAGCAATAACAATAAACATAAATGAAAATATAATCACACATACACATTGCAAGAGAGACACATATATATCGTGGTTCACCCAACTTGGGCTACGTACACACTGAAGTTGCCAATCCTTATTGTTATACCATCCAGCAAAGTGAAGGGATACAACTTGCAGCACAACCGCTGCACTTCCTCTTCACTATCTCACAGTCTCTCTTCTTGATCTCGGAGATCTTTACAATGCATAATACCTAATACATCAACCCTAGCCTTGTTACAATGTATTTCTTTGATAAGGGAGATACAATGGGAAAATACCACGAGTTACCCAAAACCATGGGCCCGTAAAAAAACCCCAAAAATTTCCTTCAGGGGCGCTATCCCCGGACCCCCCAGCTGGGGGTTATAACCCCCAGACCCCGATGGGGGGAGGCTTCGGCCCCCGCCACACCTCCCCCGTTGGGGTGAGTGTACAGTCCTTTTTACATATCATATAAAGCTGGGGTACAAACACAGCTGAATAATAATATCTTTGAATTTGGAGATCAGGCTCCACAACCAACACCATCTTGGTTTCTTTAAAACATATAGGCAGCTAAGATAAGTTTCTTTTGGAAATGCTTGAAGGGATATGTTTTAAGGTATGTGAATGAATGCAAGATATGTCAACAAAACAAAGTTTAACACAACCATCATGCTAGTCTCTTGCAACCCTTTCCTATTCCAAAACAAAACTGGAAAAACATTTCCATGGACTTCATCATAGGTTTTCCCAAGGCACTTGGTAAGGACTGTATTTTTGTTGTGGTGGATAGAATCACCAAATTTTATCATTTCTTTGCTATTGCCTAATCTTTTACTACTGCACAAGTAGTTGAGCTATTCTTTAGAGTTGTTTTCAGATTACATGGACTTTCCAAAAATATTGTTAGTAATGGGGATAGCAGGTTCATCGGTTCTTTTTGGAAATAACTCTTCAAGTTGGTGGGGACCCAATTGACTCCTAGCACAAGCTATCATCCACAAACTGATGGTCAAACCGAAAGGGTGAACCAATGGTTGGAGGGCTACTTGAGAAACTATGTGAGTGGGCAGCAAAAAACATGGGTTAAATGGTTACATTTGGGCAAGTTCTGCAACAATAATACCTTTCATATGTCAATTGGCATGTATCCTTTCAAAGCACTATATGGTTATGAAGCACCTACCTTTGTTGATCACATTTTTGGTGATAGTAGAGATCCAAAAGCTAAGGATTGGATAGAGGAAAGTCAAGAAATTTTGAATATTTTAAAAGGCAATTTGCAAGTTGCCCAAAATCAACAAAAACAATATGCAGATCAACATAGGAAAGAGAGAAATTTGGAAGTGAATGATTTGGTATATTTGAGGCTACAACCTTACAAACAAACCACCTTACTAAGTAGTGGACAAGTGTCTCATGAGATAATCTATCACTAAGTTGAGTTGAGTGGAGCCTCTTGGAGGGAATTTGAGCTCTTAAGTTCACTTGAGGTTAATAAAAGAGGAGGATGAGGAATGAGAGAATATTTTGGTCAATTTTCATTTGCACTCTTGGAGAGATTACCTTGTCCTTGAAAGATGGATGTTCATCCTCCTTGCTGTTGAACCAATTTCGAAGGTGAAAGATCCCTGTCCAAGTTGGTTGGAGGAGAGGCCATTCAGACCTCTTATCAGAGATTCATGAAGTTTTTTTAATACGGTTTTGATTCCCCTTAAAGTTCGAGTTCATCTAACATTCATTTTTCTACTCTCTTCTCTCAGTCTTCTCTCAATGTCCATATTCTATTGTTGATGGCGCACTCCTAGTTGTGTAGACTTTGTGGAGGATTATTTTTTGAATCCATGGTTATGTTATCTAATGCATATCACTGTAATTAGCTGCACATTGGAGCCATAGCTTGAAATACCATACCTTTCATGTAATATTTCCAATCAAACTCTTGATTCGAGCTAGTTTCCCCTCCATCTTCACATGAAGTTTTTGGAGTGATTTTGTATCTATTTTACATCATAATTTTTCTGATTTTTTGCTGATGTTTCAAGATGTATATGATGTAACATTTATGACTAAAATATTGTGTGAAGACCCTTTGAGTTTTGATTAAATATTGTGCAACAAATCTCATGTCCATTGTTAAAAAACTTCTCAAAATTTCTATGTCTCACTATATGTTGTTTTATGGGAGTTATAGAAGAACCTAAAACCTGAGTTAATGCTGAATTTTGGTTTCCCTTGAGGTCCTATTTCAAATCCAAGTCTCATTTCATAAAATAGGGAAGGTCGTATAGTGTTTGGGAATCTCAAAAGTTCTTAGACTAGTGGGGATTTTAACCATCGAATTCACCTAGTATTTTTCTCGTTCCTTCCTCCTTGAGAAACGAAAACCCTAAATGTTTCAAATGAATGTCTAAGTATCTCAGAGCTGCATTAGGATGTATTAAGACTTCCCAAGCCCCTCCATACATAATTCAAAAGCATTTGGGTGCTTTTGGAGCAGTTTGGGTTCATTAGTCGAAGGTTCAAATTTGGCCAAGCCATACTATAAAGATCGAATCTACTTAGTTCCTGGTTCGAATTTGAAGCAAAATTTTTTGAATGCAGCTCATGATTCTCCTTTAGTAGGCCATCTGTTAGAAAAACAGGATTGCAGAGCAATAACAATAAACATAAATGAAAATATAATCACACATACACATTACAAGAGAGACACAGATATATCGTGGTTCACCCAACTTGGGCTACGTACACACTGAAGTTGCCAGTCCTTATTATTATACCGTCCAGCAAAGTGAAGGGATACAACCTGCAGCATAACCGCTGCACTTCCTCTTCACTATCTCACAGTCTCTCTTCTTGATCTCGGAGATCTTTACAATGCATAATACCTAATACATCAACCCTATCCGTGTTACAATGTATTTCTTTTATAAGGGAGATACAATGGGAAAATACCACAAGAAAATACAATGTCTTTCTTTTGACTTATTTTGTTAACTTTTGTTTTTTCATTGCAACATATTTTCCTTGCAACCATAATCCTGATCAATGGGTATGAACCCTTGGAGTTGACAAAAACCACAATTTTAAATTAGATATCAAATTAGCATGCATGTAATGAGTTCATTGAACTATTGAAAGATATTATTAGTTTGTTCCGTTAAGATAATGTTTTCATAACACAATGGGACATGTTACTTGATCAATGCAATAAATATAAGAGAAGAAATATTGCTTAAAATGTAATTATATAATTTTTAGTAGCATAATTTATCAATTTGTGGAAGAGATAAATCATCACAAGAACAAGTGGAAACTCAAGAGAAAATATGCAATATATTGTATCATTCATTGATAGACGAATGTTTGTAATACAAAATATGGCAAAGTAGCCGGCCCTTAAATGGCCTATCAATGTACATGTATCCCTAAGTACAACAATGTACATGTATGTCAAAATACATATATCCAAGACTAGGACACATCAAAAATCAATCTTTCACTTGTTTTTTCTCGACTTTGCTCTATCAACCATCCCCCTAGGATCACTCTACATCTCAAGAGTATGCAACTTAAAGATCATTTTTCTATCAAATAACTGCACTAATACCCTACCATTAACAAACTTAAAAAATTAACTTATGGCCAAATTATTTATGACAAACACTCACCAAATCCAGTCGGGGTATAGATGCTTATGGTGTGCTCATGGAAGTCCTATCTATAATTGTGCTATGCAAATAAAAGATCATATCTAATTAATTCAACAATTCAACAATTATCAACACGTCTATGTAAATTGAATAAAAATACTTGGTCATTAATGAACATCTCACCACAGGAGGAGACTCGGTCACAACCATGGATGGAGTGGAGGGGTCGGGCACTGCGGTTGGTAATGGCTACAATCACCAAATCTTAAAATAGTTAGACATGCATGAATAAACGATATAGTAACATGGTTAAATACTATGCATTGTAATTGTTGAAATAGTTACCTCCGTATGACTTGTTTCTATTACATATGCCTCACTAACTGTAGCATCAATGACCCTTGTTAGGTGAGGTGTAGATGGATCTCTCGTGTGTCTGCTATAGAGGACATCCACACCCTTTCTAGGAGTGGATCCTCTCTTATACACTTGTCCCTTTTGCACATTTGGACTACGAGGAAAGGCAACTGCGGACTGTTTGCTAAATACAGCAGGTGATGGCTACAACCACCAATTACTTATGTAGTTATAAATGCATTATTCAATAAAATAACATGTATTAACAAACTGACAATGTTGAAATACATACCGATGTACGGTATGCTTCAATCATTTCCATGACACGCTATTCCATATACTCGTGCCTTATGGACTGTTTAGTGCTTATCTCCCCACCGAGGGGGGGGGATCACTAAATGAAACGATTTCCCTCTGTGGGGGATCTACAATATGCAATTTAGAAAATTGTAAATATTAGATTGTGTAGCATTAATTACGTAACATGTGATAACAAACTAAGATGCATTAAAATAATGACATGTTGAACTAGTTACCTTAGTGTGAGTTGTTGTCGTCGAAGGTATGACAACATCTTGTACATCAAAGGGTTCTGGTGCATGAGCCTATGGACTATCTTGGGCATCATCGGTGGAAAATTCTTGCCCCTCGTCGTCTTCTTGTAGAAACTACAAGTTTTAAAATCATTACAAATATTAGCAATCTATATATGTGTATAGTAAGGAAAAATAATTTTCAAACAATAGTAAATTGTTAAACATTTACTTACCTGAGTAAAATACCCAGCAAAGCTATCATCTATCTGGACAGCACCAAAGCAAGGATGGCTGCACGATGTGCATGGGTGGGGCTCTTGGCTGTGCTAATGATGTGCGGGTCTAGTGCCACTACTAGATGCTCCTCGACCACTATAAGGTGGAGGCTCTACCCTACCAGGAGGTGGTGGCTCTACTCCACCAATAGATGGTGGCTCTAATGTCTCTGCCTGGTACGTACCTTGAAGATACGTGCTATTGTGAACAACCACCTGTGCTAACTGAAGGAATAACTCATGCGTCTGTGGGACCAACTGATGTGCAAGAGACACATTTGGCCTCAGTATCCTCTTGCGAGGTGGAGCTACTGGGAAATTGGGATCTATGTGCCTCGCATTGGGATGTTGATGAGGCGTCCCCATCCCAAAGCCCCGGTACTCTAAGATATCAAAATAATTAACATCCTTCCCCAAAACAAATTATGCATACATCTTTCTAAGATAATATAACGACATTGCCCTGTTGTTATGTGGTGGTACATCAAATAACATGTACCATCGTTCCACCTAATTATCTATGAATGGTTGATATATACACCACTCAATATAAATATGTTTTTTGTTTACATCTGGGATTTCACCTTTCCATGGATCTCTAAAACGGGAAAAGAGATGTTGTTTGTTAGCTTCAACTTCTTAACTTCCTTGTAACTAATTCCATCAGGATAATCTTTCCTCTTCCTCTCTTTGTATGTGGCAATGTATTGGAGTGCACCATTTGACCTACTAAAGGTCTCTATCATTGCATCCAAATTGGAGCAAGCATACGATGCCCATCATCAACAATAATTATTGAGGCTTGAATCTCTCCGAGCCTTTGAATTTCTCTTTGAATGTCTGTGTGTGCATCCATGGTTGCCATTGCAGTCAAAAAATAAAATAAAACAAATCATTAGAAACATATACATGCTATAATCACATCTCTCAAAAATGAAAAATGTAAAAACATTGTGCAAGAATGTATACATTACAAACATAAATATCATCTCAATATACTATAATAATAACTACATGTAAACCAAAGTGGAAGGTGAGGATCAATTATAGTTAAATCGATCATTGATAGTTGGCAGAGAGCTCCTGATTCAATTAATAATTAAGGATCGGAACAATGGGGGCCTTAAAATCACTTTATGGACACCTTTCTAGAGCTGAGGTATTGGAGAAGATGTTATTCGTCATCCTATGCCTTTAGAAATTTCTCCTTTGTATTTAATTCATATCATGTTCGTGGCCCTTTCCTTGCTCAGAATCTAGTGTATGATTAGGAAGATTTGGTGGTGAAGTCCTCTACATAATTAAGAAGGGGAAATATTTTAAATGTGAGGGTTGATATACGCTTGTTCCATGAAGTAAATCTCTTATCAGTTGATAGGGATGAAGACCCAAATCCATCGATTGAGTGTCTTGGTGGTGAAGGAGGTCAAAAAAGATGTGGTCATTCATCTTTGCAACAAAGTAAGTGGCGTGTCTGCAAGGAGGGTAACCTAGTCCATGGGGTTTTGGGGGATGATGTAAAATCCATCAAGCCATTGGGTTGGCTTCACAAGCACTGGTTGGAAATTTTTAGGGTAAAAGAATGTGTGGGAAAAAACCATAGGGTTTGGTTGAGTCAAGTCTAGAAACCAAGCCTAGGTTATAGTCCATAGTTCCTCCTCCTAGCCAAAGGGTGGATGGATTTTCTTTTCCAATTTGTAATAGATGTGGAGAAAAACATTGAGAAAAATTTGGTGTTGGGATTCAAATCCCTTATTTCTTAGGTGAATGTTAGGTGGATGCAAAATTCATTAAGGGGTTTGATACTATGGAGGAATTTCCATATGTTATAACAATTTTGAAAAAATTTAGTTTTGGATTTTTCATTTACTTGGATTTATAATTTAGGGCAGTATAAAAATTTATATTTTTATTAAGGCAATGAGGAAACATTGAATAGTTTCAATTCCTACCTTTCCAATCCCCCTTGCTTTTCGAATTCACCCTCCACTTCCAAGTTAGCATCCTTGAATGCTCGAGCGTTTTGGTTGACCTCGCGCGTCGTTGTCATGAATGGTGGACACAAAGTGTGGAATGGTTTTAATATATTAATAGGAACGCTCGAGTGTTATGTATTCCAATAAGGCTCGAGCATTATAGAATACATAACGCTCGAGCATTATTGGAATACATAACGCTCGAGCATTGTGCAATTCATAACACTCGAGCATTATGAATTTCTATAATGCTCGAGCGTTATATAATTCATAACGCTCGAGCGTTTTTATTTCCTATCATGCATGTTAAGTGACATGGTAGGCCATGCCCATGCCTAGTTCAAAGAAACGCTCGAGCGTTTTGCTTTCATTGAACTTTCGCACGTTTCGTGAAAGCACGCTTGCATCTAAAAGGTCCCTCAACTTCGTGCGAAGACCCTTCAATTGCAACTTCTATATCTTTGTCTTTGTAGGTAGCTTCACCATCATAGGCTATTACATTGGTAGCTTCAACTGCAACTTCTATATCTTTGTCTTTGTCACCCCACCTGTGCATATGCATAGTAGGATTCACTGGATTTTGTATGCTCTTGCTCTACTACACACACATAGTATTCTTCATGACCAGTTCACACACAAAGGATTCTTCATTCTCCTTCTTTAGTAGCTCTACTTCATGTAGAGATGGTTCTTCCAACTCCAGAGTTGGAGATGATGATGATTTTAAGAAGACTCGATCTCCAACTCTTACCATCTCCAATGCTCATATCCGTCTATGTCAGATTGGGAAGCTGCACGAGTTGGATGGTATTAAACCCATCATATCGTTAAAACTGGGGAAAAGAACCTCGATACTGAGTAAAAGAACCTCGATACTGATAAGGCTTCCAAAATTCTCTACATTTTTTCTAACCAACGTGTCTTTCTTCATGAAGAAAGAGCTTTCACATATGACAATGAGCTAAGAGAGAAATGAATGCTTCCTTTAAATCCATTACCGTCCAGATACAATAGATGCAAATCATGTCATTGGAATGGGATACATCCTTAATCTGTCGTGCAAACCTCATCACAAGACCCGTGAATGCATTTCTATAATATGTTAAACATCAACCTTGAAATGCCATTGCTGGAAGCTAAAGTAGAGAAATGATTGAAATCCAATTGGAGTAGAAGCAAGTAGGTGCCAGAATAATGAAAAATGAAAATGTCTTTGCTCCACGCTTGCTTAGGGAGAAAAGGAACTAGGGTTAGGCCGGGATGTTGAGGGACATATGGGGGGTTTTCTAATATAACTTATCAAAATAGACCCTTTTAAATAGAAAAGGATGCAATTTTTTGAGGTGTAAACACCTTTATTTAATAATGGATATAGATATGGATAAATTCAAATTTAAATGAATTTAAAACTACACCTTTTTTTAGTTACACGGATAGGTGTTTATATCTTAGGAGGAGGAAGATGGTGCTTCTAGGGTTTGGATGGTGCAGGTCGCCCGTGGCTGCTGGTAAGGGATGTGAACCCTGGTTGGCAGGATATTTCCTTGAATAATCATCAGCTTGGAGTCAAGATGGTTCGATTTGAACCATCCCAGTACCAACCAAGTTCTAAAAAAGTGGGAATTTCTGTGTCCGATGGTTATTCTTGGTTTATCTGTCACTAGTGGTTTGTTTTTTCAGCCGCTACTGCTATTTTGCTCATTGTTCTGGTAGTTTTGCCTTGTTTGGAACCCTTGCTAATTTGGTTAAGTTTTTGTTAGTTTGATGTGATTTTATGGCCATTGAGGTGGTTGACATCTGTAGATTACCTTTTGTGTAAAGGGGTCAGACCATTCGATCTGGTGGTTGGTGCTTTTGACAGCTGCCGATGATTGATGGTTCTGGAAGGGGGTTTACCGGTTGGGTGTGGGTTACACTCACCGGTGGCTGGAGGTAGTTCATTTTTATCACCTGGCGTTGCGGACTGTGGAGGGTTTGGTCTCTCTGGTTTTTGTGTGGATGGTTTTGATGGATTACGGTTCTCCTCTGGTGCTGGTGCTCCTGAGTCGGGCAAGGGGTGGAAGTATCGCTTTACTAGGCCGAAAGCATGTAAAAGATGTCAGGCCATGGATTTAAAGGTTCGCGAAGGACTGGATCGATTTGTTATTCCAAAAGGGTTGAACCTTGACCATATAGATATGTTGTCTTCGAGGGCCATTGTGGGTCAGCTTGAGTTTACCTCTGGAGACTAGAAAGAATTGGTGGATTGGGTCCGAAGGAATTGGGTGCCGATTATTGGGGATATGCCCAAGGTAATGCAGTTGATGAATAGGTGGATAATGTTTGCTTTTAAAAAATTGGAGCATGTTGGCTGAATCTTGAAGAGATTTTGGTGCTTTAAATATGGGTCTCTATATTTGAAGAAGTGGTATTTGACTTTCAATCCCTTATCAGAAGCTCAGAGTGTGCGCCATCTATGGCTGCTCATTCCTGGGCTGCCAATCGAGCTTTGGATAGAAAATATTCTGATGGGTATTGCGAATGTAGTTGGGAAATTTGTTCGTTTGGATAATCGCTCCTTGTGTGGTTTTGATAGGTGGGCAGCTAAGGTTATGGTATCTTTTGAGATGGCTTTGGTCTTCCGGAGGAAATTGAACTAGTATGGGGTAATAAATCTTGGCACTAGCGATTGGATTATCTTCAGATGCCATTCCGTTGCTTTCATTGTAACGAGACTGGTCACATTAGGGCACAATGCCCGGTTGCTGTTTCACATACTCCTGATGCGAGAAAGTGGGGATGCACTCATTCCCAATTCATTCCTTCGACGACTCCTTCTGATCGACATCTGGATGGACAAGTTGATGTGGGTAAGTCATTTGTCTCTCCTAAACCCTCTATTCCTGTGTTTTATGATGCGGAGATTAATGAGATCTTTGATTCTAATATGTCCCATAAGATGAAGGGTTCAATTATTGTGGGGGTTGGAAACCCTAATTCTAGGGAGAATGCTCTGTTGGCTAGGGATTCGACCTGTCGGGAGCTATTTGGGGCTGAGACTGGTTTGGAGGGGGGAAACCCGAGTTTGATTGTGGAATCCTTTGATATTAATTCTTCTTCTGTGTTGGGGGTGAGTTCTGATCCTTTGCATAATGTGGATGATGGGGGGGAATTGTTGAGATTTGAGTTGGAGGCTTTGGATGTCATAGCTCCTTTGAATAATGGGGTTGGGAGGGATGTTGACACTGGTGAGTCTGCCGAGGAGAATACCTTTATCCCTCTTTCTATTTATTCAAAAAACCCAAGTTCTAATCCTCTGGTTAAGTCTGTTCATTCTGAGAGATTTCAGAACGTCACGATTCGAAAACCTCGAAGAAAGGGGGGTAATAGTGGGGATTTGATATGTGGTGCTGTTCAGGGACATATTCCTATCTCAGAGAGAATTGATAAGTTGGTTATGGATGCAGATTCAGATGTGCATTCGCAGGGTCTTAGAGCTATATCCCCGGTGAGGAGGGTTACATAATGTCTATCTATTCCCTTAACATTCGGGGATTGGGAGGGCTATCCGAGTCAGGGCCCTCGCTGATCTTTTAGCTACTGCTCGGCCGTGTATTTTATTATTACAGGAGACAATGTGTTCTGATTTGGCTGCCATTTCGAAGGTTGTTGGTCTTTTGGGGGGTTGGGAAGCTTCTACTTCTAGCTCAAATGGAATGTCTGGTGGTTTGCTTGTGGCTTGGGATCCTAGGGTTTATACTTTTCAGGTTTATAAGTCTATTTGGGGTATTGTGATGGAGGGGTTTTGCAGAGCTAATGATTTTCCTATAACAATTTTGAATTGTTATGCCCCATATAAAAATCATGAATTTTTCTGGAATGGGTTACAAGCCACTAGATTACTGGACAAAGATAATATCTTGGTGGCTGGTGACCTAAAATTCACTAGGTTATCCTAGGATATTTGGGGCACTTTTGCTAAAGTGGATAACTTGGATGAATATTTTACTAATTATTTGGTCAATAATGATTTGATTGATGTGTGTACAGGTGTCTACTCTCCTACTTGGGCCAATGGAAGAGGGGGACACGGCTCTATTTTGAAAAGATTGGATAAATTTCTCATTAAGAGAAGTATGCTGAAGTCCTGTGGTAGATATCGTTCTTGGGTTGGACAGACAAATATTTCTGACCACTGGCCTATATTTTTGTAGTTGGATGATAGTTTTCAGCATCGTTGTTTCCCTTTTAAATTTGACAGCTCCTGGATTGAAAATTCAGAGTTTGTCAGTTTTGTTTCAAATGTATGGCTTAACATTGACCTGGACGTGGATTTGAATCCTGTGGATCGGCTTTGTTACAAACTTCGGGTGCTTAAAGGGAAAGTTTCGGCTTGGATCCATGCTAGGAAGAAAGTGGTCAAGCAGGATCTGTTAGTGATTCAATCTCAACTACAGGATTTATATGCACAGTCTTTGCATGCTCCATTGGATGATAGCAATTTTAAATTATTGAAAAAATTGGAGAAGGATAAGGAAAGCTTTTATTTAATGGAGGAAAAAAGAGTGGCATTTGAAGAGTCACGCCCTTTGGGTGAAATCGGGGGACAAGAATACACATTTTTTTCACACTTATGCTTCGGCTCGGAGGAATAGTAACACTATTTGGAAAATGGATGATGGTGAGGGCAACGAGGTTGTTGATGCTCAGGGTTTACAGGGTTTGACAAAAAAATATTTTAGTTCTATTTATTTGGTGGATCAGGGTTGTGACATAATGTCCCAGTTAAAGGTTGCCAGATTATACCCGAAGTTCTTTGGTGACAAGGAAGCTGCAGAACTTTGTAAGGAAGTTACTTTGGAAGAGGTGGAGAATATATTGAAATCATTTGCCAAGGAGAAGAGTCCTGGGCATGATGGCTGGATAGTGGAGCTCTTTATTCAATTTTTTGACATTATGGGTAAGGAGATTTTGTAGATGGTGGAGTTTACCAGGACACAGGGCTACATTTTAGGGGCATTAAATGCTACTTTTATTACTCTTATTCCGAAGGTTAATGATCCAATAACTTTTGGTGAATTCCGGCCTATAGCTTTATGTAATCTTATTTATAAGGTCGTATCAAACATTATTGCATGCCGTCTAAAGCCTATATTTTCTAGTTTCATTTCTCAGGAGCAATTTGGTTTCTTACAGGGTAGATAGATCCATGATGCTGCAGGTATTACTCAGGAGCTACTTCATTCCATTAAGTGTAAAAAGTTAAAGGCCATCATCCTTAAGATGGATTTGGAAAAAGCCTATGATTGTGTTAGTTGGGATTTTCTCAGAATTGTTTTAATACATATCGGGGTTCCGGCACTTGCCATAAGATGGATTATGGCATGTGTTAGTACCATGAATATTGTTGTTCTTGTTAATGGTGCACCATCCTCTTTTTCCTGTTGCTCAAGGGGGCTACGTCAAGGATGTTCATTGTCTCCTCTATTATTTTTATTAGTGATTAATGGTTTGAGTTGGTTGATAAAGAGAGCTATTGAGGAAGGAAGTATCAAGGGCCTGAAAATCTCAAAGAATCTAACAGTGTCCCATGCTCTTTTTATGGACGATGTTTTACTTGCTGGTATTGATTCGGTGGAGGAGTGGATAGCATTCCAACATATTATTGATCTTCTCTATGGTGCCTAGGGCATGAAAGTTAGCCTTAAAAAGTCTTGCTTTTATGAGAATTTGGTCTCTTTGGAAATATTGAGACATTTGAAAGCTCTTATGCCTTACAGTTGCTTAAAGATTGGGGATGGCTTTACATACCTTGGCTTCCGGTTAAAGCCAAATGGTTATCTAGTCAAGGATTGGCAGTGGCTCATTCAGAAATTTGAATCTAGGATTGCTCATTGGACTTATCGTTTGCTCTCTATAGGTGGAAAATTGACTCTTATTAGGTCAGTTTTAATTGGGACACTGGTCTATTGGCTTTCATTGCTCCCATTGCCATGCTCTGTCATAAATTCTTTGAGGAGTTTGATATTTAAATTTTTATGGTCAGGTGGCTTGAAGAATTCCTACCTGTCTATGATAAGTTGGGATAAAATCTCAATTCCGATCGAAGCTAGGGGTTGGGGGATTAAGGATCTCACTGTTTTTAGCATTGCCTTGAGGTTGAAGAGCTTCTGGAGGGCCTTATTTGGTGGAACTCTCTGGTCTCACGTGATACAGGAGAAGTATATCAAAGTTAAATTTTCTCACTGGTTGAGGAAGCCAAAGAAAGTCTTGCAGGGTGTTTCACCCATTTGGAATGGGTTTATGAAAGTTTATTGTTGGTTGGCAAATGGTCTTTGTTGGAAGGTTAGTAATGGTGCAGTAGTGGCAATCGGGGTGGATCCAATCGTTGGTTTGAATGAACAAGTGGTTTTATCTCAGGGTTTATTATTTTCATTAAGGGATAAGGGTTATTACACTCTTGATTCTATTGTAAAGAAGCTCCCATAGGGATATTGGATGGATGCATCTGATTTGCAGCTGCCACGGCAAGTTGCTATGGAGTGGGACCAGTATATTAATATACTGAATGTAGCTGGTATACGATGTATTGATGGAGAGGATGAAATCAGGTGGGCTAGAAATGCATCTACTGGTAAGATTACTGCTCGTTCTGCTTATGATTATATCATTAAGCGGAGACATCTATTTCCTTCCCATTGGTGGTACAAATCGATATGGCAATGGCACCTTCCGTTGAAATTGCAGTGCTTCTTATGGTTTGTATTAGTGAATCATTTGAAAACCTGCGATAATCTGGGGATGATAGGATGGATAGGACCGAGCCAATGTGTCTTTTGTAGGATGGAGTCTGAATCAGCGGTTCATCTTTTTATGGATTGTGGTTTTTTCCAAAAATGTTTGGGAAAAGTTCACTAGAAGTCTAGGCCTTTCTTATTATTGTGCAGGGGTAAATCTTGAAAATTGTTTGCATGAATGGGTGAAGAATTGTAAATTCATATTACATTGCCAGTTTTTATCTGTTGGGTGATTTGGAGAGCTCGGAATAGAGCTATATTTGACAATATAAGCCTTCAGTTGAAACTGTGTTTCGTGATGCATTAAGCTATTATCTGAAATACCAAAAGGAAGTTAATAAACCTGTGGATAGGAATATTGGAAGGTTCCAGCTGATTGTTGATGATCCGGTATTATGTTTTGATGGGGCAGCATCTTCGGGGAAATGTGGTATTGGTGGAGTTATTTTCCTCAACTCTGATCATTTTTACACACTTCGTATGCATGGAGGTTATGGGACAAATATGAAGGCTGAGCTTTTAGCTCTCTGGTGTGTTGTCAAAGTTGCATTATGTTTTGGATTACATAAGGTTAAAATCTTTGGTGACTCTAGAGTCACTATCAAGTGGGCTCGTGGTGAGTTTGATTTACAGGTACTGAATCTAGTCTATTGGTGCAATCGCATACAACAGGTTTTGGGTTCTTTCACTTCATATTCGTTGGAACATATTTACCGAGAGTATAACTCTCAAGCTGATGAGTTGTCAAAGTTGGCGATGGATGGAGATGAAGGCATACTATCTTGGGAGGATGTTTGTGAGGATGTGGTAGTGGATTCTGGGTCACTTTACTTTCTCTTCTAATTTTTTCATAGAATTATGTAAGGCAGTTTTAAATCCATGGATATTAGTCCATGTTTGCAAAGTTTTGATTTCTGAAGTGTAAGGAAGAACTAGTCTTTATGGTCTTTCTGATAGATTATAATATCTTTCTGATGAACATCTGTATTACTTGATTCAGCCTTAATTGAATAACAGTAGTATGTTTTTTTCGCGGGAAAGAAAAAGGTGTTTATATCTTAGAATTTGGGGTGAAGTAGCGTCTATGCTTTTCATAGATTGCACGAGGATGAGACAAGTGTACTATCCGGATTGATTTTATAGCAGTAGTTCCAAATTCAAAATAAAAAATTATAAAAAAAAAAATATAAAAAACAACTAATAACTTTGCATGGATAACTCATAAATAATGCATGAATAACTAATAGTTAATACATAAGTCATAGTTGATGCATGAATAATTGATAGTTGGCACTTAAATTGTGACATATAAATTTATATTAATTTAAATTTTAAATATTTTATACATATTAAATATCCTTAATCTTGTCACTCAATCTATTAAATAATTTAAATACTAAACAATGTCATACATCGAAATTACAATCAATTCGAAATACACCTTAACTATATATTTTTGACAGAATGTATGTATTACTGATTATGGTATCTTGAAAAGCTATTATTAATGGCTTTGCAGCAATTTTATATAAATTTAGTGAAAACATAACAATACTCTGACTAAGTTAAGATTTGAACCTTTGCAAATACTACTACTCTTCTGAGAACATGGTTTTTGCAGAGTGCATAAATCCATTGAACAAATGCGACTGTTACATCTAATTTTGCAGTGAAGGATACGAGCAATCTCTCTAAACAAATGCTTAACAAAGTGAATATTGGTTCTTGATAGCATAAATATTATTTAACCATAGACACAATTCTTGATAGCATAAATATCATTTAACCATAGACACAATTGAATTAATAGCCTTTCCATTTAGAATCATTTATTTCGATGAATCAACAGCCTGAGAGTTTGGTATAAGGCTTACTGACATATATCAAACATTGGTTGCGCTACTATTTTACAAGCACAACGAATGGTAAAGGGTAGAGGCCAAAGACAAAACACAACAGTTTATAATATACTGCACCTGAATCGACAGATACAAGTAAACTGGGGATCTTGAGCTGTTTGGCAGCTGCATTAACACTTTGCTGAAATCATGCGTTTGAGTTCTCTGAAATGATGAACATTGCATGGAATTCGTAGGGCACCCTTTTGGTCGAATCCGTACTCCTCGGCTGCGGCCTCCAATAGTTGAGTGAAGCACGGATGATGCAAATCTTTGAGTGCAATTATGAAGCGCTCCTCCTCTTTCCCTACGTGAACCACCAAGCATCCTCTCGGAGCACCATTTCTACGGCCGATCTTCCATTTTGATTGCTGTACTGCAATCGAAGGCTCGCACTCCATATTCTACGAATACAACTTTTCCACTAACTGAAACTGAAACTGAGGGAAACAGAGAAAGCTTAACAATATGAAGGATTGCTTCTGCCACTGCTTTCACAGAATTGCCGTTGGGTGAGTATCACGGTATTACAGCGCCCATTTATAGCCTACATCTTCCACTGCCATGCTGCGGACTCACCGAGTGAAGCATTGAATGATTTCACTAATACAAACGCGGGGCCACTTTGTCGGGAATTGTTTGGATTAAAATATCTAAACTCGACAAGCCCGTGATAGCCGCTGCGCTGTATTTCATGTCTAGTTGAGTCGGTAATAACGACAGCTCGAACAGAATATGACAAATGAGCTGCCATGGTGGGACTCGGGAGCCTGGGAGCGATTCTTCTCTAGATTACATGTGCTCATTTTGATCAAATTCGCACCGTGTAATTAGACAAATACAGAAATAAAAAGATTTAGAGGAAGGTTAAATGCTTATATATTTTGGTTTATTATGCATCATACATCGTTAAATTTGGTATATCGAGATTTTATCAGTCTGATTTCATATTATTTTTAACAACACGAAAACACATGTAGTAGCCCTAATTCAGCCGTGCACTGCCACTTGGTCTCTGACTTTTTGCCCAGTAGCGATAACAGCATTCATAGCTTCAATTTGAACGCGCCAATCCACTTAAGGGTATGGCATACGCCAGAAGCTATTCAGTCTGTGGCAGTCCATTTAATGCGGTTGCAGTGAGCTGGTTGATCCTTAGATTTTAAGCTATTAAGATACAGGTCCACTGCAGCTGCATTAAATGGACTGCAGCAGGTCGAATAGTGTTCGCCCATCTTTTTGTATCTTATTTTCATTTAGAATTGGGCCTAGTTTAATTATACCGTGGCAAGTCAAGTTCAGGGAGAATTGTATTTGGAGGAGGATAATAAACATTCTTTCTAAGTGTTTAATCAAAATCCATGTGAAAGGTACAGTTACTAATAATATATTAACAAAACTTAACATTAATATAGTCATGATATATGCCTATTAACTAATGGTGCCAATATGTGTATATCAATAACATTTGTGTGGGGTGTAGTCTTAGTTAAGTATTGGGTTCACATCTGGTAGAAAGGAGTTGACAGTGGTAGCCACTTGTGAGGGATAATTTCACTCGAGCCTTGTACAAACGTGGTGGAAGCATCCTACTTGTGGGCACATTGTTCTGCCATCCAACATTGGGGTTAGCCTCGACCTAGTCTCAAGGTAGCTAATAAAAACAAAAATTATCAATAACAATAATATTAAAATATCTATGATATTTGATTATGGTCTACTATGGTTGACCATCATCAATGACCATTGTTAACCATGTTTGATGATGGTTGACTATGGTTTGACCAAGGCATGGCTATGGTTGACAAAGATTGTGGTCGACAATGGTTATTTATGGTTGACCATGTTGCTCTATGGCTTGGTTGGTTTTGATACACAAAGGTTTACCATGTTTGACTATGGTTAACCATGTTTCACAATTGTTGACTTTGTTGCCTTAGTTGCTTGTGGGTGACTTGTGTTATCCATGGTTGACTAAGGTTAACCATGTTTGATTATTGATAACCAAGGTTGACAATGTTTGACTGCGCTAAGTAATGGTTGACAAAGAGTCCTAAATGAAGGATCATTGTAAAAAATGATTGGGAAGATAATTCCACTAATTTATAGTTTTCCTATGAAGTTATTTATACATATTTTTTTTATGTAAAAGGGCATCCATGGTTCGAGCATTCACATCAATCCTTTCTCACCGCTAGTTCCACTTCAATTCTCCTTGTGGACATCACACCTCCCATCTAGAGTTTGTCTCCACACTTAGTTATAGTTGAGCCTGAGCTCAATTGCATTGCATTGACAACAATGTGACAATGTGACACCGTTCGAGTTGGAAGGTGAATGAGCTAATGAAGGCATGGTTGTCACACATTAGCCTTGGCCTCTCAACCATACAAATACTTCATTTGGAATAGAAGGGGTACCCTTGTTGTGCTTTGTCTCTATGTATCGTACCATGGATCCAAATTGCTTTAAGTGCATATTAAAATATGAATTAGGGTAGGCCCTAAAGTGCCACTTGGTCTAGTGAAACATACTAGAGACAACATTTGCACTCACATATCAAGCAATGTGAAGGGTACTAGAGGAAAAAAATTGTGATATTTTGAATATGTAACGAATTGATATTTTGTAACCATCAACCCTTATTACCCTAGAGAAAATGGACAAGAACTGTAATGGAACCCCAACAAACTACCAAGTAACTCATGGATATCTTTTGTGTTTAAAGAGATGGACAATTAAAGTGCAATTCACAATTTTGACTTGTAAAGTTAAAGTAATAAAGATATAAGCATCAACCAATGTATTAGAAGAATTAGTTGTCCATCTATTAATATTTCTCAACTTTTTACCAAAGCTTCTTGTACCCCTACCTCATCATGTTGCTAGGCCATATTCACATCGAATTTGTAATTAGTATGATAAAGATGCTTTCACTAAGAGTCACAAGGTCCATTGACAACCCAATATGATAGAGAGGTTGTCACCTAGGTAACACTTGTACATTATCATATGTTAGCATAAATAATAATAATAATAATAATACATGTTAGCCAAATATAAATGCAAATGGAAATACAAATATCTCTATATATAGGTGAATTTTTTTTTGATATGTAAATAGAGAGATAAAAATAAAGATACTAGCTTTACACATAAATACAAATACTATAGAGAGTCCATGATGAAAGGAAGTGATGTTTGAGCTCCTACGGCACTAGGGTTTTTTCTCTGGATATGCTCCTATCCTTCTCCGGCTCTGTAGCTCTACCAATCCGTTCTGATCCTCCTCACCTTCCATTCTAATACACTCTGATGGGCGCCGACCCGGGGGGGGGCCAAGAGGCCCCTCCCACATACCCTTTGATCCATCGTCTAAGCAAAACTCCACCCTGCCTAATACTCCAACTCCTGCCAAAATACAGATTGGCTCTACGGAGGTCCCTTTGTACTCTGTTGATGAAATCCCCCAGTCATTTAGACACTGATGAAATCCCTCCTGACACCGGAAGTGAAGGCACCAATAGCTATATTGCTCGTTCTACAGAACGACCCAGTCTTACGCTGTCGTCTGATCGAATTAATGCCAGAGCTCAGAAAATGAAAGACCATGCCCTCATCGGCAAATTCGTAGGAATCTATCCAACAGAACAGGCCCTCAGAGGATGGATTCAAGCCAAATGGAAACCAAAGGCACATTTTGACCTACAATTAGGATCTAAGGGTTTCTTCACCATCATTTTACACCACTTGGAAGACAAAGCCAAAGTGAAAGATGGCAGACCGTACTTCTTCAACTCAGCGGGATTATATCTACAACACTGGGTCGAGAGATTCAACCCAGAAAAAGAAGACTTCACATGGGCTCCTGTCTGGATACGAATGTACTCTCTCCCACAAGAGTTCTGAGACGAAGAAACTCTAAGAGAAATAGGAAACACTCTCGGAATCTTTGTTCGCATTGCAGACCAAACCAGGCTAAAAAAATATACCTCCTACACCAAAATCTGCGTGTACATGCACATAGCAAAAACCCTCCCAGATGCTATAAACCTCACTCACGAGGACTATGATTGGGTTCAACCTCTGGACTATGAGCATGTCCCCTTTCACTGTCGCAAATGCCATGAACACAGCCACCTATTTAGAGACTTCCCTAGCAACAAACCTCTCCCAGCAGAGACAAAGGAGGGAGAAAAGGATGCAAAGGGATTCCACAAGAACAACTGAAAAAGGCGTCATGCAAGGAAAATTTCTCTTGAAAAGAAAAAGGAAGAAATCCCAACCACTAGCAATAGCTTCGCAGCCCTTGATGGCCAACTTGAAATCCCTACTGCTGATGAAAGCCCCGATCCTCTGCCCCATAAACTTGTCTCCTTTGAAAAACCTACCCCTGCTACAGGAAACCCCTCTGCTCCGGATCCTTCTTTAACCATAGATTCTCCATTAAAATTTGACAAGCCGAGCGATATCTCAACCCCTGACGTAAACCCCTCTCCCCAACCAGGAGGCTCAGGACCTGAGATCATAATGGATGAAGAAATGGGGGAACTAGATCTGGGGGATCTGGATCTGTTAGGCATGGAAGATGCCTGTTCTAGAAAAGTGTACAGATCCATCCCATCTCGCCAAATCCAGCTCCTGCATGAAGCATTAGTAAAAGCCAAAGCTAAAAAAAAACTTGGAGTCTCAAATACTCCCCAGAAGGACAAACAGAAACTCCAGAGAGACAAAAAAAGAGAGGGCGCAAATATGATCTGCATCGTATCAACCTGCTTGGTACCAGGTTAGTGGAGTCAGGGAAATATGCCCAGTTAAAGGAGTTCTTTCCTTACTCTCAAAATTAGTTCCTCAATGAAGATTCTATCCTGGAATGTTCGAGGTCTGAATGGTCCATCCAAACATCGGATATTAAAAAGAAAAATACTTCAAGAAAATCCTACTATCCTTTTTATCCAGGAAACA
The DNA here is from genome assembly GCA_027924585.1 of Larix kaempferi. Classification (NCBI taxonomy): domain Eukaryota; kingdom Viridiplantae; phylum Streptophyta; class Pinopsida; order Pinales; family Pinaceae; genus Larix; species Larix kaempferi. The sequence continues at coordinate 838,089 of BSBM01001649.1, read as the reverse complement.
AAATATTCTTCTGAAACCCTTCTCTCCCTCATGGCCAAGATCTCGAAAGGCAGTCTCTGTACTGCTATAGATGCAAAAGGAGCTTCCAGAAGTATCGCGGTGATCTGGAACCCTCTGGTAATTTCTCTACTCAACCTGGCCACCACCTTGCATTCCATTTTTTACTCCTTTCATATCCTGGGCACCAAAATCCATGGTCATCTCCTCAATGTTTATGGTCCTTAATCCACCGCTCAAAATATCCATCTTTTGAACTACCTCTCTTGGTTTACTCTTCACCACCAACACTCCCCCATCATCATTAGAGGAGACTTCAACATGATCACTACTCTTGAGGAAAAGAAAGGGGGCCTACAAAATTTTTCTTAAGAAGATAAGGAGTTCAAGACCACTCTTGCTACAAATGGACTGGTGGACTTAGAACCTTCCGTTGGGTTCTTCACCTGGAATAATAGAAGAGGGGGAGAGAACCAAATTTCTAAGTGCCTAGACCGCTTTATTGTCACGGATAATATTCTTACTTCATGAGGGATTCTCACTTCCTCTATACTACATGCTGCTGGCTTTGATCACTGGTTCATCATGCTCTCGTGGCACAACCATGACGCTCAAATGCACAAACCCTTCCAGTTTGAAAAATGATGGCTCTCTCATCCCTCTTTCATGGATTTAGTAACCAACTGGTGGACCAACATGCAGTTCGAAGGGAGATAAAAAATGGCTATCATGCAACAAAAACTGAAAGCTCTCCGTACCAATCTCCGCCATTGGAACCACACCATTCTGAAAATTAGATGTGGTTCTCCTTTGATCAATTCGATCACCAACAAGATCTCCGAAAGATCTAAGAGTAATGGCTGCCCATCTTGGAAGAGGAGGATTATCGGGTGCAAGATCATCAAGTTCTTGTGGATCTGGATCTTCCATCTGCTCATCTTCATTGTCAGTTGCTAGATCTTTAGGTTCTTGTGGATCTGGATCTAGCATTCACTCTTCATCATCTTCACTTTCCGATTCAAAATCTAAACTCTCATGGGATGAAGCTTCACTCTCTTGCTCATCAAGCAGTGGTGGTGTGGTAGGCAAGCTCTCTTACTCAACATGATGAGCATCATGTAGTGTCCATTCCTCAAAATGTACACTCCTTTCAAGGAATGTTGACATAGTAGAAGGATCAAGAAGCTAGTAGGCCTGTACACTCAATGCATAGCCCACCAGTATACACTCTCTTCTTTTTGGATCTAGGGTTCTCCTTTTATCTATTTGAATCCTTGCCCATGCTATGGATCCAAACACTCTAATATGGGATACATTAGGTTTGTAGCTCATCCATGCTTCGAAATTAGTCATATTTTTCAGTACTTTATGAGGGAATCTATTTTGAAGGTAAGTAGAACAGTTGATGGCTTCTACCCAAAGACTAGGGTGCAACCCTTTCGACTTTAGCATGCAAGTTGCCATCTCCTTTAATGTTATGTTCTTTCTCTCTGCAACACCATTCTGTTGTGGTGTGTAGGGAACAATATGCTGCATCTCTATGCCTTCATCATCACAAGAGGATTGGAAGTCACCCTTGAAATACTCTCCTCCATTATCAGTGCGAATGGCCATGATATTTCTATCTAAAAACTTTTCTGTAGAATACTTGAAAAAATTAAAGTATCCAAACACTTTTGATTTTAATCTGAGAAAGTATACCTATGTAAATCTTGAATAATCATCAATAAAAGTAAGAATCTACCTTTCCTTGTTCAAAGATGGATCTGGAAATGGCCCTGCAACATCACTATGAATCAGATCTAGAGGTTGAGAGGCTCTCCTTGCCTTTCCTTTCTCAAACTTCTTTTCAGGATGTTTTCCCATCAAGCAACCCTTACAGTTTCCCTTGGAAAACTTGATTTTGGGTAGACCTTCAACCATCTCTTGAGTATGCATATCTTGCAGGTACTTGTAGTTGAGATACCCAAATCTTTCTTGCCATAGCCTACTCTCTTCATTTGCATGTGTGTGAAGATAATATTGCTTGGAGAGAGGAAAAAAGTGAGAGAAATCATAGAGTTTCAATTGTTGGTTTGCAACACCTTTTGCAACGATATTTCCTGAAACCATGTCTTGTATTTCGACCTCATTTGGAGAGAATAACACCCTCTTGGGATCTCTAGTATGGGTCATTTGGTAGACCGAAAGTAGATTGGTAGTAAGTGTAGGAAAATAGAGTACATCTGAAAAGTATCCATGATCAAGTTTGATCCTTCCAATCCCCTTAGAGGAGACCTCATAATCATTCCCCAATATGATGGAAGGGCCAACAGTGCATTCGAAACCAGTAAAGAGATCTTTAGAGGAAGACATGTGTCTTGATGCTCCTGAATATATGATGAAGGAGGACTCTCTTGATGCACCTTCCATGAGAGCATGGCATCTCTCTTTGTCCTTGGATCTAGAAGGTTCAGCTTCTTTCTTCCTAGCACATGCAGGTACTGGAAGGTTATTCTTTTCAAGTAACTGAACCATCAATTCTATAGTCTTCTTCATACAAAAACTCTCAGGGTGAAATCCTCTATTGCAATAGGTACATTTGGATTTCTCCTTTTGATATTTCTTTCCCTTCTTGGAATTTGAAGCCCCTTCTGACTGATAGGGAGCCTCCTTTTGCTTCTGCTCATTCGACTTTCTGTTAAAATCTTGTTTCTTGCCCTTGTCATTCGCTCTCTTCACCTCAGCAGCTGCAAGTGTTGAATCCATCTTGGGCTTTATCATTCCCATTTGAATCAACTTCTCCTCCTCTTGTGTGAGAGACTGGACGAAGTCATCAAGAGTGGGAAACTTCCATTTTGGGATGGAGAGCTTCGTTGTCTGAAAGGTAGAGACAAATACTGAGTAGTTAGGTCCCAATTTTGATAGTATGGCAAGGATGAGTTGCTTCTTTTCCTTCTCTATTCCATATCTCTTCAATTGTGAAATCCGATTTTTGAACTTGGTAAGAAACTCATTGATGGAGTAGAAACTGCAAGGGATCAGTGAGATAAGCTCATTTTTCAACTTGTGACCTTTCAAGTCATATTTCTATCCAAGAAGAGATTCGAGCTTGTCCCAAACTTTTTTTGGAGTGGTTAGATAAATGACAAGAAAATGGAGGTCTTCGAAAATGCTAAGGGGTAGCATTCCTACTGCTTCATCAAGTTTATCTAGGTACTTGGATTTCTCTACTGCACCAGTGGGTTCGACTGTTGTCCCATTCAATAATCTAGAAAGGCTCTTGGAATTCATGAATATTTCCATCTTGGCTTTCCATTCGACATAATTGAATGAATTCAGTTTTAGACCCATTGGTAGTTGTTGAAGTCGAATTGAAGATGAATTCGAATGATGGAATAAAATTGCAAAACAAATGAAATTCTTGATGGATATTTGCTGAAAATCTAGAGAACACTGCCTTAGGACAATGAGAACATGTGACTGGATCCTTCACACCTAGCTAGACCTCACTGGATTACTCCAGTGAATTCATGACAATTGCACCAGGAATTGCTATGGAAATCCAGAGGCTTCTGGTGGTCAATGAACTGCTACAAATCCTACAATTCGAATAACTGACTCCAACTCTAATACCATGTGTAATTCTACAAGATAGATCACACAGCTAGAGAAAAAATCACAAATATCACTCAAGAATTGCAGAGAAGAAGAAGAAATGAATCAATTATCACTCATAAACTCAGAAATGGAGAAATCTGTAGTATAATCATACATCAGATGTATGATGGCACTGTGAGAATTGAATACACTAATGATGTTGTTAAGTGAATCTGAATTAGCCAAACGTGATTTGAATTCTCCTCAATGTGTGGCTTGGATAGCATTGGAGACATCACCCAATCAGTGGTAGTAGTTACAAATGGTCAAAAGTCAGTCAAATGAGTCTAACTGAGCCATGTGAGCACAAATCAAGGGATGGGAACTCCAAGGAGGGCACATGAGGCTATCATTAGGTCAAGCGGCACTCTGATACAAACAACTGGAAGCTACAAGCAGTTAAACTGAGCAATAAATGCAAGAATTGGTCAATCAATGCTGCAACTAACTCTTAGGAATCCAAGTAGTGTAGTAGGGCACATTTTTCATCCAAGTGAGGAAAATGAGGTGCACTAGGTAGGTAGGAGGGATACCGAGGGATAAAACAGGATCTAGGCGGATGAAAATAGGCTCCAGGTGTTGGGGAGACTACCACACTGATGACTGGATGCATGAAGTATGCATGCATGCAGAATGCATGGAAAGCATGCAAATATAAATAATGATAGTGAGAATATTCCAACAATCATCAAGGCTTAAACATAGTCTCTTAGGTTCAATAGCCATCAACAACATGTGCAAATAATGACATGGACTTTCTCTAAGTGGTACTTACAATCAAAGTTTGATATGGATTCCATTAGAATGTTTTTCTTAAAAAGGATGGGTCGTGGTCCCTTGACCATGGTCAAGGAAGGAAACTTTAAGTGCCTCGAGATATTGTTGAAACATCTTGGACTCAGTTTCTTTAAGTTCATGGACCAACACAAGAGTCTTTTGTAAGCGTTCTTTGTAGGCATCCAAGTGGGATACAAGGGCTATGAGTAAGTATTGTGCATTAGAAATGGGCGTTGACACCTAAACATGGTGTAGGGTGAAACATGGGGTTTAAACCTTAATTGAACCTTTTTGAGTTCGTGAAGCATATAAACCACCTAGAAACCACAAGAGCCCTTGTTAGGGAGTATTTTTCCTAGGATTTAGATATGGGTGCCATTAAGATGGTTTGTACACTGTGGATGGGTCTTCATGCCTTGAACATGGTTGTGGTAATGAAACAAGGGCCTCTATCCCTTTAACATGGTTGGGGGAGGAAAACAACAACCTTGGGCCCTAAACATAGATTCTCAAGTTTAAGCACCATGAGCACATTCTTAGACCACCACATGGGACCATGGATAGATCAAATGGTATGTCCCTTGTACGAGTTCTTTGTAGTCCTTTAAATTGGATATGGGTGTCATTAGTAGGGTTCTGTGCACTACAGATAGAGAAGGTTTACCAAATTATGATAGAGTGAGATGGGTGAAGAGGGTTAGAGTGAGAGGGGGAGGAAGTTTAAGGGGAGAGAGAGAGACTTTGTGTGTGTGTGTCAGAGAGAGTGAGATACTGACCAAAATTTATATACTTACTAAAATGCATACAATGAATTCCCTCACCCTCTCTATGGTTTATTGAGGTACAAGTTGCTCGATCGTTATGGGCGAGGTATGGTTACGTGTTCTATGTGTGTGTGTGTGTGTGTGAGAGAGAGAGAGAGAGAGAGAGAGAGAGAGGAGGAGGAGGAGGAGGGTTAAGGAGATAGATAGATGGGGGCGGACATAGTGAGATCATTTGGGCCTTAGGCCATAAAAACCACTTCTCGGGCTCAATCACCATGAGCAATTCCTGTAAACCGCAACACAAACACTCTCTAGGAATTCTTTAGCATCAAATTTGGATACAGGTGTTTTTCACACCAAATATGGGTCATAGGGCCTCAAACATGGCCGAGTAATGAAATATATCATGATATTGTAGAATCTTCTCATGTGTAAGAGCCTTCAAAAATTCCTCAAACCAACACATCATCCCCTTATACGAGTTCTTTGTAGTCTTTTAAATGGGATATGGATGTCATGAGTAGGTTTTTGTGAAGAGAGAGAGAGAGAGAGAGAGAGAGAGAGAGAGAGACGGTTAAGGAGAGAAAGAGGGGGGTAACGTAGAAAATAAGCTGCTACAGAGATGGACAAAAAAACTACTATTGAACCAACAACCAATTCAATCTATATAAGCATAGAGACGCACAATAAATACAAACATTGTGCAACTAACGAGAATAAGGAAATGTATGAAAGTTTTTATTCATTACTCATGCCGCTCCACATTACATCAATACGGCCATGCACTACTACTTCAATCCCAGCCTAGACATTGGCATAATCGAGAACCAAACGTCACTGTTATGGCTCTACTTCTCATTTTTTCGTTGATGCTCCTTTACTCCCTTCTATGGTTGCTTCCTCCCATCCCTCCTCACATACAACATTTACATATTTAACATGGCTAGAGGAATTCCAACAGATATAAAGACCTTTCAACTTCTAGCATTTTAGGTTTACATTCTTACCAAGGAACCATTTCATCTTCTATTTGAATCTTTATTCATACTTAGTATATACTTAGGATTCGTATCACTGTTAACCCTTCTTGAGGTAGGTGCAGCATCCCACCTGCTAATATGTTACGCCAATCAATGCCCAAAGTTGCATCACCATTCATCCATCATACAGTAGGTGTACCATCCCACCTGCTAATCCAATGAGTGGAATCAGGGGAATCCCAGTCCAACGAAGCCTCTTCCTTCTTTGCAACATTGTCCTAATCCTGAGCTTGGTCCCATAGATTCCTTTGCTTCCAGGAAATTTGCGCCACCAGGGCTTGAGTGACGACATATTTATCCTTCAACTCATGTTCATCCTCTTCCTGGTGCTTCTTTGCAAATAGCCTTAGGGTTTCTTCCTTTTCCCTCTTGAGGGCCTCTGCTGCATGATATGAACATAAGTCCAGATAGCAGCATCGGGGGTATTGTCACCCATGGTGATGGCGTCGTTTATTTCAGTGAAATTAGCTCTATTAAGCCTCCTTTTCCTGTATTTTTCTTCTCTATCGATAATTCCCTAGGGTTTCTTGAATGCCAAGTCATCCTCCTCCTCCCTATGCTTCTCAATAAATCCTTGAGCATTGGTTTGGGGGCAGTATAAAAGGCCAATTTGTGGGAAACCTCCGCTACAATGTATTTCCCTTATAGAGAGAGAGAGAGAGAGAGAGAGAGAGAGAGAGGGACATAGGGGGGAGAAAGAGGGGAGGGTTAAGTAGAGAGAGAGAGATAATGGTTATGGAGAGAGAGTGAGAGGATGAGGGTTAGGGGGAGAGAGGAGCATGGTTAAGGAGATAGTGAGAGAGGGGGTAGGGGCAAGAGGGGGCTTAGGAAGAGATGGGAGGAGTGAGAGAGAGAGGACGATGGTTATGGTTAGGGAGATGGAGATAGGAGGGGAGAGCGAGAAGGAGAGGAAGTTTAGGTAAAGAGGAGGGAGAGGAAGAAGTGGATCAAGTTTGGGTAGAGAGGGAGATAGAGGATGATTAAAGGGGGGGAGAGTGAGAGCGAGAGAAAGAGAGAGAGGGCCCTGAAATGGGGTGGAGGGGAGGAGGGTTAGGTAGGGAGAGAGAGAGAGGGGATGAGGGTTAGGGAGGGACATGAACGAACAAAGGAGAGGAGTAGGGTTAGAGTTAGGGAGAGGGGTGGCAGGGGGGTTTGAGATAGATGAAGATTAAATTTGAACTACATTTCGGATAAGTAAACAAATGTGTGCACATGTTATTAGCGCATACGCGCTTTTAGTGCGTATGCGTGTATTTAAAACAATGCGTACATGTTGTTTAAATTTCTAAATTTTGGCAGGAAATTCCTTTCCCACCAATGTGGTGGATGACTTGGCCGCTTTGGTTTTAGGTTCGGGTTTCCAAACCAAGTGTCTTGGACTATGTTATAAAAAAATACATCTTATTCTATAACTTCTTATATTTCGAGCATGATTCTACATATGCTACACTTGTCCACTGCTAATGAAATTGCACACACTTGTATAAATTTGTGTGCAGATTCTGAAAATGTAATTTTTTATTAAATCTATTAATTTTTTCTATTTTTTATTTAATTTTAATTGGACCAATGCCAATCTTACACAAAAAGTAGTTTATTTCTTCCGACTATAACTTTTGATTGGTATGCCGCCCAAGCGTCACCAATTCACGGCGGCGCGATTCTGGGAATCGCACGGCCGTGAAGGGGGTGCGTTGGGAGTGGGATGGGGAGCGCAGAGGGGGATGGGAAGGGGGCAACAGGGGTGCGGAGGGGGAGGGGAAGGATTGAAAAGGGGAGAGGAGGGGAGGGGGAGGGGAAGGATTGAGAAGGGGGAGAGGAGGGGAGGGGGAGGACGAAGAGGCGCTGGAGGAGGTCGAGAGAGGGGAGGGGGAGGGTGAAGAGGCGCGGGAGTGGGTGGAGGGAGGGGAGGGAATGGGGCGTGAGGGTTGGGGGAAGGCAGAGGAGAGGGGGTGGTGGGTGGGGGAGGGGGGAGCGAAGGTGGTGAGGGGGAGGGTTTGTTTTTTTTTTTTTAATTTGTTTTTTTTTAAATAAGTTTTTTTTTATATTTTAATTATTTTTAAAATTTTATTTTGATTTTTTAAAATATTTTAGTTTTTTATAAAAAAAAAATTTTTTAATTTAAATTTATTTGTATTTTTTTCAAGTTTTTCAATTTTATTTTGAATTTTATTTAAAAGTTTTAGATTATTCAAAATTGTATTTTTAAATTTTCTTTTAAATTTTAATTTTTAATTTTATTTTAATTTTTAAATTTTGTTATAAATTTTTGCTTTGATTAAAAAATTTGATTTAGTTTTTTTAAATTAGTTTTTTTTTTAATTTTGGTTTTTAAGTTTTTTTTTTAATTTTAATATTTTTGGGGGGTTCACTTTAGAAAAAATAAAAATGAATCTTAAGTTATCTTTTTTAAATAATTGAAAATGACTTAAAAATTGGTTTAAAATGTTTTTTTTTCACATCTTTTAAAAAAATTCCTCATAAAAATTGCATATTTAAGATAAAATTTTCACAAAAAACTTCCAAAATATATATATTTTTAGTTCTAACTAGCTTCTAAATCTTACAAAAATTCAAAGATGTCTGTATTTTTTTACTATAGCTAGCTATTAAATGTAGAGTTTTTTGTAAAGTTTGGAAAATGGCCCTTGTAAATAAAAGTTATAGTTTTTTTATGACCAAGAAGTTTCAAAATCACAAAAAAATGGCTGAAAATGAAAAATGGTGCTACTAGTATACACACTTTTTGAAACGGAGGTAAAAAAAAGCTACTAAAATTGACCCCCCAAAAATTGAGAACAATGATGGGTTCTCGTCAAGTTGTATAACATGTTTAGATCCCCCATCTTTAGATGTCATAATAGTTAATGTTAGGGACATCTCTTTGAAAACAATGTTATCTTAGGTCTAATGATTGATCATAGGAGTTTACTTGCTTAACTCTTCTAAGCAGTTTATGTATGGTATAATTTGTATGATTCTTTTATTATCATTAAGTTGACCAACAAACAATGAAAAACATTGTTACATTTTGCTAAGTTTTTGGGTCCAAAATGCATTTTGTTCGTTTACTTTTTGCTAGAAATAGATCATTGAAAAATCCTCCCAAAAACCTTAATTTAAAAAAAATAAGATACACATTAAAAATATTTAAAATGAAAAAAAAGTATGAGTGGTTTGAGCCCAAAAATCTCCCCTATACTGGGTTGTAGAGCACCTCACTCCTCTCCATGCAATTAGAGTTTATTGTTTTCCCAAATTTGATAAAACAATGATGTACATTCAAGAAGGTTTGTTTTTTTGTGTATTTTCTGTTAGTGCTTCCAGTAAAATGTGTTTGTAGATTATAGTATTTAGAGATTACAGTTTTGATAGGTTTCAAATTTTAACTTACTTGGGATTTAATTATTCTTTGAGTGCAGAATCTATTTACCATGGTTTGAGAAATTTCTCAAATATATTACTATTTCTCGTTATTTACTGTTTTGATTTCACTTTTTTGGTTGTTGTTATAAACATTAATGCCAATTACTGTAGAACAAATCTGCATCTGAACATTTGAAAATTCTCTCTTTTGCAGTGTGCTACAAAGGATGGTAGCATAGCTGATGACAAAGAATGTGGTAACTAGAAATCTAGCATAAAAATTGGTATATTAGCTACTAGTATGTTAGGCTAATCTAAACTTAATAGCTAATTTGTTCACAATTTTTGTAAAATATAATTGACATATTTACAAGCAAGATTTCACCAAAATATGAGCTAAATTTTAAGATAAAAACTACATGTAACATGACTAGAATTTGAATTTTCCAAAATTTGCAATAACTAATAGTGAACAATATTTTTTTCAATAAGAAATGTATGTGACGTATATAATCATGATCAAATCTAGTTGGAAAACATAGATTTACTATTTGAGTGTAATCAAATAGATAGGAAAGATATGTATTATGGATTCATTTAACCACTAAAATAAACTAATAGTCTCAGAATTGAAATGCAGTACCTTCAATCACTACAATTCCCTAATCATGTGTTGGAGTATTTAGCCCAATGTTATTGCACAAATTTTTGGGGACGAGCAATATTGCTTCTAGAAACTTACAACTTTCCATTTGGCCAGGCACAAGTCCTGGGTGATTTTGATGATACAGATAGATTGGTTGTTGTGGAAACCAAGGTTTAAGCGTTCCTATGCAACTACCCATTCATAACTAAGAATTTTTTACCCAGAAATCAATTAATCTTTTATGCAATCAGCTCCTCCATTCTGCTAATGCTTTTCTATTGCAGTATAAATAGTTAGAACATATTTTTTGATTAAACATATTAAGGAATATCTTAGAAACCTTGATTATGTATTACACATAAAAAAAACTTTCCTAAACCCTAACGTATATTCCACTTTCCTGCAATTTTCCTCAACAAAATCATATTGAAAATATGAGTTATAAATTGAATAGTTATGTACTTCAGGTTCACTATAACTAGTCATGAGTTTGAGAACCATGAAGCTAGCCGGTATGTATAACATGAACTAATGTATTGGGGTGTCTACCCTTTCTAGAATTTAAATGCCTTGGTAAGTTTTCTACCTACGTTTCCCTTTAAATAAGCAATAAAATATCATAATAGGCATATGATTGTTCTTATCCAGGGAACAATTTATTGACTTACGTACTTGATAAATGCTCAAGAGAAGGATTCTAAATATCAAACAAATGAAATAGTGGACTAAAATCCACTTATAAAACACAGGGTAATCAAAATAGTGAAGGAGCTGCGAACAATCTCAATGAGATTAACCCAAAAGTTGAGGATGCCAAGGCATTTTTCCATTACCCATGGCATTTTTGCATTGCCTAAGCTTTTTTGTGATTACCTGGAACATTTGCATACATCACTAGGCTGTCATATTTTTCCTTAGCGATTTTAACCATAGCTGGGTGAATTTTCTTTTGCCAGACAAGTTCATTGGTTTTTGGACGAAGTTGAGGTGCTTGTGGTGAATTTTGAAGTTCTCATGGCATTTTTATCATCATTGGGAAAATTTTGAAGTGCTTGGGGCGTTTCTATCATATTTGGGAGAATTTTGAAGTGCCTGGGAAAATATTGAATTTTCTAGGGCGTTTTTATCATAATGGGGAAAAATATTAAAGTGCCTAATGCATTTTTATCATCATTGGGCAAAATATTCAAGTGCGTAGGGCGTTTTTATCATTGTTGGGTGAGTTACCAAATGCCAAACTACGTGATTCCTTTTATTGGGAATTTTTATACATTGATGTGCAAATTCCTTGTTGGGTGAATTCACAAGGCTGCAGTCCCTTCTAACAACTAGCTAATTCCATTCCTTGGATGCTCACTTAGTCTCAAAGATCAATGGCTCATGTTAGAGAGTTGTTGCAATTAATGAGGAAGTTTCTAAATTGGTCACTATGGTGAATGTTTTTCTCTTTGATTGACATTTATTTCTTGAAAAAAAACCCGTTTTTCTCATTGAAAACGTTCTCCCATTGCCAAGCATTTAATTCCTGGAGTAAATTTGTCTTCTCTCTTTGTTGGATGGTATCCCATCTCCTCCGAATAAATTATATGTTGGGAAAATTCTAGCCGAACCTTAATCTATCCAAGGTCCGAATGCCCCCTTAGAATCAAATTCCAATCTCTACAATTTCCCATGCATCCATACGCAATTGTATGAGTCGATACATTGTTGTGGGAGGGTGTTTTTCTGGTGGGAGAGGCACATTGAATTGCTTCTTCTCTACATTGATTGTTTATCTTTTCCTTGGAGACCATTTGCTATGAGAGGATTCCAAAGATGATTCATGTAACAATTGGATTGGTTAGTAATTAGTACACATGCTCTACAAATATGAGAATGAGTTAGCATTTAGCCTCTAGGTTTGCAATTGCTTTCTCAACCTGTTTAATCTCCATTCTAGATGCTTTTATGTATGATTATAGGGTTTTGATTGATAAATAGAGTTCAATGGTAAAGGTTTTTTGTTTGTCACTAAAGCATTTGGTTTTACAAATACAATTGAAGGCTCTTGTTGCAACATCCTTTAAACATGCCATTATCTTTGCACAGGTGAGTGAGAATGATGATACCCTACTATAACATCCGAAATTATAATGTAGAAAGAATCAAGTTCCATCAAGAAGGTAGTCCATATAATTTCCATGAGGAAACTACATTTCAATTTTCAAAATCTCACTCCACCTGAAATCTAGAAGTTCATTGAAGTGTGAACATGACAATTACACCTCATCAATGTCTTGTTCTTTAGCACAAAACCAAAAATTGAAACCTAATTCCTAGGTTAGTTTACTACCTATAGCCATAACATAATTTGGTTTGGCTACATGGTTCAAAGAAAATTTGTCAAACCTAGAATCAAGAATTCCATCAACATGCCTTGGTCATGTCAACAACCAGACATTAAGATGTCAGTTGCTTCAATTTCTATCCATTTATAAAGTTATATTTTAGTTTTCTTGATTTTTTGATTCATGAGATATTGCGCATGCTACTATTCATTTATTTCTTGCTTTGTGAAATTTCATGTCCCCTGTGTTGCCAATGTGTTCCTATATTTTCATTATGATGTCCTTTTGTTCTCATTTATCTCCATTATGGTTTAGACTTGAAGAAAAGGTGGAAAACTTTGAATCTCATAATCCATCCCTTTTCTAGAAGCAGAGTATGGTTGTGTCACATATAGTTATATAGTTCATTTAACATCCATATCTATTGGAGAGTGAGATCTGATAAATTTATATACATTTGTGGTTTATCTTCACATGAAACCCCTCTTTCTTTGGTATGGTGGAAATTGGCTCTTTTTTTAGAGTTTGTGTGTAATCAGTCTTAAACCTAATTTGCATTGACTTAAGATTGGAAACATGTGAAAAGTCACCTAGGGCTTGCAACTGGCCTCATCTCTCTAGGAAACCATGTTAGCATAGGGATAAACATTGTATTGTTTTGAATTAGGTCATTATCATTGTCAGAATTCAAAATTTTCACTTCGACCATGCCTGAACACTAGACACACACATAGTTGCACATCTAGCTTAACAACATTTTTACTAAACTCCAAGCAATGTCCTTTCATGAACTCATTGTACTCCATTATTTTTTATTTTTTTGTTCTGAGAGCATGTAACCATGGAGTTTCATCTCCAACCAACTCGCTAAAATGACTTTTGGTGTTGTTTCTATACCATAGTTATTTCCTTAATAATACACACTAAATGACACTTCTCTGAATCTCAAGTTACAATCCTATTGCTTCTTGAGATGAATACTATTGATGATGGAGTTTCATCTTCAAGTATTTTGTATTAACTTCTCAAAATACCTATGACTGTTTTGTTCTTTTATTGTTGTTTTATATCATTTCTTAAATAAACTAACCTAGTACCACTTATCTTGAGTTTCATCATGATGTATTTTGAAATAAATCAATATGGTATAATTGTTGCATTCGGTTGATCATCACTAGAAATTTTAGTATCTTATCGATCTTATATATTTCTTTAGTACAACTAGCTACATGCATTGATTAAGTATTTCTGTAACAATCATTTAAGTATTGATTATTGTTTCCCTTTAAGTACAAAATCCAATGAACGACCTATTGTGCTTGCCAATGGCATATAAGATCCCTGGTAAACTTGGTTCTCTTAAGGGGAGGAAAGGTCTTTTAGCAGTGAGAGGTATTTTAAGGGGATAGTCTTGGCTATTTTGACGAATATGAAAATGAAATGGGGGTTGTTCTAATTTTTTATTGCACTAAGAGGTGCATTCTACAATGCAATACATGGGAGATATGTCACTTATGTCCATAACAATGATGATATGTCATAAAAAATATTACTTAAAAGCTTAAAAAGTAATAGCAATAAATATGCTAGCCTAGATCCATCTTGAGACATGATCTATTAAACACTAAGGGATCAAATCTATCAAGTTGCAAATGTTTTTTAGAGTGCCAAAAATTGAGGAAGGGTTTGCATCTTAAGGGATTTGATCCCTCTCAATGCTAAATAGATCAAGGCTTAAAATGAAGCATTTTTTGGAGTGCACAAAATTGAGGAATGGTTTGCACCTTGAGGGATTTGATCCCTCTCATCACTTACTAGATGAGGGGATGGATATTGGATGGTAATGCATAGTCAGGGCATTATTCTTTTTGTACATATTTGCAAGAATTGTGTATGTAAATTGATTAGAAACTTTATAGGTTTTGGTTACTCTAGCCTGAAGTAGTTAAGATATTGGAATAGTAGATTAGGATTGTAGTTTGGTTATAGTAGGCCCAATTGGCTTAATGTTAGGATCAACAATGTTTATGTGCCACTTTTAGCTAAGGTTTGTCAAACTTCTGTAACGAGCCTCACTTTTAAGGCTGGTTTTTATTATAAGGCTACTTTTTATTTTAGTTAGATGATACACTTGGCACATGGTTCATTTGTGAGTGTATTACTAGTTTTGAACATTTTATACAACTCAACATTCTTTTCTATTCATAGGTCACATATTTAGGACCAATTTACCCTTCTAATATGTACTAAAAAATTGATCATTATAAACCATTTGGGAGAATTTTCAACCAAGGTTCAAATGTAGTAGGCATGAAAATTCATCCTAAGTAATGGACTACTCTATTAAGTGATCCTACATTTCATTTGCTAGAAGTCTATACTCTATTAATCTAGTCGAGTGTGTTTCTTAATTTAATGTTTTGTTTAAATGTATTGTAATGATGAAATAATTTGTAAGCATAGTTAACTATATGAGTATTTTCAATTGAAACAGATGTTGGTGATATTGTAATTTGGGAAGTGGGATCATGTTAAAAGTTAGCTCGTAGGTCATTCAAAGTTTGGGATTCCTTAAATTGCACATTAGATGCACACGTGTAAATATTGTATTTAGTTTTGATTTTAAGTGATTTGGGTTAAGGGAAATATTTTATGTTTTATTTGGTTGCAATACAAGTGCTTTAAATAAGGTGATTCTTAGCAACACATAAATTTGCATGGCTCACATTTTTTGCACGGGGGGTTCACTCACTAAACTTGTTACATAGCACGATCGTTCGCAGGATATTAAAGAATATCCCTAATTCTACTAAATATTGTAAAATGCCTCCTAAAATTGTATTGTTGAACCCCCTCCCAATATACCTTTCCAATTAAGAAAACCCCTAGTTTCACCATATATTGTAGGTATCCATTTTTATCAACCCATTTTTAACACCCCCTTTATATAATATTACCAAGTTGTAACAAATAGGACCCCTAAAACATCTTAGGATAAGCAAATAGGATGCTAAATAAAATAATAGTATAATGCTAATAATTATCCCACAGGGATTGAAGGGGCGACTAATCAATTTTTAGCATTGGATAGTGGAAGACCCGACGAAATAGTAATGGGGAAGAAAAAATGCGTAAAAAAAATCACAATCAAGAGATCAATGTAACAAAAAATGTAAAAGACTGATATTCCAATAGCCAGTGCAATGCTTAGAAAAGATGAGAATTGCAGATGTTTCACACCGCAACCTACGAATCTACCAAATTTATATCATGTAAATACAAGTATAGCCATAGAGATCTCATGTTTTCTATAAGATTAATAAATTAAACTCCATAAAAATGAAATATTGAAACCCTTTCATGGATGGACTTCCCTACCTTCCAATGTACCAAGTTCCACAAGAAACACCTTCTTTGGTACTCTGAGAAACACAATTTATTGTGGCACATTCATTTATAGGTATTAAGTTGCTCTCAAACAACACCTTGCAATCTTATCCAATTCTAGATCCGATTGAAACACCCTTTTTTGAAGACCTTTCATCTCGCCTAAAGTAGACCCCATTTCTCACTCTTGTCAACCTATCTTTGGATAGTGTTGGATTTCCATTCAAATGACTAACGAAACAAGATTTGAACATATCCTTACCATCAAACTATACCACTGGTTTTGTAGTTGTGTTCACATTCTCATCAATCGTATCTAAAATTTCATCCAAGTCACGCCTTCACTCACTTTCCATTGTTTACAATTCACTAACATTGAGTATGGATGAAGATGAAGATTGGAATATTGAATTGGAGTGACTTGATGGAGAATCATCAACTACTTCATCCACTACTTGGAATATTGGATAGTTTTGATCCTCCGTCCATGGTTTAAACCGCCATGAATATTTTGTCTTTATGGTTGCATGCCAAAACTTGATAAAAGGTTTTGTGCATCATTTAATTATACTTTAAGAGCTTCTATAATTTTATCATATATAGATATTGAACCTTAATGTGATAATATATCATGATTCTTTGTGGTTTATTGGTGCAACTTATTCTAGATTCTTTCTTGTTTCTTATGAGATTTATTAAAATGAATCCCTTGGGTATTTGATCTTTCTTCAACAACTTTATTAATCGTTTCAACAACATGAAGCAAGTCAGTGAAATCATAGGCCCTCTTTGATCCAACCATCACATCAATTTACTAAAGAAGTTCTCACACACATTTCACCCAATCAAGTGTAATACACCTGGCAAGTTAGAGTAGTGATCTCAAAACAATCTCATCAATAAAACCTCAAAGTGGCACAAAATTTTCACATCCTGATATGCCTCTCTACTAATGAAATGAATGTTTTCATTAATATGAGATTGTTTTCGTATCCAACATAACCATAACATGAAGAAATGTTGAACTCTTGAATCATTTCACACTCTTTCCCAATGAGTAAAGCTATGAGACAAAAATGTCAATGTAGTCAGCAACAATCATAATTTAGATAAATCTCTGGACCTAGTACTCTCTCTACCCTACCACTTGTTGTACTTCTCATCTATTTTAAACACCTTTGAACATGCCTTGAAGCAATGCTTGTGCTGAACCCCAATTTTTTTGATCCATCCTCTCTATATCTTCAATTTAAAGCTTGTGATCATCCACTTTAAAAGTGTTATAAACCATTCTAACATTATTAAAACTATAAATAAAATTATATTGCCACTTAATTACTATCTATGCATGTTAAATTATCATATAGAAAGACCCTTGGAAGATAATGATATTGATGGAACTTGAAATCCTAAACTGAGAATTCATTTTATAAATTAATTAAGGACTTCATAAAGTATAAATAAATTCAATTACACATGGGGGGAAGGTGTAGGAGGGATCATTTTTTATCCAAGAGGAAAAACTGTAAGCTCTTTTTCTTGGGGACTGGGGATAAAATCAAACAATTTAAACGTCACCAAACTAATGGTTTTTGGAGATTCTAGACAAGTTATTCTAGGCAAGCGGATAGGACAAGTATATTGATTCTATGAACACCATTCAAATTTCAAAATAAACAATTATAAAAATATCAAAAATAACTCAGTTTACATGTGATAACTATTGGAGAAATCACATAGATAAAAATAAATAGCCCTAAAATAAAGTGGAACCCTTAATAAAGTCCTCCATCTGTTAGAGTGGATAGCAATGAGTGGAGCTATTGTGCAATGAATCCATGCACTCAAATAAACTTTCAATCTGATAGCTTGGGTAACGATGAGTCTAAGTAATTTATTAGGTAATGAATAGTTAAGGTTGTTAGTGCGAATGGATTGTAGTAATATGCGGTAACAAATCATATGTAACCATTAACCACTTGGTATTAGTCTTATAGCATGATGCATAGGTTGAAAGGATTTCAAGCTATAATGTCCTCTCACAACGGGAATTCTACAAATCATGAGAACTATGAATATTTGGTACATATTTCTCATGCGCATAGCTATGTCAGACAACGAGACTTCATATGTGTATGGTTTGCATATCTTCTTTCTATTTGTGGCTATTTGTACATGGAAAATCAAATTGCTTGAGAGATAGGGTACTAATTCTTGTGCCATTAATTGTGGAGTCTGGGTAAAGTTGGGACCCTTTTTTTGCATGATGACTGTATCAACAAAAAGATCATATATGTTGTGTATGTATTCGATTGTTTGCTTATTATGAGAGAAGTGTAATTGGTTACATGAGACAATTTAATTTGTTGCAAGTTGTGATGCAGAAATCCGTCGGTTCCTATTGATGTGTGCAACGAAGATGAATGTGTTGTCTAATTGAGAGGATTTGCTAGGAGCAAGTGTAACCCTGGAATTGGTCTATCTAGTATTATGTTGAAGTTGGGTCATCCAAGGAGCACTACATCGGTTATGCTGAGTGAGTGCGTGATATGCTCATGGAAGAAATTTCTGGTTGAAATTATGTTGTGTATAACCTACATATATATCTATAACAAAGGGCATATTGCATACAACTCTTTGCGATCACTAGATAGACTTGTTGCTTGTGATCATTTGTGAGACTATCGTGTCATATTTTTTGAATTTCATTTTGTCATTTTCCAATTTGTTGCTTGTGATCATTTGTGAGACTATCGTGTCATATTTGTGAGACTATCGTGTCATATATATATATCACGTCACACAGAAGCAAACAAATTATTGATACTTAGGGTTGAGCCTATAGGGTACAACCTATATATATCACATTACACAGAAGCAAAATAATTCTTGATACTTAGGGTTAAGCCTATAGGGTACACCCTATTATTTCCACAAGAAATTAACCATCGAACATTAGAAGAATTTCATATGCCAAACGTCGAAACCCCTTGGTCTTTCTCCATGATACATGTATTATAAAATTAAATTGACTCTAGGAATATATAAACGTTATATCGTCGAAACCCCTAGGGAAAAACCCACAAAAAAATTTAATTAGGAAAATGTTATCTGAGTAGAGTAAGGCTAAACAAAAAATTAATGCCCACGCTAAATTCATTAGGTCGAGCAACCATGAGAGTGAATAAAAATTTAACAGACAAATGCATAATTACTATCCACAAGAACAATCAACCCATTAAGCTTGTAAACAAAGGTTCTTCATTTACAGGGTCGAGTGCATATGGCCATTTCAAAACCTAAATAACATTTTAAACACAACCACGAGCTTCACGGTTTCGAGCCCAAAAACGTATTTGATAAATAATAACAAAATAACAGAGTTGGGATTTATTATTAACAAGTATTGGGGATGAAAAACTACCATTTAATGGGATTATAAGTTTGAGCAATAAAAGGATAGAGTCTATCAGTTAGATATGATCTCTTACAAACACCTTCTCATGCTGGAAACAACCTATGGTAACATGAATCAATACTAAGAGAAAAGAATGACAGGGAAAGAATGGCCGTGGACTTACCAGCTTCATGCCATCCCTCCATTCAATCTAGGCAGAGATTCTTTGTTTTTCCTCTATGTGCCTGCAATGCAACCATAACATAAAATTAATACATGAATTAAAATATTAAAAACATGATCTAATATAAAAACATATGTAATGTTGTAGCTTAACTCTCTCACCTGCCATGAGAAATGAAGAGGTTGATCTTGACCAGTTAGATCCATTACGAGCTCTCACGGGTTTGCTTAAAGGATTTATGCTTGCATAAGCTCCGGGGAGAAGCTGTCTGGAAACTACATGCTCTAGAAGTGAACTAAAAAGCAGAATTCCTACGATCTTTGCAAATGAAGAAGAACTTGAGCTCCATAACTCACTCAGAAGTGGAGCAGAGCCTCTCCTCCATTTGAATGAATGAGAAAATGAAATTGGAACACCCTCGAAATCACTCATAGTCTGCAAGTTCGAGGAAGCCTGTACGATAGTATAAATGTTATGTTTGTACAAATGCCAGATGGAGGAAAGAGGCATGCAAGCCCCACCTCTCATCCCATGTGTTCACTGTTACGTCAAACTCAGAGTTAATGTGGTTGGTGAGAGGAAGGCGGGAGGAGGGGAAACCCACTTCCCTATAGTTTGTTAGACTCAGATTCGTTCACAATGTGTTCACCATGGAGCAGTTAAGTCGTAAAATGCTAGGATGGAACAATTAAGACACTCTTCAAACATGAGTCTCCAACGTGATATGCACATACAAAGAATGGGTTATCTAAGATCTAGTAATCCATGACATCAGTCGTAGGCTAACCCCAACCAAGCTCGATGGTAAATTATTTACATGCAGCAATAATATTTACTTATAAAGAACCAATCAACATACCATTTCCTAGTCAAGACCGAGAGGGTCATGGACTTAAATAAGTTTAACAAAAGAATTAAATAACATGTTCAACTATAGTTTCATTTACGATATCCATTTTATGTAAATAGATTCACAAAAGATAAAAACAAAGGCCACGAAACATTAGTATTGAGTCGATATTAATGTTATCCTATAAATATTTAAATAAATGTGAGCTTATGATATTGACGTAAAATAATGCAAAATGAAGGTAATTTTGCTATATATATCTATGTCTTTGATGCCAAGACAAGTAAAGATAGGTTACTCTGTTCATCATAAGGAAACATTTAGTATTGATTCGATATCATACACAATAAATAAATGTATCCTATAAATATTTAAATAAATGCAAGTTTATGATATTGATGTAAAATAATGAAAAAGGAATATAATTCTGCTATATATTTCTACGTCTTTGATGCCTAGACGAGTAATGATAGGTCACTTTCTTCATCATAAGGAAACATAGACGGTAATCAGATAAGCGACATACATAATATCTCTGATAAAAAAAATAATGTTTCTATTAAAAATTTAGCTTAATTCATTTTTTAAATCTCAATCATTTATACAATTAATATTACAAATTACATTATTATTATTATGGAATTTATTTATAAATAAGAAAAATAGATTATTCTTAATTTTTATAAAATCAATCAATAAGTAAACATCAACATGGACTTAAATAAGAAACCTTCTTTGCTGTCATCACCTTCGTACGAAATTGAAGGTTATGTATGCTCTAGTGGATGGGTTGATTTTAGAAATCCCACAAAAGGAAATTTCTAGAGAAAAAAAAATTCAAATGGACTCAAGGAGGAAAGCTACATTGAAAGGCATAAAAAAACACATGATTTCTAAACATGAAATATGCACCTAAAATACGCTTCCAATTGATAATAATCACATAAAATATAGAAATCTTAATCCTCCATTACCTTAATTTCATTAACAATATGAAGATCCATTAACCAACCAAGCACATGAGGAACATGAAAACCCTTTAATAGAGCACTAGCATCAACCATACTACATCCCGATTGAGTATCCATTGTCCATCAAACTCAATATTTTATAGATATTAATAAATTTTCTTAATCCTGTCGGGTAAGACTTAATGAATCTATTAAATAATTTTGACATTGTAAATACTAAACAAAGTCATGCATCGAAATCCAAATCCACCTTAACTATATATTTCTGAGAGAATGTATTGATTTGTTTGTATTGATTATGATATCTTGAAAAGAGATTGTTAATGGCTTTGCATCAATTTTATATACATTTAGTGAAAACAAAACAAAACTCTGTGTTAAGATTTGAACCTTTGCAAATAATACTACTCTTCTGCGGATGAAATAATCAACTCTATTTCTGTGCAAAGCACCTAATAGACAACATATCTCTATATCTTCATCTTTTATTTATATATATATATATATATATATATATATTAATTTTATAGAACATGGTTTTTGCAGAGTGCATAAATCCATTGAACAAATGCGACTATTACATCTAATTTTGCAGTGAAGGATATGAGCAATCTCTCTAAACAAATGCTTAACAAAGTGATTGGTTCTTGATAGGATAAATATCATTTAACCATAGACACAACTGAATTAATAACCTTTCCATTTAGAATCATTTATTTCGATGAATCAACAGCCTGAGAGTTTGGTATAGGGTTACAAACATATATCAAACATTGGCTGCGCTACTATTTTACAAGTACAATGAATGGTAGAAGCCAAAGACAAAACACAACAGTTTATAATATACTGCACTAATCAACAGATACAAGTAAACTGGGGATCTTGAGCTGTTTGGCAGCTATATTAACACTCTCCTGAAATCATTCGTTTGAGTTCTCTGAAATGATGAACATTGCATGGAATTCTGCTGCGGCCTCCAGGAGCTGAGTGAAGCACGGATGATGCAAATCTTTGAGTGCAATTATGAAGCGCTCCTCCTCTTTCCCTACGTGAACCACCAAGCATCCTCTCGGAGCACCATTTCTACGGTCGATCTTCCATTTTGATTGCTGTACTGCAATCGAAGGCTCGCACTCCATATTCTACGAATACAACTTTTCCACTAACTGAAACTGAGGGAAACAAAGAAAGCTTAACAATATGAAGGATTGCTTCTGCCACTGCTTTCACAGAGTTGCTGTTGGGCAAGTATAACGGTATTACAGCGCCCATTTATAGCCTACATCTCCCACTGCCATGCTGCGGACTCACAGAGTGAAGCATTGAATGATTTCACTAATACAAACGCCGGGCCACTTTGTCGGGAATCGTTTGGGTTAAAATATCTAAACTCGACAAGCCCGTGATAGCCGCTGTGCTGTATTTCATGTCTAGTTGAGTCGGTAATAACGACAACTCGAACAGAATATGACAAATGAGTAGCCATGGTGGGACTCAGGAGCCTGGGAGCGATTCTTCTCTGGATTACGTGTGCTCATTTTGATCAAATTCGCACCATGTAATTAGACAAATACAAAAATAAAAAGATTTAGAGGAAGGTTAAATGCTTATATATTTTGGTTTATTATGCATCATACATCGTTAAATTTGGTATATCGAGATTTTATCAGTCTAATTTCATATTATATTTAACAACACAAAAACACATGTAACAGCCCTAATTCAGTCGTGCACTGCCACTTGGTCTCTGACTTTTTGCCCAGTAGCGATAATAGCATATATAGCTTCAATTTGAACGCGCCAATCCACTTGATCAATTTGAACGCCCCAGAAGTCGATCTTTTTGGTATCTTTTTGGGAGAATATTATTCAGCCTGTTGCAGCTCATTTAATGCGGATGCAGTGGGTCTGTTGATTGTTAGATCTTTTGGAGGGGTTGATTATAAACATTCTTTCTAAATGTTTAATCAAAATACATGTGAAAGGTACAGTTACTAATAATATATTGATGAATAATATTTGTGCTCTTACGGGTAGCTAACAAAACTTAACATTAATATAATCATGATATATGCCTATTAACGAATGGTGCCAATATGTGTATATCAATAAAATTGTCAATAACATTGGTCTGGGGTGTAGTCTTAGTTAAGTCTTGGGTTCACATCTCGTAGGGAGGGTTTGACGGTGGCAGCCACTTGTGGGGGATAATTTCACTTTCCCAAGGGACATCCAAGTTCGATCGAGCCTCGTACAAACCTAGTGGAAGCATCCTACTTGTGGGCACATCATTCTGCCATCCAACATTGTGGTTAGCCTCGACCTAGGGTCAATGTAGCTAAAAAAATAAAATTATCAATAACAATAATATTAAAATATCTATGATATTTGATTATGGTCTACTATGGTTGACGATCATCAATGACCATTGTTCACCATGTTTGATGATGGTTGACTATGGTTTGACCAAGGCATGACTATGGTTGACCAAGATTGTTGTTGACCATGTTTCCCTATGGCTAGGTTGGTTTTGATAGACAGAAGTTCACAATGTTTGACCATGGTTAACCATGTTTCACAATTGTTGACTTTGTTGCCTTAGTTGACTGCGGGTGACTTGTGTTATCCATGGTTGACCATGGTTGACTAAGGTTAACCATGTTTGATTATTGATAACTAGGGTTGACAATGTTTGACTGCGCTGAGTAATGGTTGGAAAAGAGTCCTAAATGAAGGATCATTGTAAAAAATGACTTGGAAAATAATTCATCAAATTTATAGTTTGTCTATGAAGTTATTTATACATATTTTTTGTATATAAAAGGGCATCCATGGTTCAAGCATTCACATCAATCCTTTACCACCGCTAGTTCCACTTGAATTCTCCTTGTGGACATCACACCTCCCATCTAGAGTTTGTCTCCACACTTAGGTATAGTTGAGCCTGAGCTCAATCGCATTGCATTGACAACAATGTGACAATGTGACACCGTTAGAGTTAGAAGGTGAATGAGCTAATGAAGGCATGGTTTCCACACATTAGCCTTGGCCTCTCAACCATACAAATACTTCCTTTGGAATAGAAGGGGTACCCTTGTTGTGCTTTGTCTCTATGTCTCGTACCATGGATCCAAATTGCTTTAAGTGCATATTAAAAGATGAATTTGGGTAGGCCCTAAAGTGCCACTTGGTCTAGTGAAACATACTAGAGACAACATTTGCACTCACATAGCAAGCAATGTGAAGGGTACTAGAGGACAAAAATTGTGATATTTTGAATATGTAACGAATATTTTGTAACCATAAACCCTTATTACCCTAGAGAAAATGGACAAGAACTATAATGGAACCCTAACAAACTACCATGTAACTCATGGATATCTTTTGTGTTTAAAGAAATGGAAAATTAAAGTGCAATTCACAATTTTGACTCGTAAAGTTAAAGTAATAAAGCTAGAAGCATCAACCAATGTATTAGAAGAATTAGTTGTCCATCTATCAATATTTCTTAACTTTTTAACAAAGCTTCTTGTGTACCCCTACCTCATCATGTTGCTAGACCATATTCACATAGAATTTGTAATTAGTATGATAAAGATGCTTTCACTAAGAGTCACAAGGTCCATCAACAACCCAATATGATAGAGAAGTTGTCACATAGGTAACACTTACATTATCATATGTTAGCATAAATAATAATAATTAATAATACATGTTAGCCAAATATAAATACAAATGGAAATAAAAATATCTCTATATATAGGTGAAAGAAAAATTCGATATGTAAATAGAGAGATAAAAATAAAGATACTAGCTTTACACATAAATACAAATATTATAGATGCGTTACATACATGAAAATTTTGTTACAATATAAGTCTAAATATATTAATAACCAACATAGATCCATCTTAACTCTGACTCTATAATTAAGCGCAAATAGGGATCAAATCCCTTGAGGTGCAAATAATTCGTAAACTATCATGGATATTCCACTAATTCAGTTCATCACAACGGTTCTTACAACTTAGTTCATTGTGTTAATTTAATTTCATAAATCACTAAATATAATGGAACTGAAAGAGAAACTAGAGAAAATGAGTACACAATTTTTAGCTGCAGTCTATCAGACTCAGGGTTCGACTTATACGACCAACTAAAACCCCATAGACATCAGCATTCTAAATACTCTGCAAGCAGAGTAAGGTCTCACCCGAGATGCACACAAGAGATAAGATAGAGACCTGAATCATGGTTGCGCACGAATGAATGGATTGTTTCTACTCATCATGTTAATAGTTCTTTACTTCGACATGCATCTGATTATTTAATACACTCACACTCATTATCAAACTACTAAGCAATCAATGTATATTCATGCATAAAGACATTGCGGAAAACAAATAAGAAACCACATAATATATTGTATTACTTGACAAAACTTTGGCCACAACCATACATGACTACAAAAGTCAGCTCAACAGCTTAATACTTCTTCATACATCAAAGCTTACTATATACAAAACTGCAACAACCAGTACAACAATTCTTTATAACATAAGCGTAGAGCGACAACACCCGAACCCTTTACAATATAGGCCTCATATAGGCTAAGGTTCCCAAAGCTGCAAAACTGTTAATGACACATAGTGTAACTATATTCATGGGTGTGTAGTTGCTTCTAACCGTTTGGCTCGATGCATAGTGGCTAGTCCAAAACTTGGGCACCAATAAACCCCAAACACTAATACGTGACTCATCCCTAGCCACCCAGCTCACAATTCTAATGCTTCTACTGAGGGTAGGCGCGTGCGCAGGTCGCTAACAAATTCTTGAAACTTGGTTTAGATCAGCTCGACCTCGTTGGTGATATCATTGAGTTGAGCAGTGAAACGAGTTGACCTCCTCCTTCTTACTCTTCCTTCGATCTGGTTGTGCTTTCTCTGCCAAGGGAAGGAATTAAGTGGCTTTGACATGGATTTGTAACAGGTTGTCAAAATTCCTCTGCACCTGTTCTTGGAACTCAACAACAAGCTTGGTGATTTTCTGTTGCTTTTCTCTTCTTGCGATGATATGCTTGGTCAGTGCACTAATTTTCGGCATATCCTCTTTCTTAGCAGAAACCAGCAACGGTACCAAGCTCTGCTTCTTTGCGCCAAATAGCACTTCCTAGTCTTGTGTCCGCCAATCCACTTGTTGCATGAGTCTCAAGTACATCCTGAAGGTGGCTCTACATACAGAAACTCCCAAGGTTGCAACTTGTTAGAACAATTTACCCATCTAGATCTTAAGATATACATGATTTTACTTCCTATGTGGTTTAGACCTTGTTAGTTAGCCTCCTAGAGCATAGTTTGTCCACATCTTGGCAGTTATACCACTCATGTGCCCTATTTCCCTATTTTATGGAGTCAATGCACCACCTCTTGATGCATTTATAATGGGAGGCACCCTTCTTCCTTGATTTAGGGGATAATGATGGACCAAGGGCGCTCATGCATTGTATTTGGGAATTTGGTCAACCTAGGGCATTAATGGCCACCTCTATGCTCCCACTACTTCCTAATTTCACTCGTATGTCTACTCCATGCCACTATTTGGTCCACTCATGGTCTACAACATGTCTCTTATCCCATTTGTGACCACTAGCTAGGAGATGGGGTGGCACTTGTCATATTTGTGGGAAAGTGAGCAAATTTGTCCAATCGAAGCCTTCCATGTGTGAGTTACTCGAATCACATCTAAGCCTCTCAAGTTTTTCTCTTGAGAGAATCTATATATTGTACACGGGTTGTTGAATAATAATGTAATGGGATATCAATCCACTTGCTTGTTTTTCTCTTGTGTTCTGCTTAATATTTTCTTCATATTTCTTCTATTTTCCTATCTATGTTTGGAAAATTCTGATTGAAGCTTTCTCTAGTAATCTATATCCTCCTATGACACATTATAGAATTTGACATGGTATCAGAGCCATAGGGGATCGTAGTCTTGCTTCCGAAATAGATTTCCAAGTTTGTGTTTTGTAGGTGCCTACAACAACTTCACAGATTTGAAATCAGTTCCTCTCCTCTCTCCATTCAACTATTCTGAGTGGAAAGAAAAGATGTGTGCATATCTCAAGATAGAATGTCTCTTTGATGTGTCCATTGGTGCTGTGAGCGAGCCGGAATCTTATGGAGAGAAATGTGATTGGATCAATGACTATGATAGAGCATGTCGAACTATGTGTCTGGCTATACCTTCTAGAATGCATTATCTCATTGATTCTGCTGAGTATCCATTTGAGCTTTGGAGAAATCTAGATAGAGTTCTTGGCATGCAGAAATAAGATATTAGCTATATGGAGAGAAAGCAAATGGACACCTCCTCATGTGTTCTCCCTACAAAGGTATCGACCTCATGCGTTTCTCAAGAAGTTGTTCAAGTTGAAGAAGAAGAAGATATATATTCAACAAATGATCTAGATCAACTTTCTTCCTCTGTGGCTTCCTTTGTTTTCCATGAATCTATTTTTCTTGAAGATAACATACGAGCTGCTGCCATCATAACTGTTGAAGAGATGTCTCTC
The DNA here is from genome assembly GCA_027924585.1 of Larix kaempferi. NCBI lineage: Eukaryota > Viridiplantae > Streptophyta > Pinopsida > Pinales > Pinaceae > Larix > Larix kaempferi. The sequence goes on along the minus strand of BSBM01001649.1, from coordinate 810,173 downwards.
CATTCCACTTCCTTCTCCTTTATGTCTTCTATTACAAAAGTTGAAAATGGGATGTTGGTTGGTGATCATAATGAGCGTTCTCTAGAAGAGGTTTTTTCTTCACACGAGAGTTTTGGTTTGAAACATGGTCAAGGAGAAGTTTGGAAATCAAGTGAATATCTCTCATTGCTTCACACTCTTTTGATTCCTATGTATTCCTACACCATGACTAGCGGAATTCCTTCAGGTTCACTTAAAGATGGAGAAGCTTTTTCCATCACAATGGCACACTTGGGACTCTTGTTCCTCTTTATTGGAGCTGATTACAAATCTCATGATTTGAAGTTGATGCTTCAAGAGCCTTATGATTCGCTTGGGATCACTTTCACCACTATTGGTTCGCATTCTCAAGCATCTCAAGTCTCTTTTGGACTTGGCACCCTAGTTGGTTTGAAGTTCAAGTCTGAAGAGCACATGCATTCGCTCTACTATCAGTATGTTTGAATTGTTCTACATGGATTCAGTTTCCATCATACAGTTGTACATGTTTCTAATCTAGTTGAGAACATTCCAGTTCTTCCCAAGAAGAAGATTCCTCCAAACATATTCATTTAGTTTGGAGAGTATGGTTTCTCTTTCATGTCCATTTTTTAGGGAGGATTTTTCCCATGTGGTTTTTCCTCTTTCCTCATTTTACATGGATTAATAATGTAAAGGGTGACCATAAGCCTTTGTTGCTTTGGCCCTATTTCTCATGCTCACTACCATTTTGGCTTAAAGGGGGTTGTTAGAACAATTTACCCATCTAGACCTTAGTATATGCATTATTTTACTTCCTATGTGGTTTAGACCTTGGTTGTTAGCCTCCTAGAACATAGTTTGTCCACATATTGGTGGTTAGACCACTCATGCGCCCTATTTCCTTGTTTTATGGAGTCAATGTTCCACCTCTTGATGCATTTATGATGTGAGGAACCCTTCTTCCTTGATTTAGGGGATAAGGATGGACCAAGGGTCCTCATGCATTGTATTTGGGCATTTGGTCAACCTAGGGCATTAATGGCCACCTCCATGCTCCCACTACTTCCCGATTTCACTCCTACATCTACTCCATGCCACTATTTGGTCCACTCATGGTATACCACATGTCTCTTATCCCATTCGTGACCACTAGCTAGGATTTAGGGTGACACTTGGCATATTTGTGGGCAAGTGGGAAAATTAGTTCAATCTAATCCTTCCATTTGTGAGCTACTCGAATCACATATAAGCCTCTTGAGAGCATCTATATATTGTACACAGGTTGTTGAATAATAATGTAATGGAAGATCAATCCACTTGAGTGTCTTTCTCTTGTGTTCTGCTTAATATTTTCTTCATATTTCTTCTAGATTACTAGAATTCTTCATAATTCTAGTAATCTAGAATTATGAAGAATTCTAGATTACTAGAATTCTTCATAATTCTAGTAATCTAGATCCTCTCGTGACACATCGTATGCCTTGTCTACTTCAGGTTTCCAACTGGTCCCGTGCATGTACCACTTCCTTATGCATCTATTTGAGCCCGACATAGAAGTGGCCTAGCTGCACATGTTTGTCGCCAAGCTCGACGAATATCCTAGTCACATAGTACTGCAGATCATCCGTTGGAACCACGTGTAAGTTCAACTCATTGTATGGTAAAGGATCAATATTTGAGAGTATCCTTGGTTGGACCATAATGATGGCCAAGGGGTTCATCTTCAGCTTCCTATGGAAGGCCCCTTTTAGCTTGTTTTTGTAACTCCTATGCCCGGCTAGTGCCGACAGCTTCACATGTCTGCGCCACTATTGTTCCCAGCGTGATGCGAAGTACTAGTCTCAACTCGTCGATATGCTCTTTGTTGTCTTTCTATAGGAGCCCCGCCACTTCGAGGTTATATTGCAGTTGTTGGACGATTTCAGGGATCATTCCAATGATGGTTCCCACCTCCTTCTCATGTGTGGGACTTTGTTGTCCTTCTTCCTAGTGCATATCCTCAGGATTCTGTCGCGCGTGCTCTTCTACTGCGTGTGCTCTGGTTCTTTCTATGGTGCTTCCCTGAAATGCTAATAAATGTTATGGCGAATATATACAGGTGGTTTGGTTCCCGATGTCTCAACTTAAGGAAATTTCTCTTAAGCGTCTTCTTCCTCCTACAGATCCTGTTCCGATTGAGGGGAAGGCGATGTCCTTTTCTTCTCTCATGGATCCTTCGCATGCTATGACTCAATCGTCTCGTGCTTTCACTTCTCTATCAACTGAGGTGATTGCGTCAGTGGGATAGAGATAGAGGCCTCGCCTTTGGGGTCTTTCTGTTGTACACTTACTTCTTCCAGAATCTCCAGATCAGAGTTTGATAGTATATGTAAGTGTGGTGGCCACTACATGACTATGTTCTTGACATCATCCAATGTGATGCAAAACGGAAATACATATACATCACTTTTCACTCCACCTGGTGAGATGAGGACATTGTGACAATCGACCTCAAATACCACTTTTTCCTTGTATCGATCCACAATGAAATGTGCGATCCTGAAGGATTCGATTTCCACATTCAACATCCTTTTATACGACCTGCTAAATACAGTTTCTACATTGACCTGGAAATATTGGGTTAGTTGGCAGTGGAAAATTAGGAACTTCGCCACTAGGAAGTCTTCTACGGTGGGTTGGTCATAGGTGTGATGTAGTGGTGGCTTCCATACCACCATTGTAGTCAGCAAGAGGACCTAACTATAGTGGAACTCATTCCCACGGTCCTATGCATCGAGGTAGCCTTGGAAGAACTACTTCCTCGGGTAGGGTTCCCAAGCCAGTTGCTTTCCCATTGCACACTTCTCCATTTCCATTACTACTCCTACTGGGCATTCATCCTTGCGACACTTCCTCAAGAGTTTGCACGCAAGGATATGAGATAGAAATCACACCCGGTGCTTTGATATCACATATATAATGCATCTGTGTGATCCTCAGCAAGTATTGTGCTTCTTATAGACATCTTCTACATACACATGAGTCATGACTTTCACAACATCCATGCCCTTGTGTGGAAGCCTAAAGACCAACCGAATCCCTGTATCTGTGATCTCGTAATTCTTATCTAGACAAAGGTATCCTCCCTGAAGGTGGTGAAGGAGGAACCGCATGCAGGCATTGATGGAATAACCCCATCTAAAGTGTGGGACATTCATCAGGGAAATTATACCCGATCTATGCAGATGTCGCACCCAGGATTGTGGTTGCACACTTTCTATTCCATCGCCATTGTGCTTCACCTCATTATACCGGTCCACAACCAACTCAAGGAACTACGTCTCATCTAGAATGTTGAAGTCTAAATATCTCAAAAAGGATACCCTGCCCAACAGTGGTCCCTTGATCTCCATTTCTGTCAGAATTTGTACCTACGACATCGTGTATTCCTTAGTGGTTTTGGTCTTCGTATGGCTCTTCTTTGATACCAGGATAGTCTCCATACTTACACAATTTCTCTCAAGCATACTAACTCTCCTCATGGCTCAAAACGACTGTCGCAACTTACTCGACACTCTTTTACTCCCGCTCTTCACCGACTCAGCACACGAATGCTTCTTTCCTCGTCATCGGCTTCTCTTATAGCTAGGTGTGAAATATAGGCTTCTCCTACCGCATTTAGTACTCCCCCCCTCGTGCTTCTCTTATTTAGTGTTGGATGGGACAAAAACTGTACACAGACTCTCCCTATCTCTGCGCACCCCCTCACCATGAACGCTCGACCGGACGGTCAACTCTGCACAGGCTCTCTCTTCCTCTATTCGCCACCACCTTCATTCATGTGGGATACCTCTCTTTCTGTGCATCGAACCTCTATGCATGTGGGCTATATGATTGGGGTTGACAGCAACTATGTTATGTCCTTTACACTATTTCCATTTTGAGTGATGCTTTAATGAAGTAATTTTTCTTTATGACATTGTCCTTCACCAATATTTCTAAATTTGGAAAAGATGGTTATGACTGACACAAAATTTGAGTGACAAGTGTGGTACGACTAATGGGATGATGTATAACATAGTATGGATGCATGATGACTTGATGAATGGAAAGTGGGTGATGGTGACCTGCAATTTAATGATTGGTGGATGGTTGAGTGACGGGTGATGGAGTGGCACATTGGTGACTTAGGATGCATTGTGATGTTGATCTCGGGCGACTTTTCTTATGACTTGACTGCTCACTTGATGCTTCTTGATTTCCATCCTTACTACTAATTCTTTCATAATCTTAAGCCTCACATTGTCATTACCACCTAACAATTTTTCTTAACTATAATGAAGACTGAACATATGATATCCTAGCTAAATATTAAAACTGATGGTTGTAATGAGACTGAGTAACAAAAATTCTTTTAATTTTTTTTTGTGCATGACTTACAGGTGTTCTTGCCTATGTGGGCCATAGTATTGCTTAAGAAAACTCCCATTGATGATCCCATTCATCGGCTATCCTGCTAGAGTGGCAGTATTTTCTATGCTTACTTAAGTGATAAAGAGGATCCTAAAATTGACCCAACCATCTCATTCTCAATTTCCTTGGCTTCTTAAGAAACTTATTTTCATATGTCAGCATCAGCGTGCTAGGTTATAGGGAATTACTCTTGATGTTTCTATTATGCCAAGATTTTTGTCATTGATTTTCCATGATCTGTCTGAACCATGCAATGAAACGATCTTCTTCTAGTGCCATTAGGTCCTCCAATCTATGCACAAGTGATTCATCATTTGTCATTCTTATGGATAATGCTATGAGCAGGTTGGGGACAACAAACTCCAATGGAATTACTGCTTCCTTCCCATATACCAATTTGAATAGGGTCTGCTCTGTGAGCCTATTGGACGTTTTCCTATATGCCCATAGTATTACTGGAATGCACTAATACCAGTCATTCTGCTATACATTGCAGACCTTTGTAAGTGCATGCTCCAAAATCTTATTGAACACTTCCACTGTACCATTCGCATGTGGATGATACAACGTACTCTTCTAGTGGTGTATCATAAATTGTTTTGTGAGCACATGGATGGTGTAATTTAGGAAATCAGTTCCTTGATATCTCATCAACAACTTTGAGCAACCAAACATTATAATGATGTGCTTGAATATGAACCGCGTGGCAGTTTGTGAGGTACAATCCTTCACTGGAGCAGCCTTTTACGATCTTGTCAGGTATTATATCGCAGTGATGATGTATCAGGCACCGATTCTGCATGTTAGTGGGTTGATTGGACCCACAAAATAAATAACCGATTTCTTGACAGGCTCAAGTGTAGTGATGAGAAAGAGAGGCATCTCAACCCTGCTTGATGGCTTTCCCACTCACTAGAAAAAATTACATTGTTTGCAATACATATTATCTTCCTATAATAGTGAAGGCTGTTAGCACTAGTTTTGTGCTAAGCGTACGAAGGGGTTCAGACCCAGAGAATCAGCAAAGGAAAGCTCTGCTCCCAGAACCCATGACCCAAGCATCAAACGATTCAAGGCTCTATGCAACAGGCTCAAGTCATTGTAAGAACATCTAAAGGGGGAGGGGAATAAGGTTTAAAATGATTCTAAGAGGGTCAAATGCAATGAAATGCACCCGCGGCATGTAAAAGAGCATGTGGACGGTTCGGATCGAGATCGAGGAGGATCGACGGTGGTGGGCGTCATTTGCAAAAAGAGTTGGGGGCGCTATAAGCATTGGTGGAGGGTTAATCGACAGGCATCTTAAAGGTTTAATCAATGGTTGGCAATGTAGATCAATGGCCAGGAATTTGTTCGCACTTTTGACGTGCGCGAAAAGGGTCATGTTTCATATCCGCAAACTTTTGTTAAACCCCCGCATTTTTCGATGGCGCAGATTTAGTAGGAGGGAGATCTATGGCTCTAAATTAGTTCGCAAATCTTACTTGTTCGTGAGAGCCAAAGGTAAAAAATCTACGAACATGGTGTGGGAGGCACCATCCGACATCCCAGATGCGAATGAGGTTAAGATCTAAAGTGCCTGTTTGATCATGAAGATGGGGGCTGAAAGGGCATCTCCACTGCCAGAAAATGATTGCAAATAGGTCGGAGGGAACCTCAGCACCGTCATGTATCTCTCCCACCTATCTTGAAGGCCTGGTCAGGCATGTTTCATGTCAGCTCAAACCACATTCATCATTCTTACTCAATTGGGAGATTCGATCAAACCATCATAGCAAAGGTGATCACGCATGGTTGTCATCACTATCAGGATGGTTATGAGCAAGGACCCAGCGTTTGTTGTTCTCGATCATTATATGAGAAAGGTGGAAAACACCAGCAGCTTAGGTATCTTTCGGTTAGAGCTCAATCATGGAGAAGGATCAGGGAGCCGAAGTGGTCTTCATGCCAGAGTAGGCGTGGTCTAAGGTGGAAGAGGAGCATGTCCCTTCACCTCCCATAGTTTTAGACCAGGTGGAGGAGAGCTCATCCAGTGAGCCCAAGGAGAAGACAAGCCAACAGGTATGTTGGAAGGATCGATGTCAAAAGGAGAGGAAAGGGACCCGAGAAGATGAGCGAGACGCCCACCAAGACGTGGAGATTCTCAAGGATTATATAGTCCCCAATGAAGAGGTGACACCTCCTCCCCCACCAGATGAGATGCATGAGGAAGGTTCCTTGAAAATAGAAGACGTCTTTGATCAGCAGGGCCAATTGAAGGCTCAGGAGTAAGGTGGCGGCCCTGTTCACAAGGTTTTTGTGGCTTGTCATGTCAATATGTTTTGAACCCGGCCTATATGTAATAGTTCTCAATTTTGAGGCCATTTAGGGCCAGTCAACCGTTTTTGGGTTGGGGTCGTTTTCAATCCTGCAAAAGACACCAGTAGGGCTAGTCATAACCTACCTGTTAGCAGTCCTTTTCCATTTTGGTGATTTGCTGTCAAAGGTGGCAACGTATTCGTAGTTGTTCTCTGATAGATGATTCGAGGCTAAGGGCCTATAAATACATATGTAATAGAGGTAGAATGGGTTGGAAAATCAATGGGTTGAGGCCCGAGGGAACTAAGCTCTGTTTTTTAAACATTATCCTCAATAGAATTGTAGTGTTTCAAGTTGGTGTTTAACAGAGATTCATGTGTCATTTAGCTTACAGTATGTTTTCTTCTTCTTCTCATGTGAATGTGATTCCTGTTATTTACTTCCATTAGGTTTTCTTTTTCATATCTGGAATCAGTGTATAATAGTGCATAATTCTTGGTAGCAAGATCTGGCTATTGTTTCAGGTATTCACTCAATATTTCGCCTAAAGTTGACATCGAATTCATCTCTGTTGGATGCTTATGTCAATGGACTGTTCATTCCTTCTTCTTTTATCACTAGACAATAGCATTTCAACTGGAAGCAAGTGGCTATCTTGCCTCTGTCTTGATATTCCATGCTGCAACACTCTTATTTGATTTATGTTAGGTTTTGACTCCATTTCCCAATGTTTATCTCATGATTATCTTACCAATCTCTCAAAAAACTATTGTCCCATCAGAAATCTGACCTTCTGAGCATGTTTTGATTGAATAACTTGAGTAAGAAGAATGTGTGTTTCTCATTGATTATTTTTACTCTTTTCATAGGTTTAAGAGAGATCCCTTTCTAATTGCACTGGGTCAGAAGTGCAGTCTAAAGTGGTTTTGTGGTTAACCTGAGCTGGCCTTCTCCCACAACCTAGAGGGTCATTTTGGGTGTTAACAAAATGGTGTCGTTGCTGGGGAACGAGAGTTTTATCATCCCTGGGCAGAACGACAAAGTTTCAGATCTTGTTTATTGGTGGTGAACAATAGTCGGGCATTGAGAAGGTTGTATATCTTTCACCTGGCAACTCCACTAATTAAGTTTTCGTATGAAGGCAGCTCCACTGGGGAGATTCGGTGATTCCATGCTAGAATTAAGAGGTTAAAGATCCTATGTTGACTCCACCGGGGATGAGCTCAGTTGTCTTAGACATGGAGGAATCAAGACCCATATATCAAGGTACCAATCCCTTCAAAGAGGTCTTGTTCTTTTTCTTAGGTCGCCTTTTTCCTTTGTGTATTTATATGAGGAGACTTCCGTTTCACAGAAGAGCTCTAAACCATCAGAGAGTTTCCTTTGTATATCCTTCACTAGATCTTGCAGATGTGCATTCCTTTTTCCTCCCTAGGACTAACCCACTTCCTTCTTTAGAGCCCTGTAAGGTCCCTAATCAGTCCTGTGAGACCTATGAGAGAAAGGCTGAAGGTATTCTTCCTATACATACTCCTCTACCTTCTAGACCTAAACAGAGATATGGCCCTTTGAAGCTGCCCCCTGTCCTTCATGAGTATCCTCCCAAATACGATAGATACCTCCCTGTTTTTGATGGCGAAGGTAAAGGTCTCACTGCTGAGAAGCATGTCCAATTTTTTGAGCATTTTTTAGACCTTTTTGAAATAGAGCATGAGGATGTTTGTATGACAGCTTTTGCCCAATATTTCCAAGGAAATGTCAAGAGGTGGTTTAAACAATTGCAGCCTGATTCTATTAATACATGGGAAAGGTTTTCTAGTTCCTTTCTGGAATTTTGGGGTGATAGGAGAGCTCTGGACCAGATTCTTTTAGAGTTTTATTCCATAAAAAAGAAAGAAAGTGATACCTTGTCTAGTTTCAACAAAAGGTTTGCGAGATTCTACTACAACATGCCAAAGGAAATTCAGTGCCTAGAAAATGCTACTAAGCTACAATATGCCTCTATCCTTCCTCCTAAGTTGTCTTTCCTTCTGTTGGATAGAAAGTCTCCCACATTGCAGTGTATGTTCATGGATTCATTAGAGGTTGAAGACAATCTCAAGATGTCTAGAAAGATCTCAAAGCAAAGAAATGAGGATGAAATGGGAAAGATATTAGAAGTCGAGGAGAGATATGAGCACGAAGGATTTGATTTGTTTTCTCATGGTGAGCAAAGAGATGGTCAACCCAGCCATATACAAGAGGATGATAATGCTGTTATGTTTTATGTAGATTGCACTCAACATATCGAGAGGTTTGTGACGCAGAGTTTTGAAGGAGGGTTCGGTCCACCCATATATGATGAATACAGAGATGGAGAGGTCATAATCCTTCTGGAAGTGGATGAGAAGAATAGGCCATCATGCAGTCAGGCCCACTATATAGAGGAGCCATCCAAGGAAAGGAGCTCGATTTCAACTCCCGATTTCATCATTGAAATCCATGGAAGTATCGAGCCTGAGGGGGATAAAACCATGCTTCCCGAAGCTGAATTATTTGCCAAAATAAAGAGAATTCTTAAAGCCATGAATGAAGAAATCCTAGAGACCCTGCATGAAGAGCCTGGCCCCCACTAAAGAGAAAAGGAAGGGGCCAATGAGAGTTACCAGCAGGAAGAGGTTTTTCCCTAGGATGAAAGTGAAACTGATTATGAAGTGCATGAAGAACTCCTTGAATCTGACCCACACATTCAACAAGTGGACCAGATAATAGATACGCTGGAGGAGGACCAGGGTGGTCAGTATAGTTTTTATTCAAGTCCTTCAGGCCTAGAACCTCGGTTTTAAGGATAGGTACTTCTTCTAGACCCATTTGAAAGTTAGGAGGGAGTTTCACTTGAAGCACCGGAGTGGAATCAGGTTTTCAATCTAGGGATTTTAAGGAATCAAAGAAGCGATGTTATGGATAGCCCATTCAGGGAGGCAACCTCTCATATGACAGGGACACAGTCACAACAGAAGGAAGTACATGAAGCTGGTTGTTTCGGCCTTATTAGGTTGTATAGAGATCTAAGCATACATGATTTTCAGGTTCTACTTGGAGCTGGTCTTAGATATTCGGTCCCTGTACTTGATGAGAGTGTCAAAGGAGAGGAGCATGTTACTTGTAGTACTTTTGGAAGAAAATTTTCCAGGCGGCAAGAACGTTTGCAGATTGATAAAGTGCCGAGGAAGTTGCAGTAGAGGCAGCTTTGTCCTGTTAGAGGAAGGGCATAAAATTTTGGAGGATACCAGGTTTTGTGTGACCCAATAACTGATTACATGGAAAAATTCCTTGGCTAGGGTGAGCAGTTTGGTTTTTTCCAAGAAGATTTTGTATATCATCATTGCTTAGTACCATCGATGTTCTATTTTCTGATTTTTATCAAACATGATGAGAAAGTCCGCTTAGGGTATCAGTTACTCGATTGGTTGCATTGGCATTTTTGTATAACCTAAATTTGCAGCCATTCCGAATAGCGTAGGGTAGGTTAGTCTATACATAAATAAGCTCAACATGTTGAGCACTTTTTCAACAATTCAATGGCAATAGTGTTTTGCAGTCTTCGGTTCAGTCTTCAGTTTATGTTTCAGTTTTCAATAAAGAGTTGTAGGCAGCCAAATTTTGTGATACAGAAGAGCCCAATGGATAAGGCACTGGTCTGCGGGGTTCTTTGCTACCTCACAGGGAGGATAACATCCCCAATAGGAGCCATTTGTTAGCACTAGTTTTGTGCTAAGCGTACGAAGGGGTTCAGACCCATAGAATCATCAAAGGAAAGCTCCGCTCCCAGCACCCATGACCCAAGCATCAAACGATTCAAGGCTCTATGCAGCAGGCTCAAGTCATGGTAAGAACATATAAAGGGGGGGGCAAGGTTTAAAATGATGCTAAGAGGGTTTGATGCAAATAAATGCACTTGCGGCACGTAAAAGTGCACGTGGCCGGTTCAGATCGAGATCGAGGAGGATCGGCGGTGGTGGGTGTCATTCGCAAAAAGAGTTGGGGGCACTATAAGCATTGGCGGAGGGTTAACTGACAGGCATCTTAAAGGTTCGATCAGCGGTTGGCGATGTAGAACGATAGCAAGAAATTTTTTCACACTTTTGACATGCATGAAAAGGGTCACGTTTCATATCTGCCAACTTTTGTTAAACCGGCACGTTTTCCAATGACGCATGTTTAGCAGGAGGGAGATCTACGGCTCTAAATAAGTTCATAGATCTTACTTTTTCATGAGATCCACAGGTCAAAAATCTACAAACATGGTGTGGGCGGCACCATCCGACGGCCTAGATGCGAATGAGGTTAAGATATACGGTGCCCCGTTTGATCAGGAAGATGGGAACTGAAAGGGAATCTCCACTGCCATAAAATGATTGCAAATAGGCCGGAGGCCACCTCAACATCATCGTGTATCTCTCCCACCTATCTTGAAGGCCTGTTCAGGCATGTTTCACGTCAGTTCGAACCGCAGTCATCATTCTTACTCGATTGGGAGACTTGGTCAGACCATCATAGCAAAGGTGATCATGCATGGTTACTGTCACTATCAGGATGGTTATGAGCGAGGACCCAACATTCACTTTTCTCGATCATTGCATGAGAAAGGTGGAAAACCCCAGCAACGTAGGTATCTTTCAGTTAGATATCGATCATGGAGAAGGGTCAGGGAGCCGAAGTGGTCTTCATGCCAGAGTAGGCGTGGTCTGAGGTGGAAGAGGAGCACTTCCCTTCACCTCCCATAGTTTTAGACCACGTGGAGGAGAGCTCATCCAACGAGCCCAAGGAGCAGACAAGCCGACAGGTATGTTGGAAGGATCGACGTCAAAAGGAGAGTAAAGGGACCCAAGAAGATGAGCGAGACGCCCACCAAGACGTGGAGATTTTCAAGGATTATATAGTCGCCACTGAAGAGGTGACACCTCCTCCCCCATCAGATGAGTTGCAGGAGGAAGGTTCCTTGAAAATAGAAGACTTCTTCGATCAACGGGGCCAATTGAAGGCACAAGAGTAAGGTGGTGGCCCTGTTCACAAGGTTTCTATGGCCTGTCGTGTCATTATGTTTTGAACCAGACCTATATGTAATAGTTCTCAATTTTGAGGCTATTTAGGGTCAGTCAACTGCTTTTGGGTTATGGTGGTTTTCAATCTTGCAGAAGACACCTGTAGGGCTAGTCATAACCTACTTGTTAGCAGTCGTTTTCCATTTTGGTGATTTGTTGTCAAAGGTGGCAGCGTATTTGTAGTTGTTCTCTGATAATCGATTCAAGGCTAAGGGCCTATAAATACATATGTAATAGAGGTAGAATGGGTTGGAAAATCAATGGGTTGAGGGCCAGGGGAAGTAAGCTATGTTTTTTAAACATTATCCTTAATAGAATTGCAGTGTTTCAAGCTGGTGTTTAACAGAGATTCATGTGTCATTTAGCTTATAATCTTTTTTCGTCTTCTTCCCATGTTAACGTGATTCCTGTTATTTACTTCCATTATGTTTTCTTTTTCATATCTGGAATCAGTGTATAATAGTGCAAAATTATTGGTAGCAAGCTCTGGCTATTGTTTCAGGTATTCACTCAATATTTCCTCTAAAGTTGACATCGAATTCATCTCTGTTGGATGCTCATGTCAATGGACTGTTCATTCCTTCTTTTATCACCAGACAACAACATTTCAACCTGAAGTAGGTGGCTATCTTGCCTCTGTCTTGATATTCCATGCTACAACACTGTTATTTGATTTATGTATTAGGTTTGGTTCCATTGCCCAATGTTTCTCTCATGATTGTCTTACCAAACTCTCAAAAAACTATTGTCCCATCAGAAATCTGTCCTTCTGAGCATGTTTTGATTGAATAACTTGAGTAAGAATACTGTGTGTTTCTCATTGATTATTTTCATTCTTTTCATAGGTTTAAGAGAGATCCCTCTCTGATTGGACTGGGTCAGAAGTAAAGTCTAAAGTGGTTTTGTGGTTACCCCGAGCTGGCCGTCTTCCACAACCTAGAGGTTCATTTTGGGTGTTAACAAAGGCCACCAAAACCTTGCGCGCAACACCTTATGTGTACTAGCCTTCCCTTCATAATTTCCTCCAACTATGCCTTCATGTGCTTCTCTAAGATGAGGCGATCATTCATGTTCCAACACACATCTATGTAGTATGCCATCAACTCCCAGCTTGTAGAGTCGTCCTACGATCAACTGAAAGTCTGTGTTGTGCATTACCATATGTCTACGCTACATAAATTTATACTCTTCCAGTATGTGGCCAGCAGCAAAAAATGCTACAATCTCATTGAAATGATCTAGTACTGTTTCAATGCAAAACAATTGCGCATCAGGGATATAATCATCCAACCTTTCCCCTTGTTCCCCAAATTCAATCCTTGAAAGATGATCTAGACCCACATTATGCTTCCTGGGATTAACAATGACCTCAAACTCAAACTCTTGAAATGGGAGCATCCATCGCTAGATGCGCCCCCCCAAGACTGACTTGTTGACCAAGTACCTCAAAGCATAATAATCTATGAATAACTTGAAGGCACTCCCCAACAAGTAGTGTCAGTACTTTTGCAAATCATATACCATCGCCAAGCCTTCCCACTCAGTCGTGGTAATAGTTTTCTCAGATGTAGATAACTTTTTGTTGGCGAAGGAAACAAGGTAATCAATGTCTCCTTGCCCAGGTTGTGCTAGGACTACTCCCAGCGCTACTGATGATGCATCAACATATACATGGAACATGTGCATCCAATTTGGAATGATGATAATTATCGCAGTCCTAATTTCTCCTTCAACGTCTCCAACACATGCTAACACTCTTGCGTCCAAACATACTTAACCTCTTTTCTTAACAACTCTTCTAGTGGCGTTGTAATACTGGCATAGTTCCTAATATTTTTTTGTAATAGGCAGTATGTCCCAATGTTGCATGCATAAATTTCACATGTGTTGGGGTCGGCATATTGACTATGAATGCAATCTTCGCCGGATCGATTAGAATACCTTACTTGCACACAACATGTCCCAACAGTATTCCAAATGGGGTGCAAAAAATACATTTATTTAGGTTCGAAGAGATATGCATTTTCCTGCAACAATCTAACATGAGTCTCAATACCTACAGGTGATCCTTCAACATAATGAACACTGTCCATTTGTTCTGACAGACTTCTAAAAAATTATGCATGAATTCTTTGAATGCGGCCACCACTATTTTGGAAAATATTGGTGGCACATTCTTCAACCCAAAGGGAATCACATTACAGTCAAAAGAGCCACACTTGGTCACGAAAGTGGTCTTCTTGCAATCCTCCTCCACGATGCAAACCTAATGGTACCCAGAGAATCCATCAGTGAACGAATATACTTCATGACCCCCTACATTCTCTAACACCTCAACTATGAATGGTGTATGGAATGGGTCATGGAGTTGCATTTAGGTTGCACAGATCCACACAGATCCAAATTTCCCTGTCTTCTTATCCTGGACCCTCATTGGGATGATCCACTATGATTCCTTAATTGGAAAAATAATCCCCGCATCCAACATGTGGTCTAAATCCTTGTGCAATTTTTCCTTGTATCACGGGTTCAATCTGTATGGTCTCTTCTTTACTGTCTTCACCCCTCTTTCAGTTGAATCTTCATCTCTTCGATAGCTCCTACAATGCCTTTCATCTCTAAGAAGTTGCATGGAAAGATATATTCATATTATTTTAGAAGGTCAACTATATGGGTGACTATCTCCTGATCCCAATAGTCACCTATGATGGCCATCTTTGGCTCCTCCTTAGTTCCAATGTTATAATTATTTGTCTTGAGAGTCTCTCTAAACTCTAGAGCAGTGCTGGTGGGTGGCTCAACCTGCACCACACGTTCTTCGATAGTCTTATTTATTTGCATGATGCATGGATCCTCTTCTTATTCAAGCTCCTTTCTCTCGAAATTCCAATAATAAATTCATTTGTTCAGCCATTCCAAGTCCTGGTGGTAAGCACAAACTTTCCTCTACGACACAGCATGTTGTGGTCTTTCTCCCAAAATGAGGTTCTTCATTCGATGGAGAACTTTGGACAGGTTAGGATCTCTAGTACTAAACCAAAATGTGACAATAAATTCGGTAGACACCTTCTCCCAAGTTGTGGTGTGGCTTCTTATTTCCTGTTGAACATACCAATTGCGCAGTATGACATCTAGTGTATGGTAGAAGCGGTGCACCCACTAACTACGTGGTACACTTTTTGTCTCCCATCTTTACTAAGAGAATTCAAGCTTCTCTATGGGATTCTCAGTTCCCTTGAATCTGTTAAGAAGCTCCAAGTCTGTAAGAGGTTGGAACCTCTCTTTAATGCATGTTTCAATAGCTTCCCAATTGCTCAAATCCTCTTTGTGTGTCTTTCACCAGCACGTAGGCATTCCTCAAGTGACAACATCCATTGCTTCTACTCATCGATCCTTCAGAACTAGAGCTTGCATCTGTTCAAGGAGATTATATACTTTCTCTATTCCATTGAACATTGGTGGATCACACAACTCTGACCTAATCTAGCTCATAGACTTTGTAATGCATGTGCATCTCCTTCCATACACCTCATATAACTGGTTTTTCCACCGACCCATTACATTTTGTGAATCAATATGAAAAGAACAAATACTGCATCAATTGATCTCACCATCCACCGTGGTGCTTATGTAATCTTCTTTCCTAATAGTGACATTGTATATGTTCTCTATCTTGTCACTATTGATGTCATCCTTAACTGGATCTATGTACCTCTCTCTTTCCATGGCATCCAAATAGTCCATTATGTACAGTTCCTTTGATTAAAAGGACATGCATATTTGCTTCAAGTTCATAATGGAATTGTTCTCAAATGACCAATCTATTCCTAACATATATGGGTAGGGATCAGTATCCTACAATATCTCAATCACTTCAAATTATGCCATTGTCTTTACGCCATCAATATTTACTTCCACATCGGTTTACCCTTCAATAGGGAATACCTTGTATTGATTATCTAATATGAGTTGTATGGGAGACCATACCATCTTTGGATTTCCCATCAAATCTAGGTCTTCTTAGGAAGAATGTTCACATCTATCGCCAAGTTAAGCATTTAAACATATTTCATTTCAAATCCTCCCAACTCAAGGGACAACATGATCTCCTTTTTGGTTCTTCTTTTATTTCCCATTTTGTGTGCATTCCTTTCGGGAAGTGGCACAAAATAGGTTCTTCAACCTCATTATACATTAGTAAATTCACAACCATATTCGTTACATTATTGACAACATGTGGGTCATTCAATATATTCAGGAAACTTCGTGGAAAGGTACTTACTAAGGGTCAGTGCAAGCTAATGAGGGTCACTTTTGGCACATTAGATGCAATAGAAAACTGAAAAAGCAAGCATCCCTCAACTTACTTGGATTTTTTGATCTACTTACGCAAAATATCTTGCATTGAGTAAAAAAGATGAAATGTAGGAAATTGAATCACGTTTCCGAATATATAAATTTTATGTATTGAAAATTTTCATAGCTATGTCAAGTTTCATTTTTCCTAATAGACACTTTTTATTTTTCAGGCCAATGATAAGGTATATGTTTTTGTGGGTAGAGCCTTTGAGGGCCTAAATGATGGAATCAAGCTACAAAAATCGGCATGCATGTAGAGAACACATAGCACTTGTGCGCCATTATTTTTCGAAAATTAAATTAGTAATTTTATAATTTTTTTATAATTGTCTAAGTGATCAAACCTCGAAAATAGTACCTCTTTTGTGGGTAGAACCTTTGAAGGTCTTAATGCAAAAATCTTGAAATGGGTTTTACATAGAACGTGGAGGTTAGTGTCCTCTTGTGCACCATACAGTTTTTTTTTGAAATGATTGAGAATTGAAAAAGTTATGGAAGAAACACTAACAGTGTGTTTCACGAGTTAAGGAGGTAGGACAGAAAAGAAATTGAAAGAAAATAGGAAAAATTAATATTTCAAAATAAAAGTTACATATTTGGAATCTACAGAAAAAATGCTATTTGTTTCTAAGATTTCGTCAAAAATGACTCTGTGTAGCATATTGTAATGAGTGGCTATGAACATGCTTCTCCAGAAACCTTTAAGAAATACCCAATTAGCTTTGGTTTTTCATTAACATAGCACAGGTTTGGAATTACCGAAGCAAACTCCAAAGCATACACATAGGATTATTGTTGACATGTGAGCATGTGACTCGACCTGTTTAAATTCAAAAATATTGTCGCACTTTTAGATGTAAATAACGCGTACGCGTTATATAACTACATAACGCATGCGCGTTATATAACTACTTAACGCGTACGCGTTATATAACTACATAACACGTACACGTTATATAGTTACAAAATGCGCTCGCGTTATTCAAATCATAAAATACATGTTTAATACTTGAGAAAGAGGGGGTGTGGAAGACTCAAGGGAATTTTTGTTTAATATTTGAGAAGGGGTGGGGAAGGGTCAAGGGAATCTATGGTTAATATTTAATAGGGGTGGGAAAGGGTCAAGGGCTTAGAAGGATGTTGGAAGCTTGAGTGGGGAGAGATGAAGGGAATGAGAACATGATGGGCTACAGGGGGTGAAGGGAAGTGGAGCTTGAGAGCACTATTAGGAGTAGAATAGGTTCTGAAGAGGTATAGGGTTAGAAGTTGAAAGTGAGACTTGAGTGATAAGGGGGAATGGATGGAGGCAAGGGGGATGTGAGAGAGAAATAAAGAATACAAGGGGGGGAGAGACATAGAGCGAGGGAGGGAGAGGGACAATGGGGAGGAATGGATTTGGAGGGAGTGAGAGATAGATGGGGATAGAATGAAATAAGAGATAGGAAGGGAGGGACAGAAAGTGTTGGTGGGAGACATGCAGAGAGTGGTGGCGATGGAGAGAGAGGGAGTGATGGAGAGATTGGGATAGGTTGAGGGAAAGATAACATGAGGGAGGGATATAAGGTGAGAGACAGGCGATGAGAGAGGGAGGGAGAGAAGGTAGGGTGAGGGATGGAGGGAGAAAGTTGGAGATAGATATGGATGGAGGGGGGATGGGTTTGAGAATGGAAAGTGACATAATGTGTGTGTGTTTGAGAGAGAGAGATTGATGGTTGGGGAGAGAGAGACTAGAGGGAGTTGTGAGCATCTTATTCTCCATCAGCATCATATTCTTCATCATCATCATCTTCATGACCATCATCGTCATCATCAACATCTTCATCATCATCACCATCATCATCATCATCATCATATTCCTCATCAAATCAACATCTCCATCATCATTATCATCATCTTCTGAACATCATCATGATCATCATCTAAACATCACCATCACCATCATCATCAACATCTTCATCATCATCATCACCATCACCATCATCATCAAAATCTTCATCGTCATCACCATCACCATCACCATCACCATATTCATCATCATTGTCATCTCTAGGTTCCCCATCAACATCAACATCTCCATCATCATCATCTTCTTCATCATCATCATCTTCATCACCATCATCATCATCATCAACATCTTCATCATCATCACCATCATCATCATCATCATCATCTTCCTTGAATCAGATCAACATCTCCATCATGTCACCATCATCTTCTTCATCATCATCATCATCATCTAAACATCACCATCACCATCACCATCATCATCATCATCTTCATCATCATTACCATCACCATCATCATCAACATCTTCATCGTCATCACCATCATCATCATCATCATTGGCATTTGTACGTTCCTCATCAACATCTCCATCATCATCATCTTCTCCATCATCATCATCTTCATCACCATCATCATCAGCATCAACATCTTCATCATCATCACCATAATCATCATCTTCATTGTCATCAGGTCAACATCTCCATCATCATCATCTTCTTCATCATCTTCAGCACCACCATCATCATCATCATCATCTTCATCGCCATCTCCATCATCTTCAACATCTCCATCATCATCACCATCACCATCATCATCATCTTCATGACCATAAACATCTTCATCATCATTGTCATCTCCCCCTTCCTCATCAACATCTCCATCATCATCATCATCATCATCATCATCATCACCATCTGAACATCACCATCACCATCATCGTCAACATCTTCATCATCATCATCATCATCATCATCATCATCAGCATCAGCATCATCATCAAAATCTTCATCGTCATCACCATCACCATCTTCATCATCATCGTCATCTCTAGGTTCCCCATCAACACATCTCCATCATCGTCATCTTCTTCATCATCATCATCTTCATCACCATCATCATCGTCATCTTCTTCATCATCATCATCTTCATCACCATCATCATCGTCATCAACATATTCATCATCATCACCATCATCATTATCATCATCTTCCTCATCATATCAACATCTCCATCATGTCACCATCATCTTCATCTTCATCATCATCATAATCATCATCATCATCATTACCAGCACCATCATCATCAACATCTTCATCGTCATCACCATCATCATTGGCATCTATAGGTTCCTCATCAAAATCTCCATCATCGTCATCATTGGCATCTGCAGGTTCGTCATCAACATATCCATCATCGTCATTTTCTCCATCATCATCACCATCATCACCATCATGATCTTCTGAACATCATCATGATCATCATCTAAACATCACCATCACCATCATCGTCAACATCTTCATCATCATCGCCATCAGCATCATCATCAAAATCTTCATCGTCATCACCATCACCATCTTCATCATCATTGTCATCTCTAGGTTCCCCATCAACACATCTCCATCATCATCATCTTCTTCATCATCATCATCTTCATCACCATCATCATCGTCATCAACATCTTCATCATCATCACCATCATCATCATCATCATCATCATCATCATCTTCCTCATCAGATCAACATCTCCATCATGTCACCATCATCTTCATCTTCATCATCATCATCATCATCATCATCATCATTACCAGCACCATCATCATCAACATCTTCATCGTCATCACCATCATCAATGGCATCTGTAGGTTCCTCATCAACATCTCCATCATCATCATCATTGGCATCTGTAGGTTCCTCATCAACATATCCATCATCGTCATTTTCTCCATCATCATCACCATCATCACCATCATGATCTTCTGAACATCATCATGATCATCATCTAAACATCACCATCACCGTCATCATCAACATCTTCATCATCATCGCCATCAGCATCATCATCAAAATCTTCATCGTCATCACCATCACCATCTTCATCATCATTGTCATCTCTAGGTTCCCCATCAACACATCTCCATCATCATCATCTTCTTCATCATCATCATCTTCATCACCGTCATCATCGTCATCAACATCTTCATCATCATCACCATCATCATCATCATCATCATCATCATCATCATCTTCCTCATCAGATCAACATCTCCATCATGTCACCATCATCTTCATCTTCATCATCATCATCATCATCATCATTACCAGCACCATCATCATCAACATCTTCATCGTCATGACCATCATCATTGGCATCTGTAGGTTCCTCATCAACATCTCCATCATCATCATCATTGGCATCTGCAGGTTCCTCATCAACATATCCATCATCATCATTTTCTCCATCATCATCACCATCATCACCATCATCATCTTCTGAACATCATCATGATCATCATCTAAACATCACTATCACCATCATCGTCAACATCTTCATCATCATCGCCATCAGCATCATCATCAAAATCTTCATCATCATCACCATCACCATCACCATCACCATCTTCATCATCATTGTCATCTCTAGGTTCCCCATCAACACAACATCTCCATCATCATCATCTTCTTCATCATCATCATCTTCATCTCCATCATCGTCCTCATCAACATCTTCATCATCATCACCATCATCACCATCATCATAATCATCTTCCTCATCAGATCAACATCTCCATCATGTCACCATCATCTTCATCATCATCATCATCATCATCATCCGAACATCACCATCACCATCATCATCAACATCTTCATCATCATCACCATCATCTTCATCAACATTATCATCTTTATCATCTTCATCTGCATCATGATCATCTTCATTGTCATCACCCTCCTCCTCCTCATCATCTTTATCATCTTCATCTACATCATGATCATCTTCATTGTCATCACCCTCCTCCTCCTCATCATCTTTATCATCTTCCGAGTTATGTCGAGTTGCAAGTCGCATGAAAATGCTGTTCAGGGACACTTGGTGAATTTCCGCCCATTTTATAATTTAAGCCACTTTTAAATATTTGAACTTCCATATTATTTTTGAAAGAGTATAATATTTCAAAACTCCTAAAGATACAAAAACACATGATCAAAACTCCTAAGGCTGCAATTTAGAGTAGCAATAATGGGGGTGATGGAGTTGAATTTGATCCTATGGAAGATAATGATACTAATATTATTGAGAATAAAGGGATAATAAGTTGATCCATGACACCTTTGTTTGCATGGATGAGGATGCACCTATGTATGAGACCTATGATAATATTCATGATGTACATCTTATTGATAAGGCACACAAAGGCCTATACAAGAGATCAAAGATGAGTCACTTTGTCTACTAATTTGATGTTGATAAAATTGAAGGTATTGAATGACATTTCAAACAATGGTATGACAAAGATCCTAATGTATACACAATAACTCTAATGATAAATATAAGTTTTTAATATTTTTTGTGATTTTAATAACTACATTGCGATATCCATTATTTAGTACATAAATTGATTTTTTCTTATAGATTGTTAGGTAATATTTTCCTATAACCCTCAAATACTTTACCTTGCACATATTGAGAATTGTGTGCCCTTATGAAAGACACAAGAAAGGAGTATCAAACAATTGATGCATGTCCTAATTATGATCAAATGATATATTATGGATAGCATGCAAAAAATTTAAAATGCCATGAATGTGGGATCAATAGATATTGAACTAATTAGGTAATATATAAGGTGCCCCATAAGGTTCTTTGTCATATCCCTATAATTCTAGGTTTTTGATGATTGTTTAGGTTAAAAAACATAGCACATTATATGGATTATCATGTACAAAGATAAGTGAAGATGGTATTATATGAGTGGCTACAAATGGTTCTCAATTTACGATCATCAAGGAAATATTACCCATTTTTAAAGAAGAACCTCATAATGTTAGACTTTCATTGGTAGTTGATGGCAATGGGTGTGCATGAGTGAGTTCGTTGAAACCTTGAAAACATTGTATTGCATTTAGTTTGATTAAATTACACGAGCAAGAACTTTGACATAACTTGTAATGATCATCCAAAATCACAAATTTAAATTAGATACCAATTAGTGCATGCATGTAGTGAATTCGTTGAAACCTTTGAATATAATAGTTTGTTCTTTTGACATAGTGCATTCATGAGTAATAGATAATCCACAAAAATCAACACATTAGATTGACACAAGAACATGTATCCAAAAGTACATATATATCCAAAAGTACATGTATCCAAAAGTACATATATATCCAAAAGTATCCAAAAGTGCATGTCTCCAAAAGTACATGTATATCCAAAAGTATCCAAAAGTACATGTATCCAATGAAGTCAATGTACATGTCTCCAAAAGTACATGCACAATAAAGTCAATGTACATGTCTCCAAAACTGAATGTATCGAAAAATACATATATATACAAAAGTATCCAAAAGCACATGTGTCCAAAACTATCCAAAACTATCAAAACTCAAGCTTCCTCTTGTTCTTTCCCAACGTTGATCCTCTAGGCACATCTCTAGGATCAATGTGCATCTATGGATCCTGCAAATTAAATATCAATTGTTAAATTCAACTAACTATGTACACTAATACATTAGCTCAGCAATTATCAACTGGTGCATGGAAAGTGCATGAAACACTTGGTCACTGAAGGAAATCTCACCTCAATTGACAAAGGAGATTGCGTTGCTTGTGTAGCAGATGGAGCCGTTGGTTGAACATCCAGGATGGTCGAACCAGGGGGGCTAGGAACTGCTCCTGCTAGTGGTGGATACAATGAAAAAATGTTGAAATAGTTAGAAATGCATGAATAAACAATAGACAACAATAATAAACTATGTAAAGATAATGTTGAAATAGTTACATACCTGTGTGTGATCAGTTGCCATTGCAGATGCGGCACTAACTGTTGAATCAACCATCGATGCGAGGTTCTCAGTAGACAACTCGGGTTCCTGATGCAGTAAACATGCAATTCAAACATTAACAAAAACGATTTATGCACTGGATTTCAAGTTAAACAACAAATATCATTGAAGGATATACATTAGCATGGTGTGAGTAAGCCCATGGTCGTGGGCAGCTGGAGTCTTTCTAGGAGTAGAACGCCTCACATACACATGACCCTTGTTCACGAATGGCCTAGAGGGAGATAATAATCCAGGCAATGGGCCAGATGTCTCGGATGGTGCCTACAGTCAGCAAGTGTTCATGTAGTTAGACATGCATGATTCAACAAACAAACATGTATTTAAAAAATGTCATTTTTAATTGTTTACATGGAACCCAGATGTTTCAGGGGATGGTATGACCATGGGTACTACCTCCACATTACCTTGCCCCAGTGAAGGATCTGCCATCTGCAAGTTTAATAATTGTAAATATTAGACCGTAGATATCATTAATGAACTAAAATGTAAAGTATGTGGAAATTAACAAATTAACAAGTATTAAAAAACTGAAATTTTAAAATGTTTACCTCGGTGTGAGATACGGCAATAGGTGGTATATAAGATGGGCCTACCAAATGGGTAGCATCATGCCCCCCTTTAGAGTCTGGAACATCCGGATCTGGGGCATCACTGCCGGCATAAAGCATCAACTGCAAGTTCACAAAATTAATAAATTAGCTCAAACTATATATATGTGTACAAAGACGAAAATAAATGAAGAATTTATTACAATTAACCATCAACATACCTCTCTCAAAAACCCACTGAAGGAAACATCTGAGGCAATACCATAGCAGGGATGACCACATGATGTGCACTCGTGAGGATCAGTACTAGGATGGGGATGTGTCGATGGTCCTGCACTAGTGGATGGTCCTGATGGTCCTGCACTAGTGGATGGTCCTGATGGTCCTACACTAGTCGATGGTCCTGCATGGTGACGAGCTGGTGTATGTACCACACCAGGGACAAATGTCCCTTCCTCACCCATATGTTGAACCATCGTGCCATGGCGAACAACCGCCCGTGCCAAACTCAAAAATGCATCCCGTGTCTGCGGAATAATGCGATGTGCTAGTGGGACATCTAGCCTAGGCAACTGCCTGCAAGGTGCAGGGATAGGGCGATCCTGGTCTCGAAGCCTGGCATTGGGTTGGTTTTGGGGCATCCCCCCACCGATCCCCTGAAACTGCAAGATGTCAAAATAGTTAACGTGTTTATGCAACACGAACTCTGCGTACATCTTTCGAAGGAAATATAAGGGAATTTCCCTGTTGTTGTGTGGTGGCATATCAAAAACCATGTACCATCTGTCCATCCAGTTATCAACAAATGGTTGAAACGTGCACCACTCAATGGAGATATGCGGCCTGCTTGCATTTGGGATTTCCCCCGTCCGAGGGTCCCTAAACAATGCAAATATAAGCTCTTTGGATATTTTCAACTTTTTCACTGCATTGTAATCTAGCCCATCAGCATATTGTTGTCTTTTTCTTTCTCTGTAAGATGCAATATCATATAGGACATTCATAGATTGTGAAATGGTGTCCACAATTGCATCCAAGGTTGATGCAAGTGAACGGCGAATCCTGTCACCACCACTAAAAGCTGCACTTATGTCCCTCAATTGGGAAAGCTCAATCAATATCTCGGCATTGGTATCCATAGCCACAACTGCAATAAAGACATTAATACGAAAATCATTAGAAACATATACATGGTATATAATGACGTCTCTTCAAAATTGAACATGTATTAAATCAAACTCACGTAAGCAATTTAATGGCATTCACTTACATACTTTTAAAACTTAAAATAAAACATTTGACAATTAAAAAGTAAGTTAGTCAGATTGGCAGAGAGGAGGAGGAGGAGGAGGAGGAGGATCAAGGCAGTGATGAGTTTGCATCTATGTGTCTCAATGTCTCATTGTGATTTGTGATTGTGAATGACAAATGTGTTGTGATTTGTGAATGATCTAATTTCTATTGAATATTTCATATTTGTAATTGTAAATGTAATTTCTATTGAATATTTGTAATTGTAAATGTTAAATTTTATTGGATCTATATGTCTATATTTTTAAATTTTAATATATTTTAAAAATATATTAATTCCGGGGGTCACCGTGTCCTACGTGTCATAATTCCGGGGGTCACCGTGTCCTACGTGTCATAATTCCGGGGGTCACCGTGTCTAGTGGGGACCAGGGATCAAATTTGAAGGGTGGGGTCCCATTTCACTATGAAGGGCTATGAGATATTGAACACTATTGAAGGGCTATGAGAAATTTATTAATATTTATTCTATGTGTATATATGGATGTGTTCATGTTGCATGGATTGGATTCTAGGTTAACCGAGGCCTTTTTAGAGCAAAGAATGGGGTAATTACTATTTGGGAACAAGTTTTTTATCAAATGTAAATTGCGGTGATGGAAGATATTGAGGGTGCCACATGTTGTGGAGAAAGTAGTATTTTTTCCTATGACGTAATAGGGAGTTCAAAAACTCTGGTTTCAAGTATTGTCATGCGTAGCTCGATTGATTTTTCTCGCGCTAGGGTTGTAGCAACTGTTATGGCCATTACTGTTAAAAGGATTGATGGGGTGGAATCCCGTGAAACGATGAGTTCTTTTGTTAAGACGTAGATTCAGTGAAAGTTGGTGGGAGTCTTATGTTCATTTTATGCACAAAATTCGATTACTTGATTTTGTTGCATTGTTAACTCTCCTCCTAGTCATAGCTACAATATCTTATATAATTGTGAAGGTTATCAATCCACTCAATATATTAAAGTTGTAGTAGGCCAAAATCATCAACATATTTATTGTACTCACAAATGTTGACATTCCAATTTCTATGTAGAGCGCCCATTAACATTAGATTGTATGGGACATGTTTTTGAGGCATGATGTCATTATCTCATAACAACAAGCTTTTTATCCATAAATATGTCATCTACAAGCCAACGGAATTGTTCCTAATCCTTTATAAAACTTTGTCATAATTATATCAATACCAACATCCCTACCTATTGACTTAGCTTAGAAGATATTACACCTTCGGATAACCAAACCTGATTCCAAGGTTGGTAATCATAAACGTAAAAGCATCATCATAAGGAAATAGCATGTTGTGTTGAGGAAATTCCTTTTTTTCCATTTCCTTCTCAGGATAATATTTGCTTGTGGATCATTTAAAATGTATAATTTATTTTAATATTGGGAAGCTAAATTCAAATTCATTAATATATTAATATGATTTGATTTTTTTATTAATAATAAGTTATTCTTTTCATTTGAAAATGTAATAGTACATCAAAATTTCAATGTTTACTGACGTAGTAAAGTTGAGAGGCTTTATTTTTTAGTGGATATAGCAGACCTGTAAGTTCATAGGATGTCAAAAATCTAGTCAGCCTTGAAGTTGAGCTCCTCAAAGAAAATGAATTTCTTTAAATATGTTTATGGCAGGCTGGCATTGCCAGCTTCGCTCCGCAAACTATCCTGGAGGACTGGAGGAGATAGGGTAGGTGGAACTTGGAAGTAGCTCAACCACAGTGGAATAGGGGTATAAGAAAAAGCTTGTTTCTATTCATGCAATATTATATATTGATGGTCGGAGCCATGGAAGCATGGAATTCGAGCATTGACTTGATACAACAAAGAAAAAAAAAGGTGGAACTCGAGAGCTGCAGGATTGACTTGATACAACAAAGAAAACACAGGGTGTGAGGCTGGGAGCCGTAGACGGTAGGATTAACTTGATACAACAAAGAAAACACAGGGATATAGGTAGGGGCCACGGGCAGGAGCAACAACCTGCAACATTACAAGAAGTTTATGGATTGTGAATTTTGTCTGAAATGCCAAATTCGCGAGGGCACATTAACATAATATATTATACATTGAATACTCAATTAACTCATGGAGTCAGCATTCACAAATTGGTATGTGATAACTTGTAACTTGGTAAGCCCGCTAGCAACAACACGTATGAGCCACCTACCAGGTTTAATAATTTTGTTGATGCCATTAAATGTGTTAAACACGTAAGCGCTCGCTACAAACACGAGAACTTCGAAGCGTTCAAGCCATGGGCTGCTCAATGTAAGCCCATCCACGTAAGTTGCTCAATGATATTATTAGAGGCCCAATGGTCCATGATCCATGGATGATCGAACACGTGGATTTTGGAGAGTAATCGAGTCCCACTCCCAAGTCACCTAGCTAGTAGCCGCATTCCCAATTTCCCACTAAAAACTGTTGATGGGTGAAATTTGAAGCTACCCTTCTGTTGCAATTTTAAACAGTAGTGGTTAATTTAATTATTGAAGGGATTACCATGAAATTAAATTTTTTTTGCATGGTAAAATTTGAAGTGGCCTTCTATGACGTGTAAAATGACCTCTGAAGGGCCCTAAAGGCTTCAAATTTGAAGCCTGGTGGGGACACTCGTGTCCCGTGTCCTCGTGTTGGGTGACTTAGATGGATACATTGTAGAAAGGGGGGAGTTCTATTTTTTTCAATTTTAGGTTGGATTATGAATTTTTGAGTTTTTGAAAAGGGATTCATTTTAATTATTCACTCATCTTGGTTGAGGGAGATTGAGGGAGATGTGAATTTAATTAAAGATTGGGTTATTCCCAATTTTATCAATATTACAAAACTAGGTTTTTTTAAACAAAAAAAAAATAGTAATTTAGGTTAAAAATGACAAAAAAATGGTATGGGTGAATGAATTACCTGATTGGATGACAATCTACCGGTGAATTTGTCTCCCCTCCAGCTAAATCGAGCAACACCGATACTTGAGTGGGCCACAAACCGTCCTCGTCTAGGGTCTATTTCGCGTTTCTGATGCGTGAGTGCCGCGGGTGGTCGACAATCGTCGGGACTGTGTATTTAAATTGATTTTTAGATTTCAATAACGCGTATGCGTTTTGTAACTACATAACGCGTACGCGTTTTGTAGTTATATAACGCGTACGCGTTATGGTTACCTATCCTACATGTCCAATGACATGTTAGGCTCGGGTCTTACCATGGCAGGTGCTAAACATCAGAAATGCGTTATGTTTTATGTATCAGGAACGAGTTTTGAAAAAGTAGCATTGCATCTAAAGTGACCCTCATCTTCTTGCACACACCCCTAAATATTCCCGGTGACACTTGTACATCCTTTTATGTTGTTCTTCTTTGCACTCTATAGCTTTGTGCTGCACAGTTCATATCAATTCTTTATCCTGCATGTTCTATAGTAATTCTTGCATGACCTTCGTCTACGATCCTCTTCTTCATGTAGTATACGTAGTTTATATTCTTGGTGCATGTATTATATTCTTGTTGCACATCTTCCTCGACCAATCTTTGTGCCTCGCATAGGATCTGTAGCTGGTCCTTAGCTTCATACTTAGGTGGAGGATATGTGGATTTCTTTACCTTCTACTACATTGGTATTCCAATACCAAAATCTCCAAGAATATATTCACTTTTTTGAGTGCCTCCTTCAGTCACTATATTTACTTGCACCAAATCCTTTCCATGGTTCTCCTTCCTTGGTTCGGTGGTTACCATATTACAATGACCTTTCTTATCCTCCCATTTTTTCAACAGGTCCTAAAAATCCTCTGTCACATGCTTTGTGCTATGGAATTTTGTGCAGAAGGAATGGTTCTTAGTGTATAATATTTCCAAGTGGCCTATCTCTTTACAGTTAAATAAAATTAGTTGTCTTCCACCACCTCCATAGCTTCTTCCACAACCTCAGAACCCACCGTGAACTTTTCCTTGCTATCCTTGCGGATCAGGTGCTTTCTTTTCTTCTATGCCCTGAACTTAGTAGGCATTCATTGTACTGTCCTTCATTAACTGTAGAGCGCAACGGTTGTTCACATCATGGCCAATAGACTTACAAAACTCGTAGAATGGTACATGCTCAGAGCTTTGGTACTTTTGCAATGTTGAGAAATTGGGATGTACATGGCCCCAGTTTCAACAAATCTCACACCACTAAAAATTAGGCTACATTGGAAAAGGACTAGGTGCACCTGTACCAATATAATTGTTCAATGTTGGGCACTCATTCTTGTGATGGCCTTTTGTTCTACAGAATCTACACCACACATTTTCTCTAACTACATTTCTAGTAGACAGTTATGGCAGTTACGTAGTGAGTGCAACAAGATGCGTCTACACTTGCACCATTCCTAGTGATGCCTCACTTCTAGGAGTTGTTTCCAACCTTATCGCAATCTCATCTTGAGCAGTTGACTGAGTCCCCGCCTTCTATTGCACTAGTGGAAATTTGATATGTTGTAGTAGATCTGCGATGAACCATTCCTGATGTTTCACATCTAAGATCTAAAATCTCAGTTAGTCCAATAAAATATTGAATCATTGGTCTTAGTCCTAGATGGACTTGCCAACTATTTACTTAATTTCCTTAATCTCAGTAATACATTGTGACTCAAACTTTTATTTATGGAACTCCTTCAAGAGGTATGCTTTGATAATTTTTAATGTCCTGGTCTATCCTACATTGACAATAGTATTGTACTTCATATACCAAGTAAAAGATTTGTTTGTAAACATGGTCTCCAACAGTGCAATCTTGGAAGCCTCATCTGTAATTTTCTTTACAAACCATATCGCTTGGCACATGAACCAAGGTTGTTCTTCATCATGTTTAATAGTCCCATGAAACGCAGGCAATCTCTGGGTAGAATCTGATGTCATCACCATCCTTGTAGGTATAGGAAGACTAGTACTTTTACTTGCGATTGGTGGATTTGGAATAATACTATTGTTTCTTGAACTCTATAGATCTGGGTTACTCTCATGTATCAGATTAACTTGTATTTCTCTTTTTCCTAGTTCATTTTTGGCTCTTTACTCCCCCGCAAAATCAAGTAATAATTGGTATTCTTAATTAGAAAAACAGAATTGGGGGTTGAGACGAAGAGTGGGTTACCTATTGGCACGCGTCTTTTGATAATGTTGGGTCCATGGGAGATAAAATCTGATTGTTCAGTCTCTCTTATCATCATGCAAGTACCTCCATTATTCTATACTTCCTCTTCTTGCACACCTTCTTGATTCTTTCTTTCTCTTGGCCTCAGGGGTGTAATATCACTATTCTCATTGGATATCTCACTCTCTGCCATTCCACACCACCTGGGAGGTCTCTCATATTCTAAGCACTCTTATTTGCCAGAATTTGTGCACACTTATAGCACATAAAAACCTTCTGCATAGTCTCGTCTCGCAGCCCCATTTTTGGAATTTTTCTTTCCTCTCTGATCTACCTTATCTTTCCCTTTCGACTATTTTTATTGTTTCTTTCTTCTGATTGCCTACTTTATCTCAACCCTTATTACATATATTTTCTCTCTTTGGAGTCTCTAATCTTCTAGATCCATCTCTACACCTAGCACTTCTCTCACTTCTTTATACCCCACCCTAGTAGCACAGGGCTTACGCTGCCATGATTTCGGGGGTCATTTTCATTAGCCCCTTTTCAACGAACAACATCTTTACCCACAATGGAATCTGCTTCGAGGATCTATTTCTTGGGCCTTCTTCAAATTTTGCTTCTATGCATCTATAGGATTCACTACAACTAATAAAAATCTCTATAATATAACATTCTTTCATGTGCAAGAACAAAAAATCCATAGCTCTAGACCAGGCATTGTCTAGTTTTTTTTAGCTCTTGTAATATTTCTTCATTCCATACTACTAGACAAGGTGCGCTCTAGGTGCTATTTATCTCAGACTACCTCTTGGTCCATTTATACAACAAAATAGGAAACTCGTAGAAGAAAATTTCATGTAGATCAGAGTAAATGTACCTTTCTTTCCATTCTTGAGGTGAGATCCATAGTCCTATAGTCTCTTTTTGTGCAAACTTGTCCTCCTTGCTTTCCAGCCATTATTCGATCTCATCCTTGGTAGGATTTCAACTCATTACTTATTCCTCCCCACATAATCCCCATCATATCTCGGCAATAGAACCATTTTTGGATGCAATCTATTAGACCCAGGGTTCAACTTATATGGCCAACAAAAACCCCACAAGAATCGGTATTTTCAATACTCTACAAGCAGAGTAAGGTCTCACCTGAGATGAGTGCAAGATATATGGCAGAGAGTTGAATCAAGGTTGCGTAGGAAGGAATGGATTCTTTCTACTCATCATGTTAACAAACCATTTATACTAGGAAACGAGAACTTTATACTATGAACGAGAACTCTAGACATAAAAACGATGAATTTTGCAAAAAAAACACCAAAAACACACCCCAAATAGAAAAGTGTTGATACCAGTATACACGAATTTTTTTTTGGTAAAGAATAGAGCCGTGGCCTAAAACTCCCATACTGTTGTTTACAAAAACTTTAAAATCAACCCCTAAATTGGAAAAATATTTTTTTCTTCAAGAGATAAATTACAACTTTTTTGAAACTTGCATATTAAACAAAACAAACAAAAAATTCATAAATAATTTCACCACCTTAACCATATAAGAACAAAGAAATTATGATGAGATTCATAATGAAATAATATATTAGACCATACAAGAACAAATGATTCATATAAATATTCAAAAATCCATTTAGAGTTTTAATTACAAACATCATACTAATAAAAAAAATCTAAAATGCTTCATGTGAAATTATTTAAATTCATCCATGTGAAAAATTAAAAAAAAAACATTGAATAACTACCCTCAACCCCCCTAAACTATATATTTAAAAAAAAAACATTAAAATTACCCGCAAGCCCCCCTAAACTATAGATTAAAAAGTTTTAAAAAAAACATTAAAAACTACCCCAACCCCTAAACTAAACTATATATTAAAAATTTAGTTTAGGATGATAAAGAAATTCATGGCATTGATAAGTCGCTACTTTGATTTTTTTTAAACTACATTCCAGTCTCCAAACTACTTCTCTGCTAGGCTTTGAGTTGACAAAGAAATTTCCACAGTTAAAAAGACTAACACCCCGTGAGAGCAAAGCAAGGTTTTCAACATTAGAATTTAAACTTGGTTTCCTGGTCTTTGAAATGAAATGAAATGCCTATTGTTAAAGCCATATACTATTACTCAATTTCAATAATATTACCATTGCAAATGACCTCATAGGATTCCTTATGCCATAATTCTTATGTGGCTCAAGTGTACATATCACAAACTTTGCACTAAAATAGAAAATTGTCTATGAAAGAGATGTGGAATTTTGTATACATCTTATTGGAAAGACAATTGTCAAGAATATGCCACTTGTTTGTTATCATCTTATACTAGCATTGGATACTACAATACACGGTTTGCGAGTAACTAAAAACCGATATTGTGTTGGTTCCATTGCTGCAATTGTAACAAGTTGCCGACAAAACAATAGTATCTTTGAATTGAACATAAAATATGAAGAGTCTACATACGACACTGCAATTGTGAGTATGTTTTCATTTGCATCTTCTATATTCCTTCACTATTGACCCTTTCAAACATGTTCCTTGAATTTCTTTCTAACAAAATATATGCAAGTCCAAATGAAAACTATCGATTAGTATATAATGAAAACAAACATAATATTTACGGGTCTCAATTATAAGTGGACTATTTTTTTAAAGATTTATTCCTTTTAAGTCCGATATCAACTTAGCTCAAGATCCATACTCATGTATTTATCTAAAAATGTCACTAGAAATGGCTCAAACGGATTTGGAAACGTATGTCTTGGAATGCCCACTTTTTTTTAACTTCTAAGCGTGAGATGGAAAACTGGCAATATCTTTCATAGTCCAACCTCCAAGAAAGTAATTTCACTCGATGCTCATTTTTTTAAAAGATTAAATGTTAGATACTTTTAGTACTTTGTTGTTGCTTTCTTTTTTGACAAACATACAAGTTTTCCAATTCTATCTACTTTGATTCATTTTTTACAATCTATACAAAAGAAACTAAATAAATACATCTATTTTATATTGCAAGTGCAAAGAATTCTAGAAGTCAAAATTGTTTATACACCTCTATATGAACATTTTTGTAGTAACTGCAACTGTATCATTCTTGCAACTTCTTTACAACCTGATGATCTATGCTACTATGTTAAATGCTAAAAAAAACAATGTTATCTTACAATCATAGTCTTCACTACATAATAGAAAAACGAAGATAAATATAGTAGATACACTCTGAGGCGACATGTTCATAAAAATATACTACCAAATCTAATTGAAGTTTCATACGAACAATACAAAAATGACATTTCATTAACTTCAGAGTTGCTACAAATGTTTCAATATATATAACCATACGTTCGTAGGAAATTGAAGGCTATTTTTCCATTCCATACGTCGAGGGATGGCAGGGCATATAAACCAACCAATGCCACTTGAGTTCGGGAATTGAAACTACCTCATCTTATGTACGTCGTATAGAATTGAAGTTAACCAACACTACTTGTAGTGGTTTGGTTGTGGGCTTCAATGTGATTGTACATGATTTTTTTCATATTTAAATGAAATTGTTGATGGCTAGTATTTAAATGAAATGATAGACAATATATATTTAAATGAAATGGTAGACAATATATATTGCATTTTTCAAATTCTTTTAAGCATAAAAAAACTTACATATGATTAGAACTTAAAATCCTAAGCTTAAGACCGTCAATCTCATCATAAGTCTCAAATACAAAAAATATAATTATAATAGATATATGATTCTTCAAATAATTCTCTCTAAATATTCTTAGCCTCTATCTTTGACCAAGAATAAATATACATATGCATCCTACAGATAAGAAAAACAAAAAAAGATCTCATGACTTTATATAGCGAAGTTGCAGCTTGTTAAGGCATCTATAAAAATAAGCAAAGAGTGTAATTAAGTATAATACTAGAATATAACAATTTAACTTATTCTAAATTAAATTTATAATTTTAACTAATCTACGTAACTTAACTTAGGGGTGACATTGAATCAATCAACCACCTCATCTTATTAACCAATTATATGGCAATGCCCTCCACACCATTATCTCAGTATACAATTTGATTTTAAAATAAAAAATTACCATTACAATTTGCCTAAAACATAAATAAATGACCTTAAAAACGTTTATGTAAACTTCCAAGAGATCAATGAACAACTTGATTTGCTAGTTATTTTAATTTACTATAACAAAAAACACAGAAATTGTACCATCATGCATGCCAGCATCACACTACATCTGGTCAACTACTTCGCGGTTATTTGGATAATCGAATAGGTAGTCCAATCGGTGCATCCCACTCACTGATCAAGCTTTCACTGCAGGTTAATGCCTTCAGAATGCTTTTGTTTCTACTGATAGGCAGGGCTATACTTGCACTGAGGATGAAGACGAGGATACATTTCAGGAATTTAAAGCAAGAGAGCGTAAAGAACGTTTTGCACGATTTAAATTGAATTTGGAATTTTGAAAAAGTCCGTGGATGTTTCAATAATTAATTCGTAACTTATGTTGTGGCGCAGTACACAGCCTCGTATGAGCTTCACTGGAAACACTCTTCTTAAGCACGAATTTATTGGAATGGAATGGACATATAAGATGCTTGTAGGGTTTATTTAAAGGCGCTTATTTTAACTCCAACAAATAGAAACACTTCCGTACTCACTGCTTTCCTCAGAAAAGTAAACACACTGGTTTCGTGATCAAGGTTTTTCTCGTTGAACTATAAAGTTTTCGCAATGACGAAAAGTAATGCATGGAGAACTGTTTTTCCATTGTTCTCGCCCCCCAGGCAGAATTAGTTCGATTTTGCTTCTGGCTGGGCTTGAGCTTAGTAACATTAATGATGAAACCTACAACTCGGATCATGGACTTAATGAATAAAAGATCTGAACGCTTCCCATGTTATCATACTGTTCCACCTCCTTACCTTAATGGTGGGGTATTCTTATCTGAATAAAAGATCTGAACGCTTCCCATGTTATCATACTGTTCCACCTCCTTACCTTAATGGTGGGGTATTCTTATCTGAAGAGTTTAAAAAGGCAAACATTAGATATTAGTGTGGACGGAGTAAGCAATTATATGGAGGTTACAGAGACGAAATCCGGATTGCTTTCTTTGTTGCGGTTCGACCCCGTACGTCTCTTACTTAGCACACCCCATTACCTAGATAAACACAACCCGTTGAATCTATGTTAGTTAGGGTTGTTGGACATATTTTAATACTTTTTCATTTAGCCTTTTTCTTTTGACAAAACCTTACTGAAATATGTCCTTTCCGGAAGTTTTACTAGCGGTAGAGCAACTGCTTGGTTCATAAGACATTCTTGGTTACATATTAGCATATTGATTTTGATATGCAGCCATCATAGGAGGGTCTCCAATCAATAGCTATACCGCATATATATGTTTAACTTGTTCCTTTTAATAAGTAGTTTAATCAGCTTATTAATTAGATGTAGTGCAACTGGGAATAATCCGCAGCAGGTGATGATCCAATGGGAGGAGGAATAAGCCACACATATATCAATATTGAAATACATGTCAAAATATTCAGAGGCCGCAATAGGTCATCCCATCTCATATTGGAATCCAATCATCTCATACCATTAAATATCATATCTATTAAGTAATGATAAAACTAAACCAAATCAAGGTTTATATCACATTAGCTAAAGATGTATTTGTCAATCAACTAATCATTCTTATCACAAAAATGACTTTAGATAAAAACAAAAACACATTAGTTAATAAACTAAAATTAGAAGAGAGAACTACAACTTTCGACACTTCATTTATCTCAATTACTCTTTACAACCCTCAAGTTTATTCCTTCAACATACATCTATGAAGTTTGTCCTTTGAACATTGCTAACTAGAGGGATCATAAAATTAAGAAAATCCACAAATGCTTCATATCTTATATTTTCTAAATTGTATGTAAAGCTAGCTACCTCATTCAATTAATTGAAGCTTAATGCATTTTAGTGGGGTCAAAAAATATTATTAGGCATTTGCATTTGAAAATAAATTGGTAAAAGTTATCAATTGTAGTCTCTATGGTAGTGCTTCTAGTATGAGTATTACTAAGGAAAGTATTAAAAGAGATTTAGTTATATATTATGGTAGTGCTTCTAGTACAAAGGCATAGGCCTAATGTATTATAGGAAAAAGGTGGGCAGAACATAATTATATGCTATATTCATTTTGATGTTGAGTTCAATGAGTTTATCTAACTCATGTAAAATGGTCATTTGTTTAGGGGGTAGGTTTTAATTTGTTTTTTATTTTTTCTTACATAGTTTAGGGAGGGTTTAGGAGGGGGGTTTAGAAAGGAGCACTTTGGGCATCTTACAGACATAGAATACTCAATGGAAGAGGACATTGATGTCCCCGAAGAAAGCCAAGCTCCAAAAAATTCCAATTTCGATGAAGAATTTAGTCTGCATGATATTGTTGATTAGTTTCATGTCTTGAAGAAAATGTTAAATTTGACAATTTTTTTATAAGGTATATTAGTAATGTTTTGACTTTCAGACTTTATTTTAGAAATAAAATTTCTATATATAATATTTTTAATATGTTTTTTACAAATATATGGTACAGTTTTTCTTGGATTTATGTGAATCATCACTATACCAAAAATAATGTGAAATAGAATCATTTTTATACAAAAAAAATCAAAAAATTCATTGAAAATGGTTTTAAATGTCTTTATTTTCTGGAATTTTTTACAATTTTGTCAATAAAAAATGTCTTATTTTATAGAAAAAAATTGCAAAATGTATATGTTTTTGAGCCGAGAGGCACTCTACATCCCACTATGAGGGAGATCTTGTAACATGTGTTGAGTGTTTGTCGAGTTTGTCGAGTGTTTGTCGAGTAACAAAATAATACAAAGTAAACAAAAAAGAATAATACAAAATAAAAAGTAATAAATATTATGTCAGCCATAAACAAAAAAGAGTAATACAAAGTAAAAAGTAAATATGAGACTTAAACTAGAGACTTTAGAACTTAGGATTAGGTGATAAATATTATGCCCCTCATAAACAAAAAGGAATAATACAAAGTAAAAAGTAAATATGAGACTTAAACTAGAGACTTTACTTTTTAGTTTTAATACAAAGTAAAAAGTAAATATGAGATTTTAGAGTGTTTCTCTAGTAACAAAATAATACAAAGTAAACAAAAAAGAATAATACAAAGTAAAAAGCAAATATGAGACTTAAACTAGAGACTTTAGAGCTTAGGATTAGGTGGGTGAGGTATTGCACTCTATGAGCTATTCAAGGAGAGGTTTGCACCTCGGAAGACTTGATCCCTTTGGGCACTTGATAGAGCCTAGGATTTGGATCTATGCTGGTTTATTATAAATTGCTTATAAATGTATTTTATTTTGTTAAATTTCTAAAAGCACACTTGAAAATAGAAATTAAATATATTTTACGACAAAGATAATTCAAATGCCCAAAACAATGCCTGAAAATGAAAATGTGTGATACTGGTATCAACCCTTTTTGAAACATAGGTAAAAATAACTACTAAAATTAGGAGAGAAAAAAATGAGAACTGTGTCCAGTTCTCGTTTCATAGTATAAGTGTTTTAATAGATCTTTACTTAGAAATGCATCTGATTGTTTAATACATTAACATTCATAATCAAACTACTAAGAAAGCAGTGGAAATTTATGCATAAATACATTGTGCAGAACATATAAGAAACCACAAAGTATATTGTATTACTTGGAAAAACTTTGTCTACATCCATACATGACTACAAAACTCAACTCACTAGCTTAATATTTCTTCATACATCAATGCTTATTGTATACATAACTACAACAACCAATACAACAATTATTTACAACATAAGTGCAGAGCGAAGACACCCCAACCCTTTACAAAACAAGGCTTATACAGGGTAAGGTTCCAAAAGCTACAAAAATATTAATGGCGCGCAGTGTAACTGTCTTCATGGGTTCACATCTAAGTTTAACTGTCTGCATTGGTGCATAGGGACTAGTCAAAAAATTGGGCATCAACAAAAATCGACATAATAACACAAGATATGTGAAATTATAAATCACAGCATATCATGGAGCTAAGTATACCTCACATAGAAAGAATGAGCATAAAATATGAATTACAGTGAAAATTGCAGTAAAAATGAGTAAACAAGTAATCATGCACGAGAATTCAGATAGAAACATAATAATGTCACATGATCCGATAATCAGTATATAGTCAACAATGATGTTACAATGGAGATAATTTGCAAACGCCTGATACTTTACTTGATATACATAAGATTTTTGTTGCTCCTCACACTCAAGTTAACATGGCGTTCGTTGCTTTTGATTTCACGGTTATCCTTGGGTATCATAACCAAGCATTAAAGTTCAAAGACATTAGAGAGTTTCTGAAGTTTTATGGATCGAATGCTATTATTGCTGCCCAACATTCGGATGCTATTGAACGTTGTTTTATGCTCACTCACACTACTCATTTGGATGTTATGTTCAAGGCTTTTGCTTCTTGTTTAATTGATGAAGCCGCAAAATGGTTTAAATCATTCCCTACTTGAAGTATTTCTAATTATGTTGATTTCAAGACTCAATTATTTGATAGATGGCAAGAAAAGAAAGATCCGATGATGTTGAATAATGCTTTGATGACTATTAAAAGAAGAAAAAATGAGACTATTAACGAGTTTGATCGCAGGTTTGACAAGATTCTAAAAAAGTTCCCTGTAAATTACAACCCTCAAGACACAATGATCTTATCATACTACTTAAAGGCATTTTCAGGCGATTTCATGTTTCATCTCGGTGTGGAAAGACCATGGGATCTTACACCTGCTAAGAAAAAGGTAAGGGTTCTAGATGACAATTGGAAGGTAGCTAGAAGGCCCGACACTTCTGGACACTCAAGAGGTACACCAGAACCGAAGAACAAGGCCTCTTCTTCTAGTGAAGGCCTCGATCCAATGAACATATTGATTGAATAGATGAGATAGTTGAGGGTTGGAATGACTCAACAAAATACTACCATGTAGAACCAAATTGTGCAGCTGGAAAGAAATCAACATCC
The DNA here is from genome assembly GCA_027924585.1 of Larix kaempferi. NCBI lineage: Eukaryota > Viridiplantae > Streptophyta > Pinopsida > Pinales > Pinaceae > Larix > Larix kaempferi. The sequence goes on along the minus strand of BSBM01001649.1, from coordinate 771,004 downwards.
TAGTCAACCCAAATTTCTGCCAAATAATTTCAAAAATCCCCTTCATAACAGAAAAGGCCTCGTTCATCCTTGGATCCCACCAACGCGGTAAGTGATTTGCCATATTATTGCAGGGCATGTCGTATCTTCCATGATGAAAATAATTGTGCCTACTATGTGGAGTACATCAGGAACAACATTCCTTTCAAAGAGGACGACTCTGAGGTATGTAATCTATTTGAAAGAAAGTAGTTTAATCTATCTAACGAGCACATGCAAGAAGTCAGAAAAGGTATATTGATGTGGACAAAGTAAATAAGCTTCTCGGCGAAATTCCTCCTCGGGAACATATTAGAAAATGGTATGAAAATCAGACTGCAGGAGACACTTACCAAATAAGAAGGTTTCCTCCAACAAATGTAGAAAGGGAAAATGATCCTTCCCCACCACAGGTAAGTGCAGGTAGGCCTCTTATTGATTTATTTACTCATGAACCTTTGAGGATTGATGCTACAGGGGCCCTTAATTCTATGAGGATACCAGTGCTGATCTCTGAGCTATCAAAGATTGTATCAGATAGAGAGGAAATTGTAGAACACTTCCACCTTCAATATCAAGTCTCAGATAACAAACCAGCGGTCAACCAGACTAAAGAAGAGGATACTCCAATCATATTATCGAATATGCCACAAACCGACAATATGAAACTTGGACATAAACCCTTCTTTATCTCCTTATGCATTGGTGATTTAGTCTTACATAATTGTATGTTTAATTCGGGTGCTTCCACTAACTTTATGCCATTAGCTGTGATGAAAAGGTTAGGTTTGAAGATATCAATACCATATAGGAACATATGTGATATGGATTCTCAAGAAGTGAAGCTCTGTGGGGTGGTGGTAGATGTCCCAATTCGGTTGGCAGTACATCCTACCATAATGATAAAGATGGATATTGTAGTCATTGACCGACCAGCGTCATCGGGTATGCTACTATCCAGGAAATTTGGCTCAGATTTGGGAGGAATTTTACAGTTTGATTTATCGTATGCCATGGTTCCCACTCCCGAAGGTGGTGACATTACTCTACAAAGGGATACTATGTGGAAGCACCACGTGGAGGATCCCGAAGAGCCAAAAAATGAGTACATCTGTAAAAATGACATTGGGTCATATGCTGTACTTCACTACAAAATTTTATCCTCAGAAAAACACTGGACTATACACTTCGACCGAGAAAAATGCCAAGCAAGTATGGGTGCAGGTGTCGTATTGATATCTACCAGTTTTGAAGAACATTGTTTTTCATTTTGATTTGAATTTGATGGTACTAACAATACTGTTGAATATGAATCCCTATTGTTGGATCATGACATGGCTAAAGATTATGGTATAAAATTGTTACATGTGTTCGGTGATTCTAACCGGATTGTATGCCAAGTCAAAGGAATATTCTCTTGTAAAAAGATGCAATTGAAAAGATACAGGTATGCAGTTAGGTTGGCTACTGAAGAGTTCCATGCCTTATCATTGGAGGCCATTCCAAGACTTCAGAATTGGACATCTTATGCGCTTGTAGTTTTCGCATCTACTTTTGACCCGACTAATGCAGTATAGGATACAGGGAAAGTTCAAATGGTATTCCTTCCTTCTGTGCCTGACAACTTTGATGTTTGGGAAGTGTTCGATGACGACAAACAGATCCACAGGTTCATGGCCAATGCGGAATAATACTCAAACAACCATATCGATTGGAGAGAGGAGGGATCTACAGAACAACTGGATTACAATCCTATCCCGATGGAGAAGGTCTCTCTAGAAAGAATATTTGACAGGGATGATAGGCGCAAACAAAAAGTGGAAATATCTCTGGATGAAGAACAACCATGCGTTCTTGTCTTATTGCATTAAAACCCTAGTAAACAAAAATCCATTCATAAATCCCTGCCCCATACTAGAAAAATTGCAATAGAATATTAAAAGAGATTACATTACAACACCTTTTGATGCACTTCAAGCCCCCAATTCCACCTTGCCTTCGCCCTTTCAACCTTCCGGCACTTAAGTTATTAAAGAGCTATTAAAGGGTGCAACCCCACTTTTAAATACGTGAATTTATGCAGAGAGTGGGGATTTTGGACTCCACGCCAATACTTAAACAAGGCTTCTAACCCCAAGTTGAATCTTACCATTGAAAATACACAATATTGAGCCAACACTTAGCATTTTGATTATTCTAGTTGATCCATTCGAATGATTAAGAATGTTTATGTACCATTTGATTATTCTAGTTGATGCATTCGGATGATTAAGAATGCTTATGTATTTCTCATCAATAGTTAAAATAGAAATAAAACTATTGATATTAAACACATATATGGACAATTGATACCTTGAAAATGAATTCAACTTCAATATCCTCTGCTTATCTAAGACTGAATTCTCAACTAGATCACCTCGTTCTTAATCTTCGTCAAGCTTCTCGTGCACAAGATCATGTACTCATTACCTACTTGCTCCACATGTCCAACCCTAATTATTTTTAATCCACTCAAAATTACTTTTTCGACTTGCCCATAATTACTTATTTGCCTTATATTTTTCCAACCATTTGGAAACTAAAATATAAAAATATTAATTAAAGAAAGACTTGGTATGATTTCATCTTAAAAATACGTCTCAAAGAGACATCCCATGTAGTAGTGACTAAATCCAACAGTCAAAAATTTAAGATTTGAAATAGATGGATATGATATTATTGAGTAATCTGAGATGTTAGGGTTAGGTAAATATGATGCCATGTTTATAACAACGTTTATATGAATGCTAAGATAAACCATATGAATTTATATGAATGGTGAGATTAAGTAAAGAAAAATAATAATAATATTTACAAAGTTAAAATTTTGAAAATATTTAAAAGAATGTATCGTTTATTTTTAATGCAACTACAAACTATCGCAGAGTTTACGTAAACATTTTGCAGATATTGGTCTTTTCTCCTTGAATCAATTCAGAACAACTAGGTTGATGGTCCCAGATAAATCTTATTTACGTAAACATTTTGCAGATATTGGTCTTTTCTCCTTGAATCAATTCAGAAGCACTAGGTTTATGGTCCGAGATAAATCTTACTGGCTCACTTCGTCTGATTTAGGACTTGCTGGTAGTTGGAAAACTGAGTGGAGTGGTTATGTTAAGAATCTAAACCTTGTTGGGATTCGACTGTATGATGCAAAAGATTCATTGGTATGGGAAAAAAATCCTACCACAGGACAAATTACTGCCAGTTCGGCATATATGGCTATTGTCGAATACTTTACTGAAGAATGCAGAAAATGGTGGTACTTGGCTATTTGGAAGTGGAATCTACCACTTAAAATTAGATGTTTTCTCTGGCTAGTTTTCAACAATAAAATCTTGACTTGGGAGAACATCGACTACAAACTATCGCAGAGTTTACGTAAATATTTTCCAGATATTGGTCTTTTCTCCTTGAATCAATTCAGAAGAACTAGGTTTATGGTCCCGGATAAATCTTATGGGCTCACTCCGTCTGATTTAGGACTTGCTGGTAGTTGGAAAACTGAGTGGAGTGGTTATGTGCAGAATCTAAACCTTGCTGGGATTCGACTGTATGATGCAAAAGATTCATTGGTATGGGAAAAAAATCCTGCCACAGGACAAATTACTGCCAGTTCGGCATATATGGCTATTGTCGAATACTTTACTGAAGAATGCAGAAAATGGTGGTACTTGGCTATTTGGAAGTGGAATCTACCACTTAAAATTAGATGTTTTCTCTGGCTGGTTTTCAACAATAAAATATTGACTTGGGAGAACATTACTCGATGACGTAAAATTGGTCTGAGTATATGTTGTCTTTGCAGGAAAGCTGAGGAAACAACTCATCATCTGTTTCTTACTTGTGATTTCTCAAAGGATGTTTGGAAAAAGATTTGTCAGGATCTTTGTATTAAGGAGGATTGGCCGGATTTGGGCTTTGAGTCCGCATATTTATTTGGAAAAAAAACACATAACCTTAAACTTCATGCCAGGTTTATTGGCATGGATTCTATGGAAGGTTCGTAATCATGCCATTTTTCAAGATAGCACTCCAGATTTGAAACAGACTTTAATTCCATTTTGGAACATTTTTCACTCATATGCTAATTGGACTGGACGGGATAAAAAATTTAGAAGAATTTGTCCTATCAGTTTTAATGATAATGATACAACTAAGGTGGTGGGCTTTTTTTTATGGTGCTTCTATTTCTCAGAAATGTGGGGCAAGATTTATTCTCAGATGTGGTATAAATTTTTCCCTTAAATTCAGACTGTCAGGAGGATTGGGTACTAATACTAAAGATGAACTCTTGGGTCTTTGGGGTATTCTTAAAGTAGCCCTGTTGTGTGGATTAGATTCATTGATAATATTTGGGGATTCCCACATTGTCACCAATTGGGCCAATAACCATGTTCAGTTTCATAACATTACTCTTCATCAATGGTGTTTCAGAATTTCTGTTTTGATAAAAAGCTTTCTTTCTCTATCCATTGAACATACATACTGGGAGAACAATGATGTAGCTGATGCTTTGTATAAAGATGTTGTTGATGGTGCTCCAAGATTATTCTTTCGGGAAGAATGGATGGAGAATAAACTTGTTTCTTCAGGCTCATATGAATCTTTTTTTTCAGAATTATACTAGCTTTTTTGATGATCTATAAGATCAAGACATGTAATATTTTAACGATAAATTCCAACATGACATATACATTTTTGAAACAAGTAAAAGCAACTTAAATTAATAAACATTGAAATAATATGGATGAACAATTTACACTTTAATATGCCACGGAATCTTTAATAATCCTAACACTATACTAATAAAACTTATAATCAAATTATTTAACATAACTACACACCTTTAATTTATAAATTAATATTATTAATAACTTTTATAATTATTAATAATTTTATACTATATTAAAAAAACTTAAATTTTTTTTTAAAATACTCTACCTTATAAAACAAAAAAAAATTATTAAATTTTTTTTTATTAAAATACTGTACCTTAAATTTTTTTTTAAATACTATACTTTTAAAAAAAAATTATTTAAATACTATACCTTAAAAAAGTTATTAAAAATTTCAAATAAAGGTTACACTTTATAGAAAAACATAAAAGTTAATAATTATTAATAACTTTATACTATATTAAAAAATAAAATAAAAAATTATTTAAACATTTAATTTAACACTATAGAGAATTAATTAATAATTTATTTATTTAAGCAATATTCTATTCATATTAAACCAAATAAATTTAAACATTAAAATATTTTAATAAATTTGCTAAATCCTAACCCTTAAAACTAAATCGACATGTTCCAAGATAAGACTAAAACAACTATGCTAAAAACATAACTCTAAAAAACTAAAACAAACAATATTTATACTTCATTCCCCATGCTAAAAAGAATGAGATTTGCTTCTCCTGAGGATGAACCTCCTTAAAAAGTTCGATTCTTCCGCATATTTCCTTTCATCACTAAAACTTTTGTAAGATTAGGTAAATATGATGGGATGTTTATAACACTGTTTATATGAATGGTAAAATAAACCATATGAATTTATATAAATGATGAGAATAAGTAAAGAAAAATAATAATAATATTTACAAAGTTAAAATTTTGAAAATATTTAAAATAATGTATCGTTTCTTTTAGTAAAGAAAATAGAAATTGTATTTTGTAAATATTATGTCATATTTATAACATTTAATTATATTATGTATTGTATTATATAAATTGTATTTTGAAAAAATAATTTACATAATAATTATATAAGATTAAGATTTCGGAGATGTCTTTCATCAGCATAGGCGCATATGCTTGTTTAATAGGATCCCCAATGATGCTGAAGCTCCATGAAAAATGTTTTAATTGGATGGATAATGCCCTGCAAGCCATGGCTGCAACTTGCTATACATAAGCCATGTTTGCCATAGCTCGTGTGTGTAGATATATAGCCATGGCTGTAGCTGGCTATAACTGTAAGCCATGGTTTACGTATAAAGCCATATATATACATATACATTCAAAGCCATGGCTAAAGCTTGCTATAAAACTCTAAGCCACAGCTACCATACCAAGCCATATTGTCTTGTGTGTATATATATATAACTAACTGTTGCCATCTATTTTAGAGAGATAGAAAAAGTTGCATTCATTATTTTAGTCAAGTTTTTATTATAAATGAAAATGAAGTGGGGTTAAAATTATAAATTTATTAACTGAATTTATAATTCAACTTATTATTATTTTATTAATTTATGCTTGACTATATATATAAAGCCATGGTTATAGCTTGCTATAACACTGTAAGCCATGGCTTACATATAAATCCATATATATACATTCAAAGCCATGTCTAAAGCTTGCTATAAAACTCTAAGCCACGACTAGCATACCAAGCCATATTGTCCTGTGTATATGTATATATAAAACTAACTGTTGCCATCTATTTTATGGAGACAAAAAAAGTCGCATTCATTATTGTATACAAAGTTTTAATTATAAATGAAGTGAAGTGGGGTTAAAATTATAAATTTGTTACCTGTATTTATCATTCAACTTATTCATTTATTCGTTTTTGCTTCACCAAGGACGGCAATCATAGATTCAACGTATAAGTATGGACATTTTAATAATTCAAACTCAGCGAGATAGAGAACATTTGTCAGAGAAGTATGGATGTTTTAATATTTCAAACTCTGCAAGAACATTTACCCTTTCATTTATTGACGTTTAAGTAGGATGACATGATGGAAAAAGCATACAACGTAATAGCCTACAAGAACATTCGCAAGTATTTGATGACTTTTGAAGATTACAGAAAACATTTTTGAATACGTTGCCAAATACCATGAGTTTGATTCGGCAACGATGCCTTTATAATTTGCCTGGCTCTCACAACAATAATCATTGCTGCTGCAAGCTTCTAACTGTCTTAGGCACTCCAATTCAACAATATCCCAGGCACTCCAAGTCAACAATATTCCAACCTGATACAGTTCAATTTGGATGTATTCTCAGGTTTTTCTCATAGAAACGTACATATTAGAGAAAAGAGATTTTTCCTCGTACCTGCGATACAATCTAATCCAATCAACTAACTTGAAGAAAATCAATAGTGTTTTCCCTTGACATTGGAATGTCCAATAACCTTACCTTGTTCATATGTGAGCATGGCTACAAACTTTAGGCCCTTGTTGCTATCATATTTTTTTCAAGTTAGGTTGAAAATCTCTACTTTTACTCTGTACTAAGAGAAGCAAGGTGCTCTACAACCTTGTATGATAGAAATATTATAAGTATGTGGATATTAGGTTAATACTGTCATTACTAATTTGGGGGTTGTTTCCAGAAGCATGTGTTCCTTGGTATTTCACCTTTTTCTACCAACTAAATTTAACTTACTTTCCAAATCTGTTTCTAACTCCTCCATCCAAAATCCCATCCTATGAGGATTCAATTTTCAAAATGTTTTGAACATAACACATTGAAATATCTAAAAGAAAGAATATAATCTGTTTATAACTTTTTCCTTTCTGACTGGAATACAATGCACTAAGATTAGACTACATGTGTTGAGCCATCTTTGGAACGAGATGACATATGCACATCATGGAAAGGACGTAGTGATTTTGGTGACAGGCATTTTCACACAACAATGATTCCTACATTAGTAGTTTTAATTCCCATAGGTTGGCATTTCTCTTTTACAAAAAAATTCACTTGCACTCACTGAAATACACATGTGAGATGCAACTTGTGCATATAATGCACTGAAATACACATGTGAGATGCAACTTGTGCATATAATGAACACATCAATCATTTAAGAAAGTATGGTTACTGGTTTTGGCCTTAATTTATTCTAAGTGTCCAATCTAATCTATGCTAAAGTAATTATATATTGTGAATGGTATGTGATATTGATAATATTTGATATTTTTTTTTCCTGGAAAAAAAAGCCTAATTTTATTTCATTTTAAAGAGTACGAAATTACATTCATCATCTTCACTCTATGAGAGTGTCATACTGTACCAAAAAAACCTATCTGAGTACTCAAAACTGAGGAGATCATGATGTTCTCACCACGTGAGCATTAACATCTTTTTACAACAAAATATGCAAGTGGCTATGTTGTACCGATAACATTACCTTTACAAAAAGTTTAGAGCTGTATCAAAAACTTCAAAGTTTAACTAAGACATTTAAATGCCTCATTACGTCCAAAATCTCCAAATTCCCAATTTATAAACCTAAATGAGCAACAGCAAAAGATCTATCAGATCTTCATTCTATAAATGGACGGTGGTAGAAGTCCCTGCCAATCCCATCCACGAATTCTGTAATTTTCAATGTCCCAATCCCTAGTAACAACCCCTCTTTCAAAGCCCTGTACGCTTCTGAGTTGTTTTCGCGAAAAATATGCCTGCAAGTAAAAGTATCAAAAGTGTAAGTGGCAATTTGAACTTGTTCTAGAACAGAAGAAATCCACCGATTGTTGCACTGTTGAGAACCAAAGACCCACTTAATCACATTTAAAGAGTCACCAAACACATAAATGTTCCTGATACCTCGTTCTAAAGCAAAAGAGATAAGATATCTTAGGCTTAAAATCTCCACCCAATTGTTGCTCCCCATGCCAAAGCCCAAAGACATCACATAGAAATGTACATTAGACAAGAAGAGGAGAGCTCCTCCCCCACATTGATCATTCTGACATGCCCCGTCAAAGAAACCCCAAGGCTGCGAATAATCAATATCCACAGGTTGTAGAACACGGGCGGGTGCAGGATTTTTAATGTGTTTGGAAGCCAGATAGATCCCACAACAATTAACCGCCGTCAATGCAGGTAGTCCAACCACATCAGAAAACAGGCTTTTATTTCGGGAGAGCCATACCTCCCAGATGACAATTAAAGGCAAAACTATGTAGGAAGAAAAAAGTGGATTATGATACCATTGACTCCACGCATCTTCCATAGAAATCCTCGTCCAATGGAATGCAACTTTAAGAATTCTGGAAACAATAACCCATACCGTTATTATAAACGGGCATTTTAGAAACAAGTGTAAAACATTCTCCTCCTCCCGGCTGCATAGATAGCATTTACCTGGACCATGCATACTTCTACGTTGGAGAAAATCCCAAGTCGGGAACCTGTTAGCCAAAACACACCACATAAAGATACACGTCTTATGTGGGCACTGTAGTTTCCATAGTTTCCTCCACCACCAAATCGGAACCCGTGGCAAATGATCCTCACTGATCCATAGATAACCTCCTTTGGGTGTGTAATTTTTGGAGGGATCACCATCCCAGACAAGTTCATCCTCCTGCTTGCTCAAAAAAATATGATCCATACTAAGGGCCCACAGATAATGACCTAACTCCACCTCCATATCACCCCCCAGCTCAAAAGAAATAGCTGCTCTCCATACAGGCCTCCCCATCCACAAATTCCCCATATTTACCAGTTGATAGAGAAAATGATAACCCCTATGGTTCAATGCTTCGATCGTCCCTTCGGACAACAAATGTTGAACTTCACATCCAACCCAGGGATCACTCCCGATCCTCACCCTATGACCATTGCCAACATCCCATACCAAATTATGTTCGATGACATGAAAGGAAGATACTACCGCCTTCCATATGCAAGAGCCACCAGTATATGATTTTTTAGGAGAGCGGATCCAATCTTCAATAGAATCAGGCTCGATATACTTGTGGATCATAACTCTAGCCCATAATCCTCCAGATTTGATTAAGCTCCAGCCACACTTCACTGCCAATGCTTTAGAAAAATTAAATATATTCTTTAGACCCCATCCTCCTAAGGCCTTTGGAACTACAATACGATCCCATTTGACCCAGGGAGTGACATGGGCATCCTCCTTTCCACTCCAGAGGAACCTGAAGCAAATCTTTCTAGCTTGATCCAAAATACCACGAGGAATCCAGGCCAAAGACATCCAGTAGACTGGGATGGCTTCCAAAACTGACTTAACCAAAACTAATCTACCTGCTCTCGAAAGCCACTCGAAGCTCCAACTTTTCAATCGTTTCTCCAGTTTTTCCAATAGCCAAACCCAATCCTGCTTCTGCTAATCATTAGGTTTCAAATTGAACCCCAAATACTTAATACCTTCCGAAAGGGTAAGAAGTGTAAAAGGAAAAAGATCAGAGTATGTAAGTAACTCCTCCTCAACTAATAAATAGGTAGTTAAAGTTGATTTTCCAGCATTAATCTCCATCCTAGTAGAAAGTGAGAACAGATCCAACATTTCCTTCAGTTTGTGAGCTTCCCTACGAGAGCCAGAGCAAAAAATAAGGATATCATCCACAAATAGTAGATGTGTAAGGTGGACACTTGGGGCTACCAAAATACCTTCATATAGACTTGTCTCGTTAGCTTCCTTAATAGCACAACTTAGACTTTCAACCACCAGCAAAAATAAAAGAGGTCATAAAGGGCAGCCTTGATGAAGGCCCCGACCCTGACCCGAGTGAAAAGAGGGAGTTGCTGCACCATTTAGCAGAACCAAAAAAGAAACTATAGTGATACAGCTCATGACCCATCGCACAAAACCATATCAAATCGCAAATGAGTAAGCAATAGACGAATATATAACCAGCTAACTTTGTCATATGCTTTATAAAGATCATTTTTTAGAATAGCCCCTTTCATCTTCTTGGTTTTTATGCTATGTAGACCCTCCTGAGCAATCCCAATAGCTTCATGAATCTGACATCCTTCAAGAAATCCAAATTGTCCCTCTGATATATGCATGGAAAGAATAGATTTGAGTCTTCTTTCAATGATCTTAGTGACAATCTTATACACACAGTTGCACAAAGAGATAGGCCGGAAATCATTTAGGGTGGAAGGAGTATCCACTTTAGGAATAAGTGCAATGAAAGTGGTATTGATGCTGGACAGAATCCTACCTTCCTTCCTAGTATCTTCAACAAGTTGCAGTAGATCCATTCCAATAATATCAAAGAGTGCCAGAAAGAATTCAATGGTCCAGCCATCCGGTCCAGGACTTTTGTCCTTCTGAAAGCTACTAAGAACCTCTTCTAATTCATCTACCTTAATGATTTCCAGCAGCATCCTGTTATCCTCCTCCTCAAGAAAACGAGGAAACATTTGAGCTACCCTGATGACCTCAATATTCACTCTTTCACTGGCTTTGAAGAGATCTTGAAAATGTTGTACACCAACTCCAGCCATCCCCTCAAAAGTAGCATGAGTATTACCCTCCATGTCATCAAGACTCCAAATAGTATTTGCAGATCTCCTACCTCTGGCATAGGCGTGAAATTTTTTTGAGTTTTCATCCCCACTCTCCAGCCAGATGGCCTTTCTCTTCAATCGCCAAGTCTCCTCATTGTTCAATAGAATCAGATTCCTACGTTCCACCAGACGAACTAGAGCTTCCTTCGATGCTTGAGATAAATACCCTCCTCCAGGGCCTATAGAGATGTAAGCAATTACTTCTTCAATCAACTTAAGATCTCGTTCATCCCTAATTCTCTTATCAGTAGCCCATTGTTTGATCGGACCCTTAAGAGATTTGATATTTTCTGCAAAATTAAATGTTGCAGAGTTATAGTTCCCAGGCAGATAAGGAATCCAAAATTTATGAAAAAGATCAATAAATGTGGGATCCTTCAGCCATATCTTTTTAAACTTCAGAGGAGCAGGAGGATTGACCGGGCTAGCCTTCAGCTCCAGAAATATTGGTTCATGATCTGAGCATCCCCTTGAGCCGATCCACTGCCAAATATAGAAAAAGGACTCTACCAGCTGTTCAGAAAGTAAAAAACGATCCAATCTCTTCACTACCCTATCCATACCAAGCCTTTTGTTCCTCCAAGATGGTTTCAAGCACACAAGTTCAACATATACAAAATTACCTTCAGAAAATTTTCTAATAAAGAAATCCGTAAGAGGATCCACCTAAGCACGTGGTCCCCAAACCTCTGCCTATCCTAGAGCAAAATTGAGATCCCCCCCAAGGATCACCAAGTCACCCTTAATCAAATCTTTGGCTAGCAACAACTCCCAAAATGGTACCCTATCACAGTATGGCCCATAAATGTTGACAATCGTAAACTCTCTATCACATTCTAGAGATTGGAAAGACATCCCCAGAACGGACTCCATCCCCCAAAGAGAAGAAACACAAACCCTATTTTCCCTCCAACCAACCGCCAAACCACCAGAACGCCCCCTAGAATCAGAGGCCTCAAAACACCAGCCCGGGAACCAAGAATTTAACCTTCCCAAAGCCTCATCACCCCCACACATAGTTTCTTGTAACAACACAATAATCGAATGCTCTTGTTCCAACATCTGACGCAAAGCTGGTCTTTTGGAGGGACCAGCCTGACCTCGACAGTTATAAGACAAAACCTTCATCGGTACCCTTCCTAGTGGGCATTCACCGCTCTAAGTGCCCTTTCAATTGAAAGTTGTTTACCACTCCTTAGATCCGAGCAAGCGCGGGTCTTAGCATGTGATAAGTAGGACTTCCGACCTCTGACCTTAGCCATCCTAGGCTTGTCTTTTCCAATCCCACCCGCGGTAGGCTTGGTCATGGATTAAAGGTAGTAGCCAGACTCAGAGGAGCCTGAAGGGGAAGTGGGTTGCATAACATCAGACTGTATCTCAGAGGGAACATCAGAAACAGTGGCAGTGGGAAATTCCAACAAAAGAGGTTCGACAGGAGGTGGCTCGATAGGAATACAGGCCGAGACAGTGTTTGGTGACAAAAATTGAGAAGAAATGTGTAAATTTTTTAGACCTTCCACCCAATCAAGACCTAGAAAATTGAAGGAAGGAGTAGAGCAAAGGGAAGAGGAAGTACCAACTACAAAATCAAGTGAACGAAGAAGCGTATTCTGTAATACCGCCGGTGTCGCATCCAAGCTAGGGGAGTGTACAATCTCTTCAACCTCCACATTAGATGCTGAGTCCAGCACAACCCCATCCTCACCCATAGTATCAACAACTCCCACAGTTCCGGTGGGAGACACCGAATGCCCTAATACAGTTGGGCCAACAACATTGCCTTCCGGTTCAACACAACCTTCCTCCTCCAGAATCCTCCGCTTCAATGAGGGCACAAATTTAATGCGAACCGGTATGGGGCATTCAATGGCCGGATGTCCATACTCATGACAGCGTCTACAAGGAAATGGCACATTTTCATAGTCAAGAGTTTGTGGAAAAATATAAGGACCCCAACACAGGTCCATACCATCTTCCAGCCCATCCCTAACATTAATATTCACCAAAATTCTTGCAACCTTCTGCACCGATGTCACTTCATAGGAAAAATCCGCATCCAAATAATTCCCCAGTAGGTTACCAATCCTCCGAAAATGTTCCTCGGCCCAGTAATGTAATGGAACGCCAGGTAGACGTACCCACAGAGGAATAGTGACCATCCGCTCTCTGCTAGCATCAAAAAGAGGATTCCATGGTTTGAGGAGTAGAGGCACATTTACCATACTCCAGTTCTGTCCTAAAGCCCACTGTGCATGCACATTTGTAGAGAAATGAAATGCAAAACATCCCCCCGAGAGAGCCACCACCCTCGTTACATAACCACAGTGGCCGAACCATGCCCCAAAGGCCCACTGGATAACATTTTTAAGAGCCACCGACCTTCCATAAACCCTTCCAACCAAAACAAACTTAACCATTACAGCAATTTGTTGAAAACCAATATCTTCCCCTAAATAATAGTTTGGAGCCTTACCCATATTTTTAAGCCATTTGCGTTTACCCTTGGCTCACGAATAGTGAGCCCCCAAAATCACCAAGCCCGCATCCCTTCCACCAATCTTTTGCACTGAGACCAAAGACGGACTAGAGAAACCTCGATGTTCAGCAGCTCCCAGGTTTGCTGTTAGAAAACCTCCACAGGAAGAAAATAAAGAATCCCCATCTGCCTTAACAACCCTAGTCGGAGAATCCGCGCTTACACCTTGCACAGTCGTTTCGTGGGAAGAATCCCCAAGTGAATTTACAAACTCTGGTAAACTCCCAATGTCTGAGAGCGAAGCACTAGGAGATAATATTGGGTGGTTGTTACCCTGAAGACCCCAAATACTATCCCTCCTAACGCCCGCGCCCAACACTTCATCAAACACTGAAAGTTGTGGGGAAAATGAAGACCTTCCCAACGCCGGTGGAGAAAAACCACCCTGAGCAGAGGCTAAACCTAGGAAAGGAGAATGAACCAGCGTCCAGGGACTAACTTCCCCACATTCACCATAGAGACCAACACCAGTAACAACCCCAATATTTCCAGGTGGCGACCTCCAGATATCTCATGGTTGCATATAATCACAACCATAATCAACTTCATCAAGCGGCTCCATTATAGTTAACAGAAATCCCCAAATAAAAATGGTAAATAAAAAAGGGTTAATAAAAAAGATAGCACAGTAAACAAGATCACCCCGAAGCAAGAAAAATACAGTCGCTAAACCACCTTGAACACTGTGTAACCCTTCTGACAGTGACATGGTTACGGATACCCTGCCGCCTGCATGGCGCTACACCTGACCTGCCTCCATTGTTCCAAACCCTAGATCTCCCTCAAAAATCAATCATGTCCCATGAACTTCCCATTATACATGCAACGACTGCAATTATTCATGCACTAGCTATCCATAATATAATATTTGATATACCTCAGGTAACCCTAGCATTTGTACAAATTTGCAAGTGAAGCCCTAAAATTGTAGAGGCTTATATATTGACAATTCTATGTCACATGCAAGGGAGGGAGGCTACCTACAACTGTTAAAGATGGCATTCAACGCCAATCCTATTCAGAACTAGGATCACATACTTTGATAAAATAAAATTGTGGACCACTTCACCTTAGTTGCACACAAAAGGAGGGACTTGTTGCTACCCAATAGAGTAAATAGAAAACGCGTGTGTATAAGGGGGCAAGGGGAGGGGATCTATGTCATTCTGAACTTCAAGTGTAAAAGTACTAGCATCTTTTGGGAAGGGAAAATAGTTTTTTAACCTACCACAAGTACATAGGTCCATAGTTGTGTGTCTCTCACTACATTGTCAAAGTTGTGTAATTTAATGTTAGTACAAGAGTCGAGTGCTTTGCAAAAGTAATCAATCAAAAGAGAATTTAGATAACGAAATTGAGGGATACACTATTGGTACTAAAATAATGCCCAATACCACTGATGCTAATGGAATCGGGGTGTAATGCAAGATACTTCATTGTTGTTATTCTTCACTATCATCTAATTTGGCTCCATTCTCCAACTAGATCAATGAAAGTTATGGTTGGGATTTAGAATCATGAGGATTTATAGAGTGTATGGAGGATCCTATGATTGATTTCTCATATGTTTTGTCTTAATTAACTATGTACAGAGTGTTCGTTTGTGCTTTCATTTGCCCTTATTTTTGGTGCAAATGTAGTGCTACTTCATATTATATTACATAATTAAATTCTATTATAATACCCATGGAATCCTATCTATATTATTATTTATTCTCATATGAGATTAGACTTTGGATTTTATTAGAATTAGAAGTAATTTATGGCAATGTTATGGTGCTAAATTAAGCATGAAGTTCAAATATAAATCCAATGACAACAATTTAAAGTGGAGTGGTTTGTTAAAGTCATCTTTTATGATTTCTAGTATGTGGTGGATATTCCAAAATACCTTGTTTCCCTGTATTAATGGACAACCATGATTGAAACTCATTGACGTAAGAGGTATAGGTAAGAAAAACCATGGGTAAATCCATGGGTGATTGAGACATGTTAATGAAGTAGGATTGGACTAGGCTCCCTCAATAATAAATAAATTCTAGAAAACCCTGCTAATGATGAATACAAACAAAAAACCACAAATATAATAACAATTTATTAAAAAGGGAGACACACATACCTGTGTTGCCAAATTTCAGATTTAGGCAGGATCATTTGCATGTGACCGAATTTGGCATTCATTTTTTCTCCTAGGGATTGGTTGTTCATCACACCCCACCAACTATGGACTACTAGAGTGAGGTGCAACTTATCCATGAATAGAATCCCTCAATTTGCCTAAATTTTTTCCTATGGTTTGGTTTTCAAATTTGATCACATATAGAAAAGACCGAGAGCAATCTACACCCTCTATTTTGGGGATCCTACTAGGTTTACCTGTTGAATTTTGGGAAACACTTTTCTTTATAACAATGAGATTGTAACATAGTTTTTCCATGCAAGATTTGTATTCTTTCTTTAGTTTTTTCTGGGTATAAATCACAAAAATGGGACAATACCATGAATTTCATTTCATATAAATCATAAAAATTCAGAGGGGAAGATATTTTAAAACCCAAAACTAGGCAATAATTTGTTATTGTAATGATTCACAATTTATAATGCTAGACTTTCTGAAGTACATCGAATGGAAACATACTTTTCCAAGACGACCCAAGTTGCCTATGCCTTTTTTCGCTTGAGCAACTACTATGCTAGGTAATGTAGTGGAAACTACCTTCACCTTCACATTCACCTCTGAAATTAAATTTCAAATATTCAATTAGATACTATATAAAATGCAATAACTAATGCATCCATAGCATACATTTATGTTTCGCACTATTGGATTGTTAAATATTTCAAGAACAACAAAAGGAATTAAATGAAAGTTTTTTGTTTCGATGTATTTAAATTTCAAATCAAATCCACCATAAACTGATACAAATTTTGAAAAAAAACAACCATGTTAAGCTAATATAAGAATAAGATTCAACAAAATTGAGGAATTTCAATTTTCCCTTCTTTGAGTTGTAAAAATTGTATAGCTGCAAACCCATGCTTAAATGTAGGTGGATGGAAAATCAGCTTTGCTACTGGCGTGAAATTCTGGAACCCTATTTTTCCTTCCCACAACATGATGAGTTGAAACACTGCTATGAGGAGAGCAGCCAAGAAATCATTGTTATCCAGATTTATGTGAGAACGAAATGAAAGAGCATATATATTCACATGCACAGATATATGGCAAGAAACACAGCGATACATTAAACTCATATTCTATTAAATGAATGAAATAGAACAAACTGTAAAATAAAACCAGCTAGAATGGTGGTAGTTATATCTCTGAGAATATATGTGGCGGCTACGATCATTCTTGACAAGCTGAATACAAGAATAGGCCGAAAGAGCCTATTTATCATAAGCATGAGGGAAAGAACCCTAAACATCAAAAAACCTAACCCTAGAAAATGAACCGTCATAAAGTTTGCAGCCCCAAGGTGGTTAGTTGAACAGTCAAGTTCCCAAGGTCATAACTTTTGCATACGATCTTTGTTTGGGGTGCTCGATAGCCCATTGGAAAGGTCTATCTGAGCTATACAATTTTTGATTGGGGGCCAATGAATGTCATTGGAACCCATGCCCCCCCCCCCCCCCGAAATCTCCAGAAAACATCATTTAGGGCCTCAAAACGGCCCCGGAAGTTCAGGACCTAGAAAACTATAGAAAAATTACAAGAAAAATGCCAAAATATAAAACTGTTTTGAGCCAGTAGAATAGGTGGGTGGCCACCTATATCCATTTGGATCACACTAGAACACCCATCTATGTCATCTCCAACACAACATTCTGCCTAAAATAGGAGAGAAAGAGAGGGATGGAGATATGTGACAAAATGTTCCACCGCGGCCCTGGCCAGATGATGATGAGCATCATAAACCCCTAATGTTCCTATCCAACGCCCATATGATGATGAACATAAGAAACCGGGTTGCATCATAAAACCTTAATGTTCCACTGTGGCACCCAGCTGATGATTAGCATCATAAAACTCCTAATGTTCCTGGGCTACTTTGAGATGATGATGAGCATCTGAACCCTTTGCATCAGAAACCCTAATTGTTCCACTACATGTGCCCCGTTAATGGTTAAGTAACACCATAAAATCCTAATTCCTTCCACCATAAAACCATTAGATCCATGAGGGAGAAAACTGAAGGCCAATGAACTTGACTGCTAGATGCTTCCATACCCATGCTTAGCTCATTAATCTGATGGTCGTAAGGAACCCCTGTAGGAGAAAACCCTGAAAACCCTGATGTTTCACTGTTGCACCCAGCTGATGATTAGCATCATAAAACCCCTAATGCCCCTCAACAATGTTGAGATGATGATGAGCATCTGAAACCCCTGCATAAAAAACCCTAACTATTCCGCTACGAGTACCCCGCTAATGATTAACAGCATAAACCTCTAATTCCTTCCACCATAAAACCATTAGATACATGAAGGAGAAAACCGAAGGCCAACCAACTTGATGGACAAATGCTTCCAAACCCATGCTCAACATCAATCTGAGTGTTGCAAATCACAGAAAGTGGATGGAAAATTGTCTTTGGAATTGCCAATATATTAACTGCGACAATGATGGATTCTCCCTCACACACTAGTATCTACGGCTCATTCTATGTCATCGTCACGCTAATTGTCGCTCGCTACTATCTAGGTCACTAGAGAAAACCAACTATCGCTCGCTAAAGGGCAAGTTGTTCACAATACTTATTCCCAAAGTTTACTACTTCGCCTTTCCACACTAAATGTATTTTTTTATTTTTTCTTCTTAAAGACGAAAAATATAAAATAAATAAAAATGAGAGATCTAAGTTAGAGACAATTTGATATTTTTGTCTCAAATAATTGTCTCAAACTCGCCCTAGTAGTGTCATTTTGTCTATATTTTCTCTTTTTATTTTATATTTTAAAAATGTTTATATTTTTTTATTGTTGATAATGTTTATATATATATTTCTTTTTTTTAAAATAAAATAATGGTTTATATTTTCAAAATTTCTTGTATGTTAAATGTTTATGCTTTTATTGTTTTTTTTTTAATTTAAGATAAATACTTATATTTAAAATTTCTTGTATGATTAAATGTTTACAATTTTTTGTTTTTTAAATAAAATAAAGGTTTATATTTTTATTGTTTTTCTTCTTAAAATGTTTCAGTAACCACGTAGAAACCCAATCATAATTTTAGGACTAAATAAATCTCTACACTACCATCTCAAACTCCCTCTTCTATATATATAATCTTTTATTCTAAAGGAAAGGATTTTTCGGCACTGTTCATAAACCCATTCAACAAAGATGATTGTTACATCTTATTTTGTAGTCCAGGATCTGTGGAGTTCGTAAACTCTATCTCTAAATAAATTCTTAATAAAGTAATCCGTTTGAAATCATTTATTTGGATGAATCAACAACCTGAAGAGTTTGATATAGGATTAGAGACATATATCAAACATTGGTTGCTCTACTATTTTACAAGCACAATGAATGGTAGAAGCCAAAGACAAAACACAACAGTTTATAATATACTGCATCTAAATCGACAGGTATAAGTAAACTGGGGATCCTGAGCTGTTTTCCAGCCACATTAACACTATACTGAAAACACGTGTTTGAGTTCTCTGAAATGATGTACATTGCATGGAATCCAAGGTACATCTTTGACTCGAATTGTTGCGGCCTCCAATAGCTGACTGAAGCACAGATGATGCAAATCTTTGACTAGGCAAATATTTGTCCCTTTTCTGGCATAGTTCCTCTATAAATATGGGGAAATTCCAGGTGGGGCAGAGTTCCAAGGGTGTGGTGGTAGAGTTTCTACTTTGCTTATAGAATTTTTCCTATAGGGTTTTAGCCCATTTTAAACCGACCCAGGTGTTCGAAAAATTGATCAAAGTTATTTCAACCACAAAGGTGCAAATTGTCCACTTTTTTTTTTAAATGGTGGTTCACCTTTTGTTAGAGGGCTAATCCACCACGAGAATGCCAACACTTGCTATTCTAGGTAGAGAATCAAGGTATGGCCATAAATATTATCATTACAATAGGGGCTCAACAAGAGCATCATGTCACTTACAAGAATTGAACCTGGGTGGGGAGGGAAACAATCATTCCTCCCAACCACACAAGATACAACCAATGGACCGTGTACAACGTCCACTGCCATGCTTCCACCGAGTGAAGCATTAAATGTTAGTCTAATAAAAAATGTAGATTAAAGAAATCAGGAACGCGGGGCCACTTTGTCGGGATCAACGTTCAAAACTGAACCCTTCCTAGCCCTTCCACAGGGTTCTGGCCCTTCCCAGAAGTGCAGAGTTAAAATTGCCCTTAAAAAAAAATTCAAAATCTTATTTACCCTTCCAATTTAGAATGACACAATTTATAACAACATTTCAAAAGAAGGGTAATACTATGAATTGCTTGTCAATATAATTTCATAGTGTGTTTAAATTCATAAGCTATAAAGTTTCTAAGGATATATGGATCTATATAATTGTGAATTGAATTTTAAATAAACGTTATGATTTGCTAAAATAATTAAATAATACGATACCATTAAAATCCTCTGGTACAAATAAAAAACATGTGACATAGCCTATAGGAACCATGACATCGATTGACCTTCAAAAATTACACTCATTATCCAAAATATTGGATTTGGGAAAAATCACGAATTCCATGCACATTGTGTATTTGTGATGCAATACCTGTGGAAAAAGTTAAAATATGAGATTTTTCATAGTCCATTTTACTCAATTTAGTTTATGAAAGCATTGATCTAACTATGAAGCATCATTCAATTATTTATATTACATATTTGACAAATGAAGGAAGAGGTCAATGTGTAACAAAATTCATATGCTTGTTTCAAATAAAATATGGAACAACTCAATCTATGTATGATGCAGCGATAACTCTTCTAACGGAGATGGATCTATATTTAATGAAGTTAGTTGGATTTGGCTCTGATGGGGCATCTTCCATGAGGGGTAGTTGTGAATGTTTATCTTCTAATATATGTCGAGATGCTCGTCATTTATTAGATATCCATTCCATAGTTGATAGAGAAGCATTAACAACAAATGATGCTTCATTTCATTTTCCATAGTTGCGGTATATTAATAAATTTGCAAACAAATTTTATTAATGGCTCGGAAAATCTACTAAAAGACATGGAGAAATTAAAGAGCTAATGGAATCCTTTCAAATCACTAAGTTAGAGGTTTTGCAAATTAATCAAATTAGGTGGCTCTCTAGAGGAAAGGTCATGGAAAGACTCATCAAAATCATGCCAGCTTTATGAAAAGATTGGGAGTTATGGGAGATAAATATGTATGAGTTGGCAATAATATTTCAAGTGCAATTTTGCATCTATTTGCTTGTAGATGTGCTCATTGAGTTAAATAAGTTGAATCATAAGTTCCAAGAGGACCATGTTGATATTACCTTTATTAGCAATACTTTAGATGTTACTAAGTAACATGCTTCTTAAATGATCTTTGGGGGGGGCATATTTGGGGTAGGTACAATGCACATATCCTCCTTTTTAGTTAAAGCACAAGGAGGAACCCCTTGAGTTTGTAGATAGCATAGGTATGGTACATTTACATCCATTGAGGTTTGAAAGTTTGTCAAAGATACAAAGACCAAGGACACTAGATGGTTGCATTATTTTAAGAAAATGTCTTGTGATGAATGCAATTGAATCTCTAGATAGGAGGTTCACATATATTCCTATATTTAATGATGTTGAGTTTTTCAGTCCTTGACATTATTATAAAGAAATGGATGATAAAGACTCTCAAACAAAATGATGGTTGCAATGTTTATGTGAAAAAGTTTAGTGTTGGGGACTCACCGATTGTGGATGCTACTAAATGTTTGGGTGAAATGGATGAATTTATTTGTACTATTTATAAATCATACCCTAAAAAGAATATATTTGGAGCATGGGATCTATGTGGAGATAAAACTCAGTGGTTTGAAGGATTTATTTGTTTGGTGTAATTGTGGAAAGCTATTCTTGTAATTCCAACAAGTACAACAATGTGTGATAGAGGCTTCTCAAAATTAAATAGGATAAAAAATTATGATAGATCAATGATTTCATTGGATACATTGGATATGCTATGTTTCTCTCCCTTTGTGCATCTCATGCTCTAAAAGAGATAGATAAAAATGCAATTTATGATATATGGAAACAAATGAAAACTAGAAAGCCTTTTCCATTGTGCATAGATTGATGTTTTCAGCGATGTAAGCTCAAATACTTTTGAAGAATATCAAATGAATCGAATATGTATGGAAACAAATGAAAACTAGAAAGCCTCTTCCAATGGGCATAGATTAATGTTTTTAGTGATGTAAGCTCAAATACTTTTGAAGAATATCAAATGAAACCTAGAAGAATAATTTTTTTCTTTTGTTGGAATGTGTTTATTTAAATGTAACATAATAATAATAATTTTGTGGACTTTATAATTTATAAAAAAATAAATTGTTTATTTCTTAGTTTTTATTGAAAAGTTATCATTTTCTTATATAAAGAGCATTCAATTGCTTAAGATTGTAAAAATTTGAAAAGACAATTTTATTTTTTTGCAATTTTTAAAAAAAATTAATTAATTTATATTTGTGAATTAAAGTATAATTATTTGTATAACCCTTCATAAAGAACTCAAAGAATATATTCCTTTCAAATTAAAATTAAGACCCACTCTTCAAATTTAATCACTGGTCGGGATCAAAATATTTAAACGCAGACAAGCCCGTGGGGTAGATGCGAGCCTTACGCACCAGACAGCTTGCCGCGGTCCCCGACACAAACCGATATTTTTCGTACCCAATTTTCATTATTTTCATTTGGGATTGTGAAATCTGTGCATTAATAGTGGTACACTGACCAGAGAATCGGTGTTGCTTTGTTGTTTTCGGAGTAAGCTTTTTGTTAGAAGTTTTGTAATTTTTGGGTTTTGTAATTTTTTAATTTTCAGAGCTGTTTGTTAAACGTCTTCTTTTAGAATAAGTTGTTTCTTACACGTTTTCATGGTTGAAATTTAACTATGTATATCTGTAATTTTAACAATTTCAATTTAAAAAAAATGGTTTAAAAATAGTATATAACATTTAATGTTTAATTTATTTTTATATTTCAGTTTAGTAGAATAGATGGTAGATGATGATGGTTAAGTGAGTGAGGATTTGATGATGTCTAAAATTGGATCAACCTAATCACAATTTCCATTGTTATAAGTTTAACTTAATTTCAAGTTGTGTGATGTTGATAATGCCTATTTTATTTTATTTAGTTTCATACTAAACATAGTCAATAACATACAAGTTAGAAAATTTCAATGAGCTTAATAAAACTTTTTCCCGAGCAAAATTGCAACTTAGTATAGTGTGAAACAAGAAAAACTATATATTATTTTTATAATGATCTCAATGTCCAAACCTATGCAAGCCTATACAAGATTGGTGAATTGTTGAGGTATTTTCATTCATGTATTCATTATATGGCTTGTTCCCATTACCTATATATTGCAATGGTTGAAAATCTATTAAATATATTCAAATAATAATCAAACTATTAAATATCATTGTGATGACAACACTATAGGAGTCATTCAAATTGGATAGAGGTACAAATATATAATAATATAATTGCAATTATAGAAAACAATGTGAATATTATTAAGTTAAAAATTAAGTTTGATAAAGGTTATTAATATAAATTTATTTTATTCCACAGGGCGTAGAGTAGACACTGAGTGGGTGTACTGTTAAGGCACTCCTTGCTTAAGGTCACTGGTTCAAAACTCTGTGAGTACAAGCCTTAAAAAAAGGATAAATTTATTTTAATTGGATAATAGTTATTAAGATAAATGGCTACTAACAACTTGTTCAAGTGCACAATGAGTATGTGCAGAATTTCATATTCATATGAAAAGCCCTAAATGATGCTTCGTCATATTTCTTCAGTTATCTTGCATTTTCATTCAAAAGCATCACTTTATCCATGAGACATCTGCCACTCTTTGGTATCCAAATTCATGAATAACATGTTTGATCCGAACATCCATGGAATAGCCATGATGTCATGATTTTTGTCGTGAGTTATTGCTACATCAAATGATGGGAATTGTAACCTGTGTGTCATCAAAATATCCCATTCCTCACTACTGGGATTTGCTTTCCATAAGCTGACTAAAGCGAAAGGAACTTAGTAGGTCATTGGAACCTTGTTCGGAGCCTCTCTCCTTGTTGATGCCTCAGTTCTCGCCAAATCTTTCCAAATTGATGCCAAGCTCATCCACCTCCAAAACAAACTTAAATCCTCATGGTCAATCTTGATTTCATGAATTAAAGCCATTTAATTTTGAATTGATTCAACTAAAAAGTAGTTGAACCAATAGAGGGGAGTGGAGAGTTACATTAGAATGAGGGGAGAGGAACGATTGGGAGGATGGGAAAGGTCGTTGTCTATTTTATTTTTTTTATTAATTCCTATATTATAACCTGCAAGTACATTAACACATTAAATCTCATCTCTTCATTGATGGATGCAAAGAAGAATATATACTTATTTTGTTGAATCTTGTCTCACATTTAAATTTATATTCAAAAATTTGTTTAATGTAGCACCCCATCCAATTATGAAATAATAAATCCTATCAACATAACAAGTAAACACATAGCATTACCAATCCAACAAAATAACCATGAATCAACATGCTACTTTACTTTAACATAGATAGAATATGTCAACATCAAGAAAGAGAGATGACATTAATTTTGGGGTCTTGATTTATATTGTTTTCTTTTCAAATAGGCATTGAACCACATGATCACAATTAATCTTACTAATAATTTTAAGATTCCATTACAATTATATGCATATTCCCTCACTAATTGTTTTGGTGTTTTACAAATCCAAGAGCGGAGGGAAATATAACAAAGGAAACAACATTATGGTGAGTGTGAGATACGAATGCATTAAGTATGGACATTAAATTCAATAACAATTCTCGTATAAACCAAAATTAAAAATGCACATAATGCATGAATTCATGTGGACATTAAAAAATACAAGGTATCAAATCTTTTCTGGGTAACTTTCAATAAGTGACACGTCAATGGTGCATATGCCAATACAATGGTAGTGTTATCTCGGTCTAGCTATGTGCAGATTTAATATTGTGGAAGGGTGCACCATATTATGGAATAGATGGGAACCAACAAGAATGGAGATGATTTTAGTCTTCAGATACCAAATGTAAGTAATGAGAGTCGAATCTTGAATCTAGCTCACAATTCACATCCATTCTCATGTAATATGGAAAACATGGTGCTCATTAGGAAACCAAGATTTGGGAGCCAAGACATTCATGGGTTGTTGAAAATGTGACCTTTTTTTTTAAATATTCCAATATTTGATGTCCTTTGTAAATGACAAGTGATTTTCAATTTATTTTTTCAAATGTTAGGTTTTGAATTACACTTCTAGGATGGGTTTGAATGTCAATGTAATGCCCATCCTAGTGATGGGTGTTAAGTTAATAGACAACTACTAAGTAAATTAAAGTGCAAGAACTAAGTGATTCCAACAATGTAAACTAAATGTGTGATTTTCTAAGTTTGATTTCCAAACATGTTTCTTTCACTTGGAAATTTAAAAGCATAACATATACAACTTCTAACAACATATCCATAACATTAAATATGCCATAAAATTCCAAATAATATGAATAACATGTTATACAACTTGACGAGAACTATATACTCAAAACAAGAACTCTAGCCATAAAAACCCATAGTTTTTCATAAAAGACACCAAAAAACAACCCCGAATCAAAAAGTGGTGCTACCGGTAGCACCACTTTTTGATTTGGGGTCAAAAATATAGAAATGAACCAAAACATTTGTTATTGGTGTTTGCAAAAACCTTAAAATCAAGCTCTAAATTGAAAACTAATGCTACCGGTAGCACACTTTTTCAAAAAATGTCATTTTTATATGATTTTATCAAAATTGAAATTTGTGTTTATTTAATCTATTAGGAAAACTATATAAAAATGCATTGAGTTAAACACAAATTATTCAATAAATAAGTTGACCACTCTTTTCATATAAAATACAAGAATTTATAATATTATTCATAATAAAACCATATATTAAACCATAAAATGTGGAAGTTATGATATTTAGGTGCACAAGGGAGAAAGAGGAAATGCCTTTAGTGCCCTAACATCTAGGCTACTAGATCGAGGTTTCCTTTCCCTCCGTGCCTACAAAGCCAATAGCCACAATAGTAATCCAAGTATGCCCAGTCCAATAACCAGTCAATTCCTAGTCAAGTATCCACATCAAAATCCTATGTACTTTTCCCTTTCCCCTCCTCCACTCGTGTCCCCAAAATAACCCCGTCCTTCCCCCTTTTTGAAGGATGAAGAGTCTTGAATAATAAAATAATATTAAATCACCTATTTCTAACAAGTGAGTCATGTGAGTCAAGAAGCCCTAAGGGAAATTAGACACCTACATTGCATTGGAGAAGCCCTAAACAATGTGGGAGAATATCAACAATTCATCAAGCCCACAAATTTCTTACCCCTATTACTAAAGACATGATAATGATTCATCACACATAATGAAATGTTGAGAATAAATAGATAAAATGATTTCCCATTCAAGTTAGGCTCATTTTTTAACAAAAATATAATTTATCACCGTGAGTGGTTTGATCATACTCACATCCTCTAGGAATATCGAGGAAAAATCTAATTTATCACACTCAGTGATTTGACCATACTCACATCCTCTAGGCATATCGAGCAAAGAATCCAAAAGTTTTAACAAAATGACAAATGTTAAAAAGGTTCTAATTGAAGGACAGTTTTAAAAAAATGGATGAAGGAAAACTCCATTATGTCCCATTGAATTTTCTATAATATATTTCAATTTGGTATAAAAGGACATGGCATTGGCATTAACATGAAGCTTTCTTGATCGCCGTTGAAGCTTTCTTGATCGCCGTCGCCACTTTAATTCTCCTCTTGGACATCATACCTCCCATCTAGTGTATGTATCCATGTTGAGTCGAAGTCAAGCCCGAGCTCAATTGCTTTGCATTGACAACAATAGTTGAAGCAAGATTCGTTAATAGAGGTGGAAGGTCATGAATACACCAAATTTATGATTGAATTGGTCATGTATGGTGTGGTTATCATACATTGGCCACTTGTGACTTCTCATACAAATATTTTTTTTGGGTATGCAAGGTTTGTCTTTTTGTTTCACGTCACATTAGAGGAAATTTAAGGTCTAAAATGGGTCTCTTAAAGAAAATAATGCAATAATAGTTAAAATAATAAAATAATATTTATTAATTTTGGAGGAAGAAAAAAAAAAAATACTAAGACCCATTTTAGACCTCAAATTTTCTCTATGGACAAATTATGTATGGTGTGGTTATCATACATTGGCCACGTGTGACCCCTCATACAAATACTTTCTTTGGCATTCAAGGTTTGTATCTTTGTTTCACGCCATGGATCTATATTACTTCTATGAAGAGCAATATTAAGTGTTGATTAAGATATAAATTTGAACAATTCTATGAAGAGCCACCCAATCTAGTGAAAGCAAAGAAGAGATAGACATTTTCTTGATGTGGCCTAAGCAATGGAGATGGTATTAGAGGAGATAGAATGTTGGATTTTAGATGTATATGGAAGCTTTAGAGGACATAGCATGTTGGAGTTTAGATGCATATGGAACCCAACAAATAGACAAATATATCGACTTCATAAAGATCTTATATCTTCAAGATTACAATCTATTTTCATGTCATTTTCCTCTATCCTATTTTCAACACGGTTCATTGCAGCCTCCATCTCTTCTTCAACCTTTCTTCCTACAGAATCTTCAACTTGGTTGCATTCTTCATCTTCTATGTATGCAAAATAAAATGAATTATTGGCAAATTCAACTCTTCCCCATGACACAGTTTTCTTAGCCATTTCCTTGGTCATTACTTATGTTGTCTATGTTGGTATTCAAGTCTGTAATAAGAATTAATAACAATAATAATGAACAAAAATAACACATCTAAAACATATATTTTAACGTGGTAAAACCCCAACACTTGGGGAAACATCCACCCGGCAAAGGATTGATATCTTATTCCTCTCAATAATGTAGATTACATATAAGGAATTTCTCTATCCATACATTCTCCTTGGTTACATTTACTCCTCTCCAAAACTACATATAAATACATGGGAGAAGGAGTTACGAATATGAGTGAACTGCCACCCGTTAGAGAAACTACCAATCAACCAACGGTTACAAGAAACCACCTTAGTTATAGTTAATTGTTAATTAGTTATCACAATTTTAACAATCTCCACCTTGACAACAAATTATCTAATACTTTGTCGGGGACTATTCATCACTTCTTTTTCAAACCAAGAGAAGCCACACACCATCGTAGATTCTCTAACAACACTGGTTTTGTAAACTTATCTGCATAATTTTCTTGAGTATGAACCTTTTTCAGATCTACTCCACCTTCACTAATGGCTTGTCTTACAAAATGATACTTTACATCAATATGTTTATTCTTACTATGATAAACAGGATTTGTAGCCAAATGTATAGCACTTTGGCTATCATAGAAAACAGGCACACTGTTCTGCAACCTTCCAATTTCTTCAAGTAGACCTTTCATCCAAATTGCCTCTTTGCAAGCATGTGAGGCAACAATGGATTCAGCCTCCGTAGTGGATAAAGCAACTGTTTCTTGAAGCTTTGACATCCAACTTATAGTTCCACCTGGAAGAGTAAAAACATATCCAAAAGTAGACCTTCTCTTGTCCAAATCACCTACAAAATATGAATCAACAAAATCGCATATAGAATCACTGGTATTATTAAAAGTAATACAATTGTCACTTGAGCCTCTTAGATACCGAAGCACCCATTTCACTGCATTCCAATGTTCTTTTCCTCGATTTTCCATGTATTTAGTGACAACACCTACTGCATGTGAAATATCAGGTCTAGTACACACCATGCATTCATTAAACATCCTACTGCATTGGCATATGGAACACAAGACATATAATCCTTTTCTTCGTCATTACTAGGACATAAACTTGAAGAAAGCTTAAAATGGGAAGCCGAAGGAACATTCACGGGTTTTACCTTATTCATTCTGAATCTTACAAGTATTTTCTCAACATATTTCTCATGTGAAAAACTAAGCTTACCATTTCTTTTGTCTTTGTGTATTTCAATACCCAAAATTTGTTTTGCAGCTCCAAGATCTTTCATATCAAATGCCCTAGCCATCTGATCCTTCAATCTGTCAATATCGTCCATCATTTTACTCATAATAAGCATATCATCAACATACAATACTAAGATAATGAATATGTCATCCAACCTTTTGAAGTACAAACAATGATCATACTCACTTCTAGTATAACCGTGGCTCACCATGAAAGAATCAAACTTCTTGTACCATTTCCTGGGTGATTGTTTCAAGCCATACAATAATTTTTTGAGCTTGCAAACTAATTTTCCTTTACGATGATGCACAAAACCCTCTAGTTGTTCCAT
Organism: Larix kaempferi; assembly: GCA_027924585.1. Taxonomy (NCBI): domain Eukaryota; kingdom Viridiplantae; phylum Streptophyta; class Pinopsida; order Pinales; family Pinaceae; genus Larix; species Larix kaempferi. Next base: position 741,433 of record BSBM01001649.1, on the reverse strand, counting down.
AAAAATCTCCTTATCTAAATCTCCATGTAAAAATGTTGTTTTAACATCTAGTTGCTCTAACTCCAAATCAAGCAATGCAACTAGTGCTAACACAATACGAATAGATACAAGCTTGACAATTGGTGAAAAAATCTCATGATAATCAATACCTTCCATCTGAGAATACCGTTTTGCAACCAATCTGGCTTTGTATCTTTCAATCTTACCATCATTACCTTTCTTCAACTTGAAGACCCACTTACATCCAACAACTTTTCTGTCTTTGGGAAGTTCAACCAAGTTCCATGTCTTGTTCTTGTTCATAGAATCCATTTCTTCTTCCACTGCCATCTTCCATTTAGCATTGTCAACACAATCAATGGCTTCCTGAAAACAAGAAGGTTCTCCGTCATCAGTAAATAAAGCAACAGACGAAACAAAATCGATATACCTTTTAGGAGGATTTCTCTCCCTCGTGATCTTCTTGGTGTAGGTGGTGTAGGTTGTGGATTTTCCACAATTTCTTCATCTTTTATGACTTCTTTATCACCAGAAACTTCTTCTTGATTCTTTGAGTCATTAGGAGATGGAAACTTCAACTGAACTATTTGTTTTGACGATACCTGTTCCTGTTCCACATCAACTTTTACATTTTTTGATTTAGTGAGGGAAGATTCATAAAAAATTACATCTCTGCTAATGACAATTTTAAGAGGAGTAGGATCCCACAACCGATAACCTTTCGTCACATTATCATATCCTACAAAGATGCACTTCTTTGATCTGGGGTCTAACTTAGAACGTTGAGTTTTAGGAGTAAGTGCATAAGCTTCACAACCAAATATTTTCAAATTCGAATAACTACAAGGTTGACCAGTCCATAACTCTTCTGGAATTTTACAATTTATTGTGATTGAAGGTGACCGGTTTATTAAATAACAAGCAGTAGAAACTGCTTCTGCCCACAACTCTTGACCCAAATTAGCATCACTGAGCATGCACCTTGCTCTCTCTAGAAGAGTCCTGTTCATGCGTTCTGCAACGCCATTTTGCTGAGGAGCGTATACATTTGTTTTATGTTGTACGATCCCTTCTTCTTTGCAAAACTTTTCAAACTCTAAAGAAGTAAACTCACCTCCGTTATCAGTTCTTAAGCACTTGATCGTCCTGCCAGTTCTTTTTTGAATCATAATTTTAAAACGTTTGAAAGTATCAAACACATTAGCCTTTCTTTTTAAAACATAGACCCAAACCTTTCTTGAAAAATCATCCACAAACAACACAAAATATGCTGCTCCTCCATAGGAAATAGTAGGGGATGGGCCCCATACATCAGAATGTATGTATTCAAGAGTACCTTTACTTGCATGAATCCCTACTTTGAATTTTTGTGTGGCAAGCCCTTGCCTCTTCACCTGTATTCACCACAAAACCTAGCCACAACGGATTTCCTGCAACTCTCGTTGCCATTTCGGGGGACATTTGGCAGCCAACCCATATAAAATATACCCCAAAATATTTTTGTATTGCTGAATTAAATAAAAAAACCCTAACCACCCTTAATATATAAGCAATATAATATTTGGGTTTTATGTTTAATTAAAATACCCCAATATGAACGAACGTGGTATTATATTGGCCCTTTAGTGAATCCCCCGTGGCAAGGATTTTTGTCTACACTGCTTTCCAAATACACAATGTCTAATAAACATCAAATCTAAAGACTTTAGATTTGGAAGTAATTTACGATTCACTCATACCTGTAGTCCTCTCTCACTCATATGACCAAGACGTTGATGCCATAATCGAGCGGATTCTGATGCCACTTCAGATATCAATGCCATTTCATTAACTTGAGTTTTTCCAATTAGTTTGTAAACGTTTCCTACTTTCAATGCCTTCATGACCACTAAAGCACCCTCGAATACTTTCATTACCCCATTTAAACTTGTAAACTTATGACCACAAGAATCCAACACTCCTAAAGATATTAAGTTTTTCTTTAATTCAGGCACATGTCTAACATCTGTTAGTGTTCTCATAGCTCCATCAAACATTTTAATTTTAATACTTCCAAACCCAACAGTCTTACATGAAAAATTATTTCCCAAAAGAACAACACCGTCATTAACTGTCTGATAAGAAGTAAACCATTCTCTATGAGGACAAACATGGTGCGAAGCACCAGAATCTAACAACCATTCTTCATTGTATTTAGAAACATTACAAATGGACAAAACCTCATCAATCATACCTGAATCAGTTTCAACTAAATTTTCCTCAGATTTGGAGTCTTCCTTTTTGGATTCTTGTCTTTTCCAATAGTCCTTCTTGAGATGACCATTCTTGTTGTAGTACCAACACTCGAGTTTTCTCTTTTTTCCCTTTGATTTAGATCTAGAAAAACCTCTTGATTTTTCTCCTCTTTCTGTGGATCGACCTCTAACAAACAAAGCTTCTGGTGTAGAGGATTCAATACTGGATTTATTTCTTAATTCTTTAGACAACAAAGCTCCAACCACAGTGTCAAATTCCAAAGTTTCAGTTGTGCTAAGACTAATAGAAGACACTACATGACCCCAAGACTCAGGTAGAGTAACTAAAATATTTATTGCTTTATCTTCATCTTCAATCTTAACATCCATACTACTCAATTGGAAAATAGGAGTATTAAATACATTCAGATGTTCTGCAATCTTCGTACCTTCTTTCATCTTCATACTGTATAGCTGTCTCTTCAAGTAAATTTTGTTTGTCAAAGACTTCTTCATATACAAGCTTTCCAATTTGCTCCATAAACTTGTTGCTGTCTTTTCTCCAGCGATATTAAATAAGACATCATCCACAAGACATAAACGAATTGTGCTAAGTGCTCTGGCATCTAATTCCTCCCATTCACCATATATCATAGATAAGGGTTTTTTTTTCTTGCCATCTAAGGCCTTCTACAACTCTTGTTGAACTAACAGATCTTTCATCTTAAGTTTCCACAATTCAAAATTATTCTTGCCATTAAACTTCTCAATCTCGAATTTAGAATTAGACATTTTTCGCCATCATATTTTTTTTTATATTACAGACTTCACAGACTTCCCAAATATTACCAGAATTTCACAGACTTCCCAAATATTATATATTACCAGAATTTTTTCTCAAAAGATCAAAAAAAAAAAAACATTGACTGTTTGATTCTTTACCTTCACTTGCAGCACCTCGGGAAGAATATCCATTACTGGAGTGATCAACTCCTCTTCATGCATAGCCTCCACGGCCTACAGGTCTCACTGACCTCTGGTGAACTGGTCTCACGGACCTTCATGCACAGTGCAGGGACTGCTCTCTTCTTCGTGACCTCTGGTGAACTGGTCTCACGGACTTCACACACAATGCATGAGCTGCTCTCTTCCAAGCTGGAGCGGCTATTTTTCTGGCTGCCTCCTCCACCACCACAATTGGGTCTGCTTTTGGAGTAGCTGCTCTTCTGGCTGCCTCCTCCACAACCATAGTTGGGTCTGCCGGCTTCTCTTCTGGCTGCCTCCTCCACCATGATGGGTTTGCTTTCTTGGGCAGAGCTTCACGTGGGCTCTCCACTGTACCACGGATTGAGCTTCAGGCTCTTCTTCCACAGTGATGCGGGATGGCTGGCACCTTAGCACGACGGGTACAACCCAAAAATTGGCTCCTCCAGTAAGCCTCTTCCATAGTGGCCGACCTCCTCTACCTCTGCACGGCACAGACCTCAACACAGCCAACTCTCTCTCTGAATTCACGTGGATTATTGGTCCTCCATGAGCAGCTTTGGTAAGCACTTTACCTGGCTCTTCTTCTACGCACAGGTCTCCAGGACAGGCTTCTCCACCTCAGACGAGAGGTCTCTAGCAAGATGCTCCACCTCAAATTCTTCTGGCTTTACAGAGGCTCCCTTTCCAACTAACCTTTAGCTCTAATACCACTTGTTCGTATTCAAGTCTATAATAAGAATTAATAACAATAATAATGAACAAAAATAACACATCTAAAACAGAGATTTTAATGTGGTAAAACCCCAACACTTGGGGAAACATCCACCTGACAAAGTATTGATATCTTATTCCTCTCAATAACTGAGATTACATATAAGGCATTTCTCTATCCATACATTATCCTCGGTTACATTTACTCCTCTCCAAAACTACATATAAATACATGGGAGAAGGAGTTACAAATATGAGTGAACTACCACAGGTTAGAGAAACTACCAATCAACCAACGGTTACAAAAAACCACCTTGGTTATGGTTAATTGTTAATTAGTTGTCACAATTTTAACAGTGTCACTTCTCTTCATTCTTCATATATTTCTTGTGTTTTTTCAACTATTTCATATGCAACTTCAGCTATATATGTCTATGCTTTACCATTAAATTCATTATCATCTTTGTATTCATCATCCACCTGCAAAGTGAGCTTTACTTTATCATTTTTTGAATTCACTTCATCTAGGCATATTGCTTCATTGGCAGTTTATTCCTCAACAATGGACTTTGTTTGATTCACCAAAGCACTGGCTGCTTAGCCGCTTCACCATCATAGGCTGCTACTACATTCGCAGCTTCAACTGCAACTTCTATATCTTTATCTTTTGCTCACATAGAGTCTTCCTCATGCCTTGTTGACACACAAAGGCTTCTTCATTCTCCTTCTTTGGTAGCTCTACTTTAGATGCTTCTTCCAGTGTGACAACATTCTCCGTCTCATATCTCAGATTGGAAAGTTGAGTTGGATGGTATTATTCCCATCAGGTCGTTAAAACTCAGTAAAAGAACCTCGATAAGGTTGCCAAAATCTTCTAGATTTTTTCTAACCAACGTCTTTCTTCATGAAGAAATAGCTTTCAAAGATGACAATGAGCTGAGAGAGACAGGAATGCTTTGGCTAAATCCATCACCGTCCAGATACAGAAGATGCAAATCATTTCATTGGAAAAATGAAATGGGATAGACTCTTAATCTGCCGTGCAAACCTCAGCTTCACAATCGAAGAAGGAACAATACCCGTGATTGCATGTCTGTAATATCTTAAACATCAACGTTGAAATGTCATCGTTGGAATCTAAAGTAGAGAAACGATTGAAATCCAATTGGAGTTGAAGAAAGGAGGTGCTGTTGAGGATGGAGGTGCCAGAATAATGAATAATGAAAAATGAAAATGTCTTTGCTCCACGCTTGCTTTGCTCCACGCTTGTTGATGGATAAGAAAGAACTAGAGTTAGGGTTTGGCAGGGATCCTAGGGACATATGGGCTTTTTAATATAACTTATTAGAATAAATTTATCTTAATTTGGATTTATCACATAGTCTAAGATATAAATTTTAATTTGGATTTATTATATATTCAAAAAATATAAATATTTGAAATGGAAAATCAATTCTTAATAATAAAGATATTTATGAATAAATTCAAATTCAAAATAAATTTATATTAATTTTAATAAATTTATTTTATTTTATGAAGATGATTTTTTAAAATTAATCGCAATTCAATAAATTTAAATTAGCGATTATATTATCTCCTCTACCATGTTGTACAACAAAAAAAACAAAACACATTTAGCATTTAATATCTTAAATTATTTGCTTAATCGTGTCGTGGACCACTTAATAAATTTATTAAATAATTTTGACATTGTAAATAATGTCATGCATCGAAGTTACAATCAATTCCAAATCCAGCTTAGTTATATATTTCTGATAGAATGTATTGATCATTTGTTTGTAGTGTATTACTGATTATAATCTCTTCATAAGAGATTATTAATGTCTTTGCATCAATTTTATATTAAAATAGTGAAAACATCACAATACTCTTACTCTAACCATGGTTAAGATTTGAACATTTTCGAATAATACTACTCTGCTGCGGATGAAATAATCAACTCTATTTGTGTGCACCCAGTGATCAAATTTGAAGGGCGGGTAACAACTTTTATTGGAAGGACATTTGTTCTTGGAGCACTTCAAAGATGAAGGGCAATTTAAATAATTGTACTTCAATTGACAAGTATAAATTAACTAAACCCTTCCCCTCAAAAAATGCAAAAAATAAATATTGTCCATCCAAATTTTTACAATCTTAAACAATTGAGCACTCCTTAATATCTACATGATAAAATGGTATCTTTTCAATAAAACGGAATTTGAACACATTAATTTGACATATATGTAACATTAATTTTACAGTTCATTAAAATAACAACTATTTTGTTGTATTTTTTTGGGTTAGACGACACTTCATTATACAGAAAACTACTTAGACTATGCAATAACCATAATGGGGCATCTGCATGATCATATGCATAGTGCAAGACGTTGTAACTAGATATAGTCTTAAAATAAAACTAGCATCATAGGGGCCTGGGCATCAAATTTTGTTGTTCAACACTTGTCGCGACAACATACAGGTATGGGATGGAGGGGAAATGGAATCAAGCGTAAGTCAACTGGAGCCTTGCGACTCGCTGCATGTTTGAGTCTCAACAATCTAACTTTTAAATTGAACCAGAACAACAAAAGAAGTTTGTTAATGGCTCGATTTGCGAAAATTCTAGATACATGAGTAATTAAGAGCTCGAGGCTCTAAAATTTCTCGTGTTTTTTTACCAATCCATGATTCGGTGAATTCATAGTCATTGGCACGAAATTTAAGTTATTTAATGAAAGAATTAATGTATCTACCTCTATGTTGAAACTATTTTCCATGCTGATGCGAGCCACTGCCCTCCTTATTGTCTTACCAAAAGGCATGAGAATGAGGAAGAAGACTTAAAATTATGGACTTCACCATCAAAGAAGCCTTACAATCACATTGGTAAGGGGTGATAAGAAGATCACAACAATCCAACGTGTCAAATCTCAGATGATAGTGTCAATTAAAGACTTATATGGTAAATTTAATATATTAGACTTACTTATAGTTGTCTCTTACTCTTTGAGTCTTGACACATTTGATAATTTATGGTCGTCTCTGCGCCTTGACCCAATTAATATTATAAGGTGAGGATGAGCATGCATAATAATCCTTATTTATGACTATGTGATGAGGATTTAAATGGATGAGGATGTAAAAACATGTTATTTTTATACGTATTTTGCTGGCGAGTGTCGAAGAGAAACATGGTGAGAAACCACATATGATTGGAAGGACGGAGGGATATTACATGATCATGATCATGCCACTCATCAAATTGAAGACAATTCCTGAGCCAAACATTGTTTTTTTAAAATTTATTAATAACCATTGTGGTACTTTGGTCCAAATGTTTTTTCTAACTCATTGTTTCTCCATATTGTGTGCCTAGTGCAACCTCTCTATATCAATGCATAAATCAACCTATGCTTGGTTTGTGGTTTTAGTTGCATGCCATTGAGTGTTGTTTAGAGTTGTCATGAGTCTATGACATTCATGCAATAAATAAAGTCTTGTAGAAGAGGACTCATCAAAGCGGCAATTTGAATTTCATTTTGATGAAAAAGAAGTGGACATTGGTAGCGAGGTTCACATAGGTAGTGGGCACAATGTTTCGGCCTTGTTTTGGGCCTTGTAGTGGTTCTCTATTGTTACAGCCATAGTCATTGACACATTGTCACACCTTATATCTCAGCTTGCAGTGACTCGGTATTCAGAGTCAAATCCTAGTGGCTAGTACCTCGTAGTTGTCAGTCATCACTCGTCACCTTGCAAAGCTAAGCAGTGAGTGCATGGCATGAGTGAGTGAATGATTATAATTATGATATCTCCAATATTTTGAATGACGAGTCGAATTTTATAGCATAGGAATTTCAACATAGAAATTGAAATTTATATGGATGTGTAATTTCAAATGTTGCCCTTCTTTTGAAATGTTGATATAAATTATGTCCTTCCTATTGGAAGGGTAAAATTCAGATTTTAAATTTTTTTTGAAGGGCAATTTTAACTTTACACTTCTAGGAAGGGCTAGAACCCTTTGGAAGGGCTGGGAAGGGTTCAAATTTGAACGCTGTGTGCACCTTCTCTCTACATTCTTTCCACATCGCTAATAGACAACATATTTCTATATATTTCATCCCTTTTATATATATTTTAAATTTTAAAGAACATGGTTTTTACAGAGTCCATAATCCATTGAACAAATGCGACTGTTACATCCATTTTTCTGTGGAGAATCTGAACAACCTCTCTAAATAAATGCTTAACAAACTCATTGGTTTTCTATAGCATTTATGATGAATATTATTTAAGCATAAATATCATTAAACCATAGACACAATTGAATAAATAACTTTTCCATTTTGAAATCATTTTGGATGAATCAACAGCCTGAGAGTTTGATATAGGGTTACAGATTTTACAAGTACAATGAATGGTAGAAGCCAAAGAGAAAACACAACAGTTTATAATCATTTAGAATCATTAAACCATAGACACAATTGAATAAATAACTTTTCCATTTAGAATCATTTATTTCGATGAATCAACAGCCTGAGACTTTGATATAGGGTTACAGACATATATCAAACATTGGCTGCGCTACTGTTTTACCGCAACTGGTAGAAGCCAAAGACAAAACACAACAGTTTACAATATACTGCATCTGAATCGACAGATACAAAGTAAACTGGGGATCTTGAGCTATTTGGCAGCTGCATTAACACTCTGCTGAAATCATGCGTTTGAGTTCTCTGAAAAGATGAACATTGCATGGAATTCGTAGGGCACCCTTTTGGTCGAATCCGTACTCCTCTGCGGCGGCCTCCAAAAGCTGAGTGAAGCACGGATGATGCAAATCTTTGACTGCAATTATGAAGCGCTCCTCCTCTTTCCCTACGTGAACCACCAAGAATCCTCTCGGAGCACCATTTTTACGGCGGATAATGCTCCCCTTCATCTTCCAATTTGATTGCTGTACTGCATATTCCATATTCCACGAATACAAAATTTCAATCACTGAAACTGAAACTGAAACTGAGGGAAACAGAGAAAGCTTATCAATAATATGAAGGATTTGCTTCTGCCACTGCCTTCACAGAGTTGCTGTTACAGTCCATTTATAGCTTACATCTATCTAAACACCGAGTGAAGCATTGAATGATTTCACTAATAAAATTGCAGATAAAAGAAATTGCAAACGCGGGGCCACTTTGTTGGGATCAAAATATCTATGTCGGAATCAAAATAACTAAACACGACAAGTCCGTAATAGCCGCTGCGCTGGATTTCATGCCTAGTTGGGTCAGTAATAACGACAGCTCGAACAGAAGATGACAAATGAGCTCCCATGGTGGCAGGCTGGCAGACTGGGACTACACGTGCTCGTTTTGAGCAAATTCGTATCGGGTAAGTAGACAAATACAGAAACGAGTGGTCTAAAACTTCTATCTAGAGGAAGGTTTTTTTTTCATATCCGAGGAACTAGGTGGGGCCTCCCTTTTGAGTATGGTCAGTTGAGTAGGGCACGTACAAACCTTGGGCTGGTTCACTAGCAAGTGGGAGGTATTGTGCGTTTTAGAGGTGACAGGGACGTTCTCCATTGTATAGGTATGTGCAGGATTAGAACCCCAGTCTCTGGTGAAGGGACCATCTAAACCAGCCATTGGATCTGGAGCCTCAGCCCATAGAGAAAGGTTAAATACTTATATATTTTAATTTATTATGCATCATCTCAGATATTAAATTCGACTTGATATCTGAGATTTTTTATCAGTCTAATTTCATATTATTTTTAACAACACGAAAGCTCATATAAGAGCATTAATTCAGCCGTGCACTCCCAGTTGGCCTCCGGCTCCGACTCTCCGCCCTGTAGCGATAACAGCATTAATAGCATTCATTTGTACGCGCCAATCCACTTGACGGGTATGACATACGACAGAAGCCGATCTATTCGTATCTTATTTTCATTTCAAATTGTCAGATCAATGTATTAATAGTAGTAGTTCTCCCGGAGGTTTTAGACAGCAACAACAGATTTATTCACGAGGGAGAATTGTATTGGGATGGGGAGGATTATAAACATTTTTTCAACCGCTTAATCAAAATAGTTAGTAACAATATATTGATCAATAATATTTGTGTTGTTTGGTGTAGTTAATCAAAGTTAATATCAATATAATTATGTTATATGTCTATTAATTAATGTTGTCAATATCTGTATATCGATAAAATTATTAATAACACTTATGTGGAAATTCAAATTTTGTGGGGAGGGGTTCACGGTGGCAGCTACTTGTGGGGATAAATTCACTTTCCCAAGAATCTTGTGGGGAGGGGTTCATGGTGGCAGCCTTTTGTGGGGATAAATTCACTTCCTCAAGGGATGTCAAGGCTCGCCTGTACAAACCTGGTGGAAGCATCTTACTTATGGGCACATCATTCTACCATCCAACATTCGGGTTGGTCCCGACCTAGGCTCAACATAGTTTAGAAGACACAAATATTAATAACATTAATATTAAAATATCAATGATATTTGATTATGGTCTACTATGGTTCACCATCATCGATGACCATTGTTCACCATGTTTGATGGTGGTTAACTATGGTTTGACCAAGGCTTGACTATGGTTGACCATGTTGCTCTATGGCTTCCTTGGTTTTGGTAAACAAGGGTTCACCATGTTTCACAATGGTTGACTTGGTTTCCTTTAGTTGAGTGTGGGTGACTTGCTATCATGGTTGACCATGGTTGACCAAGGTTAACCATGTTAGATTATCCATAACCAAAGTTGACAATCTTTGACTGGTGAGTGATGGTTGGCTAAGAGTGCTTCTAAATGAAGGGCTCTTGAAAAAAATGATTTAGAAGATAATTCCACTAATTTATAATTTGTCCATAAAGTTATTTATAAATATTTTCTTATATAAAAAGACATGGTTTTGAGCATTCACCGTTGGTGCCACTTCAATTCTCTTGTCGACATTGCACCTCCCATCAAGAGTTTGTCTCCACACTTAGTTATAATTGAGCCTAAGCTCAATAGCATTGAGTTGACAACAATGTGATTCACCGTTAAAGTTGGAAGGTGAATACAAGTTAGTGACGGCATGGTTGTCACACATTAGCCCCGGCCTCTCAGCCATATAAATGCTTCCTTTGGTATAGAAGGGGGACCCTTGTTGTGCTTTGTCTCTGTGTCTCCAATACCATGGAGCCAAATTGCTTTAAGTGCATATTAAAAGATGTTTTTATGGTCCCCTGAGTTTTGCGCAATAGATTTACGCACGGATAGGGCTGGAATCTCAAATCACTCACACACGTAGAAACTGACTTGAAATTAGATTCTTCAACGATTAAGACATTTCAAAGCTACTTTATGGCGGGTACATTTGAATGTTGGCCGTATTTGACGGACAAATTGCCCTGCGCCGCACGGCAATAAGTTCGATGGTGATGGCGATGGCGTCGACAACTTATACAAGTTGTCTACAGTATAGATATGAGTCAACGAGCCGTGCCTTATCCCTTTAGCGATTGAAATTATTGGAGACAATGAAAGTCGCAGAAACGATTAGTTTGTATGACATACGACACAAACCGATATTTTCGTTGCCAATTTTCATTTGGAATTATCAAATCTATGCATTAATAGTGGTAGGCTGTATCCCTATAGGAAACTTTTAACCGACACACTGAATCAGTGTTGCTTTGTTGTTTTCAGAGTAAACTTTTTGTTAGGAGTTTTGTAATTTAGGGTTTTGTAATTTTTGTAATTTTTGTAATTTGTAATTTTTATATTTTTATATTTCAGTTTACTAGTATATATGGTAGATGGTGATAGTTAAATGAGTGAGGATTCGATGATGTAAAAAATTGGATTAACCAAATCACAATTCTTTCTCATTATTTTAAGTTTAACTTAATTTTAAGTTGTGTGATGTTGACAATGGCCATTTTATGTAATTGCACATTAAACTTAGTTAATAACATATAAATTAGAAAATTTCAATGAACTTAATAAAGCTTTTTCCCAAACAAAATTACAACTTAATATAATGTAAAACAAAGAAAACTATATATTATTTTTACAATGAGTTGAATGTCCAAATCTATGCAAGCCTATACCAGATTGGTTAATTGTCATATTTTCATTCGTGTATTCATTATATGTTTTGTTCCCATTACCTATATATTGCAATGGCTGAAAATCTATTAAATATATTCAAATAATAATCAAACTATTAAATGTTAATGTGATGGCAACAATGTGAAAAGCCCTAAAAGATGCTTCGTCGTATTTCTTCAGTTATCTTGCATTTTCATTCAACAACAACCAGGCTTGGTTATATCCATGAGACATCTGCCACTCTTTGGTATCCAAATTCATGAATAACATGTTCTATCCCGTCGTCCATGGAATAGCCATGATGTCATTATTTCTGTCGTGAGTTGATGCATCAAATGATGGGAATTGTAACCTGTTTGTCATCAAAATCTCCCATTCCTCACTACTGGGATTTGCTTTCCATAAGTGAGTGGTTTGTTCATACTCACATCCTCCAGGAATGTCGAGCAAAAATGTAATTTATCACACTTAGTGGTTTGATCATACTCACATCCTCTAGGAATATCGAGAAAAGAATCCAAAAGTTTTAAAAAAATGGCAAATGTTAAAAAAGGTTATAATTGAAGGATAGTTTTAAAAAAATGGATGAAGGAAAACTCCATTATGTCCCATTGAATTATCTATAATATTTTTAGTTTGGTATAAAAGGACATGGCATTGACATTCACATGAAGCTTTCTTGATCTCCGTTGCCACTTTAATTCTCCTCTTGGACATCATACCTCCCATCTAGTGAATGTCTCCATGTTGAGTCGAAGTCAAGCCCGAGCTTAATTGCTTTGCATTGACAACAATAGTTGCAGAAAGATTCGTTATAGAGGTGGAAGGTCATGAATACACCAAACTTATGATTGAATTGGTCATGTATGGTTTGGTTATCATACATTGGCCACATGTGACCCCTCATACAAATACTTTCTTTGGCATGCAAGGTTTGTCTCTTTGTTTCACGCCATGGACAATACATTGGCCACGTGTGATCCCTTATACAAATACTTTCTTTGGCATTCAGGGTTTGTCTCTTTGTTTCACGCCATGGATCTATATTACTTCTATGAAGAGCAATATTAAGTGTAGATTAAGACATAAATTTGGGCAATTCTATGAAGAGCCACTCAATCTAGTGAAAGCAAAGAAGTGATAGACATTTTCTTGTTGTGGCCTAAGCAATGGAGATGGTATAAGAGGAGGTAGAATGTTGGATTCCAGATACATGTATATGGAACCCTTAGAGGACATAGCATGTTGGATTTTAGATGTATATGGAACCCTCAAGCAAATGGACAAATATCTCCATTTCATAAAGATCTTATATCTATTTTTATGTCATTTTCCTCTATCATATTTTCAAGAGGGTATTGTAGCCTCCATCTCTTCTTCAACCTTTCTTCCTACAACATCTTCAACTTGGTTGCATTCTTCATCTTCTATGTATGCAAAATAAAATGAATTATTAGCAAAATCAACACTGTCCCTTGGCATAGTTTTTCTAGCCATTTCCTTGGTCATTACTTATGTTGTCTCACTTCTTTTCATTCTTCATATATTTCTTTTGTTTTTTCAACTATTTCATATGAAACTTTAGCTATATATGTCTCTGCTTCACCATTAAATTCATTATCATCTTTGCCTTCATCATCCACCTGCAAGGGGGCTTTACTTTATCATCTTTTGAATTCACTTCATCAAAGCATATTGCTTCATTGGCAGTTTATTCCTCAACAATAAACTTTGTTTGATTCACCAAAGCACTGGCTGCTTCATTAGCAGCTTCACCATCATAGGCTGCTGCTACGTCATTTGCAGCTTCAACTGCAACTTCTATATCTTTGTCTTTTTCTCTTGCTCTGATGAACACATAGAGTCTTCCTCATGCCCTGTTCACACACAAAGGCTTTTCATTCTCCTTCTTTGGTAGCTCTACTTTAGATGCTTCTTCCAGTGTGACAACATTCTCCGTCTCATATCTCAGTTTCGAAAGCTGCATGAGTTAGATGGTATTATTCCCATCAGGTCGTTAAAGCTCAGTAAAAGAACCTCGATACTGATAAGGTTGCCAAAATCTTCTAGATTTTTTCTAACCAACGTCTTTCTTCATGAAGAAATAGATTTCAAAGATGACAATGAGCCGAGAGAGAGAGGAATGCTTCGGCTAAATCCATTACCGTCCAGATACAGAAGATGCAAATCATGTCATTGGAAAAATGAAATGGGATAGACTCTTAACCTGCCGTGCAAACCTCAGCTTCACAATCGAAGAAGGAACAAGACCCGTGATTGCATTTCTGTAATATCTTAAACATCAACGTTGAAATGTCAACGCTGGCAGCTAAAGTAGAGAAACGATTGATTGCATTTCTGTAATATCTTAAACATCAACGTTGAAATGTCAACGCTGGCAGCTAAAGTAGAGAAACGATTGAAATCCAATTGGAGTTGAAGAAAGGAGGTGCTGCTGAAGATGGAGGTGCCAGAATAATGAAAAATGAAATGTCTTTGCTCCACGCTTGCTGATGGATAAGAAAGAACTAGAGTTAGGGTTTGGCCAGGATCCTGAGGGAGATATGGGCTTTCTCATATAACTTATTAGAATAGATTCGTCTTAATTTTTTTTAAGATGTAAAATTAATTCTTAATAATAGAAATACTTAGAGTAAGAGTCATCACAATACTCTTACTCTAACCATGCTGAGATTTGAACTTTTCGAATAACACTACTCTTCTGCGGATGAAATAATCAATCCATTTTTCTGTGGAGAATATGAACAACCTCTCTAAATAAATGCTTAACAAACTCATTGGTTTTCTATAACATTTATGATGAATATTATTTAAGCATAAATATCATTAAACCATAGACGCAATTGAATAAATAACTTTTCCATTTTGAAATCATTTTGGATGAATCAACAGCCTGAGAGTTTGATATAGAATTACAGACAGATATCAAACATTAGCTGCGCTACTATTTTACAAGCACAATGAATGGTAGAAGCCAAAGACAAAACACAACAGTTTATAACACTCTGGATCTTGAGCTGTTTGGCAGCTGCATTAACACTCTGCTGAAATCATGCATTTGAGTTCTCTGAAATGATGAACATTGCATGGAATTCGTAGGGCGCTCTTTTGGTCGAATCCATACTCTGCAGCGGCATCCAATAGTTGAGTGAAGCACGGATGATGCAAATCTTTGACTGCAATTATGAAGCGCTCCTCCTCTTTCCCTACGTGAACCACCAAGAATCCTCTTGGAGTACCATTTTTACGGCGGATAATGCTCCCTTTCATCTTCCATTTTGATTGCCGTACTGCATATTCCATATTCCACGAATACAAAATTTTCAATCACTGAAACTGAAACTAAAACTGAGGGAAACAGAGAAAGCTTATCAATAATATGAAGGATTTGCTTCTGCCACTGCCTTCACAGAGTTGCTGTCACAGTCCATTTCTAGCTTACATCTATCTAAACACCGAGTGAAGGATTGAATGATTTCACTAATAAAATTGCAGATAAAAGAAATTGCAAACGCGGGGCCACTTTGTCCGGATCAAAATATCTATGTCGGGATCAAAATATCTAAACACGACAAGTCCGTAATAGCCGCTGCGCTGGATTTCATGTCTAGTTGGGTCAGTAATAACGACAGCTCGAACAGAAGATGACAAATGAGCTCCCATGGTGGCAGGCTGGCAGCCTTGGACTACACGTGCTCGTTTTGATCAAATTCGTATCGTGTAAGTAGACAAATACAGAAATAAAAAAGATTTAGAGGAAGGTTAAATGCATATATATTTTGGTTTATTATGCATCCATCTCAGATATTAAATTTGATTTGATATCTGAGATTTTATCAGTCTAATTGCATATTGTTTTTAACAACACAAAAGCTCATATAAGAGCATTAATTCAGCCGTGCACTCCCACTTGGCCTCCGACTCTCCGCCCTGTAGCGATAACAGCATTAATAGCATTCATTTGTACGCGCCAATCCACTTGACTGGTATGACATACGACAGAAGCCGGTCTGTTCGTATCTTATTTTCATTTCGAATTGTCAAATCAATGTATTAATAGTAGTAGTTTTCCGGGAGGCAATGCTGCTATTTCAGCAATCATAATGAGTGGTCTTAAATTAAATGCTTGATTTTAAAACTATTTTAGTTGTCGAAATCGCTATTTGAGCAACGGAAATTGCGATTTAGGCAATTTTTGATCTGCCTGATTCGGGCAATTGGGAGCGTATTGGTTGTTCCTTATACTGCTCCAGAAGTTTTAGGCAGCAACAACAAATTTATTCACTAGGGAGAATTGTATTTGGATGGGGAAGATTATAAACAATTGACCATTGTTCACCATCACCAATGACCATTGTTCACCATATTTGATGGTGGTTAACTATGGTTTGACCAAGGCTTGACTATGATTGACCATTTTTCCCTATGGCTTGGTTGGCTTTGGTAAATAAGGGTTTACCATGTTTCACAATGGTTGACTTGGTTTCCTTTAGTTGAGTGTGGGTGACTTGCTATCATGGTTGACCATGGTTGACCAAGGTTAACCATGTTAGATTATTGATAACCAAGGTTGACAATCTTTGACTGGTGAGTGATGGTTGGCTAAGAGTGCTTCTAAATGAAGGATCGTTGAAAAAAAATGATTTGGAAGATAATTCCACTAATTTTAATTTGTCCATGAAGTTATGTATAAATATTTTCTTATATAAAAGGGCATGGTTTTGAGCATTCACATCAATACTTTGTCACCGTTGGTGCCACTTCAATTCTCCTTGTCGACATTGCACCTCCCATCTAGAGTTTGTCTCCACACTTAGTTATTCACATCAATACTTTGTCACCGTTGGTGCCACTTCAATTCTCCTTGTCGACATTGCACCTCCCATCTAGAGTTTGTCTCCACACTTAGTTATAATTGAGCCTAAGCTCAATTGCATTGAGTTGACAACAATGTAAAAATGTGATTCACCGTTAAAGTTGGAAGGTGAATACAAGTTAATGAAGGCATGGTTGTCACACATTAGCCCCGACCTCTCAGCCATACAAAGGATTCCTTTGGTATAGAAGGGGGACCCTTGTTGTACTTTGTCTCTATGTCTCATACCATGGATCCAAATTTCTTTAAGTGCATATTAAAAGATGAATTTGGGTAGGCCCTAAATGGCCACTTGGTCTAGTGAAACATACTAGAGACAACATTTGCACTCACACAGTAAGCAATGTGAATGGTACTAGAGGACAAAAATTTTGATATTTTGAATATGTACCGAATATTTTGTAAATCAACCCTTATTACCCTAGAGAAACTAGACAAGAACTGTGGTTGAACCCCAACAAACTACTTGGTAACTCATGGATATCTTTTGTGCTTAAAGAGATGGAAAATTAAAGTGCAATTCACAATTTTGACTCATAAAGTTAAAGTAATAAAGCTGGAAGCATCAACCATTGTATTAGAAGAATTAGTTGTCCATCTATCAATATTTCTCAACTTTTCACCAAAGCTTCGTGTACCCCTACCTCATCATGTTACTAGCCCATGAGTGGAACAAGAGGAAAATTATAGTCCATCTATTCACATGGAATTTGTTGTGAGTATGATACAGATGCTTTCATTAAGAGTCACAAGGTCCAGTTGCAACCCAATATGATAGAGATGTTGTCACCTAGGTAACACTTACATTATCATATGTTAGCATAAATAATAATACATGTTAGCCAAATATAAATACAAATGGAAATAAAAATATCTCTCTATATAGGTGAAATACAAATTTGATATGTAAATAGAGAGAGAAAAATAAAGATACTAGCTTTACACATAAATGCAAATATTTACGCCGTAAGGCGTTTTATTTCAACTTTGGGGGTGGGGTGGGGGTGGCAGATTTTTCATTTTTAAAAGAATGAATGGCCAGATTTGAAACTTAACAGAATATTCTTCGTCTGGAGCATGATCGGAGTATTGAGATTTCATGAAATAACTCTCGTGCATGTTTAATTCCAAAGGTCAGTAATGATTTTTAAAAAAAATTAAATTATTACAAGTGTCAAGGCCCTCACGCTTCTTCTGTTATTAAAAACAAAACAAGGTTATTCCAAGTGTCGCTTGGCTCATGTTGAATGAAACGTTTCTGTTATTAAAAAAACAAGGTTATTTCAATTGTCGCTTGCCTCATGCTGGCTGGAACGTTTGGCTGGAAAACCACGTTCCCTCTCCATTATCGATATAGTGGTATGGCAAGTGTTGAAGTTAACAGGGATTCCAAATTTATCTAATGTTTTTCCTTTCCTTGAGAGGTTTGATTTGCAGGGATTCAACCGGAAGATGAAGAAACTGGCTATGAAATTTGATCATCTCTTTGACATGATTATTGAAGAGCATCTCCAAGATAGGGCAACAGGTGTTCGTGACAGTTGCGGTGAAGGGAAGGATTTTCTGGAGGTTATGCTTGATTTGAAGAACGATGGTACACAATTCACACTGAACGACATCAAGGGAATGCTAATGGTAAGCGGATTGAATTTACATTTTAGTTTTCATGTTCATGTTGTGAGGGTTTTGATTAAATCCGTTTTCCAGTTTTCTCCATTTTCATATTCATGTTGTGAGAGTTTTTAACAGTAAAAGTTATTTCCATTGAGTCTCTATTTCGATTGATTGACGATTGTAGATCTGTAATATACGATTTAAAAAAAAACGATCTGGGGTATCAGATCTATTCAAAAATTATGTCAATCAGAAGTCGATTTGGATCCAAAGTATTCAAACTCTGTTTGCACTTCATCAACGTTTCCAGAATGGTTTATACGAAGTCGTTTTGGGGTTAAGTCCATTCTTAAATCCACTTGCATTCCATTGTGGTACCCTACAAAAGGGCAAGTTCTTTGTAGGAATTCGACTGAAATCTTTACCTCCGATAATCATCCAGTGAAACCCAACGGATCGATCTTTATTTTTAATTGTCTCTCTGTGTAGAATTATTTGTCAACCCTGGTTATTCATTGAAGATCAAAATTTGTCTATGGAATGAAACCTTTATTCAACCGAGATCTATAATTCCTTTATCTTCTGCGTATTGGAATTTAACTGAGACCCTAATTTCTTAACTTTCTGTGTTGTTGACCAATTTGACAGAGAACTACTCTTTATTAAACCTCGGAAATTTATTATTTAGTGGTGATTTTATTGGGCTCATACTCTGTCCTCTGTTGGAATTCGATTCCATATGTAATGAGGAATCGATTCTATTCTTTTTTTTAATTCTCCCTTTGTTTAAATTTGATGCCAGATCTGAATTAGGAAATCGAAATGAGGTCGTAATTCTGTCTATTCTGTTTGAAATTCCTTCTGTTTGAAATTCAATTCTAGATCTAAAACGAGAGATTGGCCTTGATTTTGTATCTCTGTCTTTTGTTGGGAGTAAGATTCCAGGTCTAGGTGAAGAACCGATCGGATTCGAACTCTTGTATGATCCAATATTTTTGCTATCGTGTCTTAAGACCATGTCAAGACCTCGCATTGTTTTATATTTTTATTTAATTTTATTTTCAATATGTAGTTATTTATATCGACTTTATATTCAATGGAAGTGATGATCTCAGCGTCTCTGTATATTGAAATATGTAGTTATTTATATCGACTTTATATTCAATGGAAATGATGATCTCAACGTCTCTGTATATTGAAATATGTAGTTATTTGTATCGACTTTATATTCAATGGAAATGATGATCTCAACGTCTCTGTAATTACCAAATCAAGATTTCGATTGGGAAGAAGTTGTTTTATATTTTTATTTAATTTTATTTTCAATGAAATTGAAATATGTAGTTATTTTCCTTGAAACCTTAAGTAGATTAAATCCGCTTCTCAATCTTCTCTATTTTCAATACGGTATGCATATATTGGTTGTCCTTCGTCCATCTAAGTTCTCCAGTTTGATATTGCTGTCTCGGTTAATGGAGGGTCGTGGAAAATACAACTGCTCGGCAGACAGTAGCATTTCTACCAATGAAGCCTGGAAGGACATACTGCCTCTTTATCAGCCAGGATCCGTCGAAAAACTGTTCGGCATCTATGAATGAAAGGAAGGACATACCGCCTCTTTAAGCCCTCTTATTAATGCCATCGAGGGGACAATAGCTTAATTTGAATAATTGTGTTGCTGCGTAATCTCGTCTTTGCGAAATTAATTGTATGGCAACAAAAACTTGTCCTTTTAGTGTCTTGAAAATACGTTTTTTTTACTAGAAAGAATGTTTTTGCGGTAATTGTTGTTGATGATATGGTATTGAATCGTCCAGGTTCAACCTATTCAAATTAGTGTATACCTGTATTGTTGAATTTTCTTTTTTAAATTTAATCAACTTGCAACATTTGGACTCTATCAATATGATAACAGTGACTGTCTTATCTCACTAAATTATAATTTCAGGACTCTATTTCTTATTTTTCAATAATGAATTTTAAATAAAAATTGTGATCCATTCAAACATAAAAGAATTAAAATATTTTTTATAATCAATCTTAATTTAATTTAATAATAATCCCTATCATTAATAAAAATATATAATTTAACTATGAAATTTAATATTTTAAATTTTTAAATACAAATTCTTAATAACCATGATAAATCATTATTTAATAAAAAATTATAAATCATTATTTAATAAAAAATTATAATCATAATTCTTAATAACCATGATAGCGTGATTCAAATTTTGATCAAATTATTGGGTTAAAGTTGTGATTAGCATTGAGGGATAACAACTTTAGAAGTGGAAGTAGAATAATAATGAGTAACTTTAAAATTGTTTCAAAAAAATTGAAACACATTTTGCTAAATTATATAATAACAAATTAGGTTCTTTTATAAAATTTAATGTTGCTATATTTAACTATTTTTATTTATTTGAGTTTATATATATATATAGTTAATAAATACAATTTTTTGTTATCCAAATAATTTTATGATCAAGATCAATTAATTAAATGAACAAAATAAATTATATAACATAATGAAAAAAAGTGGTGAACAATAACGTTTATCAAAAAATTATATAATTAAGCTTCTCACATAATTAAAAGATTCATTATTTATCAAAATTAAGAAGATTCAATATTTATTATTATTTTAATAATAAGTTTAATATTTAACTTTTAATTTTAATTTGTGTATTTATAAAGAGAGTTACAATATATTTTTTGGGGTTTTTACTTGAAAATGAGTTACTTGAATAGTGTTTCAAATTATTGATACACCATTTGATATATATTAAATTCAATAGAAGTTGTTTTTCTAAAATCAATTTTGTCAATAATTCAATAAAATATAAGAATTATTTTTTATTTTTTAATTTATCATTTTATAAGTTTATTTCTCAAAATATTTATAGAAAAAAAATCAGAATTTACACATGTATGTGGTATTTATATTTAAATTTTACTGATTTTTTTTAAAATAATGTAATATATTTATATTTAAATTTTACTATTTTTTTTTAAAATAATGTAATATTTAAGATATAAGATAATGTAATTTCTAATATTAAAATAATGTGATTTTTAATTAAATTTAAATTAAATTTTTATATAAATATATTGTTATTACTAATTTTAATGATAGAAAATTATTTTAAATAAATATTTTTTTCCTAATATTATCAACAATAATGTAGTAAAGTGATAACTTATTCATGGTTCAATAATACTAAATGGTAACTTAATATTAATATTATCAATAATAATGTAATAAAGTAATAACTTAATTTTAAATTAAAGTTGTTATTTTATGAAAGTATTTATAATTATATCTATATCATTAGAAGAAGAAAATTAATCATTTATTTGAAAATAAGTTTAAAAAAACTACAATTTTTTGTATTTAAATTAATGTTTATATTTTTTAATGTAATCTCATTCTTTATATATATATATATATAAACAATGTGATTTTTTTTAATTATTTAAAAATAATTCTATTATTCAAATGTTTTGTACAACTATATTTTTAAACTAAAATCAAGTAAAAATAGTCCAATTAATATGATCCCAAATAAAATGTCATAGCTATTTAACAAAGTTTTGTTAAATAGCTAAGATATAGTCACCAAAGTTAACAAAAGTTAATCGTGCTCAACCAAAGTCTCCCATGGTCCGCCATGGTGGACCAAAGTCAACCATGTTCAATTATGTTCAACCATAGTTGACCATGGTCAACCATATTCAACCAAAGCCAACGAAAATTCAACCATGGTCTACCAAATTCAATCATAGTTGACCATGGTCAACCAAAGTCAACGAAAGGTTAACCAAAGTTAACTAGCATCAACCATGGTAAACTAAAGGGAAACCAAAGTCTACTAACATCAACCATGGTAAACTAAAGTTAACCAAATTGAGCCATGGTCATCTACACTTAAATATGATTAACCAAAGTCAACCGTGGTCAACCAAAAGTCACCAATAGTCAACATTAATAAGCCAAAGTCAACTAAAGGTCGACTAAATTCAACTAACATAAACCATGATAAACCAAAGTCAACTATAGTCAACCATGCTCAACCATGTCAACTAAATTCAACCATGGTCAATTGAAGGGACCCATGGTCAACCATGAATAACCATGGCCATCCATGAACAACCATGGTAAACCATGAACAACAATGGTCAACCATGAACAACCATGGTTAACCAACTAAGGTCAACCATAGTCAACCATATTAAAAAAGGGTCAACCATAGTTGGTTAAGCATGGTGAAGGAGAGGGTCAACCATGAACTACCATAGTTAAACAGTGAACAATCACACGATACTTATAACAACCATAACCAACCATAGCCAGCCATGAACAACCACCATCAATAATAGTCAATCATGAATAAACATACCACCATCAATAATTGTTGATAATCAATTATAGTCGACAATTGTGAAGCATGGTCAACCAAAATCAACCATGTGGTTAACCATAATCACCATATTCAACCATGGTAAGCTAAAGTCAACCATGGACAACCAAAGTCAGCGATGATCAACCGAGTTCAACCAAAAGTGAACCAAAGTCAACCACAGTAAATCAAACTCAACAATATTCAACTAAAGTCACCAAATTCAACCAAAAGTCAACCATGATTAACGAAAGTCAACTAAATATTAACCAAATCCACCTAATGTCAACCGTGGTAGACCAAAGTCAACTATAGTTAACCATCCCCAACCATAGTCAACCAAAGTCAACTAGACTCAGCCATAGTCAACTATAGTTAACCATAACCAACTAAATTAAACCGTGGTCAACCAAAGATCAACCGTGGTTAATCAAAGTCAACCATGGTTAACCATAGTCGACCATGGTTAACCGTAATTAATGAAAGGTCTCCCATAGTCAACCATGGTCAACCATAATTAATGAAAAGTCAACCAAAGTCAACCATGGTAAACCAAAAGTCAACCAACTACAATCATGGTCAACCAATACATACCCTGGTCAATGAAAGTCAACCATGGTGAACCATAGTCAAGCATAATCAACCATGCACAACCATAGTTGACTATGGTTAACCATAGTCAACTAAAAGTCAGTTATGGTCAACCAAAGTCAACCCTGGTCAGTGGTAGTGAACCATGCTAATCCAAAGTCAATCAAAGCAAACCATGGTCATCCAAATTCAACCATGGTCAACCAAAGTTAACCATGGTCAACCAAAAGTAAACCAAAGTCAATTTTGGTTAACTGATGTCAACCATATTCAACCAAAGTCAAACATGGTCAACCATAGTTAACCAAATCCAGCCAAAAGTTAACCCTACTCAACTGAAGTGATCCATGGTCAACTATAATCAGCCTAAGTCAACCATCGTAAAGTAAAGTCAAACATGGTCAACCAAATGTCAACCATGGTCAACTGAAGTCAACCATGGTCAACTGAAGTCAACCATGGTCAACCAGAGAAACCATGGTCAACCATAGTCAACCATAATCAACCATGCTCGACCATAGTCAACCAAATTCAACCATATTCAACCAAAGTCAATAAATTCAACTAAAAGTAAACCATAATCAACGATGATAAAGCATTATTAACTAGAATTATACCAAAGTCAACCATGGTTAACTTTGGTCAGACAAAGTTAACATTAGCTAGCCAATGTCAACTTTGGTGAGGCATAGCCAACCAAAGTCAAACAAATTTAACCATGGTTAACCAAAGTCAACCATGGTTAACTATGGTCAACCATAGTCAACCAAACTGAAGCAAAGCCAGCCATAGTCATCCAAATTCAACTATGAATAGCCATAATCAACCAAAGTCAACCATGGTCAACTAAATTCAACCATGGTTAACTATGTTCAACCATGAACATCCATGGCCAACTAAAGTCAATCGTGAACATCCAAATTCAATGATGTTCAACCATGGTCAACTAGAGTCAACCACGATCAACCAAAGTCACCCATGGCAATTAAAGTCAACATAAGCCAACCATGAGTAACAAAAGTCAACCATGGTCAACCATTATTTACAATGGTACAACATAGTCAACCATGGACAACTAGAATCAACCATAATCAACCAATGGTTGGCCATGAACAACCAAAGTCAACCATGGTCAACCATTGTCAAACATAGTCAACCATGAGAAACTATGTTCAACCATAGCCAACCATGGTCAACTAAAGTCGGACCATGGTAAATCAAAGTCAACCATGGTCAACCAAAGTCACCCATGCTCAACCATGGCAAACCATAGGCAAGTCAACCAAATCCAATCATGGCTAAGCAAAGTCAACCATGAGAAACAAAACACAACGATGCTCAACCATGCTCAACAGAAAATCAGCCAACATCAACCATGGTAAACCAAATTCAACCATGGCAAACCAAAAGTCAACCATTATCATCCAAAATCAACCATGGTTACCAATGTCAACCATGGTCAACCATAAACAACCATAATCAATCATGCTCAACCATGACATCAACCATGGTAAACCAAAAGTCAACAATTATCATCCAAAGTCAACCATAGTTACCAATATCAACCATGGTCAACCATAAACAACCATAATCAATCATGCTCAACCATGGTTAACCAATCTCAAGCATGGTTAACCATAATGAGATACAAAGAGATGGTTGACTATGGTTGCCAATATTATTAATATTAATACTATTTTAAAATTTGTTATTTTGTAATAACTTAATAATAATTTACAATTTATTATTATTGTTATTATTATTTTACAATAACAATAATAATTATTATAATTAAATAATAATAATAGTAGTTATTATTATTATAAACAATAATAAAGAAGAAATTATAAATTATCATTATTATTAATATTATTCTTATTCTTATTATAATTATAATTATATGTATATGTATATTTTTAATTATAATGGATTAATTTTTTTTTATTTAAATATATATTATATTTTCTTATTTATAATAATAAAAATAAAAATAATAACAATCTTCTTATTTTTTTTTTATATATATATTTTAATATTTTATAGTAATAATAGAAATATTCTTATTCTCTTATTTTTCTTTTTTATTATTTTTTTATATTTTTATAAAATTATAATATATAAATGAAAATAAGAAATAATAATAAAAAATAATATTAATTAATAATTAATTATAATAAAAATAATTGCAATTAATATATTTATTAATTAAAATTATTATTAAAAAAAAAGCAAATATAATTATAAAAAAAAAAAAAAAAAAATTTAATGAGAATTGACAACTTTAATAATAATAATACTTTTTTTAATAACAATAAAAATAATAATAATGATATAAAAACATTATTATTATTACAAGAAGTTATGCCACATTGTATTGTTTATATGCACAATATAACAATAATAATTTTATTATTATTATTATTATATATTTACACAATAATAAATTTTATTATTATTATTCTTATTATTATATATTTCTATATTTGTTACTTCTTAATATTAATAATAATAATCATAATAATAGATGTTATTATTATTATTATAATTAAATAATTATTATTAAAAAATATTCAATTATTATTCTAAATTATTTATAATTTATTAAACATATAATTATAAACTAATTATTTGTATAAAATATTTAAAATTATATTTGTTAGTATTATTATTTATTAATTGCAATTATGAAAAACTATTTTTATAAATAAAAATATAATTTTAAAATAGCAACACTTATTATTATTAATATTTTCCCAACTATAATATTAATATTAAAAGTCATGAAATATACCCACGGGTTGACCGTCAACTAGCAAGCCATATTAATAATTAATATGGCTTATATACGCCGTTCGGCGTATATCAACCATGGCTACACATTTAAATAGGGTTGATATACGTCGAACGGCGTATATAAGCCATATTAATTATTAATATGGCTTGCTAGTATAGATGTGATACATACATGAAAATTTTGTTACAATATAACTCTAAATATATTAATAACCAACATAGATCAATCTTGACTCTGGCTCTATAATTAAGCACCAAGAGGGATCAAATCCCTTGAGGTGCAAATAATCTATAAACTCTCATTGATATTCCATTCGATCGGTTCATCACAACGGATCTTACAACTTAGTTCATTGTGTTAATTTAATTTCATAAAATACTTAATACAATGGAACTAAAAGAGAAAATATAACAAATAAGTACAAAATCGACATATTAACAGAAGATATACCATGGGAAAATGCATTGGGGGGGAAAACCCAGCCACAAATGAGGACTATGCCTTAAGCTCTTCATATCAAAATGCAAATAGAAAGGAAATGGTACTCTCTCTATAGTTACCTATGACTCTGCGGCCAAAATGGCTACTACAAGATCTCATATATCCTTTGTTCTTCTCTAACATGCACTCCCATGTTGTTGCACAATTATCGAACAATACAATACATCAAATGAATGAACCCTCTTCTGCTTCTAGCGGCCCAATATTTAGCATGGCCCGATAGTCGTCTAGGGTTAAGTTTAGGGTTTTGGCATGCCTCAACTCTCGATTAGGGCTAGGGTTTTGATCCTTCTAGAATGTTCTTGAAGGTCCACACATAACAAGATCCACATGTGTGAAAAATGAGAGGTGACGTGGAATCCACTTGATACCATGGTGGTCAATTGGATAGAACAATTTGCGGGAGGCATAAATTTTGCATACAGACTCTAATTAAGGCAATCTTTGGAGAATAAGAAATGTCTTGGAGTGTAGAATCACCTCAAGGACCATTGCAATAGTGATGGCTTTTTTTACCCCAAAAATTTCATTTAGACCCTCAAATAGGCCTCAGAAGGTTCTAGACCCCAAACATGCAAAATGAGTCATCCCATAAAATTGGCCCTATAAGCCAATTCATCCAATCTTTCGATCTTGAAAGCTCCAAGTAGATGATAAATTATATATTGATCCATTTCTAATCACACCTCCCCTTTTTGGGAGGATTTTGGTCCCCAAAAGCTTTTACCGAATGAGGTGAGAAAAAATTTCCTATACCTTCTCCTTGGAATACCATTTAGCCTTTCCTGGAAGTTGTCCTTTTAGCCCCACCTGCCAGAGTTCATACTTTCCCCTCTTAGTAGTTCTGGAATTCTTTTGCAACACGATCTCTATGCTAACTATTCCTGAGCTTCTGGTGCTAAGTCCTCTACAGAAGGTAAGACTTTCTCAGGTTCCTAATCCAACATGGAAGATTCATGTAGATTTTCAAATTTTCCACATTCACTACAGAGTAAAAGTGCACATGTATAGGGGTAGACTGAGCATGTAGGTATTATCTCTCACCTTATCTAATACCTCAAAAGGACCATACCTTAGATCCTTGATCTTCTTACAAGGACCCTATAGTATTTTCTTATTCAGGTGTAACCATACTCTGTCTCCCACCCTGAATGTTTTCTCAACCCTGTGTTGGTCATGTCTTGCCTTGCATTTTTCCCGTGATTTCATCAATGCCTCCTATACTTGTAAATAGATTTGCCTAATCTTATCAATGAAATTTTTATCTCTTACTACTTCATCGGTGGTGTCTTCCCTCACTCCCCCTTGTTGTCCATAAACAACATCTAGAGGTGAAGGTGGAAAGTATCCAAAAAACATTTCTTAAGGGGACTTCCCAATGGAAGTGTGGACTAATCTATTATAAGAGTGTTGTATGTAGATCACATTTTCATCCAAAGTATTCAAATACTTCTGACTGCAACCCCTCAAAATTTGTAACAAAGTATCACTGACTGCTTATGTCTATCCATTTGTCTATGGATGGAATGTTGTAGATCTCTTCAACTTAGTGTCCATCATTTCCCAAAGTGAAGTCCAAAATATACTAAGAAATCTGGTATCTTTGTCTAAGATGATGCTCCTTGATATCTCAACGTGCACCTAGACCTGTTCAAAGGACATGTTTGATATTGCTTTGTCTTATGATTGTCTTTTTACAAGGCATAACAATGCACATCTTGTTGAATATGTCAACTACCACAAATAAATATTTATGTCCCTTCCTAGTGGTTAGAGGACCACTCAAAAAATCCATGGATATCCTGTCCCATGGTCTCGTAGGAATAGGTAAGGGATGGTATAGACCTTGCTTCCTATTGTTGGGTTGGATTGTACAACAAAGTATGCATCCTCTGATAAATTGTGCTACATCTTCTTGCATTCTAGGCCAATAAACACACCTCTATAAGTTTGCAACTGTCTTCCCTACACCAAAATGACCTGGAACTTTGGATTTTTTTTCCACTCTAATGAGCTGCAATATCTCACCTTTAGAAACACAAAGCTTATCCAGCTTGTAGAGTAACTCACCATAGAGATGATAGTCATCATTCTTATCACTTTCTTCTACATGGAAATGGCCTTGGATTTGTTGAAATACCTCTTTGAAGTGCTCATCTTCTGTATACTCCTCCTTGTATGCATCATGGGTAAAAGGTCCCATGTGCATAAGAGTTTCCAAAGTCATAATATTGGTTGTAGGTGACCTTGAGAGCATGTTTGCCTACTTGTTTATACTTCCCTTAGTATACTTGATGATGAGATGGAATTGTTGTAAGAATCCCATCCACTTTGATGTCTGGTGTGTTGTAGCTTACTCTAGGCTTCCAAATACTGCAGTGGTTGATGATCAGTGTGAATGATGATCTCCTTTCCCATTAGATAGCGTCTTCCACTTATTAACAACTTGAACTAGGGAATAGAGTTCCTTATCATAGGTAGGGTATTTTAGGACCCCCCCATGAAACATTTCAGAATGATAACATATCTCCCTTCCTCCTTGCATCACAACCACTCCCATGGAATACCTACTTGCATTTGTCTCCAATTCAAAAGGATTTTTCAAATTAGGAAATGCAAGAACTAGTGCTTGATCGATCTTTCACTTGAGCTCTTCAAAGGATTTCTATTGATTCTTCCCCCATTGGAACCCCTTATTTTTGGCTATTATGGCATGGAGGGGTGCATCCACATCAAAAAAGGAAGCTATGAACTTATGAAGGTATTGTGTTTCCCCCCCAAAAATCATAATTTTAGTGACATTTGTAGGAGTAGGCCACTTAGTGATGGCCTGCATGTTTGCAGAATCAATCTTGAGTTCTCCTCCACCAATCACATACCCCAAATATACCAAGGACCATTGGGAGAACTCACATTTCTTCAAATTATCCAGCAACTGATGCTTTCTCAAAGTCTCTAACACCTGCTTGAGATGTGAGATGTGCTCTTCCCAGGTAGCACTATAAACTAGTATGTCATATTGATATACTATAACAAACGAATCTAAGAAAGAGTGTAATACATAATTCATCAAACACATAAATGTAGTGGGTGCATTGCATAAACTAAAGGACATTACTAACCATTCATATATCCCATTCCTAGTCTTGAAAGTGGTCTTTCAGGAGTTTTTTTCCTTCACTTGCACCTGGTGGTATCCTGATTTGAGATCCAACTTGGTGAAGTACTTGGCATGTTGCAGATGGTCCTACAGATCATCGATCCTGGGAAGAGGGTATTGATTCTTGAGTGTGATATTGTTCAAGGATTTGTAGTCTATGCACATCCTCCAAGTCCCATCCTTCTTGGGTACTATGATGATAGGTTACCCACAAGGTGAAGTGCTTGGTCAGATCATGCTTTGCTCCAACAACTGCTGCAACTACTTCTTCACTTGATCTGCTTCTATGATAAACTATCTATACAATCCTATGTTTGTCACTGGAGAATACGTCAATAACTATTTCTCGTGCTCCACATCCCTTTTAGAAGGTATCCTCTTAGGCTCCTGGAACACTTCTCTATATTCCCGCAAAAGGATTTTCAAATGTCATTTTTTATATTTGGTACATCCCTTTAGGGATGCCTTCACTTTTACATATTCACCTTCTTGTTGATTCTGTCTTAAGAAAAGAAATACAAACTTCCTAATTAAATTGATGAGTTTTTTCACTTGGTTTGTGCTTACTAGAGAGATATTTGATTTACCTATGTGCATGTTAATAATGACATATTTCTTGTCACTTATTTATCATTTTATCCATTTAAAAAAAAACAAATCACAATTAAAAAGGTTATAACCAATAACATATATATATATATATATATATAAAAGTTGTAGCTTGGGTAACATTGACATGCAAATATATATATACTTAAAAACATTGTGTATAAGAATGAACCTACATCCATCTCAACCATTTAAATTTTGATTTGTTCTTTTGTAAGACAGAAAAAATGATAAATAGGTGATAATTCATTATTTTGACACAATATTAAATCTTTTAGTGAATTTAAGTATAAATATTTATTTATTTTAATATAAAAAGTACTTTTATTTAATTTATTATATTGTTGATATCAACAATATATAGAATTAAAGTAAAGTAATAAACAAAATTATCATAAAATTATCAACAATATATAGAATCAAAATAAAATAATAAACAAAATTATCATAAAATATAATCTGATCAATTTGGAAGTTATTTTATATCATGATGACTCATCCAAATTTCATGGAGTCAACATGGTAAGTATAGTCAATGATGGTAAATAAATTCAACCATGGTAAATAAAGACAACCGTGGTAAACCGTAGTCAACTATGGTTCATTAAGGTCAACCATGGTTAATCAAAGTCAAACATGGTTAACCAAAGGATGATTATGTAATATAACGACATTGATCATGGGTTGTGTCACATTATGATAATGACCAAGATGTGACACATTAAATTCAACCATCGTCAAATAAGATACAAACGTGCATAAGAAAAAAATTCAACCATGGTAAATAAAGTCAACTGTGGTTAAGCATAATCAAGGGTTATGTCGCATTTCCACCAACGAACAAGGTTCACTAAAGTCAACCATGGTTAACCAAAGTCAACCATGGTTCACTAAAGTTAACCATGGTTAACTATGGTCAAACTAAAGTCAACCATGGTTGACCAATGTTAAACATGGTTCAATAAAGTCAACCATGGTTGATTATGGTAAAAATAAAGTCAAACATGGTTAACCAAAGTCATCCATGGTTAACCAAAGTGTTTGGTATACATCAACACAACCCAAGATATGACGCATTAATAATGTGACATTTGACATTCATCTAGGGATACCATGGTTCATTAAAGTGTTTCATAAATTTCCACAAAACCTAATATGTGACACATTAACAATGTTACATTCGACGTTAATTAAGGGTTATGTCGCATTATGATGTTTATCAATGGTTATGTTACATTATGACATTGATCAAGGGTTATGTCATATTATGAAATTGATCAAGGGTTTTGTCGCATTGCGACAATGCTGAAGATGTTCAATGCATTAAAGTCAACCATCATCGAATAAGATACAAAACATGCACAAGCAAAAAAGTCAACCATGGTAAGAAAAGCCAACCATGTTTAAACATAGTTAACTATGGTTCATTAAAGTCAACCAAATTTAAACATGCTCCACTAAAGTCAACCATGGTTCACTATGGTAAAAGTAAAGTCAAACATGGTTAATCAAAGTTAGTCATGGTTTACTAAAGTGTCTAGTATATGTTGACACAACCAAATATGTGACACATTAAGAATGTGAGATTCGACATTCATCAAAGGGTTATGTTGCATTATGATGTGTATCAAGGGTTATTGATCCGTACGCGCCCAGGTGCATGATGGGGACAACAGTTCGACTGAATGAATCGGCAGAAGCATAAGAATAAGCAAAGCAGGAATACACTACGCACATACATATACACACACAGACAATATGCAGGAATGTGAATTGATCTTGATTCTTCTTTATTGCTTGTTGTCTATTACAATATTTTACATGCTTAAATAGAGTGCTGAGACGCTTGGGTTGTCTTCCTGTTACGTTCAGGTACAAGAGAAGTTAGAACAGTTTGAGAAGTTCAACCGTTATGGTTGACTGGAAGACAGAGAGACAATCTATTGTAGTTCGTCAGTTGGAAGTGTCGATGATGCATGTCGAAGTTGATGAACTTGTCAAAGTCATTGAACTTGTTGAATTCCATTAACTTGTTGAAGTCGAAGTTGATGTTGGAATCTGACAATAATGCCAACTGCTGGGTGGATCATACCTCCTTCCTTAAGAAAAAATGGTCCCCATTGTTTTCTCATACTGATGCGGAAAATTTTAGGTCAGTTTAGTAGCACGGTACCATTTTCCTTGTGCTGGGATCTGTCCGGCTTTGGCCACCTGAAACAAGGGAATTGTGTTCGTTCTTGTATGACGTACTCATCGTCCCACAATGGTGTCATAAGGAAGAGGCTCCTGAACATCTAGATGGATGTCTTCAGGTTCTACTGTCTACAAGTCGTTCTGTTCCAACAGTGGTGCATGGTATGGTAGAAGTAGATCCACATTAAATACTGGATGTAGACCTAGGAATGAAGGAATGTCGAGTTGGAAATCGTTTTCTCCAATCTGCTCAAGAATATTGTACAGACCATATCGCAAAGGCTTCAGCTTCTTATATGGAGTAGTGAAGCGATCCTTCTTGAGATGCAACCAAACCTGATCCCTAATTTGAAATGAATGAGGGATATGATGCTTATCGTGTCGGGCCTTAGATTTCGAATTAGCTTGTTGCAACATTTCCTATGCTTGTCTTTGGATGTCACAGATTTGATCTCAAAACTTCAATTCTTTGTCAACTTCTCATCGGTTATAGTCGGTATCATTCGACTGTGTCGAGGAACTAATCAAGTCAATAGGCGCTGAGGGTTGAAATCCATAACATATCTCAAATGGACTCTTTCTTGTCGATCTGTTCTGAGCACAATTGTAGTTGTGTTGTACATATGGAAGACTGTCATCCCATGTTCATTGATGCTTGTGGTTGTAGATACGGAGAAATTATACTACCAAGCGATTCACAACTTCCATATGTCCGTCTGTCTAAGGATGGAAAGATATCGATAAGGAAATTCTTGCGTCGAGCTATTGCTAGAGAGTCTTCCAAAATATGATAACAAATCTGGCATCTCTATCGGAAATAATGGTTTTCAGTAACCCATAATTTTTCAAGACATGTTCCAAGAAGAGATGAGTGGTCTGTTGCGTTATCATAGTCTTCTTGCATGGAATGAGAATGGTCATTTTGGAAAATCTGTTGACTTCTACTAAGATTGCGTCATGCTGATGTTTGGTAGTAGGATATCCCATCAAGTAGTCCATAGAAATAGATCCCCATGGTCGACTAGGAATTGGAAAAGGTGTGTACAATCCCTGTCGTCGATTAGGTGGTTTACCAATGGCACAAACCACGCATGATCGAATGTACTTGTTGATGTCATTTTTAAGTGAAGGCTAAAAGAAATACTTTTGGAGAATAGCAAGGGTCTTTGATACTCCAAAGCATCCCACAGTATTGTTGTAGTGCGCATCCCAAATGAGTTACTATCGATGATCACCTATTGGTACACAAAGCTGTCCAAGCTTGTATAGCAAGGTGTATTTCAGGAAATAGTTAGAGGTCGATGACTTGTCGGTCTGAAGTTGTCGATAGACTGATGAAAATTCGTTGTCATCTTGATACAATTGAGTCCAAGTGGTGGTGTCATAACCCTGCATACTCATAACTGTAAGAAGGAGAGTAATGGTTGGTCGACTGAGGTAATCGACAACGGCATTGGCTTTACCTTTTCGATACTTAATTACCAACTGAAATTGTTGCAGGTAATTAATCCACTTGATTTGTCGAGTTGTTTTTAACTTCGACTGGGACGAGGCAAATTGTAAATGCTTGTGGTCAGTGAGAATGACCGTCTCCTTTCCAAGGATATAATGTCTCCATTTCTTAAGAGCTTGCACAATGGTGTAAAGTTCCTTTTCATATGTCGAATATCTTCTAATAGTGTCGTTAAAAGTTTTGGAATGAAAAGCGGTTGGGTGACCAAACTGAGTGATCATTGTGCCCAAGGCATAGTCCGATGCGTCTGTCTCAATCTCAAAGGGATGATGCAAATCAGGTAACACAAGTACTAGTGTAGTACAAATCTTGTGTTTGAGCTATTCGAAATCTTCTTGTTGTGTCGATGTCCATTTGAAGACAATTTTTCATTTCTCTTGGTCAACTGATTCAAAGGCTAGGATATGTGACCGAAGCCAAGTATGAATTGTGGATAAAAATTTGCCAAACCAAGAAAACTTCTTAGTTCATGAATGCTTTGAGGAATGGGCCAATCTTTGAGGATTTTCACTTTGTCTGGATTGACATGAATTCCTGTAGATTCAATTACATACCCCAAGTATTTGATGTTGTTCATCGAAAAGGAACATTTGTCCATTTTCAAGAAGAGTCGATGTTGTCGAGGACTTGTTGAAATTGTCTGACATGTTCTTTCCATGATCGACTAAAAATCAATATATTGTCGAGATAGACAATGACCCATTTGCCGATGAAAGGTCGAAGAATGTTATCCATATACCGCATGAAGGTTGTAGGTGCATTGGTTAAGCCGAAAGGCATGACTAACCATTCAAACAATCCTTCCTTGGTCTTGAAAGCAATTTTCCATACATCTGCAGGCTCGATTAGAATCTGATGGTATCTCGACTTGAGGTCGAGCTTAGTAAATAATTTAGCACATTTTAGACAGTTGATGAGCTCTTCTATCCGCGGTAGAGGGTATCTATTCTTTACCGAAATTTTTTTGAGGGATCGGTAGTCGATGCACATGTGCCAAGTCCCGTATTTCTTTGGAATGAGGACGTTTGGACTTCCAAAAGGAGAGGAGTTGGGTCAGATATGACCTTTTTTGATCAAATCTTGAATTTGTCTATGAATCTCTTCATTTTCGATAATAGATCTTCTGTAAACAGATGCATTAGGTAATGAAGAATGAGGAGCAAGTTCAATAGAGTGTTTTACCTAACAATGTAGAGGTACTCCGTCTAGCTCTTGGAATAGGTTTCGGTACTTATCAAGAATATTTCAATCTGCTGCTTCTATTGGGAGTTGCACTGGTCAGTGAGTCGACTGGTTGCTGTAGTCTTCCTAGAATGTTGCGGCTTGATCATGATTAATTCTAACTTATGAGCATGGTTTATGAGATTATTCGTTTGTTTAGCAGATATTATTGCAACCGTTGGTGTAGGTCATCGTTCTTGTATACCATACCATTGGCTTCGAATTTTGAAAATCACCTTCTGATGTCGTGATTGGTAACTTCCATGTCGATCCCATAGGTAAGGTTTCCCAAACAAGGCGTCGGCTATGGAGAGTGGTGCCACATCGCATATTACTTCATCTTAAAAAGGATTAATGAAGTAGGTGATTTTGCATTGTCAGGTGATCCTTAGTTCCTCTCCATCCTTCATACAACCGATGTTGTAAGGTTGTGGATGTGGGGTGGTAACAAGACCTAGTTTCTTCACAAGATCTTCAGAAACAAAGTTCTTCTTGCTACCATTATCCACATTCAGATGTAATGGATTGTTTTGAGCCCATATCTATGTATGGAATAGGTGCTCTCGTTCCTCCTCGTTGACGATAGTCGAGGCTGCTAGAGTGGTCGATGTTGATGTCAAAAGGGTCATTGCTTCTGGGTCAGATTATACTAGCGTTTTGTTGAACAATTTGGATGTCGACACTTTTCTAAAAATGTATTATGATCTTTGCATGAAGACGTATCGTGCCATGTTGAATTGTGGTAATCACACCATTTCCCGGTAGGGATTTGTTTTCTACGTTTCCTTTTGTCTTTCTAAGAATGATTTTTTCCATGATATCACTTTGGCTGATTTGGCTGAGAATATCTTAACTTGTCGAAGTCGGCTAGTGCCTTCTTGTTGGGTGGTTGTTCTGTCAGCTTGCTCGCAAAGTGTGCTTTTCATTTATGTTTGGATTCAAGCATAGTGTCATAGTGGAATGCATCCGTGAGCGTATTGAAACATTCCACAAGTATGCAATCAAAACATCAATATTTAAAATGCCATAAGGAATATGAAAATGCGTGATGCAAAATATTTATTATCAGAAGACTCTTAAGTGTAACCATTCTAACTAACCGTTAACCTAACCCTTGTCCCTTATTTGACTACTCAAACTTGGACTATTTCTTGTAAAAAAACATTAGTGCAGTTGAAGCTTCTTCTTGGATGTTGATCTTTCAAGCAAGATATTTTCTTATTCATATAAATAGGCATGTTCAAAACTAGAAATAATAATAGTTGTACCAATTATTATTAAAGAATTGAGATTCATAGATAAATTTACTTCCAACTAAGGCTATAGGACAAAAAGTTTCCCAAAATTTGGAGACATGCAATTTAATGAGAAAAAGTTTGTTGAAAAGAATAAATATGTTTATGATTTTTGGATGCAGATATTGGACAAAAGAATAATGGAAAGAGATTTATTCAATTTTATTTACCATTAGTATGCATCCCAAAAAAGACAGGTTCCTGCAACTTTATTGAAATGAACTATTGTTCACAAAAGCACATGGGGAAAAACATTGTATCCTACAAATTAACTTGAATGAAAAACGAATACCAGACTCTTCAAGGGGAAGTACATACAACATTGGAACATGAAAAATACCTTCAGAATAGCTCCATAAGTGTAAATAAAAGCTCATTATGGACATGATGGAGGTAAAATTCTATTTGTTTATCCATTCATAAAATCATGCATTTGCAAACATGAACATAAACCCCACATGTACTCAAAATCATGATCACTAAAAGCAATCAAGCTTTCCGTATATAAAATACACATTAATAGGCCATGATTCAACTCCAAAAATTGAAATCGTTTTTGAAGGTTGTCACTGTCAAGTATGATTTGAGTGAATTCCCATAGCTTCTAGACAGGTTAAACTTGAAACTAGATTTGAGTGGAAGCATGCCAATAGAGATATCAACAACAGTGTTGTTAAAACACGAAATCTAGAAAACAAAGGAATGGAATATTGGGTAAATAAATCTAGACACTAACAATAATATGATAGGAAAATATGTAACAATTGTCATTAAAGATGGAACTTTTAGGGAAAAGAGACATTACATTTTCATAATCCATATGTCGGAGCTACTAGATTTCCTGAAGAGTTCACTTTGCATCTATGTGATTGGAAAACACATTGGCTATCCTCTTAATGGAAATTTGTTCTGTTGTCTCCAATTTCATTGCAGAGCTAAAACAAAAAAAAGGACAATTTTCATAAACATTAACAACTACTTACATCTTCCACATCAACTTTCTAGTGTTAATCATAAAAGAACAATCATTAAAATTGATTCAAATATAGTTGTTTCATAACCTTAAATAGCACAAAAATAAAAAATACCCAAGAAATATATAAACCTCAAAAATAAAAGCAATGACTCAATTCTTGGGATGGGTAATTTATTCCCATTCTAGAACACCTTTATCAAATGGCAGATAAAGAGCAGTAACCTTCTTGACACCTCGACTAGTTATTTGTTTTCACTTGTATGTAACTTCAATTGGGGTTTTTTGTCCCTATGTTTGGTTTTCATCAACCATACTGTCTGTGAGTGCAAACTTAAACTCAAGCAAGATGACATCCCCAACCAATTCACAAACTAATTAAACTTAAGGCATCTGAATTACACTCTAACATGCATGTCTCTTATACTTAAAAAATCAAGCAGTATGAGGTTTTATGAGTAAACCTATTAGAAAATGGAAAATGTGGAAAAAAATAAGCAAGAAGAAGGGATATTGGCAGCGATCAAAACATGGCAATCTTAGTTGAAATGCCTCCATTTCCATTCACAAACAACCACCTCCGATTTGCAACAACAAAGCAATTATAGTCACATGATATTGCGTGGTATATACATTTGGAAAAAAAATTATATCATAGCCAACTATATGAGCATGCAAAAGACCAATGAACTCATAAATTGATTTCATTTACAGGCATTGACCCAATGCTTCAAATCTGGGCTAGGAGCACGTCCATAATGCTAATGCTCAAGTTTTTACAGCTTTGAGACAAGCATGCATATTTATAAGATAATATAATATGCATCTATATATCCCTAAAATATTGAAAAAAGTGCTCCCAATGTAAAGAAAAATTCCCAAAATATAATTTAGTAATTATTTTGCATTTTAGACCTACGAAGATAAAATAAATGAAAGAAAAAAGAGAAAACTTAATTTTCATAATTATTTAACAACTATAGACATCTTCCACCTCAACTTGCTAGTATAGTATTAACCCCACATAACAAAATCATTATATTCTACACAAATTAATACACAAATATTTCACAAAACAACAATTTTGAGCATGTTTGATCCCTCTTGAAAGTAAGAAATGAAGTGCTGGAAAGAACCTAGGCATATTTCATCCTGATAAACAACCTTGTGGGAATTCTTACACCTCCTTTTCAGCAGTAAAAAAGTAAATAAGCATTTCTAGGCAGTAGTTGGACATTCCTATGCAGGGTTCTAACTTCTAACCTCTAAAGGTAAACAAGCATGATCCT
This sequence comes from Larix kaempferi, assembly GCA_027924585.1. Lineage (NCBI taxonomy): Eukaryota > Viridiplantae > Streptophyta > Pinopsida > Pinales > Pinaceae > Larix > Larix kaempferi. The sequence continues at coordinate 702,322 of BSBM01001649.1, read as the reverse complement.
TTGCAATTATGGGCTCGTTTGTGAATAGAAGCAATAGTTAAGGGTAGTTCTCGACCCTCAAATTTGAAATTTGAGTCGATTTTGGTCACCTCTGGGCACTTAAACAGTGGTGAAAATGATCATTTAACAAATCTAGGTGGGATTGACCATGAAAGGGGCACTTTTGAGAATCTAACTAGTAGTGAACAACCCCAATGTGTGAGCTCTAAGTTTGAAAGGGGAATATCTATGGTGGATTAGCAATTTTGGCTAAGAAATTAGGTTTGTTTGCAAATATTTGCATCAAAATCCAATTCTGGCAATTTGTTTTATTTTTGAATACTTTGACCCCAAACAATAGTGAAAATTGACCCTAGAACAAATATGGGTAGTTTGGGAGTGAATTTGATGCAAGAAACATTGTGAATCAGTCATCCCTGTGCACCTTTCCACCACCAAACATGCCTATATTTGAATATGGGAGAAATTGAAGGGTTAAAAGAAAATTATGGGCATACTGTAGCCCTAAAAAGGTAATGAACAATAACAAAAAACATGCTTTGGTGAAATCTAGGCATAATGATATCCCTAAACCATGAAATATGGACATATATTGGGAAAGTTGTGAGCATTGTTTGATCTCATACAACAAGTTGTAGCCTCTCCTGAGCCTTCCTCAACCCAAAAATAGTCCTGAAGCTGAGTACTTTTGGCATCCTAAAATCATTAGAAAGTGAATTTTCCTCAAGTATGGGCATGGAAGGAGTCTCCATCTCTGATTTTGAGCACATTTTGAGTGGGTTTCTCATAACAGCAGTCAAAATCACCCATCACTTGGGCCTATATCAACAATTGGAAGGTCTTTTACATAGTTCATAACCTATTTTATGAAGGACATTTTTTTGTATTTGAAGGTTGTTTTATAGTGATGTTTTTGAACTTGGGTGGCATCTAGGGATTTCTATGCATGCATTGTCGACATTTTATTCTGAAGAGATATTCCCTGGATGTTAAGAGTGAGAAGACAACAGAAAGAGACACTCCACAAAACAAACATTACATTAGAATAATATGTCAAATTTATAATGAATACTATGCAAGCTTTGCAAGAAAATAATTAAGTTAACTACAGTTGAAGAAGATGTATAAGTTCAATATTTAACTGTAATTTATGCATGCATTCCATATAGTCATGGGAATAAATTGTCTGGCCATTGATGAAGCAGCTATGTACAGACCAATGACATGTTTTACTTAAAAAAGAGTACACATTCAACAAGTTTTATATCAAAAATTTATTTTGTAACAAGTTTTATATCAGAAATATATTTTGCAACAAGAAACAAAAAAATCAATTGAGTAAATCACGTTATACATATTTACATGATGTCTTTCAATTGGATCTATCAGATGTGTTTGTGGGATGGTGTGTTACCTTGCCAACCCAGGATCTATTCCTGTACATGATATGTTGAACTCATAACGATAATATTGTTGTATTAACTTTGAGCCCTGTTGTTGACTTGTAACCTAGAAAAATAGAAAAATATAATGTCTATTTTACAATATTGTAATAAGGTGATTATGATATAATAATACAATCTCCAACTTCTATATAAATATGTCTACGCCACATGTGATTGAAATCAATGAATATACATCATTGACTCTTCCGTTACATATCTGCTCACAAGTGTTGGTCTGGAGTAATCCAGGTTTGGCATAAACATAGATAACTTCATAAACTGAGATAACTTCAAAAACTATAGCAATGTTCAACATATGAAAGGAAAGTTCTAATTTACAATTTGATCTTTAATTAAAAAGGGACTAACTAATTTGATACTCCTGCTTTGTAATGACATCATTTACTCAACACTCACATTGACCTAGTTTTGAGTCGGACATTAATAAGATTATCTCATATTATCTTATGTTATCTCCAACTTGTCGGTTTGTTGTATAACTTCCACTTAACAGAAGGACACATTAAATAAACTAGGGAACTAGAATTTAGGAGAGTTGAAAGATGTTGAGCTTACTTCCACACCAAGGGAAGTAATTCAAAATCAATCACACTTGCATTACATATGAAAAAAAACCCTAACATTCAAATTTTAACTATGATAATAGTTCATCTATAGTTTACTCTCTCGAATATCTCTTTCTTGTATCAACCTTTCTATAAAATTGCTCATAACAACTATTTTCTCATGAAAACACATATAAAACAAATTTCTTTTAAATGAGAAATATGTTAGTGCAAAAATAGAGGGGAAAACACTTGTAAAGATAAACAGCTTATCAGATGGCACAAGAGCCTTCCAAAGGGTTGTATAAAAGCAATATTGATATGTAGGGCCATATGTTTCCGAATTGGGAGTGGAAGTCCAGGAAATAGATTCATCAATATGAATTTGAAAAGGTATACTCCCTTCTCCACCAGAAGCAGGTTTTGTCCCCTTTTATCAATTCCCTTTTGATCCCGAGGACAGGTGGATTTGTAGACTATAGTGTGTTTGGTCTCTGTTGACATAGTTCTGTCGATAGGGGTTCACTTTGCACTACTGTCAACAAACACCAACCAAACACCCTTAAGCATTGACCCAGAAAGGTTTTACCCTTTCTAGCAACACCCGTGGAGTGAGTGAAGTCTCACCCGAGATGATTAAGGGGACTACAGGAACCAGGTTTCCACAGTGGGGGTAGGACATGCATCTATTCTCACTCTATCGCTATAGAAACAAGAGATTACCTTCACATTGTGCTTAACAGTTCACACATTTATCATTCGCATTATTAATGTGTAGTTAACATTCGCACCAACATTGTATAACTGGAAGATGCATCAACAGAAATTATGTAGCAACATAACTTAGTCATAACACATTATCTGGGTCGCATTCATCATTCAATATAAACATAAACACAAGAAAGTGACATCATGATTCAACATAAACAGGGACATATCCAAACATCTTCATGCATTAACTCATCAAAACATGCGGTACAACCTTGCATTGACAGTTCCAGACAAATTATCTCGGATCCATACAAAACTTGTTGAAGGAAGAGTAAAACATTACACAATTCATCCACTTTTCACTTGATCAACTAATACCCCTCAGGATTACAATCATAGTCCTATTTATAGCCAACTAAGGTAGTTACAAAACGGTCCAAATGAACCATTCTAACTAACTAAACTAATCTTGTGCTTTCGTCTGCTCCTTGTTCTCCGCAAATAGTCCTTTCTTCTGTGGATGGTCCTTCTCGTCATTGTCAGATTCCGCACTTCATGCAATCTAATACTATGCCAACAGTCCCCCAACATAAACTTGTGGCTCTCCCTCGAGCCACCTTAGCTGGACACCTCTAGTGCATTTACTTGGGACCTGAAATCATCTTATGCAACTTTGATCCAGTCGACAGCCTCTTTTGTCGATACTTTGAATGTTGCATAGTCTACTACCTGTTGTTCCGTTGGGTGCTCTCCATTCATCTGTTGCGCCTTTTCCATATCTTGCTTGACCTATGCCATTCCTACCATTGCCTGCATCGTTAAGTGTTCTGCCTTTGTTTTCAATTCATCTAGGTGCATAGTCCTTCTTAGCTTCCTTTCACGTTCCTTAGTTACTCGATGCTCAAGTTCCTTCATTCCCTAGCCTTTGTCATTTGCATGAGTAGGGGCATCACCTTGAGTGATCTATTCAGTGTTTCCAGTTGTGTTTCTTCCTGGGTGAGTTGCGTGTTGAGCTGGTGCAATTGCTCGTCTTGTACTAAGATTCCCCAAAACTCTGTAACCTCTTCAAATATTTTATGGGCCACCTTTTCCATCTTTGTGATCTCCATCATATCCTCTTCTATCGCATCTTGTCTGCCCTAAATATGCTCTAGTGGTGTGCTGGGTACCACCCTTGCCTGCAGCATCTCATTCTCTTTCCGCAGATCGGCGATAACTACACCTAACAAGATGGATTTTGCTTCTGGTAGGATATCCTGATCTACTTAGTGGGATTCCTCGCATGCCTTGGATATCTCCTTCTCCAACCGCTCTCAATCCTCCATGGCTTTCACTTTTTCATCTAGAGTTTGTGCTTTCTCTATCTCACTGTTGCGTGCCTACTGTTTATATCTCACCTTGTGATCATGTATTGCAGCCTCGCGGTCGTTGATTTCTGTGCTTGCTGCGATTTGAATTCCTTGTAGTGACAACATCGATAGTATATTGAAATTTACCATGACTGAATCATGCTTTCTTATTTCCACATCCAACCCTTCATCACCTGTCGACATTGCATTCAAAAAAAATTGTACTATCCTTGGGTGTGTGCCGATCTATACCTTGACCCTTTTTGTTGAAAAACTTAGTGGGACTTCCCCATGTGGTACCCTTGTTTGTAAGACTGCATTTGTTAGTGTGGATAGCAGTTGGTTCACCTGGTGAAAGTATTCTATTGCATGATGTGTAAATTTTGCACAATTTTCTTCTACAACCGCTATTATTTTCTCCAGGATCTTGTTAACTTGCTCCTCTAGAATACCACCACTTGGGATTCCTTTGCTATGTCCCATCCTATGCTTTGTCCTCGTTTCTTCACACTGTGCCTCTAGTTCGAAATCCGTCGAGGTGGCTTATGAGGCTCCATCATGACTAGATGTCCACGACTGTTCTTTTGCAAAATAGCCTTCTCCTGTGCCCTCTTGGCAACTAGATGAGTCCTTTTCTTCCACTGGTAGCTTTGGTCAAGTTGTTGACTTTCCATTCTCTAAATTTGATAGTTCCAACTCTGCAGCTGGAACTTTCCATTTTGCTGGCCATCCTTCGATGATGGCATCCAATTCCTCCTCGGTGAGCTTGTACTATGTTGGCAGCCACTGCCGATGCTTGTCTTCCCATGCTTGAATGTAAATTGTTTGGGATTCGATCGATAACCTTGCAATCATTCGATACATCCTTGCTACTTGATTGATTATCTGCGGTATTGCTTGCGCATCTATTTGCATCATGTCTAGGAATAGATAGAATTGCATGATGTTGAATGCTTGCCGCTCTTTGTCAGTTGTAGCCCATAAGTTATGGTACCACGCACCTTCTTGTCTCCTGGATTCTACTATTTCCATGCCTTGATAGTGCTATGGATCCCTCCATCCTACTAGTGCGACCAACATCAAGAGCCATGAATATGTGAATGATTTACCCTTCTCCTACGCATCAAGGGCATCCTCCATTAATTGATTTAGCAGGAATTGTGACTAGTTCATTTGCACTCCTGTGACACATTGTTATGTGTAGGCAATGATGCCCGAAGTGCATTCTTTCGGCCTGTTCTTCCACACCACCTTAACTTCTAATATCTCTGCTGCAACCCTGACAACTTGGTTCTTGATCATTTCAATGAGGTATCCTTGGGAGTTTTTCTCCACTCTATAATTCATCTTCAACCGCACAACGAGATTTTTGTCATTGTCCTTTCCTCGAAAAAACTGGGAAGGGTCTTCTCCATCCTTGGGTAGTCCAGTGATTCTTGCGATCAGGTCGACTGTGATCATAATCTTTTCATGTAGCCATAGGTATCCGCCATGAAAACAGGCTAATAACTGCTTGACGCACACATTTACCTACACCAATATCCCAAAGTGCGGTATTTGGTTGAGGCCTAGTAACCCTGATTACTCCAATCCCAACGCCCACTCCATAGGTTTCTTCGTGATTGGGCCTCCTTCTCCATGCGAAACATTGACGTATGTGTCTTCTATGCATTCAGGGGAGTTTGTGAGGTCATGGTCGCTATATTGTAGCTTCTGCAAGTTGTTCACAATATTCCTGTCCCGAGGAACTCGTTTCAGTAACAGCGACATCTTAATTACGTATCATGCATTCTTGCTCAGTCGAATCATTGGTGTCCCTTCCTTTCTTGGCGGTACATACCCTAGTATTGTTGGGTCATGGTTCCCTCCTTGAGAGTTTGTTTCCTTTTGAGCAGTGCCCAAAGTTCCTGCTTCTCCTTCTGCAAGTCGCGCTGAGTTTTGGGTCCCTCTATTCTACTCTCGGCTGGTGTCTGCAGGCTGGTTGGCACTCCACTTATTTCTGAATGATATTCTGGACATGATATCTAGTTGCTCCTGCATGATCGACGTTGGCTGTGGTCGCTCGGTACTAGTGCTTGAAATGTAAACTTCCATGTGCTATATTGCAGGGTCTTGCTTAACACACAATTTATTGATCTGTCCCCTTTCCCTATATTTATAGCGTTGATTTGCCGCGTTCTATCCATTTTACCAATTTTGGATAATGATTACCAAATCCAGCGTTAATCTACCAAGTCCACCACATGCATTAGGTATTAATTGTACCGTTTTTTTTCATTTTCACCACCTTCCACCGTGGCTTAACTGCTACATTTATGACTGGATTTGACCCTTTCGCATTGTGGAAGCCATTGAAATGCCGAATATTTCTGCTTCTTTTGTAGTCTGTGATTATTTCGTCGACATGTATTGAACCTTATTGCTTCCGCTGATTTTTTTTTTTTTAACTTGACAGGGATGTAGTCGATTTTGCGGCGCCAGTCCTTCACTGGAGTCACTCTAGTTCAGCTTTTTCGCACTCCTTGGACCTTGGATTCAACTGATAAGGTTGCTACTTTACTGGATTTTCATAAGGTTTTAGTGCGATCTTCATCTCGCCTAGGTCCCCAGAAATGCCTTTCATCTTCGAAAATTTCATCGGGAACAAGTCCCAAAACTTGTGTAATAGGTTAGTCATCTTGGCAATGGTCGAGTCGTCCCAATAATCTCTAATGCTTATGAACTTGGGATTCTCTTCTGACCCAATGTTCACTTTCTTGATTCGCAATGGCTGCAAAAACTTGTTGAAAGGCATATCTGGTGCTTCAACATTATCGTTTCCTTTTGACTCTGGTATATACGTAGCCCGTGGATCATCCTGGTCATCCGGTTCTCCTATTATGTTGTAGCATTCCATCAACATTTTTGGTGTCGCAGTCCACTGAAGTCCCATAGGTTTTTATGTTGGAACTGCTTCGAGTAATTTCTCTTGGAATTCCTGTAATGCGCTGTGGGTGAAGGGGTTTTTGTCGGAGAAACTGAAAGTTTGGCTAAATCCAATATTCAGCTCTTCCCATGTGGTTGCTCCGCGTCACAGCTCTATTGCGATATACCAACTTCAAGGTACTTCATCCAATGTGTGAATGAATGCTTGGACCCATTCCTATTTTGATCTTGTTCCACATTTGTTTTGACATTCATTCAAATGCTCCTTTGGATCTCCTTTTCCATTGTACTTCCTTCCACAGTATCCTCTAGTGTCTCCAAACCTAACCTCCATTAGGTGTTGACATAATGGCCAATTTGTTATTGTTGACTTGTGCGTCGCCCACCATCACACTGGTGTAGCCTTCAGGGCTTCCTCCAAGGCCAGTAATCATTGTGGTTCTGCCACTTTCTCTTCAAACTCAGTGATAAATGTAGTCAATTTGAGAAACCCCTTATATTTTGGTAATTCGCACACTTCTGTAGCTACCCATCTCATCGATTGGGTGATCCGAATCTAACTACACCGAATTAATGCTACACCATCCTAATCCTCCATCTACAGTAGGATTGATGTAGTCTTCTGATATGTTATAGAGACTGTCCCATCCTTCAATAAATTCATCCTTCGTCGGCTCAACATATCTCTTCCCTTTTGCTGGATAGAGAGGTGTGACTACCCCCATCTCGCGATTTTCGAATGACATGGTTATTTTCTTGAAGTTGATGATGGCTTGATTCTCCATCGCCTAGTATATCCCTAACAAAACTTTATAGGGGCTTGTGTTTTCGACAATCTCTATCACATCAAAGTCTGCGTATGTTTTGAGTTCTTCTATCTCAACTGGGACCTAGCATAAGTGACCAATCAGGGTGACCTTACTCTAATTTTCTAGTCATAGTTGTACCAAGGACCAGGCCAACTATGGTTTCCCCATCGTCCCCCAGGTCTGTTTTGTCAGAATGTTTACATCTGATCCCAGGTCTAAGATAATGGAGTCGACATCAAATGCTCCAATTTGCGTGTACATCCTCATTTCTCTTCCTATCTTCCTCTTATGTATTTGATTGACCGTACGATCTTGTTGTGCACCCTCCTATCGATGCAACAGACTAGAAATCTCTGCCAATGCATCTTGATCCTTTAACAAATCCAGGAAGCTCTCTAGAAAGGCACTTAAGGTGTTAGTCTTTTTCTATGAATTCATCGTGTCGAATGTCGGTGGCATGTCATAGGTGAATTCTTTCCGGTGAAGAGCTGGCTGCCTCATCTGTCGCATTACCTCCTGTTCTTTCAAGAAAATATCCCTTTCTGCTTCCACATCGAATGTGACTTGTTTTCTCACTGTTGGTCAAACGCCTGACTTTGGCCTATCTTCTCTTGTCGCAGCTCGTCCTTGGGTCACTAATCCAACAGTCGCAGTTTGAATTCTTACCTCTACTGATATCTTATCTACCATTGGTGGCAGATTCTGGTTCTAATTTGGCGGAGGTGGGGGTAGGTTCTTAGTTTTCCACTTCGCAATAATCCGAGGAGAGTCCTCAACACCATGGTCCGCAACGTTGCAGTAAGTGCACTGAGGGGTTGGATTCGGGAAATCCCTCTGGTAATGCCCCTACTCACCACAATTGTAACATATGATTGGCCCTCGCCTCACCCAAAAGATCCTCCTCGGCCAACACCAATACCTCTACCTCTGCATAACCCTCCTCGCAGTGCCCCATATGGCAGGTACTACAGTTGACCATACTGTGGTTGTGGATATTGCGGTTGACCGCACTGCATTATTGATATTTCGGTTGACCATACTGGGATTGATCATACTGTGATTGCGGATTATAGTGAGGCTGCTGCTGATTGTACTGTTGTTGCTGCTGTACCGGCAGTTTCTCCTCTCCCTTCATGAAAAATGTATCCGCAGTCCTTTCTTGGAGTAGGTCATAAGCCCTGCAATAATTTTCTTCATGGCCAACCGATCGATAGAATTTGCAATACAAATTAACTGGATTTGACACCATCTTCTGTAGGTACACGCATTCTTCTGGTCATTGTCCTCTCGTCTAATATATCTGATACCAATGAAGTCCTCCCTGACTGAGGGGATTCGGTGCACCCGATTGTAAATACTCTCAAAATTCTGGGAAATGATCCTTGTGATGTCCTTCTGTTTTCCATCTACTGCACCATATATATTCACGGACTTCTTTCCCCTTCTTAATATCTTGTAGCTAGATAGTCAAGTTTTCCAACTGTGCTTGTATCTGATGCATTCCCTACGCCTGTTTCGCCGATCGATTAATCCTCCAACTTCATTGCAATTTCCAACGCTTCTACTTGAGTCACTACCTTATGTTGCATCAGCGACCCACGAATGTGTGGCACCAATCCTGCAATGAACCACTCTTTGTGCTACATGTCGCTCATCCTGAAACTTACCTTTTCCATTAGCATTTTATATCGCTGGTCAAATTCCCACACTGATTCATTTGGAAACTGCTTGATTTCCTTCATCTCCGTGATGTACTATGACTTAGACTTTGGTTTTCTAAATTCATCAATTAGTCCCACCATGGTCTGTTGCATTGTTTTATCTGGAGTTCCTGTCGGTACCTTAGTAAATTTCATAAACCAGTCTAGCACAGGACCCCTAAAGGTCGTCGCCAATTGTCCCTTTTTGATATCTTTGTCCTGGACATGCTTCACAGTCCATACCGCTTCACACAAAAACCAATACTGTTCGGGATCCTTAGGCCCGTTACCCTGGAAAATTGGCATTTTTACGTCGTCACCTGCCATTCTTGCACTCCTACTGTTATTATTTACTTATCCTCTACTCTTACCGTTATTCTGACACGTAGGGCAGCCCTGCGAATAACTTGTATTTCTTCCTACAAAGTTCTAAGTAGTGTGCACAGTTGAGGGTATGTTGTAGCTTAGGGTTTGTCCCTCTTCGGATTCTGGGGTAGCCTGGTCACCTTCTTCATCGCAATAAGGTTGCTTCATCCATTGTGGTCCTATTTCACAGTTTTCCATTCCAGCTGCCTCAGGAGGCTCTCTCTTAGTCCTCCTCTTTTTCTCTAGTCGTCAGAATATCGCCCCACTTCTCAAGGTACCACAATATTCCTCATCCTCCATTAGAAATTCATCGTCACTCATGCCCATCTACCCCACATCTTTCTATCAGACCCGCATTCACGCGGTACCCAGAACCTCCGCACACCAATCTCTACATGTCGGAATTCATTTTCAGTATACCCTTTTCGCAGATGAGCATCTTAATCCACACTTCAACGATAGTAAAAACATCCCTCTAGGTCCTTTGAAAAATTTCCTCTTTGCATCATGGTATGACTTGATTGTATCAACGATGAACTCAGTGATGTATCCATCTAGGATACTGTCTACCCAGAATTCGATAGCCCTTGTTACCCTATTGTCGACCCGTTTTAACTGTTGGATCAGTTCTGGAGTCCAATGGTTAGGTTCACCTCCTTGGAATTTTTTATTCTAAAATGTCAGCTGCGCCAACCACTCGTGCATCAATACTAGGAATTCACAAAAAAATACCTCGTGAATATCATAATAGATATGCTTTTGCAACCATCTACTTGTTGTCTGCCCAGGGTTCTGACTTTCTCCTTCCGTGAATTTTTCTATCTTTTTGTCAAACCAATCTTGAATCTTCGGTTTCGTCGGGTGCCACAGCATGTCCTCTTCTTTCTTCTTCAAGGTCCTGGCAACAGAACCATTTGTTGACAGGGATTCACTTCACACTATTGTCAACAAACACCAACCAAACACCCTTAAGCATTGGCCCATAAAGGATTTACCCTTTCCAACAACACCTGCAGAGTGAGTGAAGTCTCAACCGAGATGATTAAGGGGGTTGCAGGAACTAGGTTTCCGCAGTGGGGGGAGGACATGCATCTATTCTCACTCTATCGCTACAGAAACCAGAGATTTACCTTCACATCATGCTTAATAGTTCACACATTTATCATTCACATTATTAATGTGTAGTTAACATTCGCACCAGCATTGTATAACTGGCAGTCGCATCAACATAAATTACATAGCAGCAGAACTTAAGCATAACACATTATCTGGGTCACATTCATCATTCAGTATAAACAGAAACAGAAGAAAGAGACATCATCATTCAACATAAACAGGGACATAGCCGAACATCTTCATGCATTAACTCATCAAAAACTTGCGGTACAACCTTCGCAGGGACAGTTCCAGACAACTTATCATGGATCCATACAAAACTTGCCGAAGGCAGAGGAAAACATTACACAATTCATCCACTTGTTGCTTGATCAACTGATGCCCCTTAGGCTTACAATCATACTCATATTTATAGCCAACTAAGGCGGTTACAAAACGGTCCAAATGACCCATTCTAACTAACTAAACTAATATTGCGCTTTTGTCGGCTCCTTGTTCTCCACAAATGGTCCTTTATTCCGAGGATGGTACTTCTTGTTGCTTTCGGCTTCCTCACTTCATGCGGCCTAACCCCATGCCAACAGTTTCTTCAACTCAGCTACAAATTACAAATTTTTCCAAGGCTCATTACTTAGTAGGGGTTGCAATGTAAATCTCATTTGGATAAGAGCAGGCTCACCAATGATTTTTCTTTAGTACCTAGTTGTCTAAAAATAGTGAAATACATTCTTTGGGACTACAAGTTTGTCAAGAGTTGTTGGAAATATTTCCAAGATCAACACTCCCTCTAGTTTCATGGAAAAATTCATCGGTGAGCAAGAGACACATGCTACATAGTTCTTTCCACTTTCTATGGAAGTTGGAATTTGATATAGACTCACTACTCTATTCACTATTTGAAGATTAAGATGCAAGTTTTCCTTTATTGATGAGGTTGGGTCATTTCATTATTTTTGTCATGTATGGCAGGGAGAGGTATGTTTGCAGTTTTCCACTATAGGTTAAGGTTATCGTTTGATCAAAGATGCAAAAGAATTCAATGCCTCGACATATTCTAATATTATTTCTTCCCTAATAGTGTTGAGGAAGAGGATAAGATTCATCTTTGTATATACCCTTCCGCTTCTATCTTCTGTTTTGAAAATATATTTATGTTAATTTAAGACATATTTTTTCAAAACCAAAAAGAAATGGAAATATCTCTATAATTGTTAGGTAGCTGAAAATATGTCTTTTAAATCCAGGTGACAATATATATAATATATTTCTCATGAATGTAATCGAATATGTCAAATAATTGGTAAAAAAATTAGGTTCAATCATGAGAAAATAGTAAATACTTGAATGTAGATAGATCAAATGTCTCAAATGTGATAAGGAAATGCTATATGACTATTAATAGCCTATGGTAAAAATTAGTATAAAATTAAACATGTTATACTTGAATCATTATATCAACATCCACTAATCTTCCACAAGGGTTGCGGGTCTTGGCTTCTGGTACAGCAGGTTCCTGAAATTTATCTGCTTGAAAATGAGCATGTGAAATTGGGCCATTTTATTTTTTTGAACTGAGCTCAAGAGTCACAGATCTATTTCTTTTAATGCCAATAACATTTCAAGGATGGATTATTTAACTGTATATGAGAGTTTTCCTAGAATGCAATTTAATTAATGCACTAAAAACATGATAATTTTATTAATGGTTGGAAACCTTGTTAGTTATTTATGGTCTAGACATTAACCTTGATGCGAAAAGGAAATATCATGAAGCAATGATATTCTACAATAGCAGCAGAAATTTCCACTCAGAAATAATCAATGACATCATACATAATTACCAAGCATGTAGATTTAACTCATTGATTGACAACTAAAGTGTAAACATTCCAAAGGTGCAACAATAGTGAAGAAAGATTGAGAGAAAATTCTAGGTGGATTCAAAATATTTCTACTTATTGATAAATCCTTGCTATTTAGAAATAGGCCAACTGATTGATTTTAATTCATATTAGCAAGGATAGGTACTAATTTCCATCTACCAAACCACAAAACTCATCGAGGTATATGGAAAGCAATTTGTAACAAAATTTAAATACTGGTATGGATGATGATTGGAAGGAAGAGGGGGATAGGAATCAACCCCATATCCTAGTAGAATGATGTAAAATTAAAAAATAATGTCAAATATTACTACATAAAAGAAGATATCAATTTAGTCTTGTAAATTTTACTAATGAAACCAAGTACAAGTTCATCAACAATCCAATAAAGTTGTCTATACTTATCGAGAGACACTTTACCTTCTAAGAAAGTGAGCATACAAACATTTCAGGCACTAGTTCCTTTATAATGACTAGATCTCATCAAGAATAAATATTTCAAGCAATGAAAATGAACAATTTTCTATCCAGGCCACATAGAAAATCTATGATCAAATTCAAAGATATACAAGAATGAGTATAACGTGTTGGAAAGTTAGATTGTTGATGGATATCTATCATAGGTTGTACAAAAGATAAATATCCTAGCAATAATTTTTTTTTATAAAGCATAAACTAAAAGGATTTTTTTTTCGTAATACACTCCTTTGACTATCAGTGCCACCCAATCAACAACTAAGTGGAAAATTGTTGGCACTAGTGCCAAGAACTTTGTCCATCACTAAATCTATCCCACGTATGAAACCATGATGGAACACAATGAGCTAACATGTAATATGGGGAATCAAACCCTAGTGGGGGGTATCACCACCCATGTTTTACTAAACAAACAAGCCCCATATTAAATTACAAGAGTTTGAGTTTAAAAAAATGTTGAAAAAGGCATCAAGCCAACAAATTTAAATCATATTGACCATAAAAGGTTGGAGTGCATGGTAGCCCTAGTCATTTTAAAATATATCTTTGTTTTCCAGGTTATGCTAAAAAATGTTTCTTTTGTATAGTCGGGAATGTGAAGATCCTCTAATGTCAGATGTAGCACATAAGAAAGCATGCATTTGGCAATGAATTATCAAATTCACAATTAAAAGTTACTTAGGAAATATGAAAAGATTCTCTAAATAAGATGAAGAAACGATATTGAGAAAATAGGGAATTGATATCTTCCAAAGTCCCATCTTCTTCATCTTGGAAATGTTAGGTAAAAAAATGATATATTAAGAAGAAAAATAAGCACAATTCAATATACTACATGAGATGAGTTGTGGAATAGATGTTGAATGCCAAAGACAATGCGGAATTTCAATAGAAAAGTTCCCATAAACTCTAGAGACAGAAAATAATATAAATTTAGGAACCTTAAATGAACAACTCTAGGAAGATCTCCCTGATCATTCACATGTGCATGGTGTCTTAGAAAATGGACATAGTCGAAGTAGTTCAAGCCTATTTCATTACATATTAATTCAACAATGACCGTTGCTTGAAATTTAACTTCTAAAAAATACAAGAAAATAAGAATCAAATGGGATACAAAACATTAAGAAGCACCCAAACTAAACACACCCAAACATAGAAAAAGCTAACAATATTTTGTAACAAATAGAAGTTAATCACTTAAAGCTTGGTTGCAAATTAATAAAGGGGTGAATAATGAATCATAGCAAATACTTTGATAAATTTGATAACGCGTTCAGCCTTCGAATTTTATACTATTCAAGGTGGAATCTTTGTTTTCTTTCTATCCTGGATCAACATCAAGGACCAAAAATTTGCCTCATTTCGCACTCAACTAGTCGAGATCCATGCAAAAACCAACTCACTGTTGATTCTAACCAAAGGCTATCAATTTCATAATATCTCCAAAAAATGGGATGCTAATACCACTTTAGAAAGTCACAGACTAAACAGAATAATTGGATACCATATCAATTAAAACTCAAGGAATTCTACTCATATCCCAAAAAATTGTATTGTGCATCTTTATTAGGTTAAATTCCATAGATATATGGATCAAATGCTTTGTTGGATTCCACTTGTGTAATGATTGAAGGATCCAAGCTAAATGGAGGTTCCAAGGATGCTACAATAATTACTTCATAATCTACCATACAAACCTATCCAAACTTTCCATGAGTACTCCACACATGTTGAACAATACTCCAAACAAGGCATGAATGGTCACAAATGTAAATCAACCCCTTATAGGGCTATTGTTTCATACACAAGGATCTTTGATGCACATCAAGTTTCAATTTTTTAGGGATTGTATGACTATTGTTTCTACTTTTGGCACCTTTCCTTCTTCAAAATTCTATATTGAATTTTTATATTGCTGCTCTACTGCACACAATGCACTCAAAACCCCTCCAAACAGTTTGTAAATGAGAATTGAGGACTCTTACCATGGCTTCTCATGCCCATAATTGGAATTTTAACCATCAAATTTGCCATAGAACTCACCAAAGCTAGTTTTCTGTTGTTGTTGATCACCTTTTAGGGCTGCAATATCCCCATAAATGTATTTCAACCCTTAGATTCAACCCATATTCAAATATTGGGGTTGTTACTGCTAACGTATAGTTTGAAGTGTGCCCATATTGGTGGACCAAGGCTATTTGATGGTGGAAAAGTGCATAAGGGTGCCTAACATGCTGAATTATTGTTGTTTATTCCCCCTTTTCACTAACAAATGGCATTGTTTGTGCCCAAATTTAGAAACAAGGGATGTTCATGTAGAAAGGGTTGCCAAAAATTACCTCTTGAAGTCTAAACTTGACTGATAAATGTCCTAAAACAACCCACACCTACTAAGATACCTTAGGGCATCATCAAATTACCAACGAGAATGATGTCATCCACTCTTCAAAAGTGTGATCAAAATCACACGTGGACACCCATACAAAAATGGAGGTAATATGATCAATGAAGAGTTGTCTATAGACCAACATCAAAATTAAATAGGAAATTCAATATTAGGGTTAAAATTATTACAATTTTCTATATTTACAAAATTGACTAATTTACCAGTTTTCTAATGTTTCTCGTATTTTCTCATCAATCAGTTTTTCCTAAATGAGGATAATTTTGCAAGAATGGAAAACTATTTCAAGGGATCTTAAAGCCTTCAATATTCTAAAACAACCTCTAAAAACCTAATATGGATTGATTTTATACAAGTTGCAAGGGTCTGCTTAGTGAGAATGTGAAAGCCTATCCACTATGTCTAAATTTTCATCACTACCATATTTACACATTAGCTGAAAGGTGTGAATGTGAAAGCTTCTCCACTTTGTATAGATTTTCATCACTACCATAGTTACTTACACATTAGCTAAAATTTTCAATACACTTAATATTCCCACATCACCTATTTTAAATCTTCCTCTTCTTAGTATTTTGATGATAAGGAAAGAAACATCTAGTGGTTGTGAGGCATTCGGTCAAGGATCACAACGATGTGTATGGTACCTAGATTTGAGATCATCTAGATTTACTACTATATATCCACCAATACATTCTATCACATATTTTCATGTCATCTCTAGAGTTACTAATATAAATCCACCAATATATGATATCACATTTTGTCCTTTCATCTCTAAGTGGACACCTCAAGGGTAGATACCGTCCTCTTCATGGACATCAAAGAATTCCTTAAGCTCATCCTAGCAAAACACCATGTAGAAGTAGTTTACATACTAACAGGCCATTCAACTTCACTTATATACTATTATAGTAATATGCCTAAATGTGGGCCATCCTTATATCACTTTTGAATCAATATGAAGTCTTGCATCATCCACCAACAAGAATTCTTAACGACATGAATTATTTTGTAGTGGTAAATGAATCTTCATAGAGGCTCAACCACCTAAACATGACTCATGTGCAGATTCAAGAGGTAAGGCAATAAGAGAGGAAAGTGTCTTCATTGTCTTATATATTTTTAGGTTTTAATCACTTAGAGTCTTATACCATCTTTGGTGCCCACTTAGCTCATGTTTGCTACAAAGGTAACCATTTCTAGATAGCAAGACACAATTGGATATGGATACTTCTAGGAGCAAGTGCACAATATGATATATGCTGGTGTTAAACAAGGTTTCTCTGGAGTTACTTTGTTGGGCTTAGTTCCACGAAATCATTATATATTCTATCAGTGCTAGGGAGGAAAGTTAGGACATATAGTGTCATTTGTTTGTTTTGAGTGGTTGATTATGTCCCTAGGTTCACATAAGAGCATATGTTATTTTAATGGAAACCATTTTCCTTTAATATTTTAAGGTGGATTGTAGGTATCTCAGAGAAAAGGGATCCAAAATGGATGCATTGCAAGGCCATGATGCATGTTGGACACCATGGCCTTTGGGTAAAACAAGGATAAGCATGGTAAAGTGTTGACATCAAAAGGAGTAAGAAATCAAAGATTAAGATTATCAACAGAAATAATGATTAAGTTGTATGAGGTTTATCATAAGCTTGGATTCTAAAGCAGTCTCAATATGGAATCAAGGGATTACCGAAATTTTTTAATTTTCACAACTATCTACATGTCTAGGGCAGGGGTGATACAGACGAGTTGGACCCAGCTAATCCTTGTTTGTAGGAAAAGGGTTTCGTTGTGGAATGGGAGCACATAAATCAATGGTCCTTTTTGTTTTATTTGTTGCAAGGTACATCGTATCTTTTCAAAGCTAAGAAATAGTAAGACTATCAAGAGCTAACCCTGAAATTGTGCCAATATTTTACCCAGGAGCAAACATTAGCTTGCTCCCAAACATCAATTTCTATGTTGAACAATCAAGGGATTGATAACCAATAGTGCTATGGGAAATTAATGAATCCAAAATGAAAACATGAACGTCATGGCAGAGAAAGGGAGAGGACTCATGAGAGAACGAAAGATAAAAATAATTCCAAATGAAACCTAAACTTCAGAGCCTTGATAGACAGAATATTAGTGATAATGCATTTGTTTAACTCTATGTGGTGAAATGTTTGAAATAGAGGAAACATTTCAACAAACTCATCTTGAAAAACTAATCATCCACATGAATGCATATAAACAAGAAGTTTAAAGATGACTAAAACAATATTTAATTAAAGCACAAATTGTTGTAAGCCCACATAACTTACTAACTATTTCAATTTTTGTGGATTGATGTGGGTAAGACATATTAAAATGATTAGGTAAAATGAAGATGCCTTCAAGTTGTCCATATTTTCCACTTGAAGACTTCCCTTCTTCTTGGAACTTTGCTTGAACATACCTTATGTCACATACCCCAATTTTGTAAAAATTATGTAATTATTTCATTATATTCCTGAGACATTATGTTAAATTTAATGCTAAGTAGGAATTGATGACTCAGCAGAGTCATTAGAAATGGAATGTAATTCAGAATATTTTATTATTAATAAATAAATTATGGAGACAATAGCATGGGAGAGCTGTTAAAAAGAGGTTACTGGTCAAACTGGTGGATGGAACTAGGTGGAAAGGCAAAAGACAAGTGGCAGCATCCTCAAACACTTCCTAAGTTGCAGGTGGCAACTTCCCTATATTTGGGGTCATGATTCCCCAAGGAAGTGGAATCAGAGCAGGTGGCTCATTAATGACAGTTAACCCAACAAAGACATAGGCAATGTTTTAAATAGTACTCAATGAACAGAGCTGGGGGTTCGAATTTGTTCTAGAGGGAGAATGCATTCAGGTGAATGTTATTCAGGAATCCTATTGAGGAAGAGGGAATTACAGTAAGGAAGTTGTTTGAGAGGAATGTTGCAGTAACTTGGTTCCATTATAGCTGTTTGGGCTGAGTGAATTATTCTGTTGCACCTAGTTCCAGCCAGGGAGACCAGAGCAAGCTCGGGGGTCCTAAGAAGTGCTGTCTGGGCACTCTCCAGGAGTTGGTAGGGAGGAATAGCCTCCCATTGCTGTTGTTGTCCACAGAAACAGGTTCTGTCATTTACTTCCTTATGTTTGTCAAGTCTGAATAAATGTGTGATGAGTTTAGTTCTATATGTATGAAGAGTAATTAGTTAGTAAAATAGTATATCAGAGTAGCAGTAGATAGATTTGGTATAGTTATTGTGTTTCAGCATTCCTTAATATCATTATTACCTTACTGTTAAGGTAATTTTAATGCATGCTATACAATAGTAATATTGTAAGCAATAGTTTATTATTGTAATTTTTAAACCTAGTTTAATTATAATAGCTAAATAGATAAGTAGGGTTTAAGTATACAGTAATTATTCTCTGGAAATACAAACTCGTTTAAACAATCATAGGAGCAGAAATAAACATAACCACATAAATTACAGTATTGATACCATTATAGATAACATTGCAGAAGAGTTGTAGCTATAATTAGAATAGCTTTATAAAGATACAAACCCTAGTCAATAGTTAACCAGTCTTAACCTATTAAATAAATTAATACCCAAACCCTAGTTAACAATTATACAGTCACTACCTGTTACACAAATGAAGGTGCTAAATTACAACAGAAAATTATTATAAAGAATTTAACATTTTTTAAATAACTTAGTTATTGTTTGAATAAACAAAAGGATTAGCAGAACCCTATTTGACTCATTATCGAACTAAAACAGTATAGTAATATCTTTCACTTGACTATCTACTTCGACAGAGTCATAGTCATAACAAATAGAATAAGTAACTAAACAAAAATCATGACCGTGGAGTTCGATTTAAACCCTATCTTTCCAGTTTCTACAACAAGAAATTACCAGTAGAGAAATAACCTAGTTATTAACTTTATAACAGAAGAAACAAACAGAACAGTATTCTAGCTCATTGTCGATCTTCACTATCATAATAATATTTTTTACTTGGTTCTCAATTTACCAACAGAGTCATAATCGCAATAATGGAACAAGCATTTAAACTACACTTCAACTGTAAAATTGAAGTAGAACCATAACATACCAGTATGTACGAGTAATAGTAATGCTGATAATGAAAGCAATGCTTCCACTTACAGTCGCAGCACCAGTTCACAATATAAGCGATTTTAAAAACTTGGAATTTAAATTACACACCACACACCAGCTCAAGTATACAGGAGTACTGATAATAAGTCATATTACCAAATTTCTTTTACACAGTAAGGTTTATAACAAAACATATTACCAAACCCTGAGTGAAACCCTTCACGTTTTAACAGAACAGTAATAAAACAAAGGGGCGAGGCCATAACCTCATCTACCAATAGGTCACAGTCATTATCATCTTTTTAGATATACAACATTTCTTCTTCAGAAAAACCCTAAATACCAAAAGAAGGCGAATAATGACAACATTAACCGAAGCCATAACATCGTTACACAACGCAGGGTTAAACTTGTTAAGAGTCTGCTTAACATACAGCTAGAAGACTGTTTAGAACTGGAGTCATCTCAGAGCCACACTACTCAAAGGCAAACCCTAACCATCCTAAAACAACCATCAAGGAGGAGATGCCATGGTGAAAACCAGGCTTACCGGGGAAATTAACCATTTGTTGAAGATCGTGCCATCCAGGCTGCATGTGGAGCCAGAACCTGCAAACGATAGAATAGTATCAGTTATCAATTGTTATTTTTAAAAACAAATTATTTTAACTAAGATACGAAGGAGAAATACAGTAATTTTAACAGCGTTGAAGGAGGCTGCAAACACAGTAGATAGTCTTATAGCCGTGAGCAAAGTAAGTGTAAACCCTCCCTTTGTCATCTAATACCACGAGCTGGCAGAAGGAAAAGGGTATCCTCCACTATGGAAGCTTCGACAGAACCAAACCAAGAAATGTAGTCACGCCATGACAGGGTCGGTATTGGTAGCAAATGTAAACCCTAGGTGCTTATTAAACTTATAGATTGTGTAACATCCCTAAAATTTGACCCTAATTGTTATTACTCTTGTAAATATAATTATGAATTATTGTAATGATTTCTGGTGAGGAGCTCAAGACCAAGGCCCCACCAGTGGACCATGAGACTACTATTATGATTCTTGAATGTTATTTAAAAACCCAAATCCCTAAGTTGTAGGAGATTAAAAGATGACAATGCGACAACGTGTGGAATCACGAATAAGGACAGTTGGTCATCTTCCTAGGTTAAGGATGCGGCAAATAAACACGATGACATATTAGTATAAGTTTATATCGATGGGAGTAACTATTATCGCTAGATAGACTAAGTGGTTATTTGAACCATTTTGATACCCCAATTTACTTAAATACTTGGGAAGATAGGAGGAGTTTGTTAGGGCCTACAAATGACAAATGCTAAAGAGTAAAGAACCTCTATATATATGTATATAATATCCTTGGGTAAACTTACAAAAATAAACTTATTATGAAAGATAAAATAATAGTTGTGAAAACTATTTATTATATATATGTCTTGTTTATAAATACAAGGTCATCCATTTCCTTAGAGAAGGCCAAATTATACACATCTATATGTGAATATCATATTTATATGCATATGATTAACTAATACTTGAAATAACTTTTAGAAAGATGTTATGGTTCTTATATAAGTGGTTTGTTTTGGAAGGATGTTATGTGTCACTTAATTAAGCTATTTATGTCATTAATTATAATACATGAGATATTATGATTATAATTATTACTAGTTCAAAACATACACCTATGAATATACATATAGTAGAAAGAAATGTGGTGTCTTTTAAACTAATGAATATACCAAAAAAAGAAGTTGAGATAATAAGAAAGATTTACAAATAGTTATAATAACTTAGAAAGTTATATATATAAGTTATATGGATGTTCTACAAATAGCAATACATGATTATCATTACATAAAAGAAATCGAGGGCTTGGAAGAGAAGCTAAAAAAGGTTGGTACCTATTTAAAAATGATTATCCTCATTATTATAAAAGAGGTATAACTAAGGATATTGTTTCCAAGAATCTATTATGTATATATGAGTGAGAGAGGGAGCACATATGTATGTAAATAAGTTCTACAATAAATTATTTATGTTTCAGGAAAATAGAACCATGCGATTAAACACATACATATGATAATGGAACGATGATGGGTGGAAACTCTCTCCACTACCATTTAGAGTAGGAAGAAAACCCTTTGATAATACATATATAAAATAATTTACGTGGAGGAATGAGTCACTCCACTCTAAGGAAAAGGCAAGTAGAGGTAAAAAGCGTGTAATGTTTTGAGAGTTTGGTGGAATCGTGGTGAACAAACCGAGAGTTTTGAGGAGTATGTATCCATAGTGAAGCACTACCATCGCCATATGGCATCATTAGATCAACACGTTTTTCCACTACCTCTTGTCACTCATTTTTAGGAGAATCCGAAGCTACTCTAAAAACCACCGGTTCCTTGAGTAGAAGGGATATATATATATTTATGAAAATAGAAGAGGAAAAGGGGGGATGATCTCTACGAGAGTATGCTAGCACGTTTGGGGAGATCTCGAATGGTGGAATGGGCATGATAAGAAGGAGAAGAGTCGCGACCTGACGGGGGTGGAGAGATTTTGAACCCTTTTGTGAAAGTAAATGCTGGAGGTAATCGCTTCTTGTGATCTCTACTTTATCTCTGCTCTCGGTTTGCCCTCCGATATGTGTTTTCTTCTTTTGCTATATCCATCTCTGATATGCCGTATGTTATGCATGCATGCGATCTTGGTTAGATCTCTGTATTTCCGTGTGAGTGGAATGTGTTCTTTACTAGTTTTCTATCAAAACTTTGATGTTAGTATGTTATGCATGCATGCGACCGTGGAGAGAATCTCATATTGTTCTTTGTATTGTGTATGAGTGTGATACCCATTTTTCTCTGTGACTGAACTTAGTTACAAACTCTTTTATGTTCTAAGTGCGGCCAACTGTTAAATAATTTCTTCAAGGCGAGGATAGAACGGCTTAAAGGTTCTGATCCTTGGTCAGTTTTCCTATTCGTAATACTTTGTATTTCCTCACCATTGCCAGGATAGAGTGTAGGGTGTAATACTCCCTAATTATGTTACCATAGCGATCTATAGATCGAGGGTTTAATTCTGGGTACTGCATTTTATGCGTTTAAAAATATGAAAAGGACTAGGCCGGTCCTGAGCGTGGTGTGGTTCACGCTTTACCCCTTTTTCTTATATAAGAGAGTTGGACTTGTCCCTATTTTTTATTGCAACCTCTGCATAGCAGAGTATCGGTGTCTTCGTACTTATACCGCTGCTTTGTATTGTGGTCTCTGCACAATTAGAGTATCGGCATTTCTTTATCATCGCGATCTCCGACAGAACATTTAAATGTTGGTTCCATCCCTCTGCTATACCTTATGGTCATCGCAATCCCTGGATGTATACTGACAGGAGGTCACTCTTTTGTAATCTTTTCTTTTTCCTATTTCCTTCACGGTCTCTATATGTAGATAGGGTTTTGTCCCACGCTTTTAAATTTTTGAAGTGGTTGGGTCCGATGATCCTGACAGAGTGGTCTTAGTTTACATCTGCTTAATGCCTCGAATTTTTCCCTGTGGATGTTGAATGTTACTTCTCGGCATTTCGCATTTGGCTAATGCTTGGAAACTCGTTGATTGTTTTGTGACAGCGTTAGAACCTTGAAACTATCCCCGAATTAGTTTCCATTTCATTGATTACAATGATTCTAATACAATATAAGATATAATATTGATTTGTTTGCTATTTGTTTTCTTTTACAAGAATGTTGTTAGAAATTTGACTACATCTCGATTTGTGCAGAGTATACATTAGAAGGGGACGGCATAGTAACTGAAACCCCGATTAAATTATGTGTGTGTTTGTTTAAAAGGAAAGAATACTCTGCTAATAGAATTCCTAGAAAAGAACGGATGGCAGTAGTTAAAACTCTGTTTAGTTACGTCAAAATTATGTTAATAGAATGCCAGGAAATGAAAAGAACTCGGTAGTTCATATCCGTGTTTAGGTTTCTGGGAAGCATTCCTCTGGTTACTTAAAACATAGTTGTTTGGTTAGATTTGGGCTTGCTCATGGTATACTCTTGTTTATTATCCTTTTTGTTTTTGTTTTTATCCAGTTATTTATATGTAGTAATTATTTTATATTTATTGACCCTGCATTGATTATTATTTCCATTTGGTACAGGATATCATGTAAGTTGATCCCAAAATGTGGGGCTCTATATGAATTCTCATTTTCAATTATTGAATGAAACAGGTATCATAGAGTACTTTTGCTTGAGAAATAAATAAGTTCATCACCTTATTGTAAGAAGGTGTGTAAGTTAAAAGAAGGGTCAGAGTGCTTATTGTAATAAGTGAGTAAGGGAGGTGCTATGTCTCTTATGTCTCTTATTATACTAGAGAATAGATTTGTGTAGTAAACTTTGAAGTTAGCATAGATTTGTTCTTGAAAGATGCTCTCTGGCATGTATTACACATGTGTATACCTCTAGATAATTTTGTTTCCTTGTACTAAAGATGTAAAGGAACTATTTACCCATAGTTAAAGATCTTCCAAAAGTATATCTCGAAATTATGTTATAGAATTTAGATTTGTTCCTTAGTTTTGGTCTTGGTTATATCCTGATGCAAAAGATCATTCAAGAGGGGTATAGCCCTAAGAGTATGACGAGAAATTTTTAAGCATAGAAAACAATTACCTTTATACTGGACAGTAAATGTATCAGATTTTATATATATTTAGTTGACTCATCAAAAGCTCTATGTGATAGAGGCTTGACGAAAGAAGGAGGAATCTTGATACAACAACGATGTTGCTCATTGTAATCCTATTAGTTTTTTCCTAGTAATAAAAAGCTGCACACACCTTTGTGGACTAGCCCGAGATCGGGTGAACCACGTTATATTGTGTCTCCTATGTTTTCTTTGGTGTTTCTCAATGTGTCTTATGTATGAGTACTTGTTTTTGTCCTTAAAAATGTTTATGATTACTTGATGTATACAATTCATATAGAAGGTTGATTGTTGATATAATGTTTCTCTTATGATTATGATTGTGATGTTACCATTTAAATTGTTTTATTTAAAGAAGTATATGTTTCTTTAAGGATGTATATTAAGGCATAATGAAATTCGTGTTTCCCGCAAGATTTAAGAAATGGTTGACATCTTAGTTATGCATTGATTTAGTTAAAAGTAAAACATCTACATATATTTCAGTGGCATTTTAGGCACTTAGAAAAGTTTTAAATTTTACGAAATTTTGGGTTCGTGACAGATTGCCAACAGCAAGGTATCAAGACTCCCGAACGATATAAGGGACTAGCACAAAGAACTGTAGCAGCATGAGAGCTGCTACCACCAGAACCTCAGTGAAACTGGGATAGGAGGGTTCATAGAGCGACCAAGCCCGAAGGCGAGGGAGAAGTGCCCAGCTAGGGTTAAGTCAACGTTATATATCACCAACACTTGGTCCTGAAGCCACCACGTAGCACCCAAATAATTTCTTGCAAGTGGGTCGAGGTTCTAAAGTTTTACAACAAGATTCCCAATGATTTGTTATTCAATTAAAATCATAGCAGGGATATTCCAATATGGTGATGAACTATAGTTTAAACTTGCAATTTTCTCCATGTTAAAACAATACTTTCGAACTTCGCATATGTGAACAATAACACTTTGCCCTACAATCAATAATCATGCAATTGTCAATAGTGTCCAAGACTCCGATGAAATTTCCATCATTATTGCCAATTAAATATCATAGCTTGGGTAAACAGAATTATCGCATGGTTATCTATATTGGTTGCAAAACCATAGTTCACTTGTTATCCTTTTAACATTCAAAACATTAGGATAATACCATGAACCTTGCTTATTATATAATGAAAATGTTGCCTTACATTCTTTTAAACCATGCAATATTGATATCGTCCAAATTCAGTCTTGAAGCACTCTATACATAGAGGAAATTGATTTGCATTATAAAAATTATAAGAGCAAGGGTGTAATATTAAGCTATAAGTGGTTCACAATACCTTATTACTAATTTTCCACATACCCTAGCCTCATGGGAAGAGACAACAGATATGGCATCTCTTTTAAGTCTCTAAGATAAGGGTAGCAATGCTGGGTATAGTGGTTTACAATTTTACTACAATAATACCAATTGCTAAAGCTTGCACGGATGGTACAGGACTTGGAATTTTCTTCTTTAGGTAACTATGACTGTAGGATTTAAGTTACCTAACTCGCAATTTATGATTAGGATTACTCTAGTACATTTCATCTGTTGATACAATGTAATAACAATCACTTAATTGATATAGATTTCTGGTTATAACAAGTAGTCTCTTGTTATCCTTAAGGCTCAATGAGTTTAATCAAGATAACTCATAGTTCTTAATCCTTTGACAATCATAGAAATAGGAATAGTTTTTCAATCCAAACAAACCCTGAAAGGTCAAAAAGAGACCTGTAACTGACAGGATACATTGTAAATGCTAGAAACAAGCTAGGTATATATATGGATAATTTTAGGTCCTGCATAATGGAAATTGTGAATCAAAAATATATTCTGACATAAAACTTGGCTTGATACAATAATTATGGATGAGTAAAAACGGATTTGGGTATGGTCAACCCGTTGTATTTTACAATGCTAGTAATGAAGTACAATTGCATTACAGTAATATCATTCAAGAACAAATACTCTATAGATTTAGTTAATCCATTTGTTCTAAAAAAAACATAGCTATCATACTCTCTAGTAGTTCTAATTCTATAACAGTAAGACCAGAAGGAGGTCATAGGATGAAAGCTACCTTTGAACACTTGATAACAGGGTTAGACCTTTTACTGAATGATTTGGTACAGCTATTGACTTATAATACTTTAAATATTATCTGCAGCAACCCGAACCTTACCTGTATAGCTGTAAGAGAAAGAAAAATCTGTTGCATTAGCTCGGAAGCTAAGTAATCCCAGTCTATCATGGCAATTCCCCCTTGTGGTTGCAAAACAGAAAAACAATCAATAACTGTAAAGAAACTCATATCAAAATCTAAGTATAACAACAGATCATTCAGACACATTTATGATCACTTAACTAATCAAACAGATCAACGAATGCATTTAGTAATATTACTTGCTATTTTAAAAATTTTAAAATTTTTGGAATTTTTGGGTTTTGACATGTGGTATCAGAGCATGGTTCAAATACTAGGCCTTGATATGGCCCAACTAGTTTCCGCAGAACGGTGACAATAAAAAGAAAATTTATATGTATATATGATGTACTAATTTGTATGTGTGTTTCCTTTAAACAGAGCAGAAAATTTCCTTTTTCTGAATCTAACAAACAGGTATGGAGAAGCTAGGAGAATATGCTGAGGAGGAATCTCCAAACACTGAGACAAGACAGATGTCCAAAGAACCTGTGATGGTGGAGTTAATTGCTCACTCCTCAGAGCTGATGCAGACTATAAAGGGTTTGAAGACTGAGATAGAATCAGTCAAGAAGGATAACGAAAGGATTTTGAAAACTCAAGAGTAGTTAAATCAAATTTTGATGGAAAAATTTCAGACTGAAGGAAGAAGCAAAAGATCTGAAACTGAAGAAGCTAGTCATCAAAAAGGGTTTAAAAAGATGAAACTAACTAAATCTGACAGCAGTTCATCATCTGAAGGAAGAAGGGAACAACAAATCTATCACACTACTAGTGACAGTAGTGAGGCTGAGTTGTATAATAGAAAGAAGAAGTTCAGGCCTTATGAAGAGATTTCTGGGGAGTTCAAGAAAATAAAACCCCCAACTTTCAACGGAGAATCTGAAACAGGAGAAGAGGCAGAATCCTGGTTATCCGGGATGAGAAAATATTTCCAGATATACAACTATTCAAATCAGCTGAAAGCAAGAATGACCATCTATAACCTTTCTGGAAAGGCGGATATATGGTGGCAAGACTTGAAAAGGGTCAAGGGGATCAAAGAAAAAGAGGTAAATTGGAGTACCTTTAAAAGGTACTTCAAAAAGAAATTTCTGTCCGAACAATACTATGAAGAAAGGGCCAAGGAATTTTATGAGTTAAAGCTAGGATCTATGATGATGAAGGACTTAAACAGTAAGTTCTTAAGTCTGTTGAGATATGTGCCGTACTTTGTTGAAGAGAAACCTAAAGTACAGCAGTTTCTTAGCTGCCTGCCATATCATATCAAGGACAGAATCGAATATGATAACCCCAAAACTCTGGAAGAAGCTATGCGAAAGGCTAACTTCTGTTTTGAATAGAATAAAAAGAAAGAAGGAATAGCCAACTGGAAGGCTAAAAAGAATAGTAATCAGCTTGAGTACAGGAAAAAGGAGTTTGTACCCCAGAAAAATTTCAAGAATAAAAAGAACGGAAACCATTTTAATGGTAAAAAATTCCAGGGAAGCAAAAATGGAGCTGCTAATCATTCCAAAAACTTCAAGGGTAGCAAGGAGGCTTCTAACAATCATGGAAATTACACTAAGAATTTTAAATGAAAGGAACCTGTTAAGTGCTGGGAGTGCAATGGCCCACACTATGCATCAGTTTGCCCAAATCGGAAGAAACCAAACAACAATATTCATACTATACAAGATGAAATGACTGTTGGAGACTTTGCAGGGACTATGCCCCGAATCAATGCAATGTTGGAGAACCGCCAAGCTGACTATCAAACTTCCATGGTGGAAGTAGGACGTATGGTTAACAAAACCCCTGTAACTATTTTAATAGATCTAGGTGTTAGCCTTAGTTATATTTCACCGCAGATAGTAGAAAAGTGTAATTTGACTGTTGAAAGGTTTGATAACTCTTGGTCAGTACAACTAGCTACTGGGGCAAAAAGGAAGGTGACATGTTATGTTAAGGAATGTGCTCTAGATATGAATGATTTTAAAACCTCTGTTAAATTAAATGTTTTGCCACTTGGCTCGTATGACATACTTATCGGTATGGACTGGTTAGAACAACATAAGGTAGTTTTAAACTGTTTTGATAAAAAATTTACGTGTATGAATAATAATGAACAGCCTGTAACGGTTAAGGGTATTCCTAGGAAAACTGTAATCAGGCAGATTTCTGCTTTACAACTTAAAAGAGCAGTCAGAAAAGGGTGCAAAGACTATGCTATAACTATTACAGATGAGGTAGATAAGTCTGAAATAAGCAAGATAACAGTAGAGGATATTCCAGTAGTGAATGAATTTACTGATGTTTTTCCGGAGGAAATTCCAGGATTACCTCCCAAGAGAGAATTGGATTTCACAATTGAGCTGGTACCAGGTGCTGTACCCAATTCAAAGGCTCCGTATCATATGAACATTCTAGAGCTTAACGAATTAAAAAAACAGTTAAAAGAATTAATAGATAAGAACTACATTCGACCCAGTGTGTCCCCTTGGGGAGCACCAGTAATCTTCGTTAAAAAGAAGGACGGAACTATGCGACTTTGCATAGATTACCGTCAACTAAACAAGATGACAATTAAACACAGATATCCGTTGCCTCGCATAGATGATCTGTTTGATCAGCTACGTGGAGCTACGATGTTCTCTAAGATAGACCTGAGATCAGGTTATCATCAGGTGAGGATTAAAGAAGAGGACATATTCAAGACAGCTTTCAGAACGAGGTATGGACATTACGAATTTGTCGTAATGCCATTTGGGCTTACTAATGCCCCAGCCGTCTTTATGTGTCTAATGAATAACATAATGCATAAATACTTGGACAAATTTGTTGTCGTATTCATCTATGACATTTTAATTTATTCTAAAAATGAAGAGGAACATAAAGAACATTTATGGATAGTCTTACAAGAACTGCGAGAACAGCAGCTCTTTGCGAAGTTCAGTAAGTGTGATTTCTTCAAGGATGAAATCCAGTACTTAGGTCATGTAGTGACTAAGGAAGGGATTTCAGTTGATCCTGAAAAGATCCGGGCAATCGAAGAATGGCCAATACCAAAAGATGTAACAGATGCTAGGTCCTTCATGGGAATTACCGGTTATTATCGGAGATTCATTGAAGGATTTTCATAAATAGCCAACCCAATCACTTCCTTGCAAAAGAAAGGCAAGAAGTTTGATTGGAACTTGAAGTGTGAAGAAAGCTTTAAGAAATTAAAGACTTTATTAACAACTGCGCCTATTCTAAGAATAGTAGATCCTAATAAGGATTTCGTGGTTTGCACCGATGCTTGTAATGACGGTTTAGGCGGAGTGTTGACTCAGGATGGGCATGTCATTGCCTATGAGTCCAGGAAGCTGAAGATTCATGAAAAGAATTATGCCACTTATGATTTAGAATTAGCTGTTGTTATTCATGCTTTAAAGATGTGGCGACACCACTTAATAGGCAGAAAGTTTACTTTAATGACTGATAATAAGGGTCTAAAATAACTTTTATATCAGCCTAACTTAAATGCAAGACAAGCCAGATGGTTGGCCTTCTTAAGTGAATATGATTTCGAAATTCAGCACATAAAAGGAAAGAAAAATAAGGTGGCTGATGCTTTGAGCAGAAATGCAAAGCTGAATTTTACAACAGCTATCAGCACTTATACCTCTGATTTAAATGAACAGCTGACTCAAAGGATAAAATTGGATGAAATTTATCAAAATTTACAAGCTACAGCTAAAGAAGAACCTACAGAAAGTTTGATAAAGGGTTATAGTCTAAATAAAGATGGATTTTTATTGTTTAAAGACAGACTGTATGTTCCGAATGTATCTAAAGTTAAACTGTTAATTCTGGATGAAGTTCATAAAACCCCTTACTCAGGGCATCCAGGCTACCAGAAGACTGTCACCATGTTGATAAAAGACTATTTTTGGCCTAATATGAAATCTGAAGCAGCTGAGTATATAGCTAGATGTTTGGACTGTCAACAAGTAAAAATAGAACATCAACATCCAACTGGGTTATTGCAACCTTTGCCTATTCCTAGTTGGAAGTGGGAAATAATCAGCTTAGATTTCATTACTGGATTACCCAGAAATCAAAATCAGAATGATTCAATTATGGTGGTAGTAGATAAATTGAGTAAATCAACACATTTTATTCCTGTTAAAACCACTTACAAGGCTGCAAACATAGCTGATATATATTTCTGAAGCAGATTTTTAGGTTACATGGTGTCCCAAAGGTTATTATTTCAGACAGGGATCCTAAATTCACAGGAAATTTCTGGAAATCCTTGTTTAAAGGATTAAACACAACACTGAATTTCAGCACTTCTTTCCATCCTCAGACGGACGGACAAACTCAAAGAGTTAATCAGGTATTGGAAGATCTGCTAAGAATGTATGTTAAGGATCAACCAGGTAAGTGGGAGGATTACTTATATCTAGCAGAATTTGCATACAATAACAGCTATCAATCGTCAGCTAAGTTCAGTCCTTTTGAAATTCTGTATGGGCGTAAATGTAACAATCCTATCTCTTGGAATAATCCAGTAGATAGATTAGTGTTAGGTCCTGAATTATTAAAAGAAATGGAACAGATTGTGAAACAAGTGCAGGAAAATTTGAAGATTGCCCAGGATCGGCAAAAGAGACAAGCAGATTTGAAAAGAACTCCTAAAGAGTTCCAAGTGGGTGAACATGTGTTCATAAAGGTAAGACCAAAGAAGAGCTCTCTAAGATTGGGGAGTTGTGCAAAATTAGCACCACGTTACTGTGGTCCGTTTGAAATTTTATCTAGAATTGGTCAAGTTGCTTATCAGCTAGCATTACCACCTAATTTAAAAGTGCACAATGTTTTTCATATTTCTGTTCTGAAAAAGTACGTTCATGATGTTACTCATGTTATTGATTGGAACATTATACAGGTAGAACCAGAAGGGGAAGTTCTGGTGGAACCGGATTGTATCCTCGGGAGGAGGGAAATTACTCTGCGGAACCGCACCATTGGACAACTGAAGGTGCAATGGAAGCACCTTAGTCCTCAAGAAGCTACCAGGGAACTGGAAAGTAAGATGCGGGAAGCATACCCAAATCTGTTCCAGATGGTGGCTGAGGATGAGGAATAAGTAACATCGAGGACGATGTTACATTTTAAGGGGGTGTGTATGTCACATACCTCAATTTTGTAAAAATTATGTAATTATTTCATTATATTCCTGAGACATTATGTTAAATTTAATGCTAAGTAGGAATTGATGACTCAATAGAGTCACTAGAAATGGAATGTAATTCAAAATATTTTATTATTAATAAATAAATTATGGAGACAACAGCATGGGAGAGCTGTTAAAAAATGGTTACTGGTCAAACTGGTGGATGGAACTAGGTGGAAAGGCAAAAGACAAGTGGCAGCATCCTCAAACACTTCCTAAGTTGCAGGTGGCAACTTCCCTATATTTGGGGTCATGATTCCCCAAGGAAGTGGAATCAGAGCAGGTGGCTCATTAATGACAGTTAACCCAACAAAGACCTAGGCAATCTTTTAAATAGTACTCAATGAACAGAGCTGGGGGTTCGAATTTGTTCTAGAGGGAGAATGCATTCAGGTGAATGTTATTCAGGAATCCTATCGAGGAAGAGGGAATTACAGTAACGAAGTTGTTTGAGAGGAATGTTGCAGTAACTTGGTTCCATTATAGCTGTTTGGGCTGAGTGAATTATTCTGCTGCACCTAGTTCCAGCCAGGGAGACTAGAGCAAGCTCGGGGGTGCTGAGAAGTGCTATCTGGGCACTCTCCAGGAGTTGGTAGGGAGGAACAGCCTCCCATTGCTGTTGTTGTCCATAGAAACAGGTTCTGTCATTTACTTCCTTATGTTTGTCAAGTCTGAATAAATGTATGATGAGTTTATTTCTATATGTATGAAGAGTAATTAGTTAGTAAAATAGTATATCAGAGTAGCAGTAGATAGATTTGGTATAGTTATTGTGTTTCAGCATTCCTTAATATCATTATTATCTTACTGTTAAGGTAATTTTAATGCATGTTATACAATAGTAATATTGTAAGCAATAGTTTATTATTGTAATTTTAAACATAGTTTAATTATAATAGCTAACTAGATAAGTAGGGTTTAAGTATACAGTAATTATTCTCTGGAAATACAAACTCGTTTAAACAATCATAGGAGCATAAATAAACATAACCACATAAATTACAGTATTGATACCATTATAGATAACATTGCAGAAGAGTTGTAGCTATAATTAGAATAGCTTTATAAAGATAAAAACCCTAGTCAATAGTTAACCAGTCTTAACCTATTAAATAAATTAATACCCAAACCCTAGTTAACAATTATACAGTCACTACCTGTTACACAAATGAAGGTGCTAAATTACAACAGAAAATTATTATAAAGAATTTAACATTTTTTAAATAACTTAGTTATTGTTTGAATAGACAAAAGGATTAGCAGAACCCTATTTGACTCATTATCGAACTAAAACAGTATAGTAATATCTTTCACTTGACTATCTACTTCGACAGAGTCATAGTCATAACAAATAGAATAAGTAACTAAACAAAAATCGTGACCGTGGAGTTCGATTTAAACCCTATCTTTCCAGTTTCTACAACAAGAAATTACCAGTAGAGAAATAACCTAGTTATTAACTTTATAACAGAAGAAACAAACAGAACAGTATTCTAGCTCATTGTCGAGCTTCACTATCATAATAATTTTTTTTACTTGGTTCTCAATTTACCAATAGAGTCATAATCGCAGTAATGGAACAAGCATTTAAACTACACTTCAACTGTAAAATTGAAGTAGAACCATAACAGACCAGTATGTACGAGTAACAGTAATGCTGATAATGAAAGCAATGCTTCCACTTACAGTCGCAGCACTAGTTCACAATATAAGCGATTTTAAAAACTTGGAATTTAAATTACACACCACACACTAGCTCAAGTATACAGGAGTACTGATAATAAGTCATATTACCAAAGTTCTTTTGCATAGTAAGGTTTATAACAAAACATAATACCAAACCCTGAGCGAAACCCTTCACGTTTTAACAGAACAGTAATAAAACAAAGGGGCAAGGCCATAACCTCATCTACCAATAGTTCACAGTCATTATCATCTTTTTAGATATACAACATTTCTTCTTCAGAAAAACCCTAAATACGAAAAGAAGGCGAATAATGACAACATTAACCAAAGCCATAACATCGTTACACAACGCAGGGTTAAACCTTTTAAGAGTCCGCTTAACATACAGCTAGAAGACTGTTTAGAACTGGAGTCATCTCAGAGCCACACTACTCAAAGGCAAACCCTAACCATCCTAAAACAACCATCAAGGAGGAGATGCCATGGTGAAAACCAGGCTTACCGGGGAAATCAACCATTTGCTGAAGCTCGTGCCATCCATGCTGCATGTGGAGCCAGAACCTGCAAACGATAGAATAGTATAAGTTATCAATTGTTATTTTTAAAAAAAAATTCTTTTAACTAAGATACGAAGGAGAAATACAGTAATTTTAACAGCGTTGAAGGAGGCTGCAAACACAGTAGATAGTCTGATAGCCGTGAGCAAAGTAAGTGTAAACCCTCCCTTCGTCATCTAATACCACGAGCTGGAAGAAGCAAAAGGGTATCCTCCACTATGGAAGCTTCGACAGAACGAAACCAAGAAATGTAGTCACGCCATGACAGGGTCGGTATTGGTAGCAAATGTAAACCCTAGGTGCTTATTAAACTTATAGATTGCCAACAGCAAGGTATCAAGACTCCCGAACGATACAAGGGACTGGCACAAAGAACTGTAGCAGCATGGGAGCTACTACCACCAGAACCTAAGCAAAACTGGGATAGGAGGGTTCACAGACCGACCGAGCCCGAAGGTGAGGGAGAAGTGCCTAGCTAGGGTTAAGTCAACGTTATATATCACCAACACTTGGTCCTGAAGCCACCACGTAGCACCCAAATAATTTCTTGCAAGTGGGTCGAGGTTCTAAAGTTTTACAACAAGATTCCCAATGATTTGTTATTCAATTAAAATCATAGCAGGGATATTCCAATATGGTGATGAACTATAGTTTAAACTTGCAATTTTCTCCATGTTAAAACAATACTTTCGAACTTCGCATATGTGAACAATAACACTTTGCCCTACAATCAATAATCATGCAATTGTCAATAGTGTCCAAGACTCCGATGAAATTTCCATCATTATTGCCAATTAAATATCATAGCTTGGGTAAACAGAATTATCGCATGGTTATCTATATTGGTTGCAAAACCATAGTTCACTTGTTATCCTTTTAACATTCAAAACATTAGGATAATACCATGAACCTTGCTTATTATATAATGAAAATGTTGCCTTACATTCTTTTAAACCATGCAATATTGATATCGTCCAAATTCAGTCTTGAAGCACTCTATACATAGAGGAAATTGATTTGCATTATAAAAATTATAAGAGCAAGGGTGTAATATTAAGCTATAAGTGGTTCACAATACCTTATTACTAATTTTCCACATACCCTAGCCTCATGGGAAGAGACAACAGATATGGCATCTCTTTTAAGTCTCTAAGATAAGGGTAGTGATGTTGGGTATAGTGGTTTACAATTTTACTACAATAATACCAATTGCTAAAGCTTGCACGGATGGTACAGGACTTGGAATTTTCTTCTTTAGGTAACTATGACTGTAGGATTTAAGTTACCTAACTCGCAATTTATGATTAGGATTACTCTAGTACATTTCATCTGTTGATACAATGTAATAACAATCACTTAATTGATACAGATTTCTGGTTATAACAAGTAGTCTCTTGTTATCCTTAAGGCTCAATGAGTTTAATCAAGATAACTCATAGTTCTTAATCCTTTGACAATCATAGAAATAGGAATAGTTTTTCAATCCAAACAAACCCTGAAAGGTCAAAAAGAGACCTGTAACTGACAGGATACATTGTAAATGCTAGAAACAAGCTAAGTATATATATGGATAATTTCAGGTCCTGCATAATGGAAATTGTGAATCAAAAATATATTCTGACATAAAACTTGGCTTGATACAATAATTATGGATGAGTAAAAACTGATTTGGGTATGGTCAACCCGTTGTATTTTACAGTGCTAGTAATGAAGTACAATTGCATTACAGTAATATCATTCAATAACAAATACTCTATAGATTTAGTTAAACCATTTGTTCTAAAAAAAAAACATAGCTATCATACTCTCTAGTAGTTCTAATTCTATAACAGTAAGATCAGAAGGAGGTCATAGGATGAAAGCTACCTTTGAACACTTGATAACAGGGTTAGACCTTTTACTGAATGATTTGGTACAGCTATTGACTTATAATACTTTAAAGATTATCTGCAGCAACCCGAACCTTACCTGTATAGCTGTAAGAGAAAGAAAAATCTGTTGCATTAGCTCAGAAGCTAAGTAAGCCCTGTCTGTCATGGCAATTCCCCCTTGTGGTTGCAAAACAGAAAAACAATCAGTAACTGTAAAGAAACTCATATCAAAATCTAAGTATAACAACAGATCATTCACACACATTTATGATCACTTTAACTAATCAAACAGATCAACGAATGCATTTAGTAATATTACTTGCTATTTTAAAAATTTTAAAATTTTCGGAATTTTTGGGTTTTGACACCTTATTCTTACAACAATCATTCACCTATAATGATTGTGTTGACCAAACATACATTGTGGCTACAACAATTGTTCACCTGTAACGATTGTGGACCAAACATGCAGTGTGCTTGCAACAATTGTGTTGACCAATTGGATTACATTAGCAAAAGTTACATCCGCATTGATACTTGGGATTACCAATAGAGTCTTCCTGGGCCTCCATATAGGCAAAGTTGGCCAATCTTTAGAGCTAATGCTTAATTGGATTTAATGGACTAGAGTTGAGGAGAGAGTTAGAGGAGATCTTGTTGTTTACTTTGGGACCCAGGGTGCATGAATGAAATGTGGCGATGGTGGTTGCCTTCGAGACTCTCGCATGTTGCATGGCTTAAACGCGGAACTATCGATTTCTGGGGGGATTCTGGATGCTTTATTTGGCATTTTTTATTATTATAGGTATCTGTACTAATACGTGTTCACATTGTTCAAACATCTTGAGCAAGATCATGTATCTGTCACATTCATGCATCAACTTCAACACACTATATTACAATGCTCAAAAGGAGACAGTGCTTGGAAGGTGCTTTTGAATATATATATAGTGTTGTCTCACAGATTTCAATTGTCTGGCCATGGAAAAGTAGCTTATAAATTTGTTAGACTAACTTTGACTGGATGACTGGATAAATGAGTCATTGAGTTAATTTTGTTTTATGTCATTTTTTTTTAACCCATGGTTATGGTTTTGGTATCCTATAGGATTACATGTCATAGAGCCTCTAAAAGAACTGGAGTATAATAAAAATGTGGAGGTGATTGTAACATAATTTGCATCCATGAAAAATTAACTTAATAACTAACCTTTATAACCAAATTAAGAAGTAATCTTTGTAATATCGAAACTATTGAGAGCTTCACTATTGAGAAATAAAATAACTTTGATTCAAGTGAGGGAAGGGCATGCTTCCCAAGCTTTCATTGCAACAACGTATTTAAACATAGAAAAAGAGAGAACAACAAAGTGACATAGCTTAACTTTGATTCAAGTGAGGGAAGGGCATGCTTCCCAAGCTTTCATTGCAACATCGTATTTAAACATAGAAAAAGAGAGAACAACAAAGTGGCATAGCTCAACAGTATTAGAAGGAAAAGAAGGCAAGGCTCCTCATATATCAGACACAACTGGCCTTTGTTTCCCCTCAAATATGATGGTATTGCACTACCTTTTCTGCTTGAGGGGCATTATAGGTTGACAATTTTCAGATTTTGTGTCTAATATGTGACACTATAGATTTATTTTCATTATGAAAATTAATCTTCTTCTAAAACCACCTAGTTGCATATTGCAACTGAATGCATACCCAAATTCTCATAATTCCTCGTTCTGCACCCTAGCACACTTAGTTTATTTCTACCGTGGCGTTGCTAGAAGATTCAGTTACAGATCTATTATTATTTAGAATATGTTTCATCTCCATGTTTAAAAGCTGGATGGAGCATATAGAACAGAACAAGCCCCCTCATTTTGGTAGCATTCCACAAATTTGTATGATCAGTTATATTTAATGTGAGTTGGACTATACTGTAGTAGTACATAGTGTAGTAGTAGAACGATGGGATTCAACCACCATTAGTGATGTTTAGATTTGAACCGATTTCAAGGGAAAATTTGAATCTTGCTATAAAACATCCTCTAGGTTTTGGTGGTCTTATCAGTAACTGTTGTTTATAGGCTGTAGATATAGTTTAATATAAACACAATTTTTTACAGTTAAACATTGTAACATCATACAGTATTATGTATACAATTCATACAACATTATATATACAATATACAAAACCTATTTCCAATCCCCACTTACTTCTGTCACACTAAAATATACGAAGCCCTGCTAAAACCCAACCTTCTTTTGTCATATAATATACAACTTGCGGAATTTAAAACTAGGGATGAGAGTATTTATTGGGAGCAATTATTTTGATTCCACTTGTTTATTAAGCATTACACCAAGCTTACTACACCTTCCAATAAATTAATATCCTTGTATAATTCTATATGTGGCATGTCAACACTGTATTGAGTTTATATATAATCCACCAGACCCATAAATAATATAGACAGGGGAAATCGATCACTTTTTGGAATATAATATTTGTTGTTCAAGATGTGTGGCATATACAGTTCAAAAAATAGTAGATTTCAACATACATGGTACTTTTTCAGTCAAACACATAGTTTTCAATCTAGCAGCATGATGAAAGAAAATTGATGCTAAAGAAAAACTAAGGAAAAATGATGCTGAATAAAAAATAATTGATAATATGGAGAGTTTGAATAAAATATTGTATACTATGTACAAAAGGAAAGACCAAAGGTATGCAAACTAAAATTATTTAGAGTCAGTGAAAAATCAAAATGATAAGAACTACACATATGAAATCATGCAATGGTAGATGAGTGTTAAATAAACAATGTTGAAACAAAGGTACATAATTATAGAGTACATTTGTAAAAACAGAATTCAACAATACATATAGAAACATTGAGCAAGTAGCAGATAAAGTGACTTATATTGTTTGTACTAACATGAAACAAAAAACTACCTTCCCTCTATTTAGATAGCGCAAAACACCATATAAATTACTATGGGCCCTTCATGGCACCCTCTTATGACCTCCAAACACCATATAAATTACTATGGGCCCTTCATGGCACCCTCTTATGACCTCCAAACACCATATAAACTATGGGTCCTTCATGGAACCCTCTCATGACTTCTTCTTAGTACATTATTATTTTTGTGTGTAGGAGAGTCTCTGCATGACATCATGTGAATGGAGAATCCTATTTGCTTCACAATGTGAAGCTGTCTGTGAGATCATGTGGAGAACCCTAACAAGCCTTAGGTTTTCAATGTGGTTAATTATTTTAATGGTGATCAATCTTTTGATAGTGATTTTCCTATAATTAGCAATGTAAAGATGTAATACATCATGTATTAGTTCCATATTTCAAAATGTTGCAGAATTGTCTCTATCTGGTGCTAGTGAGATACAATCCACTTTGTTTTTTTTTAAATGTCTTGTTGGCAATGCTTTTTCCCATGTATACAATTTTCCTTTAATACTGCTCTATATTTCTTTGTTTCCATTTGTCTATTAGGAATGGATTTTTGTGTATGTATTTAGAGTACAAACACCTTAGCCTTAAAGATTTCAACCCTGGAAAGAAAGCCAAACCATAGCACTTGTTATTATTATCATCCATTTCAATACAAATAAACAATATAAAAATAATAGTATTGAAACTATGACACCAAATGATTAAACATCTATGGAAACTTGGGGATACTACCATTGAGATGCATTTTGATTTGTTTTTCCTTACTATCATTAGATATAGTAACCCTTGGTCAACTTTGCCATTGATTTAACATTAATATCCACCTTCCATTCCATGGAAACTCTCCTTCTGATCATGAACTTGCATGCTTCATTGTTATATGATAATTTCATAACGATTTCAACGACTTCACTATGATATCGGTGGCCTCAATGATTGTAAACTCAAAATGCTATTGAATCTTTGACAAATGTGAGATGACAACTAATTTGTTTCACAATATGTCTTCCATGCAAATGTTACTTATAGCAGAACATGTTTTTCAATGATACCGTATAAAACCATGGAAAACATAGCGTGTTATCAAATCCGCGTGGCTATATTCTAATGTCAGATCAGTCATTACGTCAAGCTCACACTAAAATTTTACTTCAAACTCCAAGGGATCTGGCCTCCTCGGGAATATCTAATATGATCCAAAATATTTTTGTGTGCAACCACAACAATCGAAATCCAGGTCTAGAGAATAAACACACATAGAGAAATGAGCACTACACACATAAAACCTGTGGATTGCAGGGGAGTAGCAGTAGGAGCAATCGTACTCGTTGGAGGAGTAGCTTTAATGGCCATAATGGGAGAGGGAGCTGTCAAATTTAATGCAACCAAGGGAGGGGAAGGAACATGAAATGCAACATTATGAGGGGACTGTGAGGCGAGAAAAATCACACGAATCTTTTGAAATTTCTGGTAGTGACCACTGGCCCCACTTATGAAGAAAAATGAGCTTGAGTGGGGGAGCACGAAGACTCTGTTCCTCTCTTTGAATGAAGCTCTAGGTTGTGATGTTCTACAGATTCGATAGTCCCTACGAGTTACTTGAAGTACCGAATCCTCGGTTGAATTGTACATGAACATCAAATCAACCAATTAATGAATCGGTGAAATCTTATTAAGGCTTCAATTAAGGAAGAATAGATTACTTACCGAGAGAATCACCAACCGAAAACCCATTATGATTTGTGGAATTTTTGGAAGGGGAGTCGTGGTCTCTCGCAAGTATTTTTGTATATAGTTATAATTGTGTTCTTATTTATATCGCAAGTATTTTTGTATATAGTTATAATTGTGTTCTTATTTATACCTCTTCTCTAGTTTGTTCTCATTCACTTTATGTATTCAAAGAAGTAATCTTTCTGCTACAATAGAAACTCTATTCCATGTGTGGGATCAAATGGTTGCAAACTTACATACTACTGTGTATCTTTGCATGTATATGCTATACTATATTTCTTCTTTGTTCACCAAGAAAGTGTTTTTGAGTGGGTTGCCATTGAATTTTTAGATCTTTGCCTTCATAGAGTTTTTGTAGTTGTTAAGTTGCACTACCATATTTCACCTTGATTCATAATCACATACCTAACTACATATCTTGTAGAATGTTCAGAGGGAATGTCCCTAGTTGCTGAATCCAACTATTTTTCTATGTTCTTTATGACATATCTCTCACTCATTTGGAATCTCCATCCACTTTCCTAGAGGAATCCTTGCTCAATGAGCAAATACGGATTGCAACACAGGAGAATATCCATCCCAAATTTGGATTTGAATAGCTAGAATCTACTCTCTTGTCTATTTAGCATCAAGGGTCACAAGTACAATTAGATATCACTCTACTAAAGTTTCAACACATCAATTAGATATCACTCTACTAAAGTTTCAACACATCCCATAGACAACCTTTATTTAGCATCAAGGGTCACAAGTACAATTAGATATCACTCTACTAAAGTTTCAACACATCCCATAGACAACCTTCATTAGACAACCACTTATGTTTCTCAGATTATGATTAAACCTACTTTATTATTTAGAAAACATATGCATTTACCCATGATGATGCTATCTCCTCTTCTCAAAACAAGGGCAGTCAATTTCAAAACAACATTTTCCTTCTCATCATGTAAAAACAAGTGTCTTTCATTCACCAAGTTCAAGAACACAAGGAAGTGGTCCAATTGTTTGATTCAAACTGCAAGACTTAAATCAGACTATAAAATCCTTTTATCTCTTCACACATCCTATGTTGCAATTCAACTAAACAAATTCTCAAAGGTAGTGGGAGGATTTGAGAATTGGATAGGATGCCATAGCCATATCCACTGATACCTTTGTAATTCCATATGCTTTTTAGAAATTTTGTGCATTTTCTTTCCTATGTAATCATGGTTTATGAGTTTTGGTTAGCGGGTTCCTTGAGTAGGATAGATTGTTAAAGAAACAACCTATCTATTGCATCCAATCAAACACTTAGGGAGTATCAAGATAAAATTCACAACCTTTATGTGCCAACAGTCGACCTATACCACAATCAACTACAAATTAGGGTTTTCAACTGTTTCTTCCTTCATTATCATTCCAGCAATCGACTTTCAGGATATTTGTTGTAATGACCTCTTTTTTAGATTATATTTAATCTATGCTCTGTAAATTTATAGCAATAATTCCAAGATAAGAATTTGCACCATCTTATCATGATATTCTACTCATCTTGTTATCATGATATTCTACTTATTAGTCACTTAGATTTATAAAGATCAATTAATTTGTTACATTCTATATAGCATGCAATCCTTATCCGCTAAGGAATAATATGTAAGGCTTCTTTCATGCAAATTTTATTTATTCACTTTGTCAACATAACTTCAAATTTAAGGCTGTTCATCACTCTATAGGTTGCATTGTATATAAAATGAAATCCTTGTTCACCAAGAAAGTACTACATAAGATTATTTCATATTAATTTGCCATATTTTATGCATAGCATGCAATCCTTGTTAGAATATTATGTAAGACTTATTTCAAAGTCAATTTTATGTATTCACTTTAGTGATGTAATTCCCAATTTAAGGTTGTTCATCCATATAGAGGTAATTAAAAAAAAATGCTCAAATCATACTTGAGACATTTTACAAATGAAAATTCATCTGGTATTATGGTTTGGAAACTATAATAAAAAATGACAAATTGATCTTATATCCAACTAAAATAAACTAGTTTCAACAAATAAAAAAATCAACATATCAAATCAATTGAAATCTAAAACCTCCATCCTATGTCAATAGTCTAGTTGGAGCAAATGGATGCACAACTAATGTTTAACTTACTAAATTTTCAAAAGAAATAAAGTTGAAACCAGATCCTATACCATTGAGTTCTTGATGTGATCCTAGGTGAAGTGATAAATGTCTATCAATGCAACTAGCTCTACTTCCATGTACAACACACAAAGCCTCTACTCTTTCTTGTCTTTGGCTCTCAAATAGATTGGTGGTTACATGAGTAATAAAAAAACCAATTGCATATGATATTTGGGCTTGTCATTTGGTAACTACCCAAACCAAATGTATGTGTTTCCTGTATGACTAATGTATTACCATCAAATGAGAACCTCATCATTTAAGTGTCTGCATAGATATCTTCCCATGAAAAAATACAAGAACTATTCCCATTCACTAGAGTTTATAGTAAGAACAATTCCAACCACCCAACCCTAAAATATATAACTTGAATTATTTAGAATAATAAGACTTCCTACCACCCAACCGCAAGAAAAACCTACGTTAAATTAAAGTTATATGACTAATTCACCTTTTTCTTGAGCACCTGTGTATTAATTAATCTCACTCCATTTGAGGTAGGATGTGCCACTTTGACTAATCTATTCTTTAACCATTTAAAATTAAGAGTAAGCTACTGGTACATAAAAGTGCATGGGTCTATTTGGAATTGGACATGGTAAATCTATTCTATACAATCGTTTCTCATTAGCAATGATACTAAACATAATGATAATAAACTCATAGGCACGACCAGATCCAAACATATTTTTTTGGAACAAATGTTAAACTCATATCTAGGCACAACCATAACCAAACATCAATTTTACATCAATCTAAATAACCTGCATGTACATAAATAAAAGTGCAGGAATATGTTTGGCATTGGCCATTAAAAATCTATTCCTGACAACCATTTTTCATTAA
Source organism: Larix kaempferi (assembly GCA_027924585.1). Classification (NCBI taxonomy): domain Eukaryota; kingdom Viridiplantae; phylum Streptophyta; class Pinopsida; order Pinales; family Pinaceae; genus Larix; species Larix kaempferi. Next base: position 658,427 of record BSBM01001649.1, on the reverse strand, counting down.
AAGTAACAGTATTATGAAGTGTACCTTTGAAAAATATATTTGAAGGAAATTTAGGCATGACCCATGAGTATATTTGGCATTGGCCATGGAAAATCTATTTCTGACAACTATCTTAATTTAACAGTAACACCATTATGAAGTGTACCTTCAAAATAGTCGTTTGAAGGAAATTTAGGTGAGGTGCATGGATTTGTTTGGCATTGACCATTGAAAATATATTTCTAAAAAGTGTTTCTCATTAACAATAACACCAATATGAAGTGCAACTTTGGAAAACTTATATTAAATAAATTTAGGTTAAGGATGGAAGCATTCAATATTGGACCTACAAAGTACATAAATGTATAGTTATCAAATTTTTAAAATGAATAAATTCATGCACATTAAAATTGTAAATGGCATTATTTATCAATGTGTGCAGTTGACATAAAAAAGTAGAAAATTTTTAGCAGCTTAAGACACCAAGTTCAAGTTCATCAAGGAGCCATTATTAAAGATAATAGCTACTAGACCAAGTGACCTACTAAAAAAATTAGCATCATAAGAGCATGGTGGAATTTACCTACATAAACTAAATGGGAAGAATATGATGGTTCAACTAGCAACTCATATTAGCAAATCCTCATGTGACAAAGCAATGCCTATAAAGTTAGATATAACAAACATCTTCGAGAAGGTGAGGCATAATTTCCTCTTCGTAGTAATGGAAAAATGTGGGTTCTCAAGAACAATTATTAGTTGGATTAGATAATGCATAGAGTCTCCGCATGGATGCCCCCTAGTAAATGGAAGTTAAACCCTTTTGTATAAATCCTCTAGAGGCCTTAAGCAAGGTCATCTTTTGTCTTTACCTATCCCTTTGCACTATAAAGCAAGAGACAATGGGTAAAGCTATAGAAAAGGCACTACTGGATGATAGGCTTCTAGGAAAAGGATTGAAAGAGTGGAAGTTATAAATCGCACACAATCCCTAGATGACACCCAATTGGGAGGGAAACTAAATATCCACCCTTTGACATGATGCCTCTAGGGAAAAGTATTGTAAAAGTAAAGTTGCTGACTCTCTAAGCCATCACCATGCTTATTGGATGATTGCCTCAAACCCCGGAATGATATATATACCAATGATTAGATTAAGATACAAATGAAACACTGAAACTCTAAACAATGTATGTTGAATGAAGCAAATAGAGCAATTACATGGAAATGAGGTGAAATGAACCTAGAGAAATGGGGACAGATGCATAGGCCATCTCCCCTTCGTCACTATCGTAGTGCATTCTTCTATCATCGATTCTCCCTCTACGGTCTGTAGTATGACTTGAATTTTGAGCTTTGGAAGCCTCCATTGTGAGCTTGCTTTCTCTGTAATCGACCATTACCATGTTTAGTTTACTGGATGATTGCCTCAAAGCCCACAATATTAAATCTATTAATGATCAAATTAATACACAAACAAAAGACTGAAACACTAAACCATGTGTGTATAATGAAGAAAATAAAGGTTTCAAATGAAAATTAAGTGAAATTAACCTAGATAGTGTTAGATTTGACATGTTCCAAGATCTTTCCATTGGATTCTGTGTGCGGAATATCATAGACACTTTAGAATCTCTTCATTTAAGGATAAATGGGGATAAATGCCATAATCCCTCTCTCCTTTTCATCATTTAAGGGAATTTCTTATGCATCTACTTATTCGCTACTCCCACGGAGTGCGGCTTTACCATTGATATTTGGAATCCGCCGATTGCAATCTTCTTGCTCTATAATCCATGGTCATGTTTAGTTTGTTCGATGACCTCCTAAGACCCCCACAATGTTAGTAATCTTATATTTGGGATATTTATCCTCGAAACTCTTCACATCCTGTAAATACCATATATCCAATCTATGAAATTATCCTCTTCTACTTGTAAATTTAGATTCACATCCCTCCTGCCACTAATTTATAGCAACAAATGCAAGATCATCCCCCATCGCCCTCCTTCTCCTCTCAATGCATCATTTCCCTTGACCGAGCAAAACTATGGGCAGAGCTTTCACTTAAAATATTTCAATGACATAAAGAGACTAGGCCAATGGCGGGTATGTTACCATCTATGTCACTAAACCTGCACCTATTATATGAGTGGGGACGTTTGATAATACTTGCAATGTCATTTTCGGGATAAATCCTGGGTATCTTCCTATGGATATGCCTCAAATCCCATTCTATATAGTACAACCTCCAACACAATGAACCCTAAACTAAAAACATCATACTTTGTTGGCCTTCATAGTGTAATCTCATTAGGGCACCTAATAGCCAAACATCTCTTCCATCTTGGTGGTACTCGTAGATGTCTTGTTGTGTTCAATGAGTTGAGCAAGGGCGCCGAAGTCACCCAAATAGGTATTTGAAGTTACAACAATGCCGAATACGTTGTCGAAGGAAGGAATGAGACAAATCGCTAACTAAACAATCCTATTTTCCCTTTTCCACTAAATGAAAACCTTTTAGAAACTCTCTTTCATCACCTTCAAGAAGAAATGTTAAATAATCCAATTAGATTTACCAAAAAAGCAAAGTAAGTAACGACATAACAATGATTTTGTCTTAAACAAATGTCTTAAAACACCCCCTTGTGTAGTAGTGATGGTTCACATTAAAGTCAGTCATGGTTGACTATGGTCAAACTAAAGTAAAAAATGGTTACCCAAAGTCAACAATGGTTCACTAAAGCCAACCATGGTAAATATAGTCAACCATGTCTATAACTAAAGTCAAATATGGTTCACTAAACTCAACCATGATGGTTAACTAAAGTCGAACATGGTTCACTAAAGTCAACCACAGTTAACATTAGAAAATGTTCCAATCAACATAATAACCATTATATAATATTATTTTTATTTATAATATTAAAATAAAAGTACAATATAATAATATAATTACTATTTCTATTTTATTAATACATGTTGTATATTCTTACAATAATTCATCGTTATTTGTTTACTATATAATTATAATATTATAATTAAATAACAATATTTTTAATTAAATTATATTTTTTAAATATATCTATGTTGTACATGGCTATAATATTTTTATAATATACTACAATATTATAATTTAATAATATATTTTGAATTTAATAATTTTTTATTATATAATTTTAATTAAATATTACATTTAATTATTATATAATAATTAATTAAATAATATTACTTTATTAATATTTTGGAGATATTTAATACTTCATTTTTTGATATCCTATTTATCATCAACATAACGTAGTGATTATTGTTTTAATTAAATTATAATATTTAATATTAAAATTTAATGAGATTATTTTAATTAATTATTATATTATAATCAATTTTTAAAAATATGCTTTATTAATATTTTATTATATTATATTATTTTTTAATATGTTTATGTGTCCAACAACTATATTAATAATATTAATGTGTCCAAATACAAAGTAAATTTAACACATTTATTTATAGTACTACAATTCACTTTAAAGTAAGATTATCAACTTCACATTCTAATGAAAATGGAAAAATCTAAACAAGAAACTAAACTTGCGTGTCTTCTTCTTTAATGGAACTATTTTGAATTAAAGTCTCCTGAATGCTTTTGTTTTCTCCTTAGTAACTCCAACTGTCCCTATCAACTGTTGTTGCCAAATTTACATCTAGTGGTGTATTCACCTTTGACTTTGAATTTCAGTTGGGTGAATACTTTTTAAGGGCAACACAAGGTATCATATCTTTCATTTTGTTGTTTGCTTAAATGTTTATATAAGTGTTAATATCTCCACTTTTCTCCCATAGAAGTAGATATGCAAAAATTCTAGATTAATGGAGAGGTTTGAAACTTGTATGAACAAGATTGTCATCGTCATGTAAGTACGTTTACTCAACCTTAACAAGATTCCTAGTGAAAGTAGGGTTCCAATATGCGGTAACCGTTGTGGTTGCATCACGCCATTGCGTGTCTACAACTATACAGGTGTTTTGATCCTCGTGATGGTGGGCGTGATAATGGTCCTGCGGTAGTTACAGGCGGTGGTCATGTTTTGCCACCAATTACTCCATGTTGATGCGTGCGTGAACCGTTCAAACCCGTGGCAGCTCGTTCAAATCCGTGGCTGCTTCAACAACCGTTCGTTTATGCATTCATTTTTAAATCATAGATGATGATAATTTGAATGAACATGTGTCACTTCTTATAGTCTCACTGCTTCGTTGGTGCGCCATATATGAGGTTACTCTATTTTAACCATTTATTAGGTTACTCTATTTTAACTATTATGGGGCTACATTACGATAACTCATGCCATCTACAATAAAATAGATATTTTATATTTATTGATTAGTTGTAATTTATAATTAATTAAATTGTTAATTATATTAATAGGTGTTTATATTTTAAGATTTGGGGTGGATTACTATTTATGTTTTTTAGATTAAAGGAGGATGATATAAGTGTATTGTGTAGATTGATTTTATGGTAGTCTTTCAAAATAAGAAATAAACAATTATAAAAAAAAAGATAATGATTACAATTAAGAATGGAGAACAACTTATTCATAGCACTTAACTTGTAATTTATCCATATTCACCTACCAACCTACCACAATGTTCATAAACCGACCATTCAACAAAAATGACTCTTACATCTTATTTTATAGTCCAAGATCTGTGCCGTTCGTAAACTCTATCTCTGAATAAATTCGTAATAAAGTGATCCGTTGTTAATATTCATGATGAATATTATTTAAGCAATTTAACCATAGACACAATTGAATTAATAGCTTTTCCATTTTGAAATCATTTATTTCCATGAATCAACAGCCTGAAGAGTTTGATATAGGATTAGAGACATATATCAAACATTGGCTGCCCTACTATTTTACAAGCACAGTGGTAGAAGCCAAAGACAAAACACAACAGTGTATGATATACTGCACTGAATCGACAGATACAAGTAAACTGGGGATCTTGAGCTGTTTGGCAGCTGTATTAACACTCCGCTGAAATCATGCGTTTGAGTTCTCTGAAATGATGAACATTGCATGGAATTCGTAGGGCACCCTTTTGGTCGAATCCGTACTCCTCCGCTGCGGCCTCCAAAAGTTGAGTGAAGCACGGATGATGCAAATCTTTGACTGCAATTATGAAGCGCTCCTCCTCTTTCCCTACGTGAACCACCAAGCATCCTCTCGGAGTACCGTTTCTACGGCCGATAATGCTCTTCTTCATGTTCCATTTCTTTGGTTGCTGTGCAATCGAAGGCCCGTACTCCATATTCACAATTTTCACTCAATGAAACTGAGGGAAACAGAAAGACCTAAACAATTCAAGGATTTCTTCTACCACTGTTTTCTAATCTCTTATAAGAGCACAGTTGCCTACAACCTCCACTGTTACAGTCCATTTATAGCCTACAACCTCCACTGCCATGCTGCTGACTCACCGAGTGAAGGATTGAATGACTTCACTAATAAAATTGCAAATTTAAGAAATTACGAAAGCCGGGCCACTTTGTCGGGCCAACATATCTAAATGCAGACAAACCCTTAATGTCCGCTGCGCTGGCTTACATGCCTAGCTGAGTCAGTAATAATGACAGCTCGAACAGAGGATTCCAAATTAGAAGCCATGGCGGGGAGACATTTTCTGTCAATATTTAGTTGTATTTTACATTCGAGATGTTTTCTGTCAATATTTAGTTGTATTTTACATTCGCTATTGTAAGTTTTGGTCATAGAGATTTCACGTAATGTAAGTAGCATCAAATCCGCACCCGGTAATTAAACAAAAAGAGAAATTAAAAAATGAATTTGAAGAAAGTGAAACGCTCAAAAGTGTTTTCTACTCTTTGGTTTATTATTCATCATTTGGTTGAAATTTAATATGTGGGATTTTATCAGTCTAATTTCAAAGTAAGTATTCTGAGAGCGAAAAAAATTAATTCATCACCCACTCAGATTAATCTTTTGAAATCAGATTCTTCAATGTGTAAGAATCGTAACTTGTGGAATAAAATTAATTCATCACCCAATCAGATTCTTGAATGTGTATGAATCATCAACTTGTGACAGAATTACTTTTGAAATCAGATTCTTGAATGTGTATAAATCATCAACTTGCGACAGAATTATGATGGCTACCGCAAACTCATTACTGGTCGTTGAATTTCAACACTTAAAACACAAGCAATAAGCCTATGGCAGAAATCAATTTTTGCAATGTCTCAAGACAATGAGTTCGTTGAAGCCATATTCGGTGGCCATGCCGTCGACAACTTATGCAGTACAGCTATGACCAGCCGTGCCACTGCCTTATTCCCTTGTCGCTTTAGCGATTGAAATTAGTGGAGAGAGTACTAAAGGCATAGAAACAATTAATTTGTACGGTGCAGAGCATTAAATGCGGTAGCTCAGTGATTAGTCATTGTTAGATCTGAAGATTCTCTAGAATCATTGAATCGCCACATTTAATGCTCTGCGGCTCAATGGCAGTCTTCACCATGACATACAACAGAAACCGATATTTCGTGACTAATTTTAATTTCGAATTATCAAATCGGTGCATTAATAGTGGTAAGCAGTGTTGGAATTTCATTTCATATAACGTTGAGTGAAAACATAACCCTTCAACAAGGACGTACTTTGAAAATTGAGGGTTAATGTCATTCTTTCTGAAGGTTAATGCGAGGCCACATGTAATGCAACATGCAAAATTTGACATTATGACATTTTAATTTTCAATTAAAAGATATGTTTTTATTAAGAGTTTAATTTCCAATTAAAAAATAACAATAGACTCATTTACCCATGTGTAATGCAACATACCAAATTTTTTAAGGTAAACATGTTGCATCCAAGGTGTAATTGAAATTGTGACATTATTCCAAAGGACTTGAGTTAAAAGGCGAGATAAATATAATATGCCTTTTGTATAGGCGATTCATTAGTTTTTCCAAGGTATGGACTCTTTTGGATTCCTCAACTAGTATTGCAAGTGAAGTGAAGTTGTCTATATTATTCCTCAACTATATTAAGCAAATATTTCATGGAAGTGGAGTTGTCTATGTATTATCCGTGATGCACTTTGAAGAGAATTTGATAAATAAATTTCTTTTGTTTTACTTCACTCATAAGTGAAAGCATTCAGTTTTCTAATATAAGTATTTCATTTTATTTTATTTTTATAAAAATAGAATAATGCAAACTTATATAATTTGACATAGTGATTTGAATATATAAAATTTCTTCAGGTGAAAACTATTTTTTCCGCACAAGTTTTAGTAATATAGAACTAGTGATGTGGTACATTTTTCCATTCAAATTGACAACCATGGAGTTCAATTTAATTCTCAACGTGTTTTTTGTGGGGGAGGGTCAAAATTTGTAGCAACCAGTTCATGCTTCCTTCTTTCCTCTTTGGTCCATTCACTTTCCCTTGGCTATAAATGGATAAGAAGACACCACTTTCAACTTCAAACTTGTTTATAAGTTTTTTTGCCCATGCATAAAAGTAATTGTTTTAACCAATGAGTAAGACTACAAGAATAATATAATGTTACTATGTTTTAACATATATCAAATAAATCATTTAAAAAAATGTGAATTAATAAGTGAAACTCTTTTAGCAACAAGACCTATAAATTGTAACTTAGAAGTATTGGAAGTGTCCAAAGTGGGATTGGGAGCCTCCCACAACAAAACCTTGTTTCCATGGCTTTGTCCAATCACAATTGTTAACCCAACTCAGTATCAAAATAACGAAAATAGTTCCATGTTTAAGAAAAAACACTTAATAGTTTCATTAAAATTTGTTTTTAGATTATTATCAAATTTATATATAAAAATAACATCTTACTAAAATTAGTAGCTCCAAGTCTATGGGAGTCGCATAGGAGAGCAATTCCAAACTTTCTAGAGAAATGGGTATCTAAATTCAGCAGTTGCTTCTAACTTTTGAGGTCCATAACTAAAAAGCAAGCATGTCTAAAACTCCATAGGTGATGCTTGGTAAATTTGTAGCTGATAAATTGTTGATGCTTGGTAAATTAGTAGATGATAAATTGTTGATGCTTGGTGGGTGGATGGGTTAATTATTTCATTAACATAGTTTAAAACTATGACTTCTTCTAAAATGGTACCCACCTCTCTCTTGGAGTTGCACTTTTGGGCTTGAAACTTGACTTATCCTCTAAAGGAAGGGCACAAAGGGTAGGACAATTCTAGGCCAATATAAGAAAATAAAAAGAAATGGAATGAAAGAAAGTCCACCCCCATTAAAGGCAAACTCACCCACCTACATGTCAATCAAATGGGAAAGTTTCAATCTTGGTTATTACATATATAAAAACCACCTACTTCAGGACACTTATCTAGGCGTACCCATATCTTAATAAGCCCATTAATAAAAATTAATGACGGTTTGAAAAAATAATTAACCGTTAAAAATACGTCCTAGCAAATTTTTTGCATTTTCTTTGAGACATTGTATTAAAATGCCTTGTGATGTGCATATGCGCGTCAAATTCCAACCCTCGTGGTAGGGAATAGGGTGTATCCCTATAGGAAACTTTTAGCCGGCACACTGATCAACAGAATCAGTTGGTGTTGCTTTGTGGTAGAAGTTGTGGGCTGAGCACTTTTTGAAGATTATCCTTAAATTCAAGTAGTGGGCTCACATCTCAGTGCTTTTCTAAGGTTATCTAAACTATCAACGACCACATTAATAATATTAATGTGTCCAATAGGCGTAAATTGAACACATTACTATAGGAAAAAACTAATATGAAAAGTAGTGCCCAATTTACGCCTATCCGCGAAACATTAATATTATTAATGTAGTTGTTGCTAGTAACCGGTGGGACCGTACACGTACCCTTAATATCATTAAGGGTATATTTGGGTTTTGTAGTTTTTGTATTTTCGGAGTAAGTTGTTTCTTAGAAGTTTTCATTGTTGAAATTTAAGAATATATATTTGTAATTTTAACAATTTTAAATTAAGAAAAATTTAGTAGAATAGATGGTGAATGTATGTATTCTTAAGACACTCCTTACTTAAGGGTCAGCGCAAGCTAATGAGGGTCACTTTTGGCGCGTTAGATGCAATAGAAGACTAAAAAAGCAGGCATCCCTCAACTTACTTGGATTTTTTGAGTTACTTACGCAAAATATCTTGCATTGAGTAAAAAAGATGAAATGTAGGAAATTGAATCACGTTTCCGAATATATAACTTTTATGTATTGAAAATTTGCATAGCTATGTCAAGTTTCATTTTTCCTAATAGACACTTTATATTTTTTAGACAAATGATAAGGTATATGTTTTTGTGGGTAGAGCCTTTGAGGGCCTAAATGATGGAATCAAGCTACAAAAATCAGCATGCATGTAGAGAACACATAGCACTTGTGCGCCATTATTTTTTGAAAATTAAATTAGTAATTTTATAATTGTCTAAGTGATCAAACCTCGAAAATAGTACCTATTTTGTGGGTAGAGCCTTTGAAGGTCTTAATGCAAAAATCTTGAAATGGGTTTTTCATAGAACGTGGAGGTTAATGTCCTCTTGTGCACCATACAATTTTTTTTTGAAATGATTAAGAATTGAAAAAGTTATGGAAGAAACACTAATAGTGTGTTTCACGAGTTAAGGAGGTAGGATAGAAAATAAATTGAAAGAAAATAGGAAAAATTAATATTTCAAAATAAAAGTTACATATTTGTAATCTGCAGAAAAAATGCTATTTGTGTCTAAGATTTTGTCAAAAATGACTCTGTGTAGCATATTGTAACGAGTGGCTAAGGACAGGCTTCTCCAGAAACTGGAAGAAATGTACCCAATTAGCTTTGGTTTTTCATTAACATAGCACAGGTTTGGAATTACCGAAGCAAACTCCAAAGCATACACATAAGATTATTGTTGGCATGTGAGCATGTGATTCGGCCTGGTTTAGGCTCTGTAAAACACGAGCGCATTCTGTTTAAATTCAAAAATATTGCCGCGCTTTTAGATGTACATAACACGTACGCATTATATAACTACATAACACGTACGCGTTATATAGTTAAAAAATGCGCTCGCGTTATGCAAATCATAAAATACATGTTTAATATTTGAGAAGGGGTGGGGAAGGGTCAAGGGAATCTATGGTTAATATTTAATAGGGGTGGAAAAGGGTCAAGGGCTTAGAAGGATGTTGGAAGCTTGAGTGGGGAGAGATGAAGGGAATGAGAACATGATGGGCTACAGGGGGTGAAGGGAAGTGGAGCTTGAGAGCACTATTAGGAGTAGAATAGGTTCTGAAGAGGTATAGGGTTAGAAGTTGAAAGTGAGACTTGAGTGACAAGGGGGAATGGATGGAGGCAAGGGGGATGTGAGAGAGAAATAAAGAATACAAGGGGGGGGGAGACATAGAGCGAGGGAGGGAGAGGGACAATGGGGAGGAATGGATTTGGAGGGAGTGACAGATAGATGGAGATAGAACGAAATAAAGAGATAGGAAGGGAGGGACAAAAAGTGTTGGTGGGAGACATGCAGGGAGTGGTGGCGATGGAGAGAGAGAGAGAGAGAATATGAGAGGAGGGGGAAGGGACATAAAGTGTGTGAGAGAGAGGGAGTGATGGAGAGATTGGGATAGGTTGAGGGAAAGATAACATGAGGGAGGGATAGAAGGTGAGAGAGAGACAGGCAATGAGAGAGGGAGGGAGAGAAGGTAGGGTGAGGGATGGAGGGAGAAAGGTGGAGATAGATATGGATGGAGGGGAGATGGGTTTGAGAATGGAAAGTGACATAATGTGTGTGTATGTGTGTGTGTTTGAGAGAGAGAGAGAGAGAGAGAGAGAGAGAGAGAGAGAGATTGATTGTTGGGGAGAGAGAGACTAGAGGGAGTTGTGAGCATCATATTCTCCATCAGCATCATATTCTTCATCATCATCATCTTCATGACCATCATCGTCATCATCAACATCTTCATCATCATCACCATCATCATCATCATCATCATCATATTCCTCATCAAATCAACATCTCCATCATCATCATCATCATCTTCTGAACATCATCATGATCATCATCTAAACATCACCATCACCATCATCATCAACATCTTCATCATCATCACCATCACCATCATCATCAAAATCTTCATCGTCATCACCATCACCATCACCATCACCATCTTCATCATTATTGTCATCTCTAGGTTCCCCATCAACATCAACATCTCCATCATCATCATCTTCATCATCATCATCATCTTCATCACCATCATCATCATCATCAACATCTTCATCATCATCACCATCATCATCATCATCTTCCTTGAATTAGATCAACATCTCCATCATGTCACCATCATCTTCTTCATCATCATCATCATCATTTGAACATCACCATCACCATCACCATCATCATCAACATCTTCATCATCATTACCATCACCATCATCATCAACATCTTCATCGTCATCACCATCATCATCATCATCATTGGCATTTGTAGGTTCCTCATCAACATCTCCATCATCATCATCTTCTCCATCATTATCATCTTCATCACCATCATCATCAGCATCAACATCTTCATCATCATCACCATAATCATCATCTTCATCGTCATCATATCAACATCTCCATCATCATCATTTTCTTCATCATCTTCACCATCATCATCATCATCATCATCATCTTCATCGCCATCTCCATCATCTTCAACATCTCCATCATCATCACCATCACCATCATCATCATCTTCATGACCATAAACATCTTCATCATCATTGTCATCTCCCCCTTCCTCATCAACATCTCCATCATCATCAACATCATCATCATCATCGTCACCATCTGAACATCACCATCACCATCATCGTCAACATCTTCATCATCATCACCATCAACATCATCATCATCATCATCATCATCACCACCATCAGCATCATCATCAAAATCTTCATCGTCATCACCATCACCATCTTCATCATCATTGTCATCTCTAGGTTCCCCATCAACACAACATCTCCATCATCATCATCTTCTTCATCATCATCATCTTCATCACCATCATCATCATCATCAACATCTTCATCATCATCACCATCATCATCATCATCTTCCTCATCAGATCAACATCTCCATCATGTCACCATCATCTTCATCATCATCATCATCATCATCCGAACATCACCATCACCATCATCATCAACATCTTCATCATCATCACCATCATCTTCATCAACATCATCATCTTTATCATCTTCATCTGCATCATGATCATCTTCATTGTAATCACCCTCCTCCTCCTCATCATCTTTATCATCTTCATCTACATCATGATCATCTTCATTGTCATCACCCTCCTCCTCCTCGTCATCTTGTGCACTTATGCACTTAGGGATTAATGTTTAGAAAAGGGTCTAAAGGCCTTTATGGGGGAGGGGCTCTAGGAACAAGGTAAGACAGAGAGGGCAGGGGGGAGGGATAAAGGCGTAGAGGGTTAGTGATTAAGGGAGAAGAAGGGAGAGAGTGCTATAGGGAGGGATAATGATGAATATAAAGAGAAGGTAGAGAGATGGAGAGTGGGGTGATAGAGACATGGTTGGAGTAAGGGAGAGAAAGAAACATGTAGGGAGGGATGTAGGGAGAATGAGGGACAGATATTTAGAAAGAGATAGGGGGTATCTAGGGATTATTGGGAGAGAGCTAGGGGGTATTAAACCATACAAAACATTTCTCCCCAGACTAAAAACATTTGTTTTGTATGTAACCATATAAATTATTAGTTTTCTTTTGATTTTGTTCATTGCCCTAGCCATGCGCCTAACCTATTTATTGCGCTTGACAATATCACGTACGCGTTTTTGCACTACATATCGCGCACGCATTTTTTCTTTATATAACGCGTGCGCATTTTGTAACTCCATAAATAGTGGACTGTCCCTATCCGAGAGCAACTTCACTCTGTCCGAGCCAAAACAACACTCCCGCGATTTTTCGAACAGCACGAGCCTGCCATTGCGAATTCTCACACTCTACACCAACTCCATCATTATTTTTTTATGTAGGTGCAGCATTGAGGACATCTTTCATGGTTGCTCAGTGTGGTGTTGGGTTATATGGCCATATTTGAAGAAGATAATCAGCAAGCTTGAAGAATCTCCAATTGAATAACACCAAAGATAAGGCCTTTGAAAGATTCATTTTTCCTATATTTGAGGAGCACACAAGATAAGATATCAAGCTTCAAGACCATTTCGTGGTGATGGTGGATATACACAAGTGTACAAGAGAATCAAAGGGCCAAAACAATTTATGATTTAACTTCCATTTGCTTATTATTGAAGAGCTTGTAATTGAGGAGCAACAAAAGCAAACTATATTGAATTGATCATTGTGGTGATGGGGAATGCACGTAACCGAGTAAACAAATCAACAAGGAAGAAGAGACCTCAAGAAGTCATTGAAGAAGAGAAAGAAAAGAAAAGAATATACATGATGAATCGGAGGCTTTCTTTGGAAACTAATCCAAATCCAATTGTAGAGGATACCACGGTTCATCCTATTAATCCACGACAAGAGGGACCTTCAATTTCCACAATAGTTGTTGAACAAGCACCCCATGGAAGTAATCAAGAAGCAAAACGTAGGTGCTCATTAGTGGATGTTTCAATTCCCACTTCAAGTCAAAGTGATAAGTTACCATTTCAAGATGAAGCTCACGAAGAAACACCCAATTTGCTATCCGGATGTGGTTATACAAGCGATGAAGTCAGAGAGGTGTTGGACATTTTGCCTACTGTTGAAGAAGAGAATGTTATCCACACCATCGATGAGGATGTTGGACTTCCACAGACCATCGATGAGGATGTTGGACTTCCACCATCCAACTACCAGGAAGAGAATGAAGGACACCAAGCTACTACTGAAACGCTAGAGCGTCTTGGTGATGCGCTACATGGTACAATTCCAACCCCCTTACCTCCATTAGCAAGCACACGTCGAAGAACTCCGAAGCGTATACAATTTGATGAAAGTCTTATCAATTCCATTGAAGGTACGCTATCTAAACGTAGTATTGCTTCTCAAACTCAACAGATACTTGATAAATATTTTGTTTCTAAATGTGATGGAGATAAATGTAGATTATTTTTATCATTGTTAAAATCTAGGAGCATGAATGTTGTTAGGAAAAAGTTAGGGATAAAGATGATAAAGAATTCTGAACCAAGTTCTCATATAGTTAAAAGCCTAGTAGATGCATTTGGTAAAATTGGTAAGAACACACGTTCAAAGGACCGCAATGCTGCTCGTCGTGTGTTGTCACAAGCAATTGCAAATAAAAACACCAGGGCCCTTCGTATTCTCAGGCCTACATCCGAACTAGTTAATTTGAATGTAAAAACCCTCTGTAGGTATTCTATTAGAAGAGAACATCTTGACACAACCGATCAGACAGATTTTTGGGCCTTTGTTGGTCGGTTGCCACGTCGTGACATGAAGCTAGTTGATGCAGTAAAGGGACTAGTGCACAGTTTTTGGCATGATCACACAAGGCCTTCTTCAAACCGAAAGGATGTACTAAAACTAAGAAGGGGTTCAAAGGATCGTGAACCACATACTAAGCATCTTCTTGATATAACATAGACATAACTTTACGAGAAATTTAGGATTGAGCATAGATAATTGAACTTGGGGCAAATATCTTTTGATAAATGTAAGCCATGGTATGTTAGAATAAATACTCTTCGTAAAACTTGTTGTTGTAGATACCATGTAGAATATGAATATTACTATGAAACATTTTTGTACATTCGTTTTGTGTTGCATACTAACCATGTGCAGGATTGCTCCGTGACAATACCACCGACTTCATCAAGAGAATTCATTCATAGCATCATGTGCAATAGGCCCGAGGGGCAAACATACTATGCAAAATCTTGTTTGGATGGAACATGCTCCAACTGTGCTGGAATGGCATTATTGAGCCAATGTATGCACGAGAATGGAGACAGTGAATTTGGGAAAATGGTTACAGACATGAAAAGTTTCAAATATATCAACTATGAAATAGTCCTAGGGAAAGAAAGCAAAAAAATACAATTGGTGACATCTCAGGTATGCATTTATATCTATAAAATTATGTTGTAACAGTTACATTTCAATCCTTACTTACAACAAAAAACTGACATTGAGATCATTTTGTGTCACTAGGTACAAGTTAGTGACTTCATCAAGGAATTTATTGAAAAGACACATCAATATGTTCAGCATGTCCACGTGGCACGACGGCAGGATGAGAAGTTTAGAATATCTAGAGATACATTTCCCCTTGGTACTATACTTTCAGTTGTTGATTTTGCCGAGAACTACACTCTGCAATCTCAAAATGAGATCCAAAGTCAGTATTATCACTATGAGTAGGTTTCCTTGATGGTCCATATCACATATAGGCATGGCCCAAATAGCACTGAAGAGCAAAGAGAAATTCTGAAGGAATATCACTTCTACATAAGTGATGATAGGTGCCATGACTTCCACTATGTACGTCATTGCTTCATCATGTTCTATGATCACTTGAAGGGAAGGAACATATAGATGGATCGACACTGGATTTGGTCTAATGGGTGTGCTGGTCAGTTCAAAAATGCACGCATATTTCAGTGGTTGTGTTCATTGCATAAAAACTACAAAGTGCCACATATGTGGAACTATTTTGAGACTGGGCATGGTAAAGGAGAGCATGATGGAGCCGGAGCATGTGTCAAAACAGCCCTATGAAGAGAGGAATTGAAAGTATCTACAGAATCTACTATTCTAAATGCTCAATCTACAATCAAGTGGTGCACGTCAGTAATGGGAGAGGAATCAACTATGCGAGTAGAATCCACAAGAAAGAGACATGTGGAAAGAGGTTTTTGGGAGGTGGTAGACATATATCGTTCACATGCATGGGAATGCAAGACTGTGCCTGGGACTCGTGGCTTTCATTCGGTTTGAAGCTCTGATAACCTAGTATTTGAAATTTGGACTAGAAAACTCGCTTGTTTTTGCCCGCCTTGTTGTGATGGTGACTGGGATGGGTGTGAATCATTGGATTGGGTTGATGGATGGGATCGCATATCACTTCAACTTGATCAGCGTGCAATTGTTGAGTTAACTCCATTGGAAGAAGACCAATCATCTATTCTTGCAGATTTTGATCATGTCTCAGACCTTGTACAACCTGGTATGATGCATTTCCTTAACATTTTTTGTTTGTTTACGTAGTCTTCAAATGCACATTAATGGCCTTGTATCGCGTGAAAAATATTTTGATCATATACCTACAATCATATAATGCAGGGCACATATATGCAGTGGTTGCCTCAAAAGATACTGAATGGGGTGATGAATATTGGTTGGCACGCTGTATAGATGGAAAGCAAACCCTCATTATGTCCATGACTGACGATGAAAACAACCACTTTCCAACTGGGTCTATGGTTGTTAAAGGTGAATACTTGACACGGGACAACAATGGAAGAAAGAAGGGTGGATATGTTTACAGGGATTACAAACTAGGTGGAAGTGTGTATCACTTTACCAACTTAATCATTGGCACAAACCTTCAGGTACGAACAATGCCAAGTCGAAATACATCGAAGGTATGCTACTTCTTACCGGATACAGAGCACGAGAGACTAATGGAGACCATCAGTATAAGAGATGATCCGGAGGGCTTGGTTGTATGATAATAGGTGGGATCTAGCATGATGAGGTACATTACATACTTTTAATACTATACTATTTATACTATTTGTAATTGAATATTGATATATGCTCAACTTTCACATGTATGTTTCATATGAATATGTCAATTTTGTGTTCTTGATATGCCAAATTTACGTTTACGTTGTTTATAAATATGCCAAAAGTTCTCTTGTATGTCAAGTTTATGAATATGCCATTTTTTACATATGATCAGTAAACCCTAAAATTATATTATGCTCATCATGTTGGTTATTGGCTTCACCCAACAAAATTAATTCAATTCATGCTCACTATATTAAACAATACACTTATATTAAATTTAATTCATGTCTTGTTAAATATTTCATAATGAATTAGCTATTTGAGAGCACCACCTTAGACCAAGCCATCATCATCAACATCTTCATCATCATCACCATCGTCATCATCATGAAAATCTTCATCATGGACCTGCAAAACCCTAGTTTCCAAAGTGTCTAGGCAGGTTCAGGTTGGGAACACTAGCCATACCCGCTCGGTGGATGATTTTCCAAAGTTGACCCCCGTGTGCAAAAATTGCACACTCCCACACTGAGCAAAACCCTAGTTTCCAAGATGGACCTGCAAGGTGACACATGGGCCACTGGGCCGGAGGGGAGGGGCACCCCTGGCACTATCCCAGTGTGCTGAATACAACGGAGTCGATGGTTCATCAATCCGAGCCACAGTCTTCATTCTATGGCTTGTCCCGTCTCACTACCAGAAGGCCTTCAGGGACACCTGCTGGATACCTGCCGGGGGCATAGAACTCCAACCGTGCAACAAAACCAGGTTTTGGGGAGTCCTGCAGGTGTGTCTTGGCAGGTTCGGGTTGGGAACACTAGCCATACCTGCCCGGTGGATGATTTCCCAAAGTTTACCCCCGTGTGCAAAAATTGCACACTTCCACACAAAGCAAAACCCTAGTTTCCAAGATGGACCTGCAATGTGGCACATGGGCCACTGGGAAAGAGGGGAGGGGCATCCCTGGCACAATCCCGGTGTGCTGAATCCAACAGAGTCAACGGTTCATCGATCCGAGCCACGGTCTTCATTTTATGGCTCGTCCTGTCTTGCTGCCAGAAGGCCTTCAGGGACACTTGCTGAATACCTACTGGGGGCATAGAACTCCAACCGTGCAACAAAATCGGGTTCCGAGGAGTCCTGCAGGTGTGTCTAGGCAGGTTCAGGCTAGGAACATTAGCCATACTTGCTTGGTGGATGATTTTCCAAAGTTGACCCCTATGTGCAAAAATTGCACACTCCCACACTGAGCAAAACCCTAGTTTACGAAATGAATGCACAATGAAGCCACTGGGCCATGGGGAGACGAGGGAGAGGGCCCCCTAGAGGTAATCGCATGCCAGGAGACCAATGGAGTCGACGGTTCATCAATCCGATGTCCGGTTTCCGAGTTATGTCGAGTTGCAAGTTGCATGAAAATGTCGTTCAAGGACACTTGGTGAATTTCCGTCCGGGAGCCAAAAAGCAAATAGAGCAGGACGATTGCGTGTTGTTGGCTCTTGCAAGTGTGTGTGGGCAATTCCAACGTGGGAATACTGCCAACACTGGCTCGGGGGACGTTTTTGCAGAGTTGACCCACCAATGCGAGATTGCATGCAATTAAACTAAGCAAAACCCTAGTTTACGAAATGAATGTAAAATGAAGCCACTGGGCCATGGCGAGACGAGGGAGAGGGCCCCCTAGAGGTAATCGCACGCCAGGAGACCAATGGAGTCGATGGTTCGTCGATCCGACGTTCGGTTTCTAAGTTATGTCGAGTTGCAAGTCGCATGGAAATGTCGTTCAGGGACACTTGGTGAATTTCTGTCTAGGAGCGAAAAAGCAAACGGAGCAGGAATATTGCATGCTGTTGGGTCTTGCAAGTGTGTGTGGGAAATGTCGACATGGGAACACTGCCAACACTGGCTCGGGGGAGGTTTTTGCAGAGTTGACCCACCAATGCGAGATTGCATGCAATTAAACTAAGCAAAACCCTAGTTTACGAAATGAATGTAAAATGAAGCCACTGGGCCATGGGGAGACGAGGGAGAGGGCCCCCTCAAGGTAATCGCATGCCAGGAGACCAGCAGAGTCGACGGTTTGTTGGTCCGACGTCCGGTTTCCGAGTTATGTCGAGTTGCAAGTTGCATGAAAATGTCGTTCAGGGACACTTGGTGAATTTCCATCCGGGAGCCAAAAAGCAAACGGAGCAGGAAGATTGCATGCCGTTGGCTCCTGCAAGTGTGTGTGGGCAATGCCGACATGGGAACACTACCAACACTAGCTCGGGGGAGGTTTTTACAGAGTTGACCCACCAATGTGAGATTGCATGCAATGAAATTGAGCAAAACCCTAGTTTACGAAATGAATGCACAATCAAGCCACGCGGCCATGGGGAGACGAGGGAGAGGGACCCCTAGAGGTAATCGCATGCCACGGGACCAACAGAGTTGACAGTTCATCGGTCCGACGTCCGGTTTCTAGGCTATGTCGAGTTGCAAGTCGCATGAAAATGTTGTTTAGGGACAAGAGACACAACATTTTATCCCGAGAAACCCTCATGGGAAGAAAACCTAGCAACCTTTCTTAGAATAATTATATGTTTAGAAATCAAGTACAATGAAACCATGAACAAACCCTGACCCTGAAGGGTTTTACCACATGAAAAAACCTTAATGAGACATGACAACAAGAGTACTTATCTACATGAAGATGACCTCCAAGCCATAAGGATAACCAAGCATATCCTTCCCAACCAACATTAGAAGGCACTTTATTTCTCGAATCCCGAGGTAACGTTTGTTCCTTTCACCAATGTTGCTTTGAGCACTTGTATGTAGTTACTCATATGTAGTGTTGAATCTAATTGTACAAACAAATATTGGGCGTTGATGAAATGTGTAGCATGTATTGCACTTACTTTTATTAAATTACACTTGAACATTGACTTAACTTGTAATTTAATCATCCAAACTCACAAATTTTAATTACACCTATCCAATTAGTGTGCATGAGTGAGTTCGTTGAAACCTTGAAAAACATTGTATTGCATTTAGTTTGATTAAATTACACGAGCAAGAACTTTGACATAACTTGTAATGATCATCCAAAATCACAAATTTTAATTAGATACCAATTAGTGCATGCATGTAGTGAGTTCGTTGAAACCTTTAAATATAATAGTTTGTTCTTTTGACATAGCGCATTCATGAGTAATAGATAATCCACACAAATCAACACATTAGATTGACACAAGAACACGTGGAAACCGAAGAACAAATACAAAGTGAAATGTATCATTCATTTATAAGTGAAATGTCAATGTGCATTTCTCCAAAAGTACATGTATCCAAAAGTACATATATATCCAAAAGTGCATGTCTCCAAAAGTACATGTATATCCAAAAGTATCCAAAAGTACATGTATCCAATGAAGTCAATGTACATGTCTCCAAAAGTGAATGTATCGAAAAGTACATATATATACAAAAGTATCCAAAAGCACATGTGTCCAAAACTATCCAAAACTATCAAAGCCACATGTACATGTATCCAAATGTACATATATCCCATAAGACACATCAAAACTCAAGCTTCCTCTTGTTCTTTCCCAATGTTGATCCTCTAGGCACATCTCTAGGATCAATGTGCGTCTCTGGATCCTGCAAATTAAATATCAATTGTTAAATTCAACTAACTATGTACACTAATACATTAGCTCAACAATTATCAACTGGTGCATGGAAAGTGCATGAAACACTTGGTCACTGAACGACATCTCACCTCAACTGACAAAGGAGATTGCGTTGCTTGTGTAGCAGATGGAGCCGTTGGTTGAACATCTAGAATGGTCGAACCAGGGGGGCCAGGAACTGCTCCTGCTGGTGGTGGCTACAATGAAAAAATGTTGAAATAGTTAGAAACGCATGAATAAACAATAGACAACAATAATAAACTATGTAAAGATAATGTTGAAATAGTTACATACCTGTGTGTGATCAGTTTCCATTGCAGATGCGGCACTAACTGCTGCGTCAACCATCGATGCGAGGTTTTCAGTAGACAACTCGGGTTCCTGATGCAGTAAACATGTAATTCAAACATTAAAAAAAATGATTTATGCACTGGATTTCAAGTTAAACAACAAATATCATCGAAGGATATACATTACCATGGTGTGAGTAAGCCCATGGTCGTGGGTAGCTGGAGTCTTTCTAGGAGTAGAACGCCTCACATACACACGACCCTTGTTCACGAATGGCCTGGAGGGAGATACAAATCCAGGCAATGGTCCAGATGTCTCGGATGGTGCCTACAGTCAGTAAGTGTTCATGTAGTTAGACATGCATGATTCAACAAACAAACATGTATTTAAAAAATGTCATTTTTAATTGTTTACCTGGAGCCCAGATGTTTCATGGGACGGTATGACCATGGGTGCTACCTCCACATTACCTTGCCCCAGTGAAGGATCTGCCATCTGCAAGTTTAATAATTGTAAATATTAGACCGTAGATAGCATTAGTGAACTAAAATGTAAAGTATGTGGAAATTAACAAATTAACAAGTATTAAAAAACTAAAATTTTAAAATGTTTACCTCGGTGTGAGATACGGCAATAGGTGCTATATAAGATGGGCCTACCAAATGGGTAGCATCATGCCCCCCTGTAGAGTCTGGAACATTCGGCTCTGGGGCGTCGCTGCCGGCATAAAGCATCAACTACAAGTTCACAAAATTAATATATTATCTCAAACTATATATATGTGTATAAAGATGAAAATAAATGAAGAATTTATTACAATTAACCATCAACATACCTCTCTCAAAAACCCATTGAAGGCAACATCTGAGGCAAGACCATAGCAGGGACGACCACATGATGTGCACTCATGAGGATCGGTACTACTAGGATGGGGATGTGTCGATGGTCCTGCACTAGTGGATGGTCCTGATGGTCCTACACTAGTTGATGGTCCTACATGGTGACGAGCTGGTGTATGTACTACACCAGGGACAGATGTCCCTTCCTCACCCATATGTTGAACCATAGTGCCATGGCGAACAACCACCCATGCCAAACTAAAAAATGCATCCCGTGTCTGTGGAATAATATGATGTGCAGGTGGGACATCTGGCCCAGGCAACTGCCTGGGAGGTGTAGGGATAGGGCGATCCTGGTCTCGAAGCCTCGCATTGGGTCAGTTTTGGGGCATCCCCCCACCGATCCCCTGAAACTGCAAGATGTCAAAATAGTTTACGTGTTTATGTAACACGAACTCTGCGTACATCTTTCGAAAGAAATACAAGGGAATTTCCCTGTTGTTGTGTGGTGGCATATCAAAAACCATGTACCATCTGTCCATCCAGTTATCAACAAATGGTTGAAACGTGCACCACTCAATGGAGATATGCGTCCTATTTGCATTTGGGATTTCCCCCGTCCGAGGGTCCCTAAACAATGCAAATATGAACTCTTTGGATATTTTCAACTTTTTTATTCCATTGTAGTCTAGCCCATCAGCATATTGTTGTCTTTTTCTTTCTCTATATGATGTAATATCATATAGTACATTGCTAGACTGTGAAATGGTGTCAACAATTGCATCCAAGGTTGATGCAAGCAAGCAGCGAATCCTGTCACCACCACTAAAAGCTGCACTAATGCCCCTCAAGTGGGCAAGCTCAATCAGTATCTCGGCATTGGTGTCCATAGCCGCAACTGCAATAAAGACATCAATACGAAAATCATTAGAAACATATACATGGTATATAATGACGTCTCTTCAAAATTGAAAATGTATTAAATCAAACTCAAGTAAGCAATTTAATGGCATTCACTTACATACATTTAAAACTTAAAATTAAACATTTAACAATTAAAAAGTAAGTTTCGTTCAACTTCTTTCTAGAAGTTAAGGCACTTCTTAACCCTCATTGGTGACTTTTCCATGCAAACTTGGGTTTAAACTTCTGAGAATTTAGGAGTGTTATTTTGACATGTTTTGGCCTTTACGTCCATTGCAGAAAACAATATTTCCATCAACTTCATAAGCTAACATTAAATTTATTGATTTCAATATATTATGCCTTGTGGTTGGAGGGGAGGACAAAGTGGCATGGAATGAAATGGATATGTATGAGTTTGTCTTGCCAATATGATTACATATGTACTTGAGATGACTATCAATGATTAAGATGTTGAATAATCAACTAGAGATTGTGACTAGAATGACACTAACAACAATGTCAACTTCTCAAAACAGAGACAATTTCTCTCTACATTGTATGGTAAATTTAGAAAATTAAATTAAAAACATAGTGATTTTCTATATGAAGTCTTTCAGTTGAATCGATGGTCCCTGAGCGTTGAGTAGATTGATCAAGGGTGTGGATAGGGCAGGTCCGAGAGACACTTTGTTAATGTGTTTTGGCATTTAGTCAAGGGTTCTTAACTAAGAATCAATGTATAGCTACATACACTTCTGATGAAATTTTGATTATGTTCATGGACAAATGATTGTGATGAAATTTTGAGAAACCAAGTTACTAATTTTTTTTGCATTTTTTTATTCACGTTTGTGCATGCATTTCATCTTGTTATGGCCATTACCAAGGAAAATTATTTAATTAGTATCATGGGAAATGGCCTTTGAGGGTTGGAAATTTGGGTTTCATGTGGATGGATATCTAAGTAACTGGACATGTCCAACAAGGTCCCCATGTCGTGCGGGACACGGTTTTAGATGATGGTTGGTGGGATAGGGTAGTCCTTAGCATCAAGATCATGGAGCCAATCATTTCTTTGTTGCGGTTTGCAGACACGGACCAGCCCATCCTAGGAGATGTTTATGAGGGGTGGGATTCCATGATTGAGTCCATGAGGACCATTGTTATGGAGAATGAGTGTGCTGAGTATGAGACATCGGCAGAGAACTTATGGTCCATCATACAGGGCATTCTTATCTCCAGGTGGGATAAGAATTGCACACCTTTGCATTGCTTGGTCCACTCATTGAACCCCAGGTTCTATGCTTAGGATTGGCTCAGTGGTGGGTCGGGGCCCTCATCTAGAGTCCCTCCTCACATGGATGGAGAGATATCAGAGGGGAGGAAGATAGCATTTATACGACTACTTCAAGATAGAGACCACCTTGAGGTGGTGGAGGAGGAATTTTATGAGTTTTCTAGTGGCACTGGGAGATTTGGAGGATATGAGGTGGTTAGAGACATGGGGGTTAAGAAACCCTTTGTTTGGTGGACAACTCATGGGGCAACATGACCTCTTCTACAAAAGATATCCTTGAGGGTCCTCTCTCAAGTTACTTCATCCTCTTGTTGTGAGAGTAATTGGAGCACATATGGGAACTTGTATAGTTTGAAGAAGAGCAGGCTTGAGCAGTGCAAGGCAGAGACAATGGTGTATGTGCACTCCAACCTTCGTCTTATTTACAGGAAGAGGGAGGAGTGGGAGAAGGGAAAGACACAGATATGGGATGTCCTTCCTGATGGGATGGGTTTGGACAACAGTACTGATTTGGCATTATCCAACATGGATCTTAATGATCCAGTGCTAGAGCCGGTCACTTTTGATAAGGGGGATCATATGGAGGGGTCATCCTCCACACCAGCAGATGCATTTAGTCAGATTGGCAGAGAGGAGGAGGAGGAGGAGGAGGATCAGGGCAATGATGAGTTTGTTGATTCAGGCATGGAGGAGGACCATTGAGTCATTGACAGATGGGATTCTTCCATCTTGATCCACTCCTCTTTTGTATTTACTATTAGACTATTAGACTATTAGTCTATTAGTCTATTTGGCATTTGCCAGTGCCCAGTGGCATTCGGACATCTATGTAATACATTTTGATTTTGATGACTTAATGATAAATATGGTTCCGAGTCTCTGACATGCATCTATGTGTCTCAATGTCTCATTGTGATTTGTGATTGTGAATGACAAATGTGTTGTGATTTGCGAATGATCTAATTTCTATCGAATATTTCATATTTGTAATTGTAAATGTTAAATTTTATTGGATCTATATGCCTATATTTTTAAATTTTAATATATTTTAAAAATATATATATATATGTATATAAAACGTGTCCTACGTGTCCTAATTCCGGGGGTCACTGTGTCTCGTGGGGACACTCGTGTCCCGTGTCATCGTGTCAGGTGACTTAGATGGATACATTGTAGAAAGGGGGGAGTTCTATTTTCTTCAATTTTTGGTTGGATTAGGAATTTTTGAGTTTTTGAAAAGGGATTCATTTTAATTATTCACTCATCTTGGTTGAGGGAGATGTGAATTTAATTAGAGATTGGGTTATTCCCAATTTGATCAATATTACAAAACTAGGTTGTTTTAAACAATAAAAAAATAGTAATTTAGGTTAAGAAATGACAAAAAAATGGTATATGTGAATGAATTACCTGATTAGATGACAATCCACCGGTGAATTTGCCTCCCCTCCAGCTAAATCGAGCTCCACCGATACTTCAGGGCAGACAAACTATCCTCGTCCAACCTCTATTTCGCGTTTCTGATGCGTGAAGAGCGCCGCGGGTGGTCGGGGGTGGTCGGGACTGTGTTTTTAAATTGATTTTAGATTTCAATAACGCGTACGTGTTTTGTAACTACATAAAGCGTACGCGTTTTGTAACTACATAACGCGTACGTGTTTTGTAGTTCTATAACGCGTACACGTTATTGTTACCTATCCTACATGTCCAGTGACATGTTAGGTTCGGGTCTTACCATGGCAGGTGCTAAATATCAGAAATGCTTTATGTTTTTATGTATCAGGAACGAGTTTTGAAAAAGTAGCATTGCATCTAAAGTGACCCTCATCTTCTTGCACACACCCATTGCATATTCAGTTAGTCTACTTAGTCAATTCATGGCTAAGCCTCATGATATTCATTGAAAAGTAGCAAAGAGAATCCTTCGATATTTGAAAGGGGATTGTAATGAGTCCTTCGACATTTGAAAGGGGATTGTAATTATTGCGCCGAAGAGGCGCATTATAAAATGCAGTAGGGGGGATGTGTAACTCCTTCCATTCTCATCCTGCAATTGACATGTTTTCTTTTTAAAAATAATAAAATTTTATAAAAAATAACATGTCGACTATTTAAACTTTTACAACTGCATATATACAAAACTACAAAAATTAGATAAATTAAAGGGGTTTGCGCTTGGAGAGGTTTGATTCCTCTCTATGCTTGGTAGATCCCCTTTTAAGATAGATCTATGCTGGTGGTAATGTACTGATGATTTTAATGTTGAGCTCATAGGTCATCCAGATTCAGATTGGGCTAGAAATCCTGATGATGGAAGGTCATCTAGAGGATACGCATTCAGAATAGGGTTTGAAATCATGTCATGGAGCATCAAGAAGCAATCAATTGTTTCTTTATCATCCATTGAAGTTTAGTACAAAGCTTCATGGAGTGCCACCTGTAATGCAATTTAGTTGATGTGGATTCTTGAAGATGTGGGAGAAGAAAAAAAAAGTATCAACAGTTATAAAATGTGATAACCAAAGTTCCATCAAATCAAAAAACAATCCAATGTATCGTGCCACATCAAAGCATATTGAGATATAACATCATTTTGTAAGAGAGAAGATACAGTCAAAGGAAATTGACTTAATCTATTGTAATGCAAATGATAACGTGGGAGACATATTTACAAAGCCTATTGGAAAGGAGAAATTTCAAATTTGTAGAGATAAGTTAGGAGTTGTAGAAAATACATTTCGCGATTAATGAGGAGTGTTAGAATAAATCTAGAAATGTATAGATTCCAAAGAGTTTAGATTAAATGTTTTGTAAGTATCTATATTTTTAGCTTTAGAACCCCCATTCTAGGAGGTAGTTTAATTATTTGTTCCTCTATAAATGTAATCTATTTCTCAACAATAAGATTTATAATGTGTGTGAATTTGATCTCTCTTGTGTTAGTGAGGGAAAATTTTAGGGGTGAAATTTAGCCCATGGACTAATTATTGACTTTTTTTCCAAAAATATATTAGCCAATTTCCATTTCTTTCTAAGTTGTTTATCTAAATTCCATGGATAACATTTTTTAACTTCCAAAACACATAAAATTATACAAAAACTATATAAAATTTTTAGAAATTTAAATATTTTTACAAAAATATAGCTCAACTTTTTATGGTTAAAAATTTAAAAATTAACAAAATTCACGAAAGTTTTTACACTTTAAGAAAATTATAAATACTTAAAATTTTCAATAATATAACTTATGTATTCTCTTTTTTTAATAAAAATTTAAATCACAGGACTAAAAAGATGAGAAAGATGACATATTCAAATTCAATCACTTTTATTAATTAAATGTCTTACCATGCTTCCAATTGTTCTTAACGTTTTTAAAGACGGTTAAGGTTTCAAATTTGATCCTAGCGTTGATTTGATCTGGTTAAAGTTTTAATTAAAATGTATTCTATTCTAAATTCTTTCGAGCTCAACTTCACTACGTAGCGTAAATCTTATCAACATAATCGCGAAAAATGTATTCTCCGTTAATGTTCATGCACTTTGTCCAGCTAACCAATAGGATAGGTCATTTAAGATAATATCAGCAGTCAGAGTGGAATTTGTAGGTAGGGGCAAAGTCTTGTAAATCAACATGGGTTACAAGCAAGTATGTATAATATACTAGTATAGATTTAAGCATTATTCAAGTTTGTAACGTAATGTTTTTAATTTTAATTTTATATATATGCTATCTTAAATGTTTTAAATATAATTCAAGTTAATATTTTATTTTTAATACTTTTAGAAATGATAGGTGTCAACTATAGGATGAGCACAAAAAGAGTTATACATCCACCTTCTACTGGGTTATAGAATGCACCTCTTCCACACAATGAAAACATATTTACTTATCACAAATTTATATATATATATATATATATAACTGTTTTTTAATTTTCAAAAATCACCCCAAATTCTGATGAATCTGATTAAAAAATCAGTTTTGATTTGCTCTAAAACTTTTCTTTACGATTTACTTTCGCAAAATAACTCCACATATACTTAGAGATATTTCATGTTTTGGCTGGTTCTCATTTGCAGCCCACAATTGACTTTAGCGTAAGATCATCAATTTCATATTCTAATGAAAATGAAAAGATCTAGATGTCTTCTTTAATTGAAGTATTTTGGATTAAAGCAGATTCCTCCGGAATGTTTTTGTTTTCTCCTCTGGTAGAAGCTTCAACTGTCCGTCATCAACTGCTATTGCCAAATTTTCTTACATTTTACCTTTGACTGTTTTGGTTTGTTAAAAGTGACATTCCAGTATCCTCTTTATGTTCTTTCATAACCGATCATTTTTAACGAGGTGTATGCACGACATAGCAGATCTCTCATTTTGTCAATTATTTTGCATTCGTAAATGTTCTTTTTCTTTAGAATGGTAAAAATTGAACCCATTCAAAATTTCTGGGTCTTAGGTCTAGATAAATCTCTACACTACCATCTCAACCTCCATCTTCTATATATATATAATCTTATAATAAACCATTTTCCCACAAATTTCATAAACCCATTCAACAAATAAATAGTCCAGATCTATGCAGTTGGTAAACAATGTGTCTAAATAAATGCTTAGCCATTTTGAAATCTTTGACTGCTATTATGAAGCGCTCCTCCTCTTTCCCTACGTGAACCACCAAGAATCCTCTCGGGGCCGATAATGCTCTCCTTCATTTTCCATTTCTTTGGTTGCTGTGCAATCGAAGGCCCGTACTCCATATTCCACGAATACACAATTTTCACTCACTGAAACTGAGGGAAACGGAAAAACCTAAACAATTCAAGGATTGCTTCGGAAAACAGAAAAAACTAAACACATCAAGGATTGCTTCTGCCACTGCCTTCTAATCTCTTATAAGAACACAGTTGCTGTTGTGCAAGTATATGCTATTACAGTCCTTTTATAGTCTACAATGTCCACCGCCATGCTGCCGACTCACCGAGTGAGCATTAAATGACTTGGTAAATTGTTCAAGTATTTTCATTCATGTATTAATTATATGTTTTGTTCCACAAACTAGCACACATGAAAATTACTAGCAGATGGACAATGGAGATAGGAATAATTAGAAATTGGATACAGGTGAATATATAATAATATAATTGCAATTATAAAAAAACTATGAATATTATTAAGTTAAAATTAAATTTGATAAAGGTTATTAAGATAATTTTTTATTATTATTAGATAATAGTTATTAAGATAATGGCGTAAAAAATAGATGCAACGGTGCAACCCATTGAACATATTTAATAACAACATGTTCAAGTGCACAATGCACCTCTGCAAAACTTCATTTTCATTTGAAAATCCTTAAAACATGCTTCGTCATATTTCTTCAGTTGTCTTGCATTTTCATCCAACAACATCCAAGTTTGGATATATCCATGAGACATCCTCCACTATTTGGTATCCAAATTCATGAATAACATGTTCGATCTCGACGTCCTTGGAATACTCGTGATGGGAATTGTAACTTGTGTGTCATCAAAAGCTCCCATTCCGTACTACTGGGATTTTCTTTCTATAAGCTGACTAAAGCGGAAGGAACTCAGTAGGTCATCGACACCTTGTTTGGAGCCTCTCTTCCCATTGATTCCTCAATTCTCATGAAAGCTTTCCATATCAATGCCAAGCTCATCCACCTTCTGCAAAAAAAATTTAAATCCTCATGATCAATCTTGAACTAATGAATTAAATCCATTGGATCAACTACAAAGTAATCGAACCAGTAGAGGGGAGCAGAAGGTTACTCAGATTATAATATATAACTACATTAAATCCGACCTCTTCAGTAATGGATGGAAAATAAGTGACACTTATATGGTGCATATGTCAATACAGTGGTAGTATAATCTTGCTCTAGTTATGTGATAGATTTAATATTGTGGAAGGTGCACCATATTATGGAATGGAATGGGTTTCCTTTCCCTTTGTACCCACAACCCCAATAACCACAATAGAAACCTCCTCTTCAAATCCAAGTATGCCCATTCCAATAACCAGTCAAGTCCCTCAAGTCTCCATAGCAAGTTACTCTGTACTTTTCCCTTTCTCCTCCCCCCTCCATACCTACTTCTAACATGCGGGTGAAATCACCTACACATCATAACAAGTATCCATGTGTACCCTATCATTTATTAAATTTTGCATACTCTAAGTAAATCACATAAGTGTCCACATTAATAAGACAAATGATAACTTAAAACATAACTAACACATATAAGTAGGTTCATAAATTCACACACATAGATGAGATCAATATATAATAGGCAAAGAAATACAATATAAGTCTAAATATTGTTTGGTGCTCCCATCTAAATATAAAATGTTGCAACCATAAAAGGGCTAGGAAAAATTCAATTTAAATCGCTAACACTAAAAAATTAAACACCGGAAAAGCCATAAACAATGTAGCACAATATCAACATGTCATCCAACCCTCAAATTCCCTACCCCACGGACATGATCAAGATTCATGTACATTCATTACATATAATGCAATGCTGACACTAAAGGGGTAAAATGGTTTCCCATTCAAGTTCTAAGGTTCATTTTCCAAAAAATCTAATTTATCACACTCACATCCTTTAGGAATATCGAGCAAAGAATCCAAAAGTTAATAAAATGGCAAAGGGCTCTAATTGAAGGATAGGTGTTTTTTAAAATGGATTGAAGGAAAATTCCATTAATCTATAGTTTGTCCCGTTGAATTATCTATGATTTTCAATTTGGTATTAAAGGACGTGATCTATGATTTTCAATTTGGTATAAAAGGACATGGCATTGGCATTAACATCAAGCCTTCTTGACCGCCGTTGACACTTTAATTCTCCTCTTGGACATCACACCTCCCATATGTTGATGTCTCGAGGTTGAGTCGAAGTCAAGCCCAAGCTCAATTGCTTTGCATTGACAACAATAGTTGCAGCAAGATTCGTCAATAGAGGTGGAAGGTGAATACACCAAACTTATGATTGAATTGGTCATATGAAAGTGTGGTTATCAACTTATCATACATGGGCCACCTCTAACCCGTCATACAAATACTTCGGTTAAATCCATTACAGATGACAGTGAGCTGAGAGAGACAGGTATGCTTCGGTTAAATCCATTACCGTCCAGATACAGCAGATGCAAATCATGCCATTGGAAAAATGAAATGGGATACACCCTTAATCTGCCGTGCAAACCTCAGCACAAGACCCGTGATTGCATTTCTATAATATCTTAAACATCAACCTTGAAATGCCATCGCTGGCAGCTAAAGTAGAAAAACGATTGAAATCCAATTGGAGTAGAAGCAAGGAGGTGCTGTTGAAGATGGAGGTGCCAGAATAATGAAAAATGAAAATGTCTTTGCTCCACGCTTGCCTAGGGAGGAAAAGGAATTAGGGTTAGGCCAGGATGCTGAGGGACATATCCTGTTTTCTCATATAACTTATTAAAATAGATCTATCTTAATTTGGATATGCAATTTTTCTAGGGATAAACATTTTTACTTAATTATAAATATATAAATATAAATATTTGATAAATTTAAATTTCAAATAAAGTTAAAGTTAGATATTGAGAAATTCAAATTTAAAATAAACTTATATTAATTTTAAATATTTTATAGATATTAATAAATTCCGTTAATTGTGTCTTGGAACACTTTATGAATCTATTAAATAATTTTGACATTGTAAATACTATACAATGTCATGCATCGAAATTACAATCAATTCCAAATCCATCTTAACTATATCTTTCTGACAGAATGTATTGATTTGTTTGTAGTGTATTACTGATTTTGATATCTTGAAAAGAGATTATTAATGGCTTTCCCTCAATTTTATACAATGTCATGCATCGAAATTACAATCAATTCGAAATCCACCTTAACTATATATTTCTGACAGAACGTATTGATTTGTTTGCAGTGTATTACTGATTTTGATATCTTAAAGAGATTATTGATGGCTTTGCATGAATTTTATATTAATTTAGTGAAAACATAACAATACTTTTACCATGTTAAGATTTGAACCTTTGCAAATACTATTACTCTTCTGCCGATGAAATAATCAACTCTATTTCTGTGCAAAGCACCTAATAGACAACATATTTCTATATCTTCATCTTTTATATATATATATATATATATATTTATATATATATTTTAAATTTTACAGAACATGGTTTTTGCAGAGTGCATAAATCCATTTATTTAGCAGTGAAGGTTATGAGCAATCTCTCTAAACAAATGCTTAACAAAGTGATTGGATCTTGATAGCATAAATATCATTTAACCATAGACACAATTGAATTAATAGCCTTTCCATTTAGAATCATTTATTTCGATGAATCAACAAATCAACAGCCTGAGAGTTTGATATAGGGTTAAAGACAAAACACAACAGTTTATAACACTCTGGATCTCTGGATCTTGAGCTCTTTGGCAGCTGCATTAACACTCTGCTGAAATCATGCGTTTGAGTTCTCTGAAATGATGAACATTGCATGGAATTCGTAGGGCACCCTTTTGGTCGAATCCGTACTCCTCGGCTGCCGCCTCCAAAAGCTGAGTGAAGCACGGATGATGCAAATCTTTGACTGCAATTATGAAGCGCTCCTCCTCTTTCCCTACGTGAACCACCAAGCATCCTCTCGGAGCACCATTTCTACGGCCGATCTTCCATTTTGATTGCTGTACTGCAATTGAAGGCTCGCACTCCATATTCTACGAATACAACTTTTCCACTAACTGAAATTGAAACTCAGGGAAACATAAAAAAGCTTAACAATATGAAGGATTGCTTCTGCCACTGCTTTCACAGATTTGCTGTTGGGCAAGTATCACGGTATTACAGCGCCCATTTATAGCCTACATCTTCCACTGCCATGCTGGGGACTCACAGAGTGAAGCATTGAATGATTTCACTAATACAAACCGTGGGGCCACTTTGTCGGGAATCGTTTGGATTAAAATATCTAAACTCGACAAGCCCGTGATAGCCGCTGCGCTGTATTTCATGTTAGTTGAGTCGTTAAAACGACAGCTCCAACAGAATATGACAATTGAGCTACCATGGTGGGACTCGGGAGCCTGGGAGCGATTCTTCTCTGGGACTCGGGAGCCTGGGAGCTAGCTAATAAAATTTGGTATATCGAAATTTTATTAGTGTAATTTCATATTATTTTTAACAACACGAAAACACATGTAACAGCCCTAATTCAGCCGTGCACCGCCACTTTGTCTCTGACTTTTCGCCTAGTAGCGATAACAGCATTAATAGCAATAACTTGTACGCGCCAATCCGCTTGAGGGTTATGGCATACGCCAGAAGCCGGTCTTTTCGTATCTGATTTTCATTTCGACTTGTCAAATCAATGTATTAATAGCAGTAGCTCTCCCGGAGGTTTTTGGCAGCGACGGCAAATTTATTCGGTTCCACGAAATGGGGAGGCCTAGTTCAATTATGAACTATAGCCTTATGAGGTGGGTATTCTCTCAGTAGTAATTAAGTTGTCTTATGAGTTGGGTATTCCCTTGCACCAACCTTCATCATAAGGTGGCGCATGGAGACATTGGTTGAACCTGGAGTACTGCCATATGAGTTCGGGTTGATGCCAAGAGTCGTCGATCCACTAAAGCCTGGTGGTTCCGGCTGATTCCATAAAGCTGGGCTAAGATCTTGAGGACACTGTGGCAAGTCAAATTTAGGGAGAATTGTATTTGGAGGGGGAGGTTTATAAACATTCTTTCTAAGTGTTTAATCAAAATCCATGTGAAAGGTACAATTACTAATAATATATTGATGAATAATATTTGTGCTGTTTCGGGTATCTAACAAAACTTAACATTAATATAATCATGATATATGCCTATTAACTAATGGTTCCTATATGTGTATATCAATAAAATTATCAATAACATTGGTGTGGGGTGTAGTCTTAGTTAAGTCTTGGGTTCACATCTTGTAGGGAGGAGTTGACGGTCGCAGCAAGTTGTGAGGGATAATTTCATTTTCCCAAGGGACATTCAAGTTCAATCGAGCCTCGTACAAACGTGGTGGAAGCATCCTACTTGCGGGCACATCGTTCTGCCATCCAACATTGGGGTTAGCTTCGACCTAGGCTCAATGTAGCTAAAAAAAATAAAAATGATCAATAACAATAATATTAAAATATCTATGATAATTGATTATGGTCTACTACGGTTGACCATCATCAATGGCCATTGTTCACCATGTTTGATGATGGATGACTATGGTTTGACCAAGGCATGACTATGGTTGACCAATATTGTTGTCGACCATGGTTAATTATGGTTGGCCATGTTTCCCTACATATGGCTTCGTTGATTTTGATACACAAAGGTTTACCATGTTTGACTATGATTACCATGTTTCAAAATTGTTGACATTGTTGCCTTATTTGACTGTGGGTGACTTTTGTTATCCATGGTTGACTAAGGTTAACCATGTTTGATTATTGATAACCAAGGTTGACAATGTTTGACTACACTGAGTAATGGTTAGCGAAGAGTCCTGAATGAAGGATCATTGTAAAATATGACTTGGAAGATAATTCCACTAATTTATAGTTTGTCTATGAAGTTATTTATAAATAAATTTTTTATATAAAAGGGCATCCATGGTTCGAGCATTCACATCAATCCTTTCTCACCGCTAGTGCCACTTCAATTCTCCTTGTGGACATCACACCTCCCATCTAGATTTTGTCTCCACACTTAGTTATAGTTGAGCTTGAGCTCAATTGCATTGCATTGACAACAATGTGACAATGTGACACCGTTAGAGTTGGAAGGTGAATGAGCTAATGAAGGCATGGTTGTCACACATTAGCTCTGGCCTCTCAACCATACAAATACTTCCTTTGGTATAGAAGGGGTACCCTTGTTGTGCTTTGTCTCTATGTCTCATACCATGGATCCAAATTGCTTTAAGTGCATATTAAAAGATGAATTTGGGTAGGCCCTAAAGTGCCACTTGGTCTAGTAAAACATACTAAAGACAACATTTGCACTCACATAACAAGCAATGTGAAGGGTACTAGAGGACAACAATTGTGATATTTTGAATATGTAACGAATGTTTTGTAACCATCAACCCTTATTACCCTAGAGAAAATGGATAAGAACTGTAATGGAACCTTAACAAACTACCAGGTAACTCATGGATATCTTTTGTGTTTAAAGAGATGGAAAATTAAAGTGCAATTCACAATTTTGACTCGTAAAGTTAAAGTAATAAAGATATAAGCATCAACCAATGTATTAGAAGAATTAGTTGTCCATCTATCAATATTTCTCAACTTTTTACCAAAGCTTCTTGTACCCCTACCTCATCATGTTGCTAGGCCATATTCACATAGAATTTGTAATTAGTATGATAAAGATGCTTTCACTAAGAGTCACAAGGTCCATCGACAACCCACTTATGATAGAGAAGTTGTCACCTAGGTAACACTTACATTATCATATGTTAGCATAAATAATAATAATAATACATGTTAGCCAAATATAAATACAAATATCTCTATATATAGGTGAAAGGAAAAATTGATATGTAAATAGAGAGATAAAAGTAAAGACACTAGCTTTACACATAAATACAAATACTATAGATGTGTTACATACATGAAAATTTTGTTACAATATAAGTCTAAATATATTAATAACCAACATAAATCCATCTTAACTTTGGCTCTATAATTAAGTGCAAAGAGGGATCAAATCCCTTGAGGTGCAAATAATTCGTAAACTATCATGGATATTCCACTGGTTCAGTTCATCGCAACGGATCTTACAACTTAGTTCATTGTGTTACTTTAATTTCATAAATCATTAAATATAATGGAACTGAAAGAGAAACTAGAGAAAATAAGAACACAATTGTTAGTTGCGGTCTATCAGACTCAGGGTTCGACTTATACGACCAACTAAAACCCCATAGACATCAGCGTTTTCAATACTCTGCAAGAAGAGTAAGGTCTCACCCAAGATGCATGCAAGAGATAAGATAGAGACCTGAATCAAGGTTGTGCGGGAATGAATGGATTCTTTCTACTCATCATGTTAATAGTTCTTTACTTAGACATGCATCTAATTATTTAATACACTATCACTCATAATCAAACTACTAAGCAATGAATGGATATTCATGCATAAAGACATTGTGCAAAACATATAAGAAACTGCAAAATATATTGTATTACTTGAAAAAACTTTGGCCACAGCCATACATGACTACAAAACTCAGCTCAACAGCTTAATACTTCTTCATACATCAAAGCTTATTGTATACAGAACTACAACAACCAGTACAACAATTCTTTATAACATAAGCATAGAGTGACAACACCCGAACCCTTTACAATATAGGCCTCATATAGGATAAGGTTCCCAAAGCTGCAAAATTGTTAATGGCATGTACTGTAACTATATTCATGGGTGTTCAGTTGCTTCTAACCATCTGGATCGACGCATAGTGGTTGGTCCAAAACTTGGGCACCAACAGGCCCCAAACAATAATAAGTGGCTCATCCCTAGCCACCCAGCTCACAATTCTAATGCTTCTACTAAGGGTAGGCGCGTGCGCAGGTTGCTGACAAATTCCTGAAACTTGGTTCGGATAAGCTTGAATTTGTTGGTGATATTGTTGAGATGAGCAGTGAAACGAGTTGACCTCCTCCTTCTTACTCTTCCTTAGATCTAGTTGTGCTTTCTCTACCAAGGGAAGGAATTCAATGGCTTTGACATGGATTTTTGACAGGTTGTCAAAATTGCTCTACACCTGTTCTTGGAACTCAACATCAAGATTGGTGATTGTCTGTTGCTATGCTCTTCTTGCGATGATATGCTTGGTCAATGCACTAATTTTTGGCATAGCCTATTTCATGGCAGAAAGTGGCAGCTGTACCAAGCTCTACTTCTTTGTGCTAGCTAACACTTCCTAGTCTTGTATCAGCCAATCCACTTGTTACATGAGTCTCAAGTACATCCTGAAGGTGGATATACATACTGAAAATGTACTCCATGACCCCTCCCAAGGTCACAATTTGTTAGAACAATTTACCCATCTAGACCTTAAGATATACATTATTTTACTTCATATATGGTTTAGACCTTATTGTTAGCCTCCTAGAGCATAGTTTGTCTACATCTTGGTGGTTAGCCCACTCATGTGCCCTATTTCCCTATTTTATGGATTCAATGCACCACCTATTGATGCATTTATAATGGGATCCGCCCTTCTTCCTTGATTCAGGGGATAATGATGGACCAAGGGTGCTCATGCATTGTATTTGGGAATTTGGTCAACGTAGGGCATTAATGGCCACCTCTATGCTCCCAATACTTCCTAATTTCACTCGTAGATCTACTCCCTACCACTATTTGGTCCACTCATGGTCTACAACATGTCTCTTAGCCCATTTGTGACCACTAGCTAGGAGATGGGGTGACACTTGTTATATTTGTGGGTAAGTGGGAAAATTAGTCCAATCGAAGCCTTCCATTTGTGAGCTACTCGAATCACATCTAAGCCTCTCGATTTTTTCTCTTGAGAGCATCTATATATTGTACACGGGTTGTTGAATAATATTGTAATTGAAGATCAATCCACTTGAGTGTTTTTCTCTTGTGTTCTACTTAATATTTTCTTCATATTTCTTCTATTTTCCTGTCTATGTTTGGAAAATTCTAAGTGAAGCTTTCTCTAGTAATATAGATTCTCATGTGACACATTATAGAATTTGACATGGTATCAAATCCACAGGGGATCCTAATCTTGGTTCCGAAATATATTTCCAAGTGTGTGTTTTATAGGTACCTACAACAACTTCATGGATTCGAAAGTAGTTCCTCTCCTCTCTGCATTCAACTATTCTGAGTGGAAAGAAAAGATGTGTGCATATCTCAAGATAAAATGTCTCTTTGATGTGTCCATTGGCATTGTGAGCGAGCCAAAATCTTATGAAGATAAGTGTGATTGGATCAATGATTGTGATAGAGTGTGTGGAACTATGTGTCGGGTTATACCTCCTAGAATGCATTATCTCATTGATTATGTTGAGTATCCATTTGATCTTTGGATAAATCTAGATTGAGCTCTTGTCATGCAGAAATAAGATATTAGCTATATGGAGAGAAAGAAAATGGACACCTCCTCATGTGTTCTCCCTACAAAGGTCTCGACCTCATGCATTTCTCAAGAAGTTGTTCAAATTGAAGAGAAGAAGATATAGATTGAACAAATGATCTAGCTCAAATTTCTTCCTTTGTGGATTCCTTTGTTTTCCACGAATCTATTTTTCATGAAGATAACATACGAGCTACTTCCATCATAACTGTTGAATAGATGTATCTCCATTCCACTTCCTTATCCTCTATGTCTTCTATTACAAATCTTGAAAATGGGTTGTTGGTTGGTGATCATAATGATCCTTCTCTAGAAGATGTTTTTTCTTCACATGAGAGTCTTGGTTCAAAACATGGTCAAGGAGAAGTTTGTAAGTCAAGTGAATATCTCTCATTGCTTCACACTATTTTGCTTCCTATGTATTCCTACACCATGACTAGTAGAATTCCTTCAGGTTCACTTGAAGATGGAGAAGCTTTTTCCATCACAATGGCGCACTTGGTACTCTTGTTCCTCTTTCTTGGAGCTGATTACAACTCTCATTATTCAAATTTGATGCTTCAAGAGCCTTATGATTTGCTTGGGATCACTTTCACCACTATTGGTTCACATTCTCAAGCATCTCAAGTCTCTTTTGGACTTGGCTCCCTAGTTGGTTCAAATTTCAAGTCTGAAGAGTACATGCACTCGCTCTACTATCAGTATGTTTCAATTGTTCTACATGGATTCAATTTCCATCATGCAGTTGTACATGTTTCTAATCTAGTTGAGCCATTCAAGTTCTTCCCAAGAACAAGATTCCTCCAGACATATTCATTTAGTTTGGAGAGTATTCAGTTTTTGGTTTCTCTTTTGATGTCCATTTTCAAGGAGGATTTTCCCCATGTGGTTTTTCCTTTGTCCTCATTTTACATCGATTAATAATGTAAAGGGTGACCATAATCCTTTGTTGCTTGGGCCATATTTCCCATGATCACTACAATTTTGGATTAAAGGGGGCTGTTAGAACAATTTACCCATCTAGACCTTAGTATATGCATTATTTTACTTCCTATGTGGTTTAGACCTTGGTTGTTAGCCTCCTAGAGCATAGTTTGTCCACATATTGGTGATTAGACCACTCATGCACCCTATTTCCTTGTTTTATGGAGTCAATGTGCCACCTCTTGATGCATTTATGATGGGAGGCACCCTTCTTCCTTGATTTAGGGGATAAGGATGGACCAAGGGTGCTAATGCATTGTATTTGGGCATTTGGTCATCCTGGGGAATTAATGGCCACCTCCATGCTCCCACTACTTCCTGATTTCACTCCTATATCTAATCCATGCCACTATTTGGTCCACTCATGGTCTACCACATGTCTCTTAGCCCATTTGTGACCACTATCTACGAGTTAGGGGGACACTTGTCATATTTGTGGGAAAGTGGGAAAATTAGTCCAATCTAAGCCTTCCATTTGTGAGCTACTCGAATCACATCTAAGCCTCTTGATTTTGTCTCTTCAGAGCATCTATATATTGTACATAGGTTGTTGAATAATAATGTAATGGAAGATCAATCCACTTGAGTGTTTTGATCTTGTGTTCTACTTAATATTCTCTTCATATTTCTTCTATTTTCCTGTCTATGTTTGGAAAATTCTAAGTGAAGCTTGCTCTAGTAATCTAGATCCTCTCGTGACACATTATAGAATTTGACACGACTCCTTTCTTGGTATGGTCTAGATCATGCATCGCAGTTTCAATTTTTTTAGCAAGCTCTAAATCCTCCAAGGATGACTTCAACTTGATCTACACCCTGAGTTCAGTGGTTTCCTACTGGAGCGCAGCCACTGTGTCTATAATGTGGGTAATATTTTGCATGGGATGTTGCTGAATGGAATTTGATGAACTAAAAGATAGGAGCACATCATATGCGTTGTCTACTTCAGGTTTCCAACTGGTCCCGTGCATGTACCACTTCCTTATGCATCTATTTAAGCGCAACATTGAAGTGGCCTAGCTGCACATGTCTATCGCCAAGCTTGACGAATATCCTAGTCAAATAGTATTGCAGATTCTTCTTTGGAACCATGTGTAAGTCCAGCTCATTGTATGGTAAAGGATCAATATCTAAAACTATCCTTGGTTTGACCATAATGATGGCCAAGGGGTTCATCCTCAACTTCATATGGAAGGCTCCTTTTAGCGTGTTTTTGTAACTCCTAGGGCCCAGCTAGTGCTGACAACTTCACATGTCTGTGCCACCGCTGCTCCCGGCGTGATGCGAAGTACTAGTCTCAGCTAGTTAATATTCTCTTTATTGAATTTCTAGAGGATCCCCACCACTTCGACGTTATATTGCAATTTTTGGATGATTTCAAGGATTGTTCCAATGTTGGTTCCCACCTCCTTCTCATGTATGGGACTTTGTTGTCCTTCTTCCTAGTACATCTCCTCAGGATTTTTCCACGCGTGCTCTTCTCCTGCGTGTGCTCTGGTGCTTTCTCTGGTGCTTCCATGAAATGCTAAATTTTTTTTATGGCGGACAGATACAGGTGGTTTGGTTTCCGATGTCTCAACTAAAGGAAATTTCTCTTTAACATCTTCTTCCTCCTCCATATCTTGTTCTGGTGGAGGAGAAGACGATGTCCTTTTCTTCTTTCATGGATCCTTGGTGTGTTGTGACTCAATTGTATCGTGCTTTCACTTCTCTATCAACTGAGGTGATTTCCTTTGTGGGATAGAGCTAGAGGCCTCACCTTTTGGATCTTTCTGTTGTACACTTACTTCTTCCAGAATCTCCATATGAGAGTTTAATAGTATATGTAAGTGTGGTGGACACTACATGACTATGTTCTTGACATCATCCAGTGTGATGAAAAATGACAGTACGTCTACATCACTTTTCACTCCACCTGGAGAGATGAGGACATTGTGACAATCGACCTCAAATACCACTTTTTCCTTGTATCGATCCACAATGAACTATGCGATCCTGAAAGATTCGATTTTCACGTTTAACATCCTTGTATTTGACCTGCTAAATGCAGTTTCTACATTGACTTAGAAATCTTGGGTCAGTTGGCAGTGGAAAATTAGGAACTTCGCCACTGTGAAGTCTTCTAGGGTGGGTTGGTCATATGTGTGATGTAGTGGTGGCTGCCAT
The DNA here is from genome assembly GCA_027924585.1 of Larix kaempferi. Classification (NCBI taxonomy): domain Eukaryota; kingdom Viridiplantae; phylum Streptophyta; class Pinopsida; order Pinales; family Pinaceae; genus Larix; species Larix kaempferi. The sequence goes on along the minus strand of BSBM01001649.1, from coordinate 617,266 downwards.
ACCACCATTGTAGTCAACAAGAGGACCTAACTATACTGGAACTCATTCCCAGGGTCCTATGCATCGAGGTAGCATTGGAATAACTACTACCTCAGGTAGGGTTCCCAAGCCAATTTATTTCCCATTGCACACTTCTCCATTTCCATTACTACTCCTACTGGGAACTCATCCTTGCGACACTTCCTCAATAGTTTGCACGCAAAGATATGAGATACAAATCACACTTGGTGCTTTGATATCACATATATAATGCATCTGTGTTATCCTTGGCAAGTATTGTGCTTCTTATCTAGACATCTTCTACAAACGCATGAGCCATGACTTTTGCAAGATCCATGCCCTTGTGTGGAAGCCTAGAGACCAATTGAATCACTGTATCTGTGATCTCGAACTTCCTATCTAGCCAAAGGCATCCTCCGTGAAGGTGGTGAAGGAGGAACCGCATGTAGGCGTTGATGAAATAACCCCATCTAAAGTGTGGGACATTCATTAGGGACACTATGCCTAATTGATGGAGATATCACACCCAGGCTTGCAGTTGCACACTTTTTGTTCCATCGCCATTGTGCTTCACCTCATTATACCGGTCCACAACCAACTCAGGGAACTACATCTTATCCAAAATTTTGAAGTAGGAATATTTCAAAAAGGGTACCCTTCCCAACGGTGGTCCCTTGATCTCCATTTCTGTCAGAATTTGTATCTACGGCATCGTGTATTCCTTAGTGGTTTTGGTCTTCGTATGGCTCTTCTTTGCTACTAGGGTAGTATCCATACTTACACACTTGCTATCAGGAATACTAACTCTCCTCATGGATCAACACGACTATCGCAACTTACTTGACACTATTTTACTTCCGATGTTCACCGACTCGGCATACTAATGCGTCTTTCCTCTTCATCGGATTCTCTTATAGCCAGGTGTGAAATATGGGCTTCTCCTACCACATTTATTACTCCCCCCCCCTTGTGCCTCTCTTCTTTAGTGTTGGATGGAATGAAAACTGTACAGAGACTCTCCCTATCTTTGTGTACCCCTCACCATGAATGCTCAACAAGACGATAAACTCTACATAGGCTCTCTCTTCCTCTATTCGCCACCACCTTCAATCATGTGGGCTACCTCTCTTTCTATGCATCGAACCTCTATACATGTGGGCTATATGATTTTGGTTGACAACAAATATGTTATGTCCTTTACACTGTTTCCATTTTGAGTGATGATTTAATGAAGTAATTTCTCTTTATGACATTGTCCTTCACCAATCTTTCTAAATCTGGAAAAGATGGTTATGACTGAAACAAACTTTGAGTGACAGGTGTGGTACGACTAATGGGATGATGTATAAAATATGGATGCATGATGACTTGATGACTAGAAAGTGGGAAATGGTGACCTACGATTTAATGATTGGTGGATGGTTGAGTGACGTGTAACGCCCATATTTTGATTAAGCATATTTATCAGTTAGACACACCATACTTTATTTTCTTATATATTCTATTGAACTCAGCTTGACTGAGTAAACTATATTACGATATGATGGACCTCATTATATGATGTTACTTTGTTTTATGATTTCACTATGATTATGATGTTACTATGTTATGCGGTTACGATGTCATGATTATCATATGATTTCTTTATTTTACGATTACAGTATATGTTTATATGTTTTCATTAATAAGATGTGAAATATATGATTCAGTACGTGGATACCATCTTCTTATATGAATTATTGAAGTGTTATATGTCATACGCATCTATGATGAACTAAAAAGGTTACATGAAATAAAATGATTTTTGATAACATGGATCAATTGGCGATCAATGGGAAATGCTTTCTATAAATTTGTATTTTGCGAAATACTAACCTACAGGACACAAGGGCTATGGGATAGCCAGTTACTTGATCTAATATATATTGAAAAAAAACATGTTCGTATAGTAAACCTTAGCAGCCAAAAATGATGATACGATAACACAAATTGATAATCCCGATAGCAGCAAAGTGTGAGTCGATAACGGCGTAGGCCCAGTATGTTGAGAGGGATGGATGTGTTTCCCACCCTATGTTTCCATGAGACCCGAGGTCATGAGAGGTCCGTGCTAAGACACGCTCCGCATGTTGTTGTGATGACGATGGTCGGATGCCTACTAGGGGAGGATCGGTCCACTGTTCAGCTGACGCTATCGCTCGATAAGGGCGTAGGCCTAGTATGTTGAGAGGGATGGATGTGTTTCCCACCCTATGTTTCCATGAGACCCGAGGTCGTGGGAGGGCTGTGCTGAGACACGCTCCCCATGTTGTTGTGATGACGATGGTCGGATTCCTGCTAGGGGAGGATAGGTCTGCTGTTCAGCCGATGGTATCACTCTCAAGTTCCATGTGGTTAGGTCGGTGAGTCCGACATCCACTTTTGTACTAGCGGAGGAAGGATAGGGAGGATGCAGGACGTAGGTTATGATGGGAGGATGTGTTAGTTAGTACTGTTGAGGGTTGAGTATTCCTTGATTCCGAGTTAGTGGTAGTAGGTACCCTTCCTTGTACATGATTGATTAAACTAATGTAAAGATAAAGATAATAATGTGAAATCATAAAGAATTAACTGTTAAATAATTGAGGATGTTAAAGTAATTGTACTATATATATTATGCTTGTTCTTCTACATGGGGGTAAATACTACTATTAGTTAGCAGGTATGCATAGGCGGGATGGGGTTTGTCTATAGTACATTTCTGATTTGTGCATACGCTGGCCACGCATGCACACATTGCACATGTACACTAGTATTGATATACAAACACTTAACATATTGAATAAATGTATAAGTTGTCATAAGTAATTATGTTAATCATGCATCGATCGAATTCAAATAATGAATATAAAGCTATTTAAGATATGTAAAACAAGTCAATTAAGCTATGTATTACTTGTTGGTAAACATTGTGATAAACAATTGAGACAAGTGTCGTCAGTTCACATTGTCATCTGAGAATTGTTGTAAATAAGGTAATGGTACTGTCTAATTAATTAGTAAGATTGTTTAAGCCCTTAAGGGTGCTTTGTTTAGAAGAACGACGATACTATGTAGATGTTAGGGTACTCATGTGATAAACAAATGATTTAAAAGACATTTTTATTAAATTCACCATTTATTATTACTTTGTGGTGATTTAATTAATAGTTTTACTTAATTAATGTTATTTTAATAATATTACTATCCATGTCATAACAATTGCAAAATAGGTAAAATTTAAATATTGATTAATAAATGATTAGAGTGTGATTATTTCCATTACTAAGTTAGACATAATAGGATAACAATTTTTGAAATGGATGTGACGTGATGGAAAATGGTTTATTACTATTTAATTATTCAATGCGAATCTTAGAATTTAAATCTCAAGATAAGTTATCTTGACGGATGAGGTAGACCATTAAGACACACCATGTCCAAGTTGAAAAAGTCAACTATTTATATAATATTTTATTAATTACACTAATTACATTAAATAAAAAGGTGGTGAATAGACTTGTAATTAATAAACCTTGTCCCGAATGGATAACGTTTGGGTAATGATTCCCACCGTAATAAATACTTACGACCATCCATCAAAATCAAATAAATTTACCATGAGAGTAATTAATTATTTGGTACATTGAGTGTGAAAATTACATTTTTATAATGTAACATGTATGAATGAACTAAGTGAAAGGAGTAAATGTTTGAACGGCTCGAGAGGGGGAGTTTGGGCAGTGGAGTAAGCCCAAGGTCTTCTCAAGGAAGGAAATGTATATAGAGGGGGAGAAAGTTGAAGGTAAGGGGGATATAGCTTTGGGTGGAGAGAAAGGTTGGAGAACAAAAAAAAAGGTTTGAGAACAGAGAAAGGTTTTGAGAACCTAAGCAAATACTGCTCTCAGGATTATTAGATTGTGAGCTCGGGGGCTTGGAAATCCTTTGATTTCCAAGGGCCAGCAAGATAATAGCTGGTCGGTAGGGTGGACACATCATCTTGGTTGACTAAGAAAATATAAACATAACCTGCTACAACCTACGGTCTACTAAGCATCAGCATCAGGTAATTCCCTTGATTATTTATTTTATTTGATTATTATGCTGAAACTTACTCTAAAACCTGCATATACCTTGCTATTTACTGATTTATTACAGTGAAACATATTCTTATGCTGAAAACAAATTGTTGAAGGAAAATATTGATATGTTAGTTATTTTTAAATACGAATGTATGATTATTAAAGACAAAACAATATACTACATGTCAATTAAAAGCATAGAATCTTCATTATAAATTTACTCACATATACCTGGATAAGTTTGATACATAGAAAATTAACTCAGAAACTTTACTTAGTGCTCTGTTGTAAAAACAAGAGCACTACAGATGGTATCAGAGCTTTTGTTCAGACTCTTGAACCTACAGGCCTATTCATGCTTCACCTAGAAAATCTACTTGATAGTTACCTACTTGACCTCCAGCCATAGTAAGCTTCCAAGGTACCTACACAACCACAAGAGGAATAACATTAGAAAATAAATATATGTATAATTTTTTTTTTTCATTCTTTTTATAACTATTGCTGTGCACACAAAAGACTAGTATGAATTAGCAAGAATAAATAAAAGAGTTTATATATATATATATATATATATATATATATATATACAAATATTATGAAAATGAAAAGATCAAGAAAAACAAAAGAGTGAGGATCTCCCTGCCTTGTGTGTGAAAACCTTTGCCCAGACAGTGGAATTTCTAGGATGATCTACCACTATTTTAGTGTATTTGCCAATTTTTTTTTTCCGATCTGATTCAAACTCTTTACTCTTTTGCCTTGTTGATTTGTTTTTACCCATTCCGATTCTGGTAACATTGATATGTCAAATCTTTTTTTCTTTTCATCTGTCTAATGGATAGATTCAGCGTAGTGACCACCATGCTCTTGCTTAAGTTATCGAGTTACCATATCTTCGAATATGTTCGACATCGAACCTTCATCCATTCGAGTCAATCCTATATCTTCGAATATGTTCGACATCGAACCTTCATCCATTCGAGTCAATCCTAATGTGAGCACCTAACCATATCCTATCATCATATGTTATTCTCTTTCTATGATTGCCTACATATAATGTACAAAAATACAAAAACAAAAGGACTGAATATGAGATGAAAATGCACGTTTATTCATGAAAACATCTGTTAGCTGATTGCTAATATTTTTTTCATAAAATCAACCATATTTCATTGTGTTTTAGACACATAAATATACACATATGTAAGCCAAGGTACAATCTAAAACTCTTCCCTGAAAAGCATGCTCTTTCTTTAGCCCGCCCATGCCATTGACATGGACAACGCTTCTCATTTGAGAGGGATTTTTTTTTTTACTCAACCAACAATATACTTCCATAAAATTTTGAGGAAAGATAGGTATCTGACAACAATACACTACAGAAAGTTGCAGAAAAAAAAAAAACTCCTATCATGTGCAAAATAATTCCACTTTGTATAAATATTTCACCACAATTGTCAAAGGGATCTTCATTGGCTGGTGAATCGGGAGGTGTTTCATACTCCACCAACGTTCAAATCCACCAGAGACATGCTTTGTCCAGGTGAGCTGTTTCATGAAGTTGGGACTAGGTGCAAAACCTAGGAGAATTTGGTGGAATAGATACCAAACCCACAGCTTCTCTGCCAAAGGCATCTAAGCTAACTACATTCCATTGTAATATTCCAAGAATGCGGAAGGGCATGGTCGCTACACCGTGATAATAAGAGTAAGAAGCATCGTGTCTGGTAAAAGAAGCCAAAAAAAAAATCCTCACCCAAGCATCTAAGGGCTTTGCTTTAATTCTAAGAGGGTTTGTACCAGCAACCTATTAAGGAAAACAACTTAAAGAGAAGGGGGAAGCAATCACAACAACAATTTCTGAACTGGTTCAAAACCAGGGTATTTATCCCCAGATCGTGAGATTTCAAGGTCATAAATCCGTACACGTATATGCACTAAGACAACTCAAATTCATGGAGGAAAAATATTGTCGAAATAAAGAACCCCTTTAGCCAGATCTAGCGAACACAATAGAATCTCGAAAAGGCCAAAAACCATGTAATTCATAAGCAAATTTCTTTAATTCAATGAATGGAAAGAATTCGATATCCTCTTCAAATATAATCCATGAAACAGACAAAACCTTCAGAGAAATTCCAAGAAAAATTCACATTCAGAGATTTACAGAAACTTTTTCCATTGATATTCAATAAAGCCATGTCCACATTCCTGTAGAGGAGAAACTAGAAACTAGCTAAACAGACTAGTAAAAATGAAGAAAAACCCAACAAAAAATTGAGTTGTAAGGCACTGGGCCTGCACAGATGTGAAACTCACAAGTTTGGCGAGTCAATCTTACGCCACAAGTCTCAGGCCCAACACACAAGCATCCAGAAGAGTCCACAAGGAGAGCCACGGATCCATAGCTCGAACACCCAGCTAGCGTAATGCCGGGCAGATTAGGAAATGAGAAATACCTATAACAATCTCCTCAGGATTGTGCCAGTGCTTCTACCATAGAAGCTGGATCAAAATCTCCTTCCTATCTAAAACCCTAAGTGAGCTCCCATAGAGTTGCAGAGCTAAATTCCCAGAGAGAGGGAAAAAAAAATGGCCGCGCCTTGGGGATTGACCCTATTTAGGGTTTCCCCACTTTCACATGGCGGTGGGTTGCTTGGAGAGACCGCGTGCCCTCCATGCTTACTCGCTCTTTGCATGGTGGTGATCTAAGTGGAGAGGCCGCCCTCTTTGCATGGCAGTGAGAGGCCGCGTGGCGTTCAAGCCTTCAGACATAGGAAGGTGTAGGGCTAGGTTTAAACCAAAAGCATTAAGGGGGTTCTCGAGCTCAACGATCCAAATGTGAAGCCAAGCCCTCCAAACTGGTGTGCTACTTGACACGTGGAGGACAAGTAGTTTCGGTTGACCGTAGTGTTGAGTGCTATGAAATATTGGTAACTCGGAGTACTGAGCTCTATGATAAAAGAAAAAACCTAAATTTAACTCATATATATATATATATATATATATATAATTGCTTATGAATATGTAAATCATTATATAAATCTACGTTATATTTGTATATAGTTTGTAAAAGTATATATATATGTTTGTAAAATATATATATATAGGAGGTTAGAATATATGTTTTATAAAATTTAAATTTATTCATATTTTGTTAGATTATATGTATTATAAAATTTTATTTTATTTTTTTTGTTATAACATATGTTGTTAAAATATATGTTTTATAGAAATTTTAATTTTTAGTAGTAAACTTAACTATAATTGGTTAAGGGTTAACAATTAATGTTAATAAGGTTAATGTAAATTAGGTTATTTAGATTAAGGGGTAACATTTAAAGTTAACTAAAATATAGATATTAATGATAACCATAACTCTAAATGGTAAGACCCAAAAAAAATAAAAAATAAAAAATAAATAAAAATTCCTTCTGCTGAGATTTCAACTCCTAGTCGAAGGGATGAGAGAGACCCGAAATCTCAAAAACAAGACACCATTAAGATCAGCATGACGAGCTGAACACCATGAAAAAAATTGTTTAATAAAAACGACTGTAGATTTTACTGCGCTAATCCTGACAATTTGTTATCCCATGATGCAAGTTATTCCTTACGCATAAGTATAAGTGTATGAATACCTACATTTTAGTTCCGCGTGTATTTGATTGAACAACTAAGGATATGATTTTATTTCAATAACTCAAGAACTATCATGGTAACAACATGCAGAGGTCGATGTTGGGGTCAAGGTTGACCACCGTCACTGCCACCTCTGCCATCGTCATCACCGCCACGACCAACCTCAACACCAGAAATGCAGATCATAATGAGGTCTTTGGAGGCTATTATGACCACGATGAACAGGCAATCGGAAAGGGCCGTCGAGGTGGAAACCACTCAAGTGAGTCGAGAGAACTCTGAAAGGGCACATGGCCCAGGACAGGAACCGCTTCAGGACATATAGAGGGAGTTGCAAAGATAAAGGTTCCAGAGTTTTCAGGAGGACGACCCGGTAAGCATGTCGAAGCATGGCTGGAAGGCATGAAGAGATGCTTCATGCTGAATGAGTACACATCTAGTTCCAAGGCTAGGATGGCCGTCTTTCAGCTTAAAGGTGATGCTTTGAATTGGTGGTCAGACCTCAAGAAGCAGTTGCACTTTACTCCTCTTACGACTTCTTGGGAATTGTTCGAGGAGAGGTTCCACAAGAATTATTTGCCAAATTATTACAAGGAAGAACAGGCAGGTGCACTCCATGCCTTAGTATAGGGAGACAAGACGGTGGAGGAGTATGAATCTCGGTTTATGGAACTAGTAAAATATGTTCCTTACCTAGATGCAGATGATTGTTAGGTAGAGCGTTTTGTGTATGGACTTAACTACAAGATTAGAGCTACTGTGCAGATGTGGAAGCCAACTTCAGTTGCCATGGCAGTTGAGTATGCTCGTTATGCAGCTGATATGTCAGATGGAAAAGGGGGTAGTAAGTTGACAGGAACCAATCAGTATGTTTCAGGGAAGGCGTCACATCCTTACTTCAGGGGAGGACAATCTAGACCTCCTCCTTGCAGTAACAGGTTCACACCGAGGGGTAATACTTCAGTTAACTCAATCTCGCAGGCATCATCCCCAAAGCCAGGGACGTACACAAGGAAGTTCCTATAGAGGATCAAGGGGTTTTAGAGGACCCAGGGGAAGGAACTCATCTCAGAGGATTCCTCCGAGCAACATGTAGGCCCCTCCCAATCTCTCTTGTTGGGGATGCGAAGGTCCTCATTTCCAGCGAGACTGTCCCAAGGGTCAGTCAAGCAGTAGGCACAGGGAAGGAAAAGCACCCATGGATAGTTCGGGTAATAGTCATCGGATTCATGTAGCGATTCATAACCACCAAGCAGAACATCAGTCTACCGTAGTAGAATCCACTGGTAAAGTAAACAATGTCAAACTTAAAATTTTGTTTGATCCGGGAGCAACTGATAGTTTTATTTCACCATTTGCATTAGATAAATGTGGGTTGGCAGCTTACGAGCACGATGATTTCAAACTGGTTGAAATTGCTTCAGGAGCTAAGCAAACGGTAGGTCTTAAAGTGAGGAGTTGTGAGGTTGACTTAGGAGTGTGCACCACTAAGTTGGATGCTTATGTCACCAATTTGGGGACTTATGACCTCATTATTGGCATGGATTGGTTAGAAGGCCATAGAGCTTTCTTAGACTGCTATGCGAAAAAGGTGTTGTGCCTCGATGACGAGGGAAGGACAATGCAAATCCAAGGCTTGAAGAGGAAGGTATCCCTCCGTTTCATCTCTATGGTGAAAGCTAAGCGGTGCCTAAGACAAGGATGCCAGATGTTCATAGTGGAGGCCATGAGCGATAGTAAAGGACCTTCCTTGAATTCTTACATAGTACTTTCCGAGTTCAAGGATTTCTTTCCAAAGGAATTGCCAGGACTACCTCAAGAAAGAGAGCTCGATTTCACAATCGAACTAAAACCTGGTGCTGAGCCTATCTCAAAAACTCCTTATAGAATGACAACTCCAGAGTTCCGTGAGTTACAGATCCAGTTAAAAGAATTGCTAGATTTGGGACTGATTAGATCTAATATCTCACCGTGGGGAGCACCAGTGATCTTTGTTAAGAAGAAGGATGGATCTCTGCGACTGTGCATAGATTACAGAGATTTGAACAAAGCCACAGTGAAGAACAGGTATCCCATACAAAGAATTGATGACCTCTTTGATCAAATGAAAGGTGCGTCAGTCTTCTCAAATATTGATTTACAATCAAGGTATCACCAGTTGAGGATCAAGGAAGGCGACATTCCTAAGATTTCCTTTCGAACTCAATTCGGGCATTACAAGTTTGTAGTGGTACCATTTGGTTTGACCAATGCTCCAGCTGTATTCATGAGCCTCATGAATGGTGTCTTCCGAAAATACTTGGACCGCTTTGTTCAGGTCTTCTTAGATGATATTCTTATCTATTCTAAGAATGAGAAGGAGCATGAGGAACACTTGTGGTTAGTCTTGACATGCTTAAGGGAACATAAACTTTATGGTAAATTATCAAAGTGTTCCTTATTCCAAAAAGAGATTCACTACTTGGGGCACATCATCTGAGGTGAAGGGATCTCTGTAGACCTGGAAAAGGTAAAGGCCATTGAGGATTGGCCAATTCCAAAGAATGCTCATGAGGTGCGCAGCTTCATGGGGTTAGCAGGCTATTACCGGAGGTTTGTGGAAGGATTTTCTAAAATTGCAAAACCTATTACCACCTTGCAATGCAAGGGAATCCGGTATGAATGGACCAGTGAATGCGATGCCGCTTTTATAGAGTTAAAGAGATTGTTGACAGGTGCACCGATCTTGTGGGTACCAGACATGGATAAAGATTTCATGGTATGCACCGACGCCTCGAAGCAAGGACTAGGAGCGATGTTGATGCAGGAAGGTGGGGTAATAGCTTATGCATCTCGAAAGTTGAAACCTCATGAGGAGCAGTATTCCATGCATGATATAGAATTGGCAACAGTAATGTTGGCACTAAAATTATGGAAGCACTACCTAGTTGGTAGAAGCTTCACCCTTAAAACAGACCAACAGAGCTTGCAGTACATCTTTACCCAAAGAGATTTGAATGCTAGGCAAAGGCGATGGAGTGAGTTCATGAGTGAGTATGACTTTGGTATCTCTTACATCAAAGGAAATGAGAATGTGGTGGCAGACACTCTAAGCCGAAGACCGAGACTTTTCTCCTTAATTCCCTTGAAGGTTGACTTGAGGGAAAGGGTACTAGGAAAACTATTGGGCGATAGTTGGTATCTAAAAGTAACCTCAGCTATTTAGAATGGAAAGAAATAGGAATTGAAATATGATGGGTACCATCTTGAGGAGGATGGATTGTTGCGGTATCAGGGAAGGATGTATGTTCCTAAGGAAGGTGATATCTGGGAAACAATCCTTAAAGAGGCCCATAGATCACATTATTGTGCGCACCCAGGGGTGAAGAAGATGTATACTGATATGAAGAAACTCTTCTTCTGGCCAGGTATGAAGATGGATGTAGTGGATTTTGTTTCGAAGTGCCTCGAGTGTCAACAAGTTAAGACAGATCATCATCACCCAGCCGGTCTCTTACAACTGCATGATATTCCTATGACTAAATGGGAAGTCATTTCCCTGGACTTCGTTGTAGGATTACCACTCACATCTATGAGACATAATGCTATTTTGGTGGTAGTTGACAAACTGACCAAAAGCGCTCACTTCATTCCAGTCAGAGACCCCTATGATGTGACAGATGTGGCAAGGGTATTCATAAATGAGATTGTACGTCTTCATGGAGTTCCCAAAAAGATAATCTCTGACAGAGACCCTAAGTTCACCTCTAGATTTTGGACAAGCATGCAGTCAACATTAGGGACACAGTTGAACTTAAGCTCAGCTTATCACCCCGAGACAGATGGATAGACAGAAAGGGTGAATCAAGTAATGGACGACATGCTTAGGATGTATGTTATGGATCAACAGACACAGTGGGAGAAATATTTTCCTTTAGTGGAGTTTGCATACAACAATAGTCATCACAGCTCCATTGGTATGCTGCCATATCAAGCATTGTATGGGAGGCCGTGCAGGACGCCACTTAGTTGGGACAGGTTAGAGGATCGAGTTTTAATTGGGCCTGAATTGATTCAGGAAATGGAGGAACAAGTGTTACAGATTAGGCAGTGGTTGAAGGAAGCGCATGATAGGAAAAAGAGTTACGATGATGCACATAGATGAGATAGAAGTTATGGAGTAGGGGATTGTGTATTTATTCGCATCAGACCAAATAAAAGTACCATTCGGTTTGGGAAGGGTACCAAGTTGTCACCTCGCTTTATAGGTCCATTTGAGATTCTTGAGAAAATCAGACCAGTTGCTTATTGTCTTGCGCTGCCAACCCACTTGCATAAAACTCATAATGTATTTCATGTTTCTGTATTACGACATTACATAGCTGATGAGACTCACAAAATTCATTGGAAGGAATTGCAGGTCTCGGACGAGGGAACCTTCAGGGTCGAACCATTACATATACTTGATCGTAGGGTTCGACAGCTCTGTAGTCGCCATGTGGACCAAGTTAAGGTCCAATGGGACAAGTATAGCCCAGGATCTGCTACTTGGGAGGATGCAGAGACCATGCGTCCATATTTTTCCTCACTATTTTGACCATGACTTTGGGACAAAGTTTCCCGAAGGGTGGGTGTATGTAACGCCCATATTTTGATTAAGCATATTTATCAGTTAGACACACCATACTTTATTTTCTTATATATTCTGTTGAACTCAGCTTGACTGAGTAAACTATATTACGATATGATGGACCTCATTATATGATGTTACTTTGTTTTATGATTTCACTATGATTATGATGTTACTATGTTATGCGGTTACGATGTCATGATTATCATATGATTTCTTTATTTTACGATTATAGTATATGTTTATATGTTTTCATTAATAAGATGTGAAATATATGATTCGGTACGTGGATACCATCTTCTTATATGAATTATTGAAGTGTTATATTTCATACGCATCTATGATGAACTAAAAAGGTTACATGAAATAAAATGATTTTTGATAACATGGATCAATTGGCGATAAATGGGAAATGCTTTCTATAAATTTGTATTTTGCGAAATACTAACCTACAAGACATAAGGGCTATGGGATAGCCAATTACTTGATCTGATATATATTGAAAAAAAACATGTTCGTACAGTAAACCTTAGTAGCCAAAAATGATGACACGATAACACAAATTGATAATCCCGATAGCAGCAAAGTATGAGTCGATAAGGGCGTAGGCCCAGTATGTTGAGAGGGATGGATGTGTTTCCCACCCTATGTTTCCATGAGACCCGAGCTTGTGAGAGGGCCGTGCTGAGACACGCTCCCCATGTTGTTATGATGACGATGGTCAGATGCCTACTAGGGGAGGATAGTTTCGCTGTTCAATCGACGTTATCACTCGATAAGGGCGTAGGCCCAGTATGTTGAGAGGGATGGATGTGTTTCCCACCCTATGTTTCCATGAGACCCAAGGTCGTGGGAGGGCCGTGCTGAGACACGCTCCCCATGTTGTTGTGATGACGATGGTCAGATGCCTACTGGGGGAGGATAGGTCCATTGTTCAGCTGACGCTATCGCTCTCAAGTTCCATGTGGTCAGGTCGGTGAGTCCGACATCCACTTTTGTACTAGCAGAGGAAGGATAGGGAGGATGCAGGATGTAGGTTATGATGGGAGGATGTGTTAGTTAGTACTGTTGAGGGTTGAGTATTCCTTGATTCCGAGTTAGTGGTAGTAGGTACCCTTCCTTGTACATGATTGATTAAACTAATGTAAAGATAAAGATAATGATGTGAAATCATAAAGAATTAACTGTTAAATAATTGAGGATGTTAAAGTAATTGTACTATATATATTATGCTTGTTCTTCTACATGGGGGTAAATACTACTATTAGTTAGCAGGTATGCATAGGTGGGATGGGGTTTGTCTATAGTACATTTCTGATCTGTGCATACGCTGGCCATGCATGCACACATTGCACATGCACACTAGTATCGATATACAAACACTTAACATATTGAATAAATGTATAAGTTGTCATAAGTAATTATGTTAATCATGCATCGATCGAATTCAAATAATGAATATAAAGTTATTTAAGATATGTAAAATAAGTCAATTAAGCTATGTATTACTTGTTGGTAAACATTGTGATAAACAATTGAGACAAGTGTCGTCAGTTCACATTGTCATCTGAGAATTGTTGTAAATAAGGTAATGGTACTGTCTAATTAATTAGTAAGATTGTTTAAGCCCTTCAGGGTGCTTTGTTTAGAAGAACGACGATACTATGTAGATTTTAGGGTACTCATGTGATAAACAAATGATTTAAAAGACATTTTTATTAAATTCACCATTTATTATTACTTTGTGGTGATTTAATTAATAGTATTACTTAATTAATGTTATTTTAATAATATTACTATCCATGTCATAACAATTGCAATATAGGTAAAATTTAAATATTGATTAATAAATGATTAGAGTGTGATTATTTCCATTACTAAGTTAGACATAATAGGATAACAATTTTTGAAATGGATGTGACGTGATGGAAAATGGTTTATTACTATTTAATTATTCAATACGAATCTTAGAATTTAAATCTCAAGATAAGTTATCTTGACGGATGAGGTAGACCATTAAGACACACCATGTCCAAGTTGAAAAAGTCAACTATTTATATAATATTTTATTAATTACACTAATAACATTAAATACAAAGGTGGTGAATAGAATTGTAATTAATAAACGTTGTCCTGAATGGATAACCTTTGGGTAATGATTCCCACAGTAGTAAATACTTATGACCATCAATCAAAATCAAATAAATTTACCATGAGTGTAATTAATTATTCTGTACATTGAGTGTGAAAAATACATTTTTATAATGTAACGTGTATGAATGAACTAAGTGAAAGGAGTAAATGTTTGAGGGGCTCGAGAGGGGGGGTTTGGGTGGTGGAGTAAGCCCAAGGTCTTCTCAAGGAAGGAAATGTATATAGAGGGGGAGAAAGTTGAAGGTAAGGGGGATATAGCTTTGGGTGGAGAGAAAGGTTGGAGAACAAAAAAAAAGGTTTGAGAATAGAGAAAGGTTTTGAGAACCTAAGTAAATACTGCTCTTGGGATTATTAAATTGTGAGCTCAGGGGCTTGGAAATCCTTTGATTTCCAAGGGCCAACAAGATAATAGTTGGTCAGTAGGGTGGACACATAATCTTGGCTAACTAAGAAAATATAAACATAACCTGCTACAACCTACGGTCTACTAAGCATCAGCTTCAGGTAATTCCCTTGATTATTTATTTGATTTGATTATTATGCTGAAACTTACTCTGAAACCTGCATATACCTTGCTATTTACTGATTTATTATGGTGAAACATATTCTTATGCTGAAAACAAATTGTTGAAGGAAAATATTGATATGTTACTTATTTTTAAATACGAATGTATAATTATTAAAGAAAAAACAGTATACTAAATGTCAATTAAAAGCATAGAATCTTCATTAGAAATTTACTCACATATACCTGGATAAGTTTGATACATAGAAAATTAACTCAGAAATTTTACTTAGTGCTCTGTTGTAAAAACAAGAGCACTACATGACGGGTGATGGAGTGGCACATTGGTGACTTAGGATGCACTGTCATGTTGATATCGAGCGACTTTTCTTATGACTTGACTGCTCACTTGATGTTGCTTGATTTCCAACCTTACTAATAATTCTTTCATGATTTTAAGAATGACATTGTCACTATCACCTAACAATTTTTATTAACTATAATGAAGATTGAACATATGATATCCTAACTAAATACTGAAACTGATGAATGAAATGAGACGGAGTAACAAAAATTCTTTTAATTATTTTTTTTTGTGCATGACTTACAGGTGTTCTTGCCCCTGTGGTCCATAGTATGGCTTAAGGAAACTCCCATTGATGATCCCATTCACTGGCTATCTTGCAAGAGTGGCAAGATTTTCTATCATTACTTTAGTGATAAAGAGGATCCTAAATGGACCCAACCATCTCATTCTCAATTTCCTTGGTTTCTTAAAAAACTTACTGTCATACATCAACACCAACGTGCTAGGTTCTAGGGTCTTACTCTTGATGTTTCTATTATGACAAGATTTTTGTCATTGATTTTCCACGATCTGTCTGAACCATGCAAATAAATGATCTTCTTCTAGTGCCATTAGGTCCTCCAATATATGCACAAGTGATTCATCATTTGTCATTCTTATGGGTAACACTATGTGCAGGATGGGGACAACAAACTCCAGTGGAATTACTGCTTCCTTCCCATAGACCAATTTGAATAGGGTCTGCTTTGTGAGCCTCTTGGATGTTTTCCTATATGCCCATAGTATTAATGGAATGCACTAATCCCAGTTGGTGTGCTATGCATTGCAGACCTTTGTAAACTCCTGCTTCAAAATCTTATTGAACACTTCCACTATGCCATTCGCATGTGGATGATACAACATACTCTTTTGGTGGTGTATCATAAACTGTTCCATGAGAACTTGGATGGTGTAATTTAGGAAATGAGTTCCTTGATCTCTCATCAACAACTTTAAGCAACCAAACATTGTAATGATGTGCTTGAATATGAACTGCTTGAAGGTTTGTGAGGTACAATCCTTCACTAGCGCAGCTTTTGACCATGTTGTTAGGTATTCTATCTCAATGATGATGTATCGGGCGTCGGTTTTGCATGTTAGTGGGTTGATCGGACCCACAAAATCAATAGCCCATTTCTTGAAAGGCTCAAGCGTAGTGACAAGAAAGAGAGGCATCTCATCCCTGTGTGATGGCTTTCCCACTCGCTAGAAAACATCACATTGTTTGCAATACATCTTATCTTCCTATAGTAGTGAATGCCACCACAACCTTGCATGCAACACCTTATGTGTACTAGCATTCCTTGCATAATGTCTTCCAACTATGCCTTCATATGCTTCTCTAAGATGAAGTGATCATTCATGTTCCAACACACATCTATGTAGTATGCCATCAACTCCCAGCTTGTAGAGTCATCTTGCAATCAACTGAAATTATTCATTGTGCATTACCACCTTTCTACGCTGCAAAAGCTTATACTCTTCTAGTACGTGGCCAAAAGCAAAAAATGATGCAATCTTATTGAAATGATCTAGTACTGCTTCAACGCGAAACAACTGTGCATGAGGGATATCATCATCCAACCTTTCCCCTTGTTCACCAACTTCAATCCTTGAAAGATGATCTAGACCCACAATATGCTTCCTGGGATTAACAATGACCTCAAAATCAAACTCTTGAAATGGGATCATCCATCCATAGATGTGCCCCCGCAAGACTGGATTGTTGACCAAGTACCTCAAAGCATAATAATATGTGAATAACTTGAAGGCACTCCCCAGCAAGTAGTGTTTGTACTTATGCAAGCATATACCATCACCAAGCCTTCCCACTCAATCATGGTAAAAGTTTTCTCAGTTGTAGATAACTTTTTTTTGGCGAAGGAAACATGGTGATCAATCTCTCCTTCCCCAGGTTGTGCTAGGACTACTCCTAGCACTACTGATGATGCATCAACATATATATGGAACGTGTGCATCCAATTTGGAATGATGAGAATTGTCGCAGTCACTAATTTCTCCTTCAACGTATCCAACGCGTGCTAACAATATTGCTGCCAAACATACTTAACCTATTTTCTTAACAACTCTTCATGTGGTGTTGTAATATTGGCATAGTTCCTAATAAATTTTTTGTAATAGCTAGTATGTCCCAATTTTGCATGCAAAAATTTCACATGTGTTAGGGCCAACATATTGACTATGAATGCAATCTTTGCCGGATCGATTAGAAGACCTTCCTTGCACACAACTGTTGATGTTTTTGTAACTTCGGAAGATATTCACTTGTATATTGTATGTATTACATTTGTACTTTATTGTATCCCCAACGGAGATGTATTATTACTCCAATTGGAAGTGTCGTCCTTTGTATTTGCAAGTGTCGCAATTTACATTGCAAGTGTCATAACTTATATTTGATGGGTTATTAGACCACCTTGGTGGGGTCGGCCCTGTATGAGTCATGTGGATGGGTTACTAGGCTTCCTTAGGAAGTCGTCCCAGTTAGGGTTAAAGGCAGGTTAATTTGTTGTATAAATAGAGAGTGTGACTCTCTCATTTTACTCATTCACTCACTCATCCAACTCACATAGTTGAGAGAGAGGAGTGCACACAAGTGGAGGAGGAGTAGCTGCTGAAGAAATCTATCTTTTGGGGTTTGATCTTTGTGATCCTTGTATTGGTGTTTATTCTATCTCTAAGGAAGTTGCGGGGTTTTTCACCTTCTTGGTTTTCCCCGAGGAAACTCTGTGTCTCTTGTGTTTATGATTGTTATGTTGTGCATGTTATTCTCTTAGTAGGATCCTAGATAATATTTGAATGAAATTATCGAAATTCTAACATGGTATTAGAGCGAGACTAAGAAGAAGACACTATGCAGCTACGAAAGCTAGGGCTTCTTAACTTTTGGGTTTCTCTCCATAGATAATCAAAGGTAGGAGGCTAGACTGACTCTCCTAGCAAGGGTGCATCTTTCTGTTGAGACATAATTCAATTCTGAGCATTTTCAATTTTTGGCCTGTCACTGCTGCGGGAAATTAAGGTTTCTGAAAAAGTTGGAATTTTTTGAATCTGATACCACGGTTGGATGCTCCTCAGAAAAATCAAAGTTTATACCAAGATCGAACTTTTTGGTTGGGTAGAACCCCAAGCTCTATCAAACCCTAGTTCAGGATTTTGACCAGAAAACCAGATTTTGACAGAAACTGCTGATCCAAAAGTTTCAAAATCAATTTTGAGGGGTCAAATTTCAGAGATTTCAAAATTGAAGTATACCATCTTGATCAGCTCAGAAAGGCGCATCTTTCCATCCATTCAGAAGTTTGAAATTCAATGTTTGAAATTTTAGGGTTCTCTGACAAACCCTAATCCAACTCTAGATCCAATTTCAACAAATCAAGTGGTAAGACCTAAATCTTGTATTTCCATTTGAGTTTCTCATTAATATTTCTCACCACACCAAGCTTGAGGATAAGCTTGAAGGGGCTGATAACTTCCGAGCATGGACGTACAGGATTGGGTTAATCCTAGAAGAGAATGAATTGGAAACCTACATAAGTGAAGAGGTTGCAGTTCCAGAGGGAGATGAGGCTAAGGCCTTACATAAGAAGAACTTGGTCAAGGGCAAGAGAATCATTGCATATTCTATCAAAGACCATCTCATTCCCCATGTGTCTTCTCTAAAGGCACCTAAGGAGATGTTTGACTCCTTGACCAAGTTGTTTGAAGGTAAGAATATAAATCAGAAGATGACACTGCAAAACCAATTGAAAGGTGTGAAGATCCAAAATGGAGACACCATTCAATCCTACTTTACTAAAGTCTCTCAAATTAGAGAACAACTTGAAGCTATGGATGAAGTAGTGGAGAATGGAGAAATTATGATGACCACATTAAATGGCCTACCTAGGTCATGGGACTTCTTCATCCAAGGAATCTATGCAAGAAAGAAATTGATCTCTTTCAGTAGACTGTGGGAGGAATGCTCACAAGAAGAAGCTAGACTTGTGGCCCGAGAAGAAAAGATGGGAAGTGAAGATCAAGCTCTCACAACACACACCAAGAGAAGTAAGTTCAAGAGGGAGCAACCTCATCACAATAAATCTTGTCACCACCATCAAAGGGAGAAGAAAGATCTGAGATGCTTCACATGTGATGAGAAGGGACACTTTGCCCGAGATTGTCCCAAGAATAAGAAAGGATCCATCAACAACAAGAACAAGAACAAGAAGAGGTATCATGCTCATGCTATAGAGGATGATGAACCTCCCAAGAAGAAGCCTAGAGTGGAAAGTGATGACTCTTCAATGGACGAAGCGTATGTTCTAATCTCTGCTCTCACAGGTACTGTTACACATGGGTGTAATGATTGGCTTATTGATAGTGGGGCTTCCAAACATATGATGGGATTTAAAGAATCTCTTATGGACCTATCTGAACATGAGTCACCTCATAAGGTGAAACTTGGGGATGACTATCAATACCTAATAAAAGGAAGTGGTGAAGCCTCCTACAAATTAGACTTTGGGAAGTCTTTAAAGATGCAAGATGTTCTATATGTACCTGGACTTAAGAAAAATCTTCTCTCCATATCATCTTTGTATGCAAAAGGGATGAAAGTTTCATTTTTGGATGGCCAAGTACTTATGTGGCCAAAAGGTAAGAACATAGATGATGCAGTAGTGATTGGAGAGCAAGAGGGATGATTGTAAAAATTGAAGGGACAACCTGAACAAGCCATGGTACATGAATCCATGGAGCCAAGTGAACTTTGGCACAGAAGGCTTGCACATGTGCACTATAGAGCACTACCAATTGCAAGCAAATCAATAGAAGGTCTTTCTAAAATCCATTCAAAGCATGAAGGTTTTTGAAAAGTATGTGCAAAAGGAAAGAACATCAAAGAAGGAATTTCCAAGCAATGAAAGAAAGGCAAAAGGAATTTTGGAAATTATCCACTCCGATGTATGTGGTCCAATGTCATCCAGTTCTCTGAGTGGGTATGTATATTATGTTTCCTTCTTTGATGATTTCTCTAGGAAGACTTGGGTTTATTTCTTGAAGAAAAAGGATGAAGTGTTTGATAAGTTCAAGGAATTCAAAGCCTTGATAGAAAACCAAACTGATAAGAATATCAAGACATTTAGATCCAACAATGGTGGAGAATTCACTTCAGGGGACTTGAAGAAGTTATGCAGTGATTCAGGGATTAAGAGGGAGTTGACCACTCCATACAATCCACAACAGAATGGAGTTGCAGAAAGGAAGAATAGAACTATCATGGAAGCAGCACGAGAAATGTTTCATGACCAAGATCTGCCTATGCACCTAGGGGTAGAAGCAACAAGGATAGTTGTATATGTACAAAATAGAACACCACACAAGATACTTGACAACAAGACACCAGAAGAAGTTTTCTCTGGTAAGAAACCAAAGTTATCCATCTCGGGATATTTGGTTGTCCACTATATACACATATTCCAAGATAAAAGAGGACAAAGCTAGATCCTTCAATAAAGAAGGGTATATTTGTGGCTTACAGTGAAAATTCGAAAGCATACAGAATCTACTTTCCAGGGTTCAAGAAGATTGATATCAGCAGCGATGTGACTTTTGATGAAGACTCAACATACATCAAATCGAGGAAGCCACTTGTTGAAGACAATGAAGAAGCAAGGGTACCCAGGATACAAGACACCACCATGAACGAAGAAATTCCAGAAGAAGATCGTGAAATAGAAGATCCACAAGAGCCTATAGATCCACCTCGTGAGAAGAACTCTCACAAGAGGAAACGAACATGGGCAAGAGAGCTCATTCAAGATGCAAAGAGGTATGGTATTCCAGAGGAGGAACACATAGAAAGAAAAAGGACAAGGTCACACACCAGCTATGTAGCCTTACTATGTGACATAATGAACAAAGAACCTTCCAGTTATGAAGAAGCGGTAGAAAAGAAAGAATGGAAGGATGCCATGGTCGAGGAATACCAGTCGATCATGAAGAATGATTTTTGGGATGTGGTCCCAAGACCAGAGGGGAATTCTGTTGTGACTTCCAAATGGATCTACAAGATCAAGCATTATGCAGATGGTAGCATAGAAAAATACAAGGCATTGTTTGTGGCTCGTGGCTTCTCCTAGAAAGAAGGGATCGATTATGAAGAGACTTTTGCACTTGTAGCTAGATACATTTACATCAGAACAGTACTTGCTCTGGCTGTAGTAATGAAGTGGAAGATACACCAGATGGATGTCAAGACAACTTTCTTGAATGGTGTAGTCAAAGAGGAATTGTATGTGGAGTAGCCACTCGGTTTTGAGACACATGACAGGGAGTCATATGTGTGTAAATTGAAGAAGGCATTGTATGGTTTGAAACAGGAACCCAAGACATGGTATGGTAGAATAGACAACTTCCTATCCAACTTGGGTCTTACTAAGAGTAAAGCGGATTCCAACCTTTACTACAAGGTTGAGGAAGGCGATCCAATGATACTCCTACTATATGTGGATGACCTGTTTGTGACAGGTGAGGATAGGTTGATTGCCAACATGAAGAGGAAGCTTGCTTCCAATTTTGAGATGAAGGACTTGGGTATGATGCATTATTTTCTAGAGATGGAGGTGTGGAAGAGTACAGATGGAATCTTCCTTCAGAAAGGGAAGTACACAGTAGAGATCCTGAAGAGGTTCGGGATGATGGACTGTAAGGCCATGGCCACACCCATGGCATTGAACATGAAGCTATTGAGTGATGCTTCATAAGAGTCGGTTGATTCCATGATGTATCGTCAGATGATTAGGTCATTGATGTACCTGACGAACACGAGACCAGATATTTGCTTTGCGGTGAACACTTTGGGTCAGTTCCTGACGAATCCTAGACATGTTCACTTGATTGCAGTAAAGCATATTCTGAGGTACCTGAAGGGTACAGTTCATTATGGGCTCAAGTATGATGCAAATCAAAAGTTTAACCTGGAGGGTTATGTTGATTCGGATTGGGCAGGCGGTGCTGCAGATAGGAAGAGCACTTCGAGGTGTTGCTTCAGTATGGGATCCGGGGTGATCTCTTGGTTCAGCATGAAGCAATCCTACATAGCACTGAGTACAGCCGAAGCAGAGTATGTCGCATCTTGTTCATCCAGTTGTGAGGCAGTATGGCTTAGGAAGCTACTGTCTAATTTATTTGATCTCTAGTTGGATGCTACTTGTATCTTCTGTGACAACTAGATTTGCATGAAGTTGTCTGAGAACCCAGTGTTCCATGACAAGTCGAAGCATATTGAGATCAAATATCACTATATCCAGGGTATGGTGCAGAGAGGAGCAGTGAAGCTCCTGTATGTTGTGACGGACGAGCAGATAGCAGATGTGTTGACCAAGCCACTAGCCAGAATGAAGTTCAAGTACTTCAGAGAGAGGCTTGGTGTCCCACAGATTTAGGATACTTCCAGGAGGAAGTGACGGGACACAGATGCTGGAGCCATTCCTAGCATGGTGGCAGGCGGGTCCTCCCATGGCTGTGGATGTAAGTACTGAGTGATGAGCATCTGGGTGATGCTCTATATGATGAACATCCGTACGATGTTCCAGATGATGATGATCCATATGATCATGAGATGATGATGTGCATCCGCACGATGTTCCAGATGATGATGATCCATATGATCATGAGATGATGATGTGCATCCGGGTGATGCTCAGTATGATGATGATCCATATGATCATGATTAGCGGTGATCTGTATGATCATGAGCATCCGGATGATGCTATGTGGCCGTGGATATGTTGCGGGTTGTGCTGGTTGGACATGTAATGGATCCTGGGAGATCGCATAGGTTGTGTTGGGCACATAATAAGTCCTAGGATGCTCTTGCAAGGTCTTGTCTGTAGGCATGTAATCAGTGCTAGAGATCCCATAGGTTGTGTTGGGCATGTAATGAGTCTTGGGGATGCTCTTTAGAGATCTTACCGGTCGCAAGATGCTCTTTTAAGGTTTTTCCTGTTCACATGTAATCAGTCCTAGAGATCCTACAGGTTGTGATGGGCATGTAATGAGTCCTAGGATGCTCTTTAGAGATCTTGCCAGTTGCAAGATGCTCTTTTAAGGTTTTGTGAAGTTCACATGTAATCAGTCTTGGAGATCCCATAGGTTGTGCTGGGCACGTAATGAGTTCTGAGATGCTCTTTTAAGGTTTTGTGAAGGTTGCATGTAATCAGTCCTGGGAGATCTTGTCGGTCGTGCTGGGCACATAAAGGATCCTAGGATGCTCTTATCAGGATTTGCAGATGCACATAATTAGTCATGAGATTCCACCAGTTGCCACATGTAGATATCATGAAGACCTACATGGAGGCTAGGCCTACATCCAGTATGAAAAAGGGCTAGTTATATAGAAATTCCTATGACGAGAAGAATTGAGAGATAGCACCAGTGATCGAGATGATGAGTACAACAACAGTGACGATGATGCTCCATGATCCAGTGACGATGATTCAACTCTAGTATTGAAGACTTGTGCTTATATGTATTGATGACCCGTGTCAAGAGAATAACTTCCTAGTTAAGTGGGAGTGTTGATGTATTTGTAACTTCGGAAGATATTCACTTGTATATTGTATGTATTACATTTGTACTTTATTGTATCCCCAGCAGAGATGTATTATTCCTCTGATTGGAAGTGTCGTCATTTGTATTTGCAAGTGTCGCAAGTTACATTTCAAGTGTTGTAACTTATATTTGATGGGTTATTAGACCACCTTGGTGGGGTCGGCCCTGTATGAGTCATGTGGATGGGTTATTAGGCTTCCTTAGGAATTTGACCCAATTAGGGTTAAAGGCAGGTTAAGTTGTTGTATAAATAGAGAGTGTGACTCTCTCTTTTTATTGATTCCCTCACACATCCAACTCGCATAGTTGAGAGAGAGGAGTGCGCACAAGTGGAGGAGGAGTAGTTGTTGAAGACATCTATATTTTGGGGTTTGATATTTGTGATCCTTGTATTGGTGCTTATTCTATCTCTAAGGAAGTTGCAGGGTTTTTTACCTTCTTGGTTTTCCCCGAGGAAACTCTGTGTCTCTTGTGTCTATGATTGTTATGCTATCCATGCTATTCTCTTAGTAGGATACTAGATAATATTTGAATGAAATTATCAAAATTCTAACAACATGTCCCAACATTATTCCGAATGGGGTGCAAAAAATACATTTATTTAGGTTCAAAGGGATCTGCATTTTTTTGCAGCAATCTAACATGAGTCTCAATACTTGTAGGTGATCCTTCAGTAGACTGAACACTGTCCATTTGTTCTGACATACTTCTAAAAAATTATGCATCAATTCTTTGAATGTGGCCACCACTATTATAGAAAATATTCATGGCACATTCTTCAACTGAAAGGGCATCACATTATAGTCAAAAGAGCCCCACTTGGTCATGAAAGTGGTATTCTTGCGATCCTCCTCTGCGATGCAAACCTAATGGTACCTAGAGAATCCATCAGTGAACGAATAGACTTTACAAACCACTACATTCTCTAACACCTCATCTATGAATGGTGTAGGGAATGGGTCATGGAGTTGTATTTAGGTTGCACATATCCACACAGATCCAAATTTCCATGTCTTCTTATCCTGGACCACCATCGAGATGATCCACTCTGATTCCTCAATTGGAAATATAATCCCTGCATCCAACATGTGGTCTTACTACTTGTGCACTTTTTCCTTGTATCACGGGTTCAATCTATATGGTCTCTTCTTTACTCTCTTCACCCCTCTTTCAGCTCAATCTTCATCTCTCTGAGAGCTCCTACAATGCCTTTCATCTATGAGAAGGTTTGTTGAAAGAGATATTCATATTCTTTTAGAAGGTAAACTATATGGGTGGAATGTCTATTGGACCCATTAGTCACCTAATATGGCCATCTTTGGCTCTTCCTTAGTTCCAATGTTATATTTATTTGTCTCGAGAGTCTCTCTAAACTCTGGCGCAATGCTAGTGGATGGCTCAACCTTAACCGCACGTTCTTCGATAGTCTTATTGATATGTATGTTGTGTGGATCCTCTTCTTCTTCAAGCTCCTTTATCTCAACTTTCCAATAATAAATTGGTTTGTTCATCCATTCCAAGTCCTGGTGGTAAGCACAAACTGTCCTCTACGACACATCATGTTGTGGTCTTTCTCCAAAAATGAGGTTCTTCATTCGATGGAGAACTTTGGATAGGTTAGGATCTCTAGTACTAGGCCAAAATATGATAGTAAATTTGGTAGACACCTTCTCCCAAGTTGTGGTATGCCTTCTTCTTTCATGTTGAACATACCAATTGTGCGGTATGACATCTAGTGTATGGTAGAAGCAATGCACCCATTCACTACTTGGTACACTTTTTGTCTCCCATCTCTACTAAAGAGAATTCAAGCTGCTCTATGGGATTCTCAATTCCCTTGAATATGTTAAGAAGCTCCAAGTCTGTAAGAGGTTGGAACCTTTCTTTAATGCATGTTTCAATAGCTTCCCAGTTTCTCAACTCCTATATGTGCGTCTTTCACCAGCACGTAGGCATTCCTCGAGTGACACCATCCATTGCTTCTAGTCATCGATCCTTCAGAACTAGGGCTTGCATCTGTTCAAGGAAATTATCTACTTTCTCTATTCCATCGAACATTGGTGGATCACACAGCTCTGACCTAATCTTGCTCACAGACTTTTTAATGTGTGTGCATATCCTTCTAGACACCTCATATAACTGTTTTTTCCACTGATCTATTACATTTTGTGAATCAATATGAAAAGAAAAAACACTGCACCAATTTATCTCACCATACACCATGATGTTTATGCAATCTTCTTTCCTAATAGTGACATTGTATATGATCTCTATCGTGTCACTATTTATTTCATCCTTAATTGGATCTATGTACCTCTCTCTTTTTGTGGCATCCAAATAATCCATTATGTGTGGTTCCTCCGATTAAAAGGGCATGCATCTTTTCTTCAAGTTCATAATGGAATTGTTCTCAAATGACCAATCTATTCCTAACAGATATGGGTAAGGATCAGTATCCTACAGTATCTCAATCACTTCAAATTATGCCATTGTCTTTATGCCATCAACATTTACTTCCACATCGGTTATCCCTTCGATAGGGAATACCTTGTATTGATTATCTAATATGAGTTTCATGGGAGACCATACCATCTTTGGATTTACCATACACTCCTACGTCTTCTTAGGAATAATGTTCACATCTATCCCCAAGTTAATAATTTAAACATCTTTCATTTCAAATCCTCCCAACTCAAGGGACAACATGATTTCCTTTTTGGTTCTTCTTTTCTTTTCCACCCTATGTGCATTTCTTTCGGGAAGGGGCTCTAAATAGGTTCTTCGACCTCATTAGACATTAGTAACTTCACAACCATATTCTTTACGTTATTGACAACATGTGGGCCATTCAATATATTCAAGAAACTTCGTAGAAAGGTACGTACTAGATATTCCTGGTGACACTTGTACATCCCTTTATGTTCTTCTTCTTTGCACTCTATAGCTTTGTGTTGCATAGTTCATATCAATTATTTATCCTGCATGTTGTGCATTAGTTCTTCCTTGCATGAGGTTTCTCTACGATCCTCTTTTTCATGTGGTATACGTAGTTTATATTCTTGGTGCAACCTATCTTGGTGCAAGTATTATTCTTGCTGCACAACTTCCTCGACCGATCTTTGTGCCTCACATAGGATCTGTAGCGGATCCTTAGCTTCATACTTAGGTGGAGGCTATGTGGATTTCTTTACCTTCTACTACATTTGTATTCCACTACCACAATATCCAAGAATATCTTCACTTTTCTAAGCACCTCCTTGAGTCACTATATTTACTTGCATGAGATACTTTCCATGATTCTCCTTCCTTGGTTCGGTTGTTACCATATTAAAATGACCTTTCTTATCCTCTCATTTTTTCAACAAGTCCTAGAAATCCTCTGTTGCTTGCTCCGTGCTATGGCAGTTTGTGCATAGGGCATGGTTCTTAGTGAAGAATATTTCCAAGTGGCATATCTCTCTATAGTTAAAGAAAGTTAGTTGTCTTCCACCACCTCCATAGCTTCTTCCATCACTACTACATATGGGTGGATTGTTCCATGAAAATTTTCCACGTTTTCAACATTCGTGGGTTCAAAAAATGATTTTTTAACTTTTTTTTGTTAGGGCGAAAAAATCGTGGCAATATCCACGTTTTTTAAAGTTCCACGAACATTCGTCGATATAGGGACGAAAAATCTAGGTTTCAGTTTTCGTGGCAACAGGGACGAATGTCGAGCTATATAAACATAGATGATTTTCACATTTTCTTTTCTTGTGGCACATTGAGCACGAATTTTGGACTTGCGAGGTGATTGTATGAGCTTGGATATTCTGCATAGCTCTAATTTTGAACTTGCAAGGTTAGTAATGTGTAATTTTTTGTCTATATTTTTATAAGGGTTAGATTTTAATATTGTTTAGTAATGAGTTGGCTTAGGTCATGTTAACTTGCTTTTTTGCCTTTCTAATATTTTTTTCAAGAACTTGCTATCATTTTCATTTAACTTGCTATATTTTTTTCAAGAACTTGCTATCATTTTCATTTAACTTGCTATATTTTTTTCAAGAACTTGTTTTTTTGGCTTAGGTCATGTTAACTTGCTTTTTGAAAATGGCATATTTTAAATTGTTTTTTCTTGCAATTGGTACTATCTCTAGTGTGTTTGCAGTCCTATATAACATTTGACATACATAATGCTTGGGATCTATTACAGTCCTTTCTTCTACAATATTGGTTAAGAGCCTACCCTCTTTGGTGGTCAAACTATATCATCAGGTCTTCAAACTATACAAGTAGTTATCAATTTCCAATATTTTTGGTTCCTTAACATTTGACATTTACCATTTTTTTTAGTAACCAACCAGAACCACTTCTAATTTTAGTGCTCTTAATACAATGCATTCCTAAAAATATGGAAAGAATATTTATTTAAAATTCCAACCACTTCATGGGTACTATCTCCCTCCAAGTGTTCACATTAAACGTTAGATTATATTAACTTACCATCTTTCCATTCTCAATTCACTTTCTCACAACCAACTTATAACCATCTTTCCATTCATATTTACTTTAGTCTTCATGTTTTTCTTTATAAATATAGAAAATATTGGATTATAATATACTATATTCAGAAATGTACTTATAATATCTAATGTAATTGACAGGTTATTGTTTTGTATGGTGTAGGTAAGACAATTACTTGTACCACTACAAGGATTTGTCACTGTGAATGAAAATGCAAGGAAGCTTGCTCAGTTTAGAGCTGCATTAGATGCGAGAGGAGATGGAAAATGTTATTGTCCTTGCTTTGATTGCAGGGGCTTGCAAAAAAGAAGACTTTTAATAGAAACAACTGAAAGACATTGTAGGGAGAAGGGGCACGCCGAAGGGGGTTATGAATATCGTCCCCTGGTAAGACTATTTTTGGGGTTCAATTTTTAATATATTCACTGTAATATTCATCATGTCTGCATGAATTTTAGTAAAATGTCTTTTCTTTTACTATATGTTCTATACAAACTAATTTTTCTATGTTGTTTGTAAATTTATAGAAAATGCCCCCAAAATGTCGCATTCCAGAGAGTTATTTGCCAAGTACTAGCAGAAATACTCATTCACGGCCTGATGAAATTCTACATCAGAATATTGAACATGATCAAGTAGTTATTTCTTATGATATAATGGATGTAGATAACATTAGTGACACAAATCAGGAAGATGAGATATATAGATTGATCCAAACACATTTGCTCCAATGGATGAGGACAACCAGGATGATAGTGATGATGTTGATCCTCTACTTGAGACGTCACGTAAACCTCTTTATGAAGGCTCAAAAACAAATCTTTTATCTGCTATATTGTTGTTATTGAACTTGAAGGTTTTGAATGGATTATCAAACACCTGTATGACACAGATACTAAGGTATGTAATTTTTTTATTTTTTTTTGTCTGCATGTTCACAATATCTATATATAGAAAGGGTTGACTTTTTTCCTATATTGTTGCAATTGTTATCTAATTTGTAAAGTTTGGATGCGATATTGATGATTAATATTGTTTTCATTGATTTATTCTTTTGAATTTTGTAGATTGTTAGGTGATTTTCTATTACCAACTTCAAATATTTTACCACGCACATATCGAAGGATATATGTCATTATCAAAGCATTTGGTATGGACTATCAAGCTATTGATGCATGTCCTAATGATCATATCATATACTTTGGACAATATGCATTAGAAATTGAATGCCCACAATGTCAAACAAGTAGGTATCGAACCGATAAAGTGACAGAAAAGGTTCCTCAAAAAGTTCTTCATTATATTCCGATAATCCCACATTTCCATTGGTTGTTCAGGTGTCAAAGTATAGCACAGTTTATGAATTTCCATGCAAAGAACAGAAGTCACGACGATGTTCTTCGAATACCTGCAGATGGTTCTGCATTGAGATACATCGAAGAAAAGTGGCCAATTTTAAAAGAAGGTCCTCGTAATGTTAAACTTTCTTTGGCAGGTGATGGTGTCAATCCATTTGGAGAGCTTCGTTCTACCTACTCAGTGTGGCCTGTTTTTGTTATAAACAATAACCTTCCTCCTTGTATGTCAATCAAGAGAGAGCACACAATGTGGGCAATGATTGTTCTAGGTATTTAATTAATAGGTATTTTTTTAATTGAAAGTCTGATCAATAAATATTTCATTGATTTTTTTCATGCATGATAATTATGTCTTTTATATATAACGACATATAGGCGCTAAATATAATTAATCATGTATGTTTGACCAATTAGGCAAGTACCAGGTTAAAGATATGAACGTATATCTTGAGCCTCTTATCGATGAGTTGTTGAAGTTATGGGCTGGCATCACTATGTATGATATTTCTAGACCAATCGGGCAAAGACGATTTCAATTCCATGAAATACTTGCATTTACAATTCATGATGCTCCCAGGTTAACACATTTTTGTGGTATGTTGTTACTTTCTTTTGTTCCTTAATATTTTAGATATCTGTTGATAATATAATGCATTATTTTAACTTTTAATGCTAATTTGCTACACCAATTCATATATCTTGTAGGTCTTCAAACCAAGTGTAAATTTGCATGTCCATTTTGCGGTCCCAGGATAAAATCTCGCCGTTCAAGGAGTTTAGAAAAGGAAGTGTTTGATGAGTATAGGCACTTTCTGCCTAAGAACCATAGTTATCGAACTATAGACAAAGAAAAATTTAACGGTAAAGAAGAGAATGGAAAAAAACCATGAAGAATGACACCTCACCTATGGAAGGTGGAATATAATAGAAACCGTCAAGGTATGCCAATTTGTTTTTTTGTATTGAATTATGTTCAACGCGATATGCTATACCATTATTGATTAATTGGTTTTAATTTGATTTTGTTGATGTTTCATGAATGTCGTTAAGGCACATGAGGAATCAAAATTTACCCGATTCAGTTTAGTAGGTTGCCCTACTACGAGCACCTGCAAATAGTTCATTTGTTTGACACAATGCATATCGGGAAGAACATAACAGAAATGTTATGGTGAATATTAGATGTAAGGACTGACAAAGAAAGAATTGGAAAGATTTGTAGTGACATCCAATAATATAATCACGCATTGCAAAGTGTGATCATTAATTCTAATGGCGATGGCCATCAACAAAATATTAGTCTTCCTTAGTGCTTGATGGAGCAACAGAGCAATATTGTAAGAGAGGTCATACAATATATCAGGTTTCTGATGGGTTTTTCGTCAAACATAAAGAATATCTTGAAGAAAAAAAGTGATTTTACAAGGGTTAAAACACATGATTGGCATACATTCATTAAGGTAATCATTAGTCTATAATATATTTCATTATTGGTATGCACTATTTTATTAATTTTATTCTCTTATCTAGAAATAAATATTAATAATTATGTGTTTTTTGATACAGTATGTTCTACCTTTGTCTCTCCCAGATGACTTTGACAACAACATAAAACATATTATTTATGTTCTTGGAAAATACATGAGGTAAGTAATGTTTTACTTGGAAAATGTACTTGGTCTGTGGTCTATATCAGAACTTATTGACATATAATATGTTTTTCCCGCAAATATTATATATGCCTTGACATATTGTTTTATTGCATCATTTGTAGGTGGCTTTCATCAAAAGAAATCCATGAAGAAGATATAAGGCATTGGAAGAGAGAAATTCCCCGACTAATGTGTGAAATCCAACAGTATCTACCTCCAACATTTTTCAATGCACAAGAACACTACCTCATACACCAAGTTGAGGAGATTGAATTATGTGGACCAGTACACACAAGGTCGATGTGGATGGTGGAGAGGCAGTTGAAGTCATTAAAGGATTTTGTTAGACAAAGAGCACGTCCCAAGGGTTCTATGGTTGAAGGATATATGGTATATCAATGCATGGTGTACATTAGTGAATATCTACCTAAAATAGCAGAAAATATGAATGTGCCTCGCATTTGGCATCTTGACTCCATCAACAAATTTGAAGGGGAGGTCCTACTGGGGAGAGGTACATTGAGGAATATGAAAGGTAATTATTATTATACGTTAATGTTGAATTAATATGTTACACATTTATTTTTTCCAATTTTATATTATCATACTGTTTTTAACTCTTTTTAATAATTATGCATTTTCAACTATATTAAACTATGTTCCTTTAATGATGATCTAATTAATTATGAAATTGATTTTTTTTCATCATATAGTTGGTCGAGTGTGGGATGCTTTACATTTATACATTGCAAACAACCTTGATTGGATGGAGCATTGGATAAAAGATTGTGAAGAATTCTTCAGTAGGTTATCATGGGAAGGGGTCAGTAACATGATTAAAACAGCTCATCGTCTTTGACATCAAATTCCCGACCTTACTTCGCAAAGGGAAGTTGATTTAGCCTATGGTTTAAAAGATAAAAAGGCAAGTAATGTTTTTACCCACATTTGTTCTAGTTACTTCGATCCATTTTTCCAATTATTACATTTCGTTTGTTTAAGTTTCTAATTATATTTACTAACTCCTATATGACGTTTATTAATTCACAATGTATTTGTAACATGTTGTCAATGTTGCAGTTGAAACATCACAAGGCTATGTGGTGTAATGGTCGTAAATTTTGTATCAAAAAGTTGGATGATAACAGGAAAACCTCGGATTGTGGGATAACTGCAGTGTTTAAGGTCACCAATGTTTCCTCTAGAAGTGATAGACATCCAGAAGAAACCAAGAATAGGTACTATGGCTATTTGGAGGACATTCTTGAGTGTGATTTTAATTCCTTTAAAATAGTTTTGTTTGAGGTGAAGTGGTACAGGCTACGGATGCATGAACATGATCCTGAAAGAACTGTTATTGAGCATGCTAATGGATTTACCATGGTTAATACAAGGACATTTGAACCGGGTACAAAGCCATATGTTCTTCCAAGTCAATGTGAGCAAGTCTACTACTTCGAGGTATTAGGTAAAGCAGGTTGGTCATACGTTGTTCGTTATGATCCAAGAGGAAGACTAGGAAAGTATAATCATGTACTAGATGATGAAGATAATCAGGGAGAAGAAGAAGATGATGATGATTCAGATCCGGCTGCAGTCGATGTGTTAGATGTATAAGTTGAAGAGGTTGATCATGCAAATGTAGCAGGCGATGATCTCATTGACGATATGGATGACTATATTAGCGAAGATGACTTTGATGATGATGACGATGTGAATGATCCTTTCATTAATATCTATTCAGAACCAAATCCTAATATAGATGTTGAGTTGGATGAAGAAGAAGATGAATGATATTTAATTGTTGAAAAGTTGAGGTACGCAATGTTTATAGGTTAAAGTAAATGCACTCACATACCATATGTTCATTGTGTTGATTAACTTGGTTATATTTGAAAATTAGTTTTCTAATCTTATGTTCTACATGCGTAGAAGCGTGGGTGTTCCTCAAGGTTGTAGTGGTAGTGGTTTGAATAGAACATGTGTTGATTAACCAAGACACAAAATCAAGTTATAAGATTTATGTGTTATTTTTTGGGATATTTCAATTACTAATTAGTGGATTTGTATAATGTAACGAAAAGTATATTTTTTTCTTAATTTTGAATAATTAATGTACCGAATGGGGCCAACGTTGAATTTTTTTCAATGGGTGGTTGTATGGACTGGAGTTTTGCATGGTTATACTAGACACATGTAGTGACAGTATGGGAGGGTTTCTAGACTCAATATAGGGTGGTAAATGCTACATGTATAGTCTCAAAGATCCATAAAATCCCAAGAAAGAGGGGGTTCCTTCAAGAAATGATAAAGTAATGCTAAGAAGTCTCAAAATAGCCTCCAAAGGCTAGAACTCCAATGCATGCAAAGCCATGCTAAAAAGTGGGCATTATAGCAAGTGGATCCACCAAATACAAATGAACTCCACAAAGTTCTCAATAAGACCCCAAAAAATCGAATTCCTCTCCATAAATCATGCATAAGAAACCTCCTTAGGTGGGATTTGGTTTCAAATGGGTGAGAATCCTCCACAAAGTAGGATAGAAACCATACAAAGTGGAACGCTCTTCAAATAAAGGCACAAATTAATGGATATAACACCTCTAGGTTAAATGTTATGACAAATATTCCATGCACTCATGTGTAGGTGCTCTATAAAGCTAGATGTGCAATGCTAGGGTTCCCTTGAATGCTATTTACTCCATGCAATGAGACCTCAAAGGGGAGGCTCCTCCAAAGGTGGCATATAAAACCTCTCAAAAATTGAGCATTAATAACCTAGATCCATAAATCACTTCCGATAACTCCTTCTATTAGGATTAAACCATGGTATGTACCATATTATCCTCAATATGGTAGACACTTGCTATTGCTTATTACTCTCAAACCTATAAAATTATTCTTTTACTATTGTTTAAAGGTTGCAAAGAGATTGGAGTTAAGGTACCATGTTGTAGGTTGCTAATTGTACACATGGGTGACAAGAAGATTCACCCCAAATTTATCTTATTTATGACTATTGTTTATCCTCTTTGTTGTTGTACATTTTGTCTATAAGATAGCCGCCCCTTTGATTCATTGTTCAATTTGTTTGCACCCTTTAACACACATGAAAACTAGATCTAACATGAAATCAATGCAATGGGTGGCACAAGGAGTCCAATATAGGGTTTGAGACCTCTCCATAAGCAATGTGCAACATAATTACCATCAATGTCCATATCATATTTCTCCACCCCTCAAGAAAATATCACCTATTGAGGATGTTACCAATGAGTTCATATTGACATGTAGTTGGTTTCAAACAAAACACCAACAATTCTACAAACTTCCCTATAGACTGCCACTCTCATGTGGGGAGCATGATTATGTAATTCTATTTATTATAGGAATCCAACCAACCAATGTGCACCAATATCAACATCCTATTACACACAAAAATGAGATGGAATAGTTCATTCATGAATTGTTGGAAACATGTGTGATCCATATAGCTAGTACCAACCCCCACTCTCTACTCATCATGGTTCTTCATTTTAAGTTAAAATTTATTTTTCAAATAAAACATTATATAAAAAATAAATATTAATCATAGTAAAATAATAATAATAATAATAAATAATAAATAATTTAAATTTAAATTTAAATTTAAAAAAAAATATAAAACAAAACAAACATTTGAACCTTACCTTATATGAAACTTACCTCCCCTCCCGCACATGCATTTTCACCATTTTTCACTTGCCTCACCAAGCGCAGAGCCCTGAGGTTTGTTGCGAGGAGGTGAAGGAGGATGAATAGGGTTCGCGAGGTGAAGGAGGAATCCAAGGGGTTTCCTCCCCTACTGCACACATACAACACTTGCATTTTCATTGATTTGCACTTGCCTCACTAAGTGCAGAGCCTAGAGGTTTGCTGCAAGGAGGTGAATGACGACACATAGGGATTAGGAGGTGAAGGAGAAAACCAAGGGGTCAAGAAGGACGCAGAGGGGTCGCAGAGGTCGCCAAGAGGACACAATGTCCCAAAAATCAGTCTGTATCTTGTCATTAAACCCCATTACTCTGTCAAATTTCTCAAAAAGAGGTCATTTGGATTTAGGGATAAGGCATTTTATGTTTGATTTTTTGCAACTAATCTGAATAAATCCACCATTTGAGTTTATTTTACTATAAAATATGAAAACGAGTTGTCTTTATTGAAAATCCAAATCCCATTGTAGTTTATGGGGGTTGTCTTACTTAATGAAAAACCTATCGACACTCTTTGAACAAAATCGAATAATTTTGGGCATAAATTATATTATAAATTGAGTTTTTCTTGTCAAAATTTGAAATTGCACTTCAAAATGAGAGGTATTTGGCTGTAAATCATCTTTTGTGTGGCTATAATTATTTTGGAGAAAAAAAATTTTGATCTTGGGGTTGGATATTTTCACAATGAATCCAAGTAAAGTCCTTCTCAACATTTTCACTATCAATAAATTTGTGGCAAGGAGGGGTTGATGTTATTTGGGAGGAATAATGGACAGAAAAAAAAGGAAAAAACCTTGAAAATTGGACTTGAAACCCTTGAAAAACCAATAGTAGGAAGAAAAGCAAAACTAAATAATAACTCCAAAAATAGTAAAATGCCCTAAAAATAGTTGTTATTTAACCCTAACTAACTAAGGACAACAAATAATGGAGAATAAAATTGTGTTGAGATACCTTATATGATAAAAAAGGCAATGTAACAATTACTCCCAACTGGTATAAAGCTTGCACATCAAAAAAACTTGTTTCTTTGATGCCCCATTTTCCCTAGATGTGTCAATGGATTTCCAACAAACATCTATGGACTCCCTAAGATGTGCCAATGTGACCTCCTTTCACTCTATTTCACACAAGAAAATCACGTGATAGAGGAGAAATGCACTTTGTAGAGCTAAAATTGACTGAATTCAAGTAAAAAATAGGTTTTAATAGGTTGTCATGTGAATTTGAATAAGTTAGATTAGTGATTGATCATAGTTAGGGCTAACCATGAGTCAAAATTGTGTTGAACATCAAACTTGCATTGATGGAGTCAAACTTGTGTTGAACATCAAACTTACATGGATGGAGTCAAACTTGGTCAAACTCAAGTTTGACAAAAGTCGTTCATGAAAAAAAATTTCCTACCCAATCCAAGTTAAGCTCATTATTTGGCGAGTTTGACTCACAATCCTCATAAAATTGGTGACAAGTATCATGATGGAAAAAATCGAAATTTTGATGATTCCTTCTTTTATGATCTTGAGGCATTCAAAAATTAATTTTGGCCATTTTTGCCAATTTTGAACATGCAAGACAATTAAAGGAAAATTCCCTTCCTAATCAACAAATGCATTTTCAAGCTTGGGGGAGGCATGGTAACTATGCATGATAATAGTGCAAATTCTTTTCTTTCCAAGGATTCCAACTACATGCTTGGAGGTTTGGTTTAAAATTAACCATGAAAAATTTATACACACGTAGATCATGGACATGACTCTAATTTTGTGAAAAATTGAAGTATAATATCACTTGTTAACATTGGATCCATATGTAGATAGAGACCCCATTGTAAGGTGCTAAATGTCCTCAAAATATAGATTTAACCCTCTTTTTTAGACACCCCTTTCAAATATGCCTCCATAAACCCAATTTGCTACCATGTGAGATTCATCATGCCTCATGGATATCTCAAATTGTACATGGAATATGAGGGTTAACACACACTAATCCCTGTACAAGCTATTTCGATGGAATTTGCAGCAAGGGAGGTGAATTGTCCTAGGGTTCTCATCTTTTCACTTTTCCAGGTTTCTCCATTTCATTATGAGCAATGAATTACAGGTCTACAAAAGTTTCCATTTTCCCCAATTTCACTTTTTTTTACATAATTGCCAAAATATAAGCCATTCTATGTAGGAAAGTTAAAAATGGCATTTGAAAATGGTCAAGTCTTCTACTAGATATACTTGACCTTTCTACATTTACCCTTTTTTATATCCAAATCTCAAAGCATATTCCATTAGAACCTAGTAATTTAGGTCTAAATGTGCAATAAATTTGAGTTGGTCAATTAGATGTTTTCAAGGGTTAGTATTTTAGGGTTATATGGAATTCAATAGAACAATAATATGCTTCAGAGATTCGCTTATGTTCCAACCTTTGGTTCCATCAAGTTTTGGGGTGCACAAAAATTCTTACCTCCAATCTCTTTATTTCAAAATTTTGAAAGTCATAGTTGTTGCAAGGTTCCCATAATAGGTTCCATTTCCCTTCGATGTGGGAACAGTGGAACACTTACAAGGAAATATTGAAAGACCACTGCACACAAAGAAAAATAATAATGACAATTATAACCATGAAAAGAGGGATTCAACCATTGCTTACAACTTTAGAGCGGACCCTTACTTTGAGGAAAGCCAGTTGTTGAATCCTTGAACTGAAATTTGATATGAGAAAAGTTTATTTTTATCTCTCCATGGGTGTAGTTACAGATCTACAGGGATATTCAATCTGGATCAACCTTCACACTAGAAATAGAAATAACCAATAGGGTAGTCTGAAAACCTTTCATCTGACTTCCATACTACACATGATAATGATGGATTAAATGTTGATTTTTTTTCTGTTGAAGAGATGAAACTTTATCATGCTGAGCTAACTGTCAATATTATCCTCCAGCTGCCATCATATCATTAACCAAATCACAAATCATGCTACAGGTCAACAATATTTTAGGTAGCAAAATCACCATCTTAGATCTTAATATACCCTGTAATGTTGTAATATGATGAAGGATCTACTAGTGGTGCATTCAAAATCTGATGCCATGTTGCTACAAACACATCAATGTCATCTTTAGGACAAAAATATCCAATAGACCTAACATTGCAACAAACCCCTGTTGAAAGGTGGGCAAATCCATGTGTTGCTTTTCATCAGATGGAATAATAAATGCATGCTTTTAACTGCTGTGTGAATTCAGGCCTAAGATACTAATTTTTTGTGAGCCTGCAATAGTCTTCAAATATGAGTGAATGGGTTGTTTACCTAAATTGTTATCTAAGATTTCTATGCATGAAACAATCATCAAAATGCTTCTATGAAGTGACCATCCATGCAATCAATCATGTCATCCTAAGTATGAAAGCAAAATGACATAACCAACACTCTAAATGTCATCAATACATCATATGAAAGTGATCCAAATGAAAGAGATGTATCATTGAATATCCAACCATCATCCCATAGCTACTAGCATGAAGATCCATAAAGTCATCTAAGGTATCAAATTTCCAACAAGATGTAACCCCCAATTGGATATTTGATAAGAATCAAAAGTGGACACCCATGCAAAATGGGGGGTAATAGGAAGAACTAACACCTACAAGGTTAGGTTGCAAGAATTTTGATTGAAGGACCAAGCCCCACAAAATTAGGTTGTAGGGAGTGAAAGACATATGCAGACCAACAAGGTTAGGCTGTGTGAATTTTGAATATCTAGAGCCATGGGTTATTTGAAAACTGGTGTGGATACACAAGGTTTGGCTGCAGGCCATAGAAAAAACTATAATGTCAGGTTACGATTTTTGGAGAGAAAGGATTTTGACAGGTTGTGGAATATCCAATGCGGAAAGTATGGAGAAGTTGAAGCAACATACAACAAATTGAAGATAAATAGATTAGAAGTTGAAGAGTTGGAAGATTAAACGATGAATTTTGTATTTTTTGTATCATATGAACTAAAGGTACAAATAGTTGAATGCCTCTTGTAACAAAGTTCAAGAATGGAGTTTAATGAAATTAATGTATTGTTCTGCAGTGTATCTATACTTAAGTGAAATTAGTATCTATAGCATTGCGCCTCATCTCTTTTTTGTTATGTATGTAATGATGTTTTTCTTGTTATGTGTTGTGCTATTTGTTGTGGTGTTTGTATTTTATGCACCTACACAACTAAGGTTTGGTTAGCTGTGGTAGGCCAAATAGAGTTTCAAAAAGAAATTTAGTTGTATATGTGCATAAGCCCTATACTGTGATATCCAATGATAATGGCATGGTCTACCCATATCACGTCCCTTATAATAAGATATCTTCCAAATTCAAAGATCTCATAGCAGAGAGAAGTGTGGCTGAATCTGAAAGTACATTCTACTAGCTATTACAGGAGCCTATTTTTCATTAGAAAACCCATCCACATCTTGTTTTACAGCTTTAGGAGCAAGTGAATTTACCATAAATAGTTAAGAAAAAAATTTGTGGAAATTAAACCATGGGAGCATATATGAATAGGTATCTGCACCTCAACGTTCATCTCTCTTGCTTCACAGCTTGTGCTTTTCCAGCTATCGTGAGTTATGCCTAAGTCACTAACTGTTGTGTCTGATATGCAAATTAGGCTCAGATGTGTATGACAAATCAAATCAAGATAATGTGTTTTGATTCTAATTTCTATTGAATATTTGTAAATGTTCTAGTTTCTAAATTTTATTGGATCTATGTCTATATTTTTAAATTTAAATATATTTTAGAAATATATATATATGTATATAAAACGTGTACTTAGATATACACATAATGTCTGAAAATAGTCTTTGAAAATCAAATTTCTCATGGCCATTTGAGTGCCAAGTAGGTACCACCAAATAGGTATCTGTCAGATCTATCTTCCTCAAGTGATGATGAAGATATACTCGGAGAGGTTGAAAGTGAGATGAATTGTACTAGA
Source organism: Larix kaempferi (assembly GCA_027924585.1). Classification (NCBI taxonomy): domain Eukaryota; kingdom Viridiplantae; phylum Streptophyta; class Pinopsida; order Pinales; family Pinaceae; genus Larix; species Larix kaempferi. Next base: position 577,033 of record BSBM01001649.1, on the reverse strand, counting down.
TCTATCGGTTTTATATTAACTAGATCAAAAAAGATAAGGAAAAGATTTCATAGACGCATGAAATATTTTATTGCCAACGATGGGTCATGTAATTATGATGTTGAGAGCATAGGAGATATTGATTTTCCATTGAGGTATAAACATCTAGTGCAACGATGGGTACCTAATATGCTACCTCAAGTGGACACAGATTTCTTCATCAATGGGAGGATGTATCGCATCGCTCCTTCGTCCTTACATGGATTGGGGCTATTTTCCATGGATGGAATCAAGGTCTGCTATGGCACTGTAACTGAATTGATGGAGTATGTAGGACCACTATACAGATACAATAATTGGTTGATCTTGGTCCAATATACTCGAAGTATGTGAAGATACGGAGTTGCCGTGAATTATATTCAAATAGTAGAAAACAATAAGAACAAAGGGGCAACTATGTATATTGATGGGAGACCAAAAGCGTTCGGAAACGTTGCTAGCTTTATAAATAGTACACGACCAATGACAACAAATAAGCTACCAAATTGCGAATTCGAGGCATGCGAACATCATCGTATATTTGTATGGGCAATAAAAACAATATTTGCAGGTGAAGAGTTGTTGATTGATTACAACTTAAATAGAATAGATGTGGCTTCTGCGGTCCAGGGGAACTGTGGACCGTCAGAAACTATGCCTCATCAGGTAAATTCTAAATGTAGTATCTAAACATGACTACAATAACTGAATGTTTCGTTTTTTTCTGTTAACATTCGATTTCCACTGTTGTCATTCGCTTTATTCATGCTTATTATGAATATTTTCGTGTGATTACATGGTGATTACACTGCTATGAATATCTCATTTTTCTTTACGATGCATGACTATTGACGTTTGTTTAGGGTGACGGTAGTGGAAAGACACATCCTTCTTCCACAGTCCAGGGTTACTGTAGAAGGTCAGAAACAATGCCTTGTCAGGTAAAGGTTAAATATAGTAAATAAATATGACTACAACAACAAGATGTTCCGATTTTCGCTATTAGCATTCATTTTTTCAGTGCTTATTGTTAATATTTCCATATGAAAGCATGCTTATTAAACTGTGGTAGGGGTCTACTCATGGTCATGGAGCAGAACATGTATCTTCCACTTCTGAGGTAAAAATTAATATTAATGCAATATCTCATTTTTCTTTATGTTACAATTATTTAGTATGAGGTAAACGTTTATTTATTGATTGATTGTGTCAGTGTGGTGCCATTGGAAAGGAACCTGCTGCTACCATGGTCGAGGGTGAGCGTGGAAGGTCACACTCTGTGGCCCGTCAGGTAATTGTTTAGCAAAATAACTAAATTTTTCGATTTAGTATGTTAGCATTCAATGTCCACTATTGACAATCACATTTTTCTGAGCTTATGATGGACTTTTGGTTCATTTTTATGACATTATGATGGATTACTAGTTCATTCAGGACCATGGAAAGGCACCTGTTGCTTCCACGACGACGGTTCATCGTGGACACTCACCAGCCATAACACCGCGCCAGGTAAGTGTTAGTGCATAATAGTGACTTAATCTTCATTACAATGTCAATATGTGAATGATGTTAAAATTATACTGCTTAACTTAAATTATTGTTTGATGAATTTAGTCATGTGCACCCGATCTGGGTGATGAGGGGTATGAGGAAGACATTTTGTATTCCACTGACCCACTGCACACTTTTAGAATAGCCTTGAAAAAGGGAAACATAGAAATGCTTGCCTTGGCTCGCAAACGGCCCATGACACAAGAGAACAGGGCAAGGATTCAACAACTGCAAGATGAAATACAGTCTTATGGGGTAAGTGGCATCTTCACAATTTTTTTTAAGCTATGACATGATTTCATATCTGATATTATGTTTTTTATTTTTTCAAGTGATCTAATAAAGTAAAGTTTATTGTTTTTAGGAGTTTTTAAAACTCGTGACTACATAACCTGCCCCTATAGGTATAGGTAGCAGTGATGGTCCAATGAAGCAAAAAAGAAGCAATGTACCAGTGAGGCTTTTTGGCACTCCTGTGGTTGGCCTCGAATTTATTGATGATGAAACTAATGAGAGAGAGCATGATGCCATGCCGGAGGCTGATGCTATGCCTCAGCATGATGAGACGGAGCCTATCACTCCACATGACTCTGAAGATGAATGTACTATAGACAACCAGGACAGTTTTCCTGGAGTAGCACGAGTTAAAAGCACCAAATCACTCGATCTCACCTTTCCGGTGGATGATTCTTGTGTTCCTATCAAGATCCAAAACATTGCTGGTATTTATTAATTAAATTATTCATTTTAATCATGAAATTGAAATAGTCATACATTGAAATTATTTTAAATTAATGGATTACATATTTAATTTGCAGGAAACAATGTATTCTATAGGCATTTGAATGACAAAGCCTTGGAGCTGTTTGGCCCCACCATTCACACACGTTGGAATAGCCAAGATAGCAATAAGAGAGATGAATTGATGGACCACATGGTCAACTTGATTGGCAATACTTTCAACGGGAAGGTTGTTGCAAGGTTAGCTGGTGACAATTGGAAATATACCAGGGCCCAATATAGGGGAATATTGCAAGATGACCTCAAGCATGAGTGCCCTCCCATGGTTCTGGAGAAAGAGTGGAAGGCACTCATAGATGATGCAAAGGAGAACTTGCTTAAAAGACAAGGAAAACGACCACGGCCTGGTAAAGTAAGGTACAACATATATCATCTTTTTACTAAAATAAGCTCAATTATTTTTTTCTTTTTCATTTTAAGTGAGATCTTTGATATCTGAGGTTTTCAAAGTGTTCATATATAGGCTGCCTGACACCTCCAAAGCAACCAAGGCTAGAATGGAAAAGCACGGGCAACATAGACTGGGCCAGGGTGTCTATAGAAAACTAAGAGCAAGAATCGTAAGTATTAAATGATTAATTGTTGGGAATATTTATTTAACAATACCAAACAAATATCAAATTTTGATACTAGAAATTTCAAAATGTGTTATCATGCATTTCAGGGAAATACGTTCCAAGTTGCTGCCATTGATGAAGACTTAAAGCTTGGTTTCAAGTTTGGTTTTAAAAGTGTGGTTGAATATCAGAAAAGCTTGGGGCAGACTCCAATCTCCCCAATGATGCAAATGCAGGTATATCACCAATGGTAGTATACTATTATAGTCTATTCAGTACTTCTGATTATATCACCCATAACTAAAAATTTATGTTTGTTTTTAAGCAACAATGCAACTACAGCAGTGAATCTAGCGGTACACAACAAGTACCAGTTGATGTTGGGGTGCACATGCCCCATGATAGTGAGGATCATAGTGTCCATTTTGGTATGTATGCTTTGGAAATAGAAATATCTACTGTGATTAGGTATATATATTTCCTGACATATACTTATAAATTTTCTTCTTTCAATGAAAGACCATGCAGCTCAGGAGCATGATCTGCAAGAGGAAGAAACTATACCTCCAATTAACATCCCAGTTGTCACATCTACAACGAATGGTAAAGATAAATATTGTAATTTAAATAAAAAAATGAAATATTTATTTGAATAATAGTTCTACGTCATATATATATGCTAATTTCCGTTGTTGTAGTTCACACCCCTACACAACTGCCTCCACGCCTTCCTTAGCGACGTACAAGAAGTGGCATAAATGAGGGCATGGAAACACAAACAATAATAGGAGATATCACAGTAAATACTGCACCATTGGATGATTGTGATACCCCACTCGCAAGTTTTTTACATGCAAAGAAACATAAAACAACAAAAAAGTAGATGCAACATAAATTCATGATTTGTATTTTGATGGATGTTGATGTTGTTAGTATAAAACATTTTTAGTATGCTACATAGATAAATTTTATTTGGCATAATTATGAGGTACTTATCTTTAATTTGATGCTCTAGGGAATTTTCCCATTTATATGTCTTATTTTCTTAGAATTTGAGTTTTAAATTTAAATGTCATCACAAGTATGAAACATTGATTCTGTTTATATTAGATATGTTCATCATGACTTCTATCATCATCACTCTTTATAATTTGATTACTACCCATTACATATCGAGGACCAATTTCAGCACAGGGACCAGAGAGAAGTGCTGAAGTTGATAGAGATCAAATTTATGTTGTAAAATCTTGTACTGTTGCTTTAGCACTATTCATAAATAGTACCACACTTCAGATTTGATTTTTGGTTAAATGTTGACGTGGAGATCTTCAACTATACCTCTATTATTGTTATATGATCGATATGTTTAATTTATTACATGTTACTGAAAGAGATGAAAATTATGTTATAAAATATTTTACTATTGCTTTAGCACTATTCAGAAATAGTACCATTTTATCATTCAACTGTAGAATTGTTATGTTACTGTACCTTTCTTTCATCTGTGTGCTGAATTGTTGTAGTATGTGGAATGTGTAAACCTGTTTGAGGTCTGTACTTAACTTTACATCTCGAGGACCAACTTCAGCATAGGGACCACAGAGGAGTGCTGAAGTTGATAGAGATCAAAATTTATGTTGTAAAATCTTGTACTGTTGCTTTAGCACTGTTTAGAAATAGTACCACACTTCAGATCTGATTTTTGGTTAAATGAGATCTTCAACTATACCTCTCTTATTGTTATATGATAAATATGTTTATTTTAGACATGCTACTGAAAGAGATGAAAATTATGTTATAAAATGTTTTACTGTTGCTTTAGCACTATTCAGAAATAGTACCGTTTTATCATTCAACTATAGAATTGTTATGTTACTGTACCTTTCCTTCATCATCTAAGTACTTAATTGCTGTAGTATGTGGACTGTGTAAACCTGTTTGAGGTCTGTACTTAACTTTACATCTTGAGTACCAACGTCAGCACAGGGACCAAAGAGGAGTGTTGAAGTTGATAGAGATCAAAATTATGTTATTAAATATTTTACTATTACTTTAGCACTAGTCAGAAATTTGGATGGTAATTGTGATGAAAAATTTCTTTTGTAGACCATATTCCTAAATTTAAAGGTTAAACAGGTGGCTTTTATTTTTTATAGTACAAGGTACTTAACTGTTATGTGATGCTATCAGGATTGCATAGAGAGAAATGATGGATATTTTTATTTGGCATCCCACCACCCTTCCTTATACTGTGATGATGAAATTTCAGGTTATATGGAACGTTTGTACTTTTGAGAGAGATATGACTGGTTGTACCTTCCCCACCTTGATTGAGCTATGATTGGTCTCGTAACTTTTTAAAAACCACCTTGTTGAAGTTTTTATCTTATAGAGTCCCATGGTTGTTTGGTGACATTTGGATTAACTTTTTAAAAACCACCTTGTTGAGTACTTGAGTAACTTTTTAAAAACCACCTTGTTGAAGTTTTGCTCTTATAAAGTCCTATGTTGTTTGGCGACATTTGGAGCATACCCTTGGTTCTAAGGGTCATGGGTATTCTACTACCCACACCTATGTTATGACTGTTGTTTATATTTTTCATATTTTATGACCATTGTTTATATTTGTACCCACACTTCAGATCTGATTTTTGGTTTAATGTTGATGTGGAGATCTTCAACTATAACTCACTTATTGTTATATGATCGATATGTTTATTTTATTACCTGTTACCGATTGAGTTATTAAATACTTGTTGTACCTTCCCCACCTTGATTGATTTATTATTGGACTTGTGGCACCTTCCCTAAGACTTGTGGTTAATGCGGTCATTTACCCTCCATTTTTTTTATACCACCTTGTTGAAGTTTTGGTCTTATACAGTACTTGACTTTGTAGAAGTTTAGAATTTTTGTGACTTAATTTATGTTGAGTTATGTACTGCGCTTGACTGTCATTGACCTAATCAACTCTGGTCATTTCTCTCTCTCTCTGGTTTGTACACACCCTCTTGTAGGGTCAGCTGGTTCCTAGATAAGACTGGCCTCTCCGAGGCACAATCAGTCTTTGTTGAAAGTAACACTTCTGAGTATATTTTCAATAATGGTTTCACACCCAGCTGGTTGGTATCTTCAACTATATCTCTATTTCTGTTATATGATATACATGTTTATTTTATTACATGCTACTGAATATTAGTTTATCGTTTTAGTTTGCTTGTCATTATAAGCAATTATAATCTGTTGATATGGCAGTTATGAATATACCAAAGAGCCTATGTTAAGAACTTACTGGTTGTACATTTGGAGTGCTTGGTTATAGGAGGTAAGTATGCATGTGAAACTTAGTGATTATGCCACATATCCAATTCTAGGAGTGGGATCTATCTCACTCCAAATAACATAAGGTGATATCCTTGAGAATATTGGTGTTTTGTATATCATGTTGTGGTAGTGTTTCTGATGTTTTCTTTTTCTTGTTGGGTGCTTTCCTTATAGACACTAAAGAAATACTGGATAGATAGGTTTGGAATCCAAATATTGAACTTGTTCGGTTTTTAGGTAAAAGTTTTGCTACACAGGAGAGAAAGGTTGCACATGAATACTTTCTCAGTTTGGAAGCTTGCAACACAATAGTCCTGGAGTATTTACCGTGTCTATTGAGTTATGCTGCTCATAGATGTCTACTATTTAAAATAAGGTTTGTGGAAGAATAGAGATAGATGTTTTCTAATGTTTCACTAATTTTTGTGAAAATTTTTTTGAGCATATCCAAATTCTGAATTGCAAACCTTTAGCTTTTAAGGTGTTCATGGGTTGTACTTCTAGGAAGAATGCACATGGGATTGGAATAGGTAGCTTGCTTATATCGCTTGTAAATAGTCAGCTTTGTAAAAGGTTTTGGCTTGCACATATAAATAATTATTCCAGTCAGAATATAATATTAAATTTAGTGCCTTCTTATGAATTTGCATGATACAGCTGATGCAATGATCTCCACTGGATTATCCAAGGTTGGATATCAATATGTGAATATAGGTAACTTAACATATTTTCTATCTCATGTGTTTATGCATTATCAACTCTTAATTTAACATATATATAGGTAACTTAACATATTTTGTGTTTGGTACATTTGGCCAGATACAATACATGCCGTAAAACGATGCCAGGTTCACTTGGACATGAGGAACAAGATGCAAGCACATTTCCTTCATGGGTAACTTCTTGTCAATAAATTTTCTTGTCTCTTTGATAGATTTGTTGAAGAATGCCATTAGTGCAATACTGAAAAATGGTTGCCTATTTTGTGGAAAGGCACATGCTGCTGGTTGTGGGTATGATAAAAAAGTATTGCATGATACCCAGGTCATCCATTTAGTAGCCATTAATGAAGACTCAAGAAGAAATATAGAAGATACATCACAATTCCAAACCTAGCATTCCCCACCAAAAGATGACTATTTGCACACCAAAATATAGGAAATTAGAACTTAGAAGTACAATCCTTAATCATTTTATCTTTGGTATCTTGAGGTACTTTTTGGTCGTGTTTTGTTGCATGTCTGGAAATATTATTGATCTTGAGAGGATTTTCTACATATTTTTCAACAACATATTTAATATTACTAGGTACATGGCATTCATAAGTGTTTTTGCTAGGGATTGTAATTGATTGGCCACTTGTATGAAAGGTGATGCTATCTTTGCCTATCAAGAAAGGAAGATGATAGTGAACAAAATCTTGACCAAACAATAGATCAACACCTTTATCAAAACAATACCAATTTACAGAAGTATTATGGCCAGTAATCATGATAGGAAAATTAAGAGGAAAACTTAACATGCTTGCACACCATTTAAGCGAATAATTTATCATGCCTACACACCATTTAACTCTTGCAACTTTTGCTGATGTGAAGAAATTCACAAGAAGTTGTCGTCTTTGCTTCACAATTGATGTACAATTGAGGGTCCTCTTATGTTGGTTCAATAAAAAAGGCTGGCACTATTGGGAAATGGTTAGAACATAGGACCAACATTTCAACATCAATCGCTTTGGCTTGGGTACTTGCAAATGTGACAACATTCTTGCGACCATAAATTTTGGCCAATGACAATCTAGTTTGAATACACTTGTCTCTTGGTTGCATATTAGATCAAGTGAATTCCCCCCCATAATCAAGATGCTTTGGTCTCCAATTGGGATCAAACTCTTGTAAAGTAGCTTTGGATCTGCTCCAAGCCACTTTTTCATTATCAGACAGAGAATGACAGTTCCCTCCTTCATGGTCACCTTCATTTCACGATATTCTAAATCACCCCTAGAATGTATTTAGCATTCCGTGAGGAAGGAGCAGTCTAGTTCCATAGTAATCATTTACTGGATTGCATTGGGTGCATATCTAAATGTAGTACATACACATCTTGCCCATATAAATAAATGTAGCCCATACACATTTGTGCAATGAATCTAGACCATGATCTAGTAGGCATGTCTAAAATTTTGAGACCAAGGAGCAAGAAGAACCCCTGTACTGCTACCTTGTTGATGGTCTGTACACCAAAAGGGGCCTCACCAACCCATCCTAGTCCTAAGCTCAAAACGAAATGTCCTCACTTACTGAAGGAAGGCAATATCTGACTTCACATCATGCAACATATCTCTCACAAGCATGCTCCTACCGGGGATAGACATCCTTGTCACATTCCATGACAATGGTGACAATTACATTGGGAATACCTTGCATCAAAAGTGAACCAAAGAAATTGTTGGGCACAAAATGTCCCATGGTGATGGCTTAGTGAGTGGCAGATTGCCTAGTTGCATCCTTGTTAGCCCTGTGATGTGGCTGAGAATGCTCATTTATTGGCTTTCTTTGGATGGACTAGGTTGAGTTTGAGATCCTCTCATTCTTGACTGCTTTACTTACCATTCCTCATCCATATTTCAATGTTGATCTCAAGCAGGTGATGCTTGCTAGAAGGTGGATCCATGCCCTTATCCTAAGAAGAATTCATAGAATGATTTGAGGAACAACATCGACATATGGGTCTCCTCATGGCCTTGGCATTTGAGCAATTGTCTGGGCAAAGTCTTGAGGTAGGTTAGAAGTAGGATAGCCTTAGGTGTTGAACAAGGCTTTCTACTAGGGTACCCCCTTATCTAGTAGTCTTGAGCTTGGTAAGCAAAGCAAGCATTCAATAAATTCAAGTATTTCACCTTCTACGAAAGTACCCCATCAACTGTAAATAACAACAGATTTTGGTAAAATGGGAGCGTGGGAGTGTCTCATGTTTTGAGGGAGAAGTTCCCTATTGTGTTTCCTTGCATCCCTTCTAAAAGGGCACATGGGGAAATATCCCCCTTGGAACACCAATGTCCTGGGAGCATGGGGATCATGGGGATCATGTACCCTAACCTTGGTAAATCATTTGAGACATTGAGGCCACTTTATGTTTAGATCTACTTTAACAAAAACTCTTGGGTTTGAACACGGTTGTCATCACTAATTAGTACCTTGCAAAAATATCAACAAAGGGCCTCATATCAGCTGAAGCTGGCATACTCAATATAGAGGGAATATTGTGCTTGATTAATGTTCTTTGAAGTTTGGATTGAAGTCATGTCTCCAAGACTGGATATAGGGCAATGGCATAGCTATTGTTCATGTACCAAACTACAAATCATACCTGACAACCATCTTAGAATTAAAAGGAAAGAGTTATCAAGAACCAATCCCCTTGGATGAGTTCAATGACTAAAGGATTCTTCATCCAACATTCTTCAAAGGAAATATAATATGACTCCTCCTTTCTCCAAGTACTTCCACTATTCTGTATGTTCAACAATATCATCAAAAAGGAAACTGGTGCTCTCATCCTCCTCTCCATGAGCTGCTCCTCAGGGTCCACAGGATCCATCATTAGGCTAATATTCTCTTCATCATCATATACTGTCTCTGCTACTGTGTTTCTTTAGGCAATCACTGTGACACTTGTATTTTGAATGCCCTAATAGCATTGACTTGATCTTCAACAGACCCTGCTTCATTGTTGCTCAGTTGAGCCCCATTGGATCCAAAAAAAATAATGATTTACAAGGTCTTCATTGTTTTGCATAGGTGTATTTCCTACAATTGAGAGTAACCCAGATCTAGTAGAGGGCTCACTCTGCATTGCTTCAAACACAACCACTAACATTGATTGAATGATTGCCATTTAGGCTCTTTTTTTTAACACTTCCAGGTATTGTCACAATATTGACGGATTCCTGCCACGCATTTTCGTGGATATAGAGACACAGTTTTGTGGATACAGAGACGAAGTTTCAAGGAAGCATAGAAATGTTTCCACGTAGATGCTGAACCTGCCACGAAAGTTAGTGAATCTAATTGTCTCTATTGCGATGAACTTTCGTGGAGCTATATAAGATGTGAACCTGCCATGAACATTCGTTGCTATAGCGACAAACCTCCAATTTAAGTTCATCTCTATAGACATGAAATTTCATGGCAGGTAAAGCATTTGCGTGGAAACATATAGATGAGGGGTGTGGATATATCGACAAAACTTCATGGAAGAATTATTTTTCCGAAGATCTGAGGATTGTTGTGAAGGTGACATGTGGCCACTGAGAAACATTTCTATTGCCATGACGGGGAATCTTCATCCCTATATCCATGAAGTTGGTTCCACGAAAAAACAAATCCCAGATCGTTGCAATAGGGATGAAATACCGTGGCAATTACAACGAAAAAACGTGGCAATTTTGGCCATATGTAGTAGTGCATAGCCTCAGAACCCATAGTGCACTGTTCCTTTCCATACTTGCAGATCGGGTTCTTTGTTTTCTTTTGTTCCCCGAACTCAGTAGGAATCCATTGTACTGTCCTTCATCAATTGTAGAGCGCAACGGTTTTTCACATCATGGCAAATAAACTTGCAGAACTCATAGAATGGTGCATGTGCATAGCTTTGGTACTTCTACAATGTTGAGAAATTGGGATGTTCATGGCCCCAATTTAAAAAAATGTCACACCACTCAAACTTAGGCTCCATTGGAAAATGAATAGGTGTGCCTCTCCCAATATAATTGTTCGATGTTGGGCACTCATTCTTGTGATGGCCTTCTATTCTACAGAATCTATACCACACATTTTCTCTGACTACCTTTCTAGTAGATATTTACTGCAATTGCGTAGTGAGTGCAACAAGATGCATACACTTGCGCCATTTTTAGTGATGTCTCACTTCCAGGAGTTGTTTCCAACCTTATTGCAATCTCAAGAGAAGTTGACTGAGTCCCCACCTTCTGTTGTGCTAGTGGAATTTGATATGTTGCAGTAGATCCATGATGAACCATTCCTAATGTTTCACATCAAGGATCTAAAAGCTCAGTTGGTCCAATAAAATATTGAATCATTGGTCGTAGTCCTGGACAGACTCGCCAACTATGTACTTAATTTCCTTAGTCTCAGTAATACATTGCGACTCAAACTTTGATTTATGGAACTCCTTCAAGAGGTATGCTTTGATAATTTTTAATGTCCTTGTTTGTCCTACATTGATAGTAGTCTTATACTTCTATGCTAGGTCAAAGCTTTGTTTGTAAACATGGTCTCCAGAAGTGCAATCTTGGCATCCTCATTTGTAATGTTCTTTATAGACCATATCGCCTCGCAGGTGAACCAATGTTTTTTTGCATCATATTTAACCATCCCATGAAATGCAGGCAATCTATGGGTAGAATCTAATGTCATCACCATCCTTGTAGGTATAGACAAACTAGTACTTTTACTTACGATTAGTGGACTTGGAATAATACTATTGTTTCTTGAACTCTATAGATCTGGGTTACTCTCCTGTATCGGACTAAATTTTATTTCTCTTTTTCCTAGTTCATTTTTTGGTCTTTCTTCCCATGCAAACTTAAGTAATAATTGGTATTCTTAATTAGAAAAAGAGAACTGGGGTTGATACGAAGAGTGGGTTACCTATTGGCATGCATCTTCTGATAATGCTGGGTCCAGGGGAGCTATAATCTGACTATGTAGTCTCTCTTATGATCATGCAAGTACCTCCATTATTCTATACTTCCTCTTCTTGCACACCTTATTGATTCTTTCTTTCTCTTGGCCTCAGGGTGTAATATCACTATTCTCATCGGAGACCTCACTCTCTTCCATTCCACACCACTTGGGAGGTCTGCCATATTCTAAGCACTCTTCTTTCCCAGACTTTGTGCACCCTTCTAGCACATAAAAACCTTCTGCACACTCTTGTCGCGCAGTCCCATTTTTTGAAATTTTCTTTCCTCTCCGATCTACCTTATCTTTCCCTTTCGACTATTTTTCTTGTTTCTTTCTTCTGATTGCCTACTTTATATAATCCCTTATTACATATATTTTCTCTCTTTAGAGTCTCTAATCTTCTAGATCCATCTCTGCACCTAGAAGTTCTCCCACTTCTTCATACCTCACCCCAATAACACAGGGCTTATGCTGCCATGATATTGGGGGCCATTTTCATTAGCCCCTTTTCAATGAACAACATATTTACCCATAATGGAATATGCTTCAAGGATTTGTTTCTTGGGCCTTCTTCAAGTCTTGCTTCTATGCATCTATAGGATTCACTACAACTAATAGAAAGCTCTATAATATAACCATATTTCACGTGCAAGAACAAAAAATACATAGCTCTAGACTAGGTATTGTCTAGATTTTTTAGCTCTTGTAATATTTCTTCAGTCCATACTACTAGAAAAGGTGCGCTCTAGGTTGTATTTATCTCAGAATACCTCTTTGTCCATTCATACACCAAAATAGGAAACTCACAGAAGAAAATTTCATGTAGATCAAAGTAAATATACCTTTCTTTCCATTCTTGAGGTGAGATCCGTAGTCTTATAGTCTCTTTTTGTGCAAACATGTGCTTCTTGATTTCCAGCCATTATTCGATCTCATCCTTGGTAGGATTCCAACTCATTACTTCATTCTCCCCACATAATCCCCATCAGATCTCAGCAACAGAACCATTGTTGGCTGCAATCTATTAGACCCGGGGTTAAACTTATATGGCCAACAAAAACCTCACAAGAATCGACATTTTCAATACTCTACAAGCAGAGTAAGGTCTCACCCAAGATGAGTGCAAGATATAAGACACAAAACTGAATCAAGGATGCATATGAAGGAATGGATTCTTTCTACTCATCATGTTAACAGGTCCTTACTTAGAAATGCATATGATTGTTTAATACAACAACATTCATAATCAAACTACTAAGAAAATAGTGGACATTTATGCATAAATACATTGCGCAGAACATATAAGAAAACACAAAGTATATTGTATTACTTGGAAAAAGTTTGGCTATAGCCATACATTACTATAAAACTCAACTCAACAGCTTAATACTTCTTCATACATCAAAGCTTATTGTATATAGAACTACAACAACCAGTACAACAATTATTTACAGCATAAGTGCAGAGCGACGACACCCCAACCCTTTACAAAACAGGCCTTATATAGGGTAAGGTTCCCAAATCTTGAAAACTGTTAATGGTGTGCAATTTAACTGTCTTCATGGGTGCACATCTACTTTTAACTCTCTGGATTGGTGCATAGCAACTGGTCAAAAAATTGGGCATCAACAACAATCGACATAATAACACAAGATATGTGAAATTCTAAATCACAACTGATCATGGAGCTGAGTACACCTCATAGAGAAAGAATGAGCATAAAAGAATAATTACAGTGAAAATTGCAGTAAAAATGAGTAGATAATTAATCATGCATGAGAATTTGGATAGGAACATAATAATGTCACATGATCCAATAATCAATATAGTCAACAATGATGTTACAATGGAGATAATTCGCAAACGCTTGATACTTTACTTGATATACATAAGGTTTTTGTTGCTCCTTACATTCAAGTTAAGATGGTGTTTGCTGCTTTTTATTTCAAGGGTATCCTTGGGTATCCTAACCAAGCATTAAAGTTCAAAGACATTGGAGAATTTTCCATGTTTTCTGGATCGAATGTTATTACTGCTTCCCAACATTGGGATGCTATTGAACATTGTTTTATGCTCACTAACACTACTCATCTGGATGTTAAGTTCAAGTATTTTGCTTCGTGTTTAATTGATGAAGCTACAGAATGGTTTAAATCATTGCATGCTTGAAGTATTTCTAATTACACTAATTTCAAGACTAAAGTATTTGATAGATGGAAAGAAAAGAAAGATATGATAATGTTTAATAATGCTTTGATGACTATTAAAAGAAGAGAAAATGAGACTATTGACGAGTTTGATCACAGGTTTGACAGTATTATAAAAGAGTTCCCTGCAAATTGCAAGCCTCAAGACCTAATGATATTATCATACTACTTAAAGGAATTTCTAGGCGATTTCATGTTTCATCTCAGTATGTACAGACCAGGGGATCTTATAGCTGCTAAGAAAAAGGTAATGGTTCTAGATGATAGTTGGAAGGCAGCTGGAAAGCCCGGCACTTCTGGCTACTCAAGAGCTAAACCACAACTGAAGAAAAAGGCCTCTTCTTCTAGTGAAGGCCCCGATCCAATGAACATATTGATTGAAAATATGAGACAGTTGAGGGTTGAGATGACTCAACAAACTACTACCATGCAAAAATGAATTGTGCAGCCAGAAAGGAATCAACATCCTAGTCAACCCAGATTTCTACCAAAGAATTTCAATAAAGCCCCTTCACAACAACAAAGGCCTTGTTCATCCTTGGAGCCCACCAACGCGGTAAGTGATTTCCCATATTATTGCAGGGCATGCTGTCTCTTCCATGACGAAAATACTTGCGCCTACTACATGGAGTACATAAGGAACAACATTCCTTTCAAAGAGGATGACTCCTAAGTATGTAATCTATTTCAAATAAAGCAGTTTAATCTATCTAACAAGAAGATGCAGGAAGTTAGAAAAGGTTATATTGATGTGGACAAAGTAAATAAGCTTCTCGGAGAAATGCTTCCTCGGGAACATATTAGAAAATGGTATGAAAATCGGACTGCATGTGGCACTTATCAAATAAGAAGGTTTCCTCCAACAAATGTACAAAGGGAAAAAGATCCTTCCCCACCATAGGTAAGCACAGGTAGGTTTGTTATTGATTTTGTTACTGATGAACCTTTGAGGATTGATGTTACAGGGGCCCTTAATTCTATGAGGATACAAGTGTTGATAGGCGAGCTAGAAAATATTACATCAGTTAGAGATGAAATTGTAGAACACTTCCACCTTCAAGATCATGTCCGGTATAAGCAACCAGTGGCCAACTAGACTGAAGAAGAGGATACTACGATCATATTATCGAATATGCCACTAACCAACAATAAGAAACCTAGACATAAACCCTCCTTTATCTCCTTATGCATTGGTGATTTAGTCTTACATAATTGTATGTTTGATTCAAGTGCTTCCATTAATGTTATGCCATTAGCTGTGATGAAAAGGTTAGGTTTGAATATATCTATTCCATACAGGAACATTTGTGCCATGGATTCTCGAGAAGTGAAGGTATGTGAGGTGGTGGTAAATTTCCCAGTTCGGTTGGCAGTACATCCTACCATAATGATAAAGATGGATATTGTAGTCATTGACCTACCAGAGTCATGGGGTATGCTGCTATCCAGGAAATTTGGCTTAGATTTGGGAGGAAGTTTACAATTGGATTTATTTTCTGCCACGGTGCCCACTCCCGAAGGCGGTTACATTAATCTACAAACGGAGACTATGCGGAAGCACCACGTGGAGGATACCGAATATCCAAAAAATGAGTACATCTATCAAAATGACATCGGATCATACGTAGTACTTACTATAGAAGTTTCTCCTTAGACAGACACTGATAAGTTCTAGACTCTACACTTCAATGGGTCAAAATGCCAAGTAGGTATGGGTGCAGGTGTCATATCGATATTTCCCAGGTATGAAGAGATTTGTTTTTCATTTCGATTAGAATTAGACGGGACTAACAAGGCTGTTCAATATGAATCCCTATTGTTGGGTCATAACATGGCTAAAGATTATGGTATAAAATTGTTACATGTGTTTGGTGATTCTGACCTAGTTGTATGCCAAGTCAAAGGAATATTCGACTCTTGTAAAAAGACGCAAATGAAAATATACATGGATGTAGTTAGGTTGGCTATTGAATAATTCTAGGCCTTATCATTGGAGGCTATTCCGAGACTTCAGAATCAGACATCCGATGCACTTGCAGCTTTTGCATCTACTTTTGACCTGACTGATGCAGTATGGGATACAGGGAAAGTTCAAATAGTATTCCTTCCTTTTATGCCTGACAACTTTGATGATTGGGAAGTGTTTGATGATCACAAACATATCTACAAGTTCATGGCCAATGTGGAAGAATACTCAAACAACCATACTGATTGGAGAGAGGAGGGATCTACAAAATAGTCGGATTACAATCCTATCCTAATGGAGAAGGTCTCTCTAGAAAGAATATTTGACATGGATGATCGGTGCAAACATAAAGTGGAAATATCTCTAGATCCTGGGTATGAAGAAGTAGACATCGGTTCACAAGAAGACCCTCGCTCGATAAAGGTGGGAAAAGCACTAAACCCTCAGGAAAGAAAAGAAGTGATTGATCTAATCTGAGAATTCGGAGATGTGTGTCACCTAGTCGTATGATGAGCTCAAGACATATGGAAATAAGATAATTCAACATGTTATACCTTTGGAAGAAAACATGAAACCTCATCGACAGAAGTTACGGAAGATAAATATGAAGCTAGCTCCATTGGTGAAAAAGGAATTACAGAAAATGGTTGAAGACAAGATAATAGCTCCGATCGGATATTCAGAATGGATTTCTAATATAGTCCCTACCAGAAAGAAGATGGGAGATGTCTGAGTGTGTGTTGATTTCAAAAACCTGAACGTGGCCTCAAAGAAAGAAAACTACCCGCTCTCAAATATGGAGTTTCTGCTACAAAGGATTACAGGTTCACAGATGATGTCTTTCCTTGATGGTTTTTCGGGCTTCAACCAAGTGGCAGTTAAAAAAGAAGATCGAGTTAAGACAACTTTCACCACTCCTTGGGGAACTTATCAGTATTTACAAATTCCATTCGGTTTGATGAATGTCGGGGTCACCTTCTAGAGAGCCATGGATTATTATTTTAGGGACATCATGCAGAAATTATTGGAAATATATGAAGATGACCTAACGGTCTACTCCAAGGAGAGAAAGAACCACATCAAGCATCTACAACATGTATTTGAACATTGTCGTAGGTATGGAATTTCTTTAAACCCTAAGAAGTCTATTTTGGGGGTCATTGAAGATAAGTTGCTAGGCCATATTATTACTCAGGAAGGTTTTGAAATTGATCCGGATAGATTTAAATCTATCAAGGAGATACCATTTCCTAAACATCTTAAATATTTGAGGTCTTTCTTTGGAAATTTTAATTTTATTCATATATTTATACCCAATTTTTTTGAACTTACTAAACCTTTGAATAAGTTGCTTAAGAAAGATGGAGAATTTAGATGGACTGATGAATCAAAAAATGTTTTGAAGACATCAAAGATGCAATCACTCGAGCTCCAGTGTTGGTAAGTCCGGACTATTCCAAAAATTTTCAAATATTTTCTTTTGCGTCTACTCACACTATTGCAGGATTTCTCCTTCAAAAGAATGAAAAGAACAAAGAATAACCAATTGATTTTATGAGTAACACCTTCAGCAGCACAGAAGTGAAGTATCATAGTATGGAAAAGAAAGTGTATGCCTTGGTGATGTCATTAAATCACTTCATAGTGTATATCGGGTACTCAAAGATTATGGTTTATGTTCCTCATCCAACAGTAAAATAAATATTGAAGCAGCAAGATGGTTTAGACGCTCAAGCCAAGTGGATTATGAAGATACAGGAGTATGACTTGGAAATACAGCCTACTAAGTTGATCAAAGGTAGAGGACTGGCTCAGTTATTAGTGGAAGGAAATGAAAAGGCCTTGGACCTAACAATGCAGCTGGTACAGAGACATTGTATACTATCTGCAAAATCTTTCATGTCCCACTCATTTACTCGATCACAAAAAGAGAGCTCTAAAATTGAAGGCATCCAAAGACAATTTCATGGATATAGCTACAGACAATGGATGGATTCAGGGACTTGGTTGGAAGAATCTAGATGGAATTATTCTCACCTGTGTTGAACCTCCCAAAGCTAAATAATTGATGAAGGAATTCCACCAGGTACTTTGCAGGGGGCATCATGCATCCTATACAACCATGCATAAGATTCTGAGATCAGGATATTATTGACCCATCATATTTTAGGATGTGTACAAGTATGTGCGGACTTGTTAAACATGTCAATTGTTTACAGGAAACAAAAACTCTCGGCCTTACTACTTCAGTTAGTTATAATCTAAGCACCATTCCAGTAATGGGGCCTAGACTTCATTGGTGAATTCAAATAAAACTTGAATAATGGCCATATGTGGATATTGACAGATACATATTACTTTACCAAATGGGTCGAAGCCATTCCAACAAAACAGTCCACAACCCAAGTGATTATAGACTTCTTGGAGGACAGGATTATCACCCGCTTTGGTACACCGGCCAAGATTGTGACAGATAATGCACCCTCTTTCATAGGAGGAGAATTGTTTACCTTCTGTTTCAACTATGGAATTGTATTATCACACTCTTCCAACTATTACCCTCAAGGGAATGGAATTTCCAAATCAAGTAACAAAACTTTGATGAACATCATAAAGAATACAGTTGGTGACAACAAAATATCCTGGGACAGTAAATTGAAGTATACAGTTTGGGCTGACAGAATCACTGTGAAGGAATCTACTAAGAAGAGTGCATTCGAGTTAGTCTATGGATTGGATGCTACTCTACCAATCAAATTGAAGCTTCCCGTGTACAATATGCTCCAGCATAATGTTGACGATCCAGAAAAATACCAAAGAAGAATCAACAACTTGATAGAACTGGATGGGAATCGAAGGAAGGATTTTGATCACCTCATAGAACACCAAGACAAAGTCAAATACAAATTTGACAAGAAAGCTCGCCACGGTAACTTCCAGCTAGGAGACTTGGTACTATTGTTGAACAAAAGAGGATAACAATCAGGTAAGCATGGAAAATTTGAAAGTTTATTGTTAGGTCCATACCGGATTACTAACATTGCAAGTCCAAGTACATTCCAGTTGAGCCACTTGGATGAAAAAATGATCCCTCTTCCTGTCAAAGAACAGTTACTGAAGATGTACTTTACAGGTGATATCTAATCCGTTATATATTCATGTTAGTTGTTTCATTAGTCATTTATTATTCAATTTATTAGTCGTTTGATTAGTCATAATGTCGTTATTCGTTTTAATATGCACTTATTTTATTTTTTTGATGAGCAAGGTAGGACGGAAGTGTCTACCTCATGGTAGTTTGATGTCCTTGTATTTTTTATGTGTATGTAGGTCTATAGGTACCCAAATTATTCATGGATTCTTGAGAACCCTCAAGAGGACTACTCGTCCCACAGTTGGAGCCAGTGTTACGTGGTACCAGTACCAGTGCACCTTGCAGTGATGCCCTAGGGATAGGGGGTCATTTTTATGACTAGGAGGAGTGTTACCCGTCCTTTTCTAAGTATGGGTTATGGCCAGACCCTTTGGTTTCTCCATTGTAATTACTATGGCTTAGTGGCATAGTTGACTGCCTCATGAAAGTGATTAAATCCCTGAGGTTAGTGTCTAGGGCTTCCAGGCGTGGGTCACATGACTGTCATGTCCCCAATTTTGGGCTTATCTAGTACCATGGGTGAAAGGGGACAAGATCAACCCCTAAGGGAATTAAATGGTATTAATTCTATTTGCTTAGAATTACTTTTATCCCAAGTCTCACAAATTGGCAAATTTATTTATTAAAGGTAATTTTGATAAATAAAATTAATGGATAATGAACAAGTGGGCCAAGAGGGCACCCATGTGGAAGATGTTGCCAAAAATAGAGTAGGGTGTATTTTTGGGGCCAATTACACCACAGGATTTAATTAATCATTAATTAATTGATTAAATTATGAAGTTGGAATTTATTCTGAGTTGTATTATCTTTTATTAATATTTTATTTGTTATGCTGAATAAATGGAGAAATTGACTCACCAATTCGAATTAGTGGATAAGGTTGGAGGAATTACTTGGAGTAGAAGTCAAGTAAGCACTAGAATCCAAAAATGTTTCCAAAAATGAAAAAAGAGGAATATTTCAGGAAAAACAACATAAATCCAAAAAGCAAGAAAGTATGAAAAGCAGGAAAGTTCAGAAAAGAAGGAAAGTCAAAAAAAGAGGAAAAAAGAGGGAAAAAGAAGGAAAGCCATAGCAAAGCAAGGAAAGTATGTCCACTCATGGGTGACCTATTCTCATGGGTCACCAAGATAAGTAACTTGCTCAATAGGTCAACATGAATTCTATTTAAGAAGGTTTCCAACTTCATTCAAGAACTTTTGATCATTATTAGAATTTGTGAATGAGAGCTCTGAGCCCTCTAGTTGAGTGTTGGGCCTCAACAAGTTATTCATGGGAGATGTGCCCCAAGGCCCTATGAGTTTCCTATGAGTGTTATTCAGGTCCAGTAACTAATATTACAACCAGTGACATCCAGTTCATATCAGCATTGAAGAATTAATGTCAAATTGTAGAGCAGGCTACCAATGAAGAAGATTTGTAGCTAAATTTAGTGGATGAACACTAGAGGATGAAGATAGTTATTGAGAGATGCGTCTGGGACCTCCAGTGATCTCTATAAGCTGATGTTTGTAGAGATTAGTGGCTTCTAAATTCCAGAGATCAAATATCAGAACCATTCTCCACTCTTCTTCTACTTCTACTACTCCCACAACAAGATTTGGAGGTGATTTCCCTAAAGGAGAGAACTAGTTTGATGATGGCGCCCCATTGAAGATCAGCAGCTCAGAGTGAAGAAAGATCAGCCATATAAAATATATATGGACTTATATTAACTTCCATAACATAGCCAAAGTAACCTCTTTCTTCTCTTCTCTATTCTCCCATTGTTGTAACAGAAAACTAGCCTGTGAGGCATTATTATTTGAGAAGCAAGCAATTAATAAAAGGAGGAATGTTCTGAATGCTATATTTCGAGTTTTATGTGTGGAAAATATTATATCAGAGTTGTAATTAACATCAAAACATATTTCGTGGTTCTTTAAAGTAGTTTGTTATGTTAAAATGCAAGATTCGCTAGATTGATGTCAATTCTAGACTAGTTTCACCACTTTTACTGCCAAATCCATTCTAAGCACTAATTTTGCATTCTGTCAGTTGTAGAAGTTCATTGACTCAGTATATTATCCATTTCAGTCCCTAATTCTATAATTTGAAATCCTTTAACCCATGTTTGGGAATCTTAGAAAATTACTAGCTCAACAATCCCGAGTTAGCTCTTGAACCCCAATTCTTATTAAACTTTTGCAATTATGTTAAAATACTTTCCTGCACATAACCAAAAATTATTTGAATGATATAAACTATTCCATTAACTCCCAGGATCCCCACCTGTCTAGTATGCATATGCCAGCTACCCAGGAAGCCTCGAAGTAAGCATAGACTTGCGAAAAGTGAATGGTTTTGGTACATGGTGCATAGGACATCTCTAATATGACATCCTGAATTGTTGCTATACCTTAGTACATAAATTTTCCATAATTGAATGTTCATCCTACCATCCTCATATCTTACCTCAATCCCCATCACTTACTTCCTGCTCTGCTTGGAAAAATTGTCAAAAATTTAACTAGTGAATTTTATCAAAAATTTGAAGTTAGAGATAATATCTTGGTCGAATATTCCCAAGGATATTACAATGACCCCCACCTTGATTTATCATTCCGGTGGCACATTTTTCAGCATTGAGGCACCTGTCTCTTCTCTAGGACACCTTCCACACCCTTCTGGTCCTCTAGTTCACCAGCACCATCTCTCCCTAGGCTCTCCTTGATGATGATGTCATCCTATTTGCCATCCCACATTGCTTTATTAGTGGGAGGAGTTGAGATATTTACAGTACTATTGGGGTTATATTGGGTATGACGATCTCCCTCCTACCCTAAGGTTAGGATAGAATCCTTTAAAACCCTAAGTTTCCCATCTTCCTATCATTTTCTAAAACCTAGTTTGTACATTTGTAAATGGTAGATTAGGTTTTTGGTTAAGTTAGTCTTATTTTTGTATTTTACAAAATTTTTTATAATTTGTAAACCCCAAAAATGAATTTTCTGCTGCACTAAAATTTTCAAACTAAAATCTAATTTTGCATCCCTAAACCCTAGATGTAGTTTTTTCCTTTTTCCCCAGTGGCCTCTCTCTCTCTCTCTCTCTCTCTCTCTCTCTCTCTCTCTCTCTCTACTAGCTTCGATCTCCTTCCCTTTCTTCTTGCCCTCCTCTCCTCTATCCTTCTACACCCTCACTCCTCCTCCACAACCTCATCGCTAACCTTTCCCTTCATCCTACCCTCCTTGCTGGTTTTTTTCCCTTGTTCTTCTTTCATCTTTCCACCCTCTCCTTTGTTTCCCCTCTATTCCTTCTCCATTCCTCTCCCTCCTTTCTCCACCTCTTCCTCTTTCTTCCCTCTTCCATCCTCCTTCTTATCCCTCTCATTTTATGCCATCGCTTTCCTTCCTTCCTCCTATTTCCATTTCTCTCGGTCCCCTTTCCCAAGCCTTCTCTTGGCATCATTCATCACCCTTTTGGGTCTTCCCAAAGCTATAACAGCCACAAGGAAACCCTCAACCCACTTACCAGATTCTGCAATACAATCTAGATTGTCAAACTAGACTGCCCCTACAAGACTAGCATTACGTCTACACAGAAAAAGACATTAAAGGGGCAGGTTAGACTTGATATTTTTTAACTCTTGCATGGTCATTGTTTATCAAAAGGAGGTCCGAAATTTCCATTACATACAACATGCTAAAAGCTTATTTTCAATGATTGATGAGAAATGCTGCTAATATTTCTGAGTATTAGTATTGAATGTTTTCATTGTAAGCATATCTTATAGCCTTGATGATTGTGAAAACTTGATGCTGCTACACCTCTCTGCATGCATAGATTGATACAATGGTTATTATATATTCCATTTTTGGGGTTATTAAGGTTTCCTATTGACAAGGATGTCTATTTTTGCATTAATGTTATACTGAATACCTTTACTACAAACTTGATATATTTTTGAGTGACTTTTCTAAGGTGATGACATTGTCAGATCTTTCATTACAATTGGTTGGGTATGTTTATCTCTATTGAATGTTAAACACTAACAATTCTAGGACCATCTTATGATATACAAATGTGAGTTTGATATTGGTAAAATCTTGATGACATTTTCATTAACAACAACCATATTATCTCACGCTTTGATTACGTATCTTGTGGACAGCTAGGCTTATTTGGTAAGTGTATATGCCACTTACCTTTTTATTTTCACAATGATTTATTCTCCTATGGTTTGATAAACATTGGATGATAAAGTAGTATGTCTTCTTCACTCTCTTAAAATCATTGTCTAAGGCACTGTTTTCAGACAATCTACCTAAGAGGACTTAAAGTCCAGATCTCCCTAGTCCAAGTGGATCTAAAACAAATAAACACAAAATAGAATCACCTTCCCTAGATCAATAGAAATGCAAATAGATAAATGAGTCTCTTACCTGGGATTCACAAGTCCTCTTGCTCTTTACTTGATCCAATGTTCCAATACCTTCAGATCTGTAGCTGCAAAGTCCTGTTGAATAAGTGGAAACAATCAAACAGTAAAATCATATATCACATGTGATTGATCTAACCTAACAGTTAAGGAAGTAAGCTCTACACATTAGCAACACAATAATATATATGGGAAGAAATTGTATTAACTGTATAAAGGAAAGTACAACCTAAGCCTTAACGTCACAACCTTCCTTCCAACAAGCCAAACCAAACCAAAGCCTCCGAAGATGAAGTAAACCTCTCAAGGATGAGTGAACGTCACCTAAGATAATTTCACCAGCATGAGAGTACTATAAAATTTCCTCCCTTTGGAATGGAAAGGAGCTTCATATTTATAGGACAAATTGGATAGAGTAGGTTGAATATTATGGGGAAAAGGTTAAGGGATCATCCCTTGAGGTTAGGGAACCAAAGGCCAGCTCACCTAGAAGTTAGGGATGACCCTCCACCTCATCATGCTTCTAGAAGTGACTCGAAGGTCTCATTTATCCATTTTAACCAACCCCGATGCATGTTGTATGAGGACAATTTGCGCTAGGAAGGGGAAAGTGCAAGATGAATGAAAGAAACCTGAGCCACCAGCGCAGTCTACCAGATGACACTCTATTCCGAGCCTAGTTAGACGCTTCTTGTTGGAATACAAACTGCGCCGATCGAACTAGAAAATGTGGATAAAGGATCAACAACTTTCTCTAGATGGACTTTGGTCAGGGAAACTTCAGGGTTCAAGGCATTGAGGTTGCATAGGACTCATGATGATGAGATTTAGGTGTAACAGAATGCCCCGCAAAGCACGAAGCTGGTAAAATAAACATGTGATATGATTTGAAAGATAGATGGAAAGGACTTGTTGGTTGGAAGGTGCTACTGCAGTACAACTGACTCTGAGATACAAGTCTCACATGACTCACAACATGACCGTCGACCAATACATTGAAGATCCATGCTAGTAAATACTGACTGAACACAATCAATGGCTACTAGACACAATCGTATACAAAGTGGATCTGTGTGATATGAATCAAATAATCTCCATCGCAACCTAGGTAAGATATGATTTCCTAAGGTCTTCAAGTTGAACCCGCAGTGATACGATTCTAATCATGTGATTACAAAGTTTTTAAGTTGAACATGATAGAAACCACTTGATTACCAGTCATTGATGTATATTGTTAACAAGCGCGAGGGAGATCACCATTGATGTCAATGATTCCCAAGGTATCATAGTACATACCATTGAATGTGAATCAATGAGCTGAGGTTGAAAACTCGATGGAATCTTTCAATCAAGAGCCAATGATGTAAACTCATGTTGAAAGTGAGATAGCCTACCATTGAGGCATGCAGGCCCAAGGTACTTGATTGGTTTCTAGATTAACCCCTCAGATGATGTGTTGAAGTCAACAAGGATGAATCCGTCGAAGGAGGGCCATGATGAATCCCCCATCATTGACACGAAACACAATCATAGATGTTTGAAGTGAATCAGACAGTAATGTGTGAGACTGACTCAAGGATGACCAACGTGATGGAAGGTAAGTATGACTGCAGATAGTGAATGACAACTATCTCTTGAAAATGGGCATGGCATGACTTGGGATTATTGAAATGACAAGAATGATACCAATCCCATAATGCAACTGATGATGGAAACATTCTTTGGATTATCCAAAGGAGTAAAATGACTCGTGGAATTGGTGTGACTCGAAGACAAATGGATTAACCAAGTATTGAATGTATATGCAAATGAGTGCCATGTTCAAGAGTGACTATGTACTGCTGTAAATTATAGTGTAACACAAAATATTTCCTTTTCCCCATCATGATTGATGAGTGCCTTTTTTTTTTAAGGAGATTGAGGAGGGTAAATAGATGCTCGGTATAGTTCATCCCATGGATGAGTCCAATCTCAACTATTTTACAAACCTAGGATAGGAGGGGTTTGTCCCCTGATGAGCCCTTCTATTTTATCTTTTAACGAGTCCAAAGAAGGAAAACTCGTCGTCATTTCATGTTTAGAGAGTCTGAAAAGAACTAAAGAAGACTCCAAAGTTCCTTTTTCGTAAAGTTAGTCTCTTTTCCCGGAAAAGGGTAAAACAACGTGAGAGAGAAATCCGCTACAATCATCAAAGGACAAGGTCTATGCAAGTTACTGGCGGGAAACTCAACTGATGAAGAGCACCATTGGAGAAATGAAGCTGAGCTAAATTCGGTTGAGGTATGTCATATCTTTACAGCTCCCCAGTCATGGTATAGGGATCTAGTGCACTATTTACAGCAGGGATATCTACCCGAGCACTGGAATTCTAAACAAAGAAGGGTACTCCGCTTGAAATCAGCACCCTATCAGATCATTGATGGGATTCTTTTCAGAAAGAATTATGATGGAGTCCTTCTTAGATGTTTGGAGAAGGAAGATGCAAACAAAATTGTCAAAGAATTACATGATGGCCCTGCAGGTGGTCATTATTCAGGAGAGACGACAGCGCACAAGATACTGAGAGCTGGGTATTACTAGCCCACTCTGTTTCGAGATGCCCACACATATGCACGAAACTGTGATGTATGTCAAAGAAGCGCTGGGAAGTTACCTAAGGCCGCAGGCCCATTGCAGCCGGTCATCATCTCTGAACCTTTTGAGCAATGGGGCATAGATGTTATCGGAGAAATAAATCCAAATTCTTCATTGCAACACCGATACATTCTGACGGCTACCGATTACTTCACCAGGTGGACGGAGGCCATCCCGTTGCGCAAGATCAATGAAGACGCAGTCATCAGCTTCCTGAAAGAGAACATCATAACCAGGTTTGGGGTTCCAATTTCCCTTGTTTTTGATAATGCTACTTATTTTTCGTCTTGCAAGATAAATGAATTTGTTTATGAATGGGGAATTAAGTTGCATTATTCAGCCAATTACTACCCTCAGGGAAACGGATTAGCTGAATCCTCAAACAAGAATCTGATTCGAATCCTTAAGAAAACTGTGATAGAAAACCAGAGAAGTTGGCATGTGGCTCTCCCAAACGCCTTATGGGCAGATAGGGTAACCCCGAAGAATGCTTTAGGTGTCTCCCCTTTCACCCTTGTCTATGGCAAGGAAGCCATACTTCCCCCAAACATCTTGCTTCCGTCCTTGCAATTGTCCCAAGCCTCTCGGGGTTCTGGTAGCAAGCCTTACAATCCAGAATCAACACCCTGCTTCAACTGGAAGAAGCCCGACACAAAGCTAAAGATCGATTCCATCAACACCAGGATATAGTTAAGAGATGGTTCAATAAGAGGAAATCCGGCAAGAGGGATTTTGAAGTCGGGGATTTAGTCCTGAAATGGGACCATAATCATGAAGGCAAAGGAATGCATACGAAATTTCAACATCTATGGGTAGGCCCGTACCAAATTTCTGCAAAATTAGGCCCATCCACTTATAAATTGACGAATCTCGAGGGAGAGGAAGTAGCCCTTCCTCTCAATGGCCTCGCTCTGAAACAATATTTCGCATAGTCTCCTCGAGACGTCCTGTACATAAATAAAGTTATCTTATCGCTTTCGCTTTTAGCTGTTTTTATTTCGGCCATGTTGTTTCTTTCTTTGTTATTTGAACTTTTCGACAAGTTTTGTTTTCTGAAGGCCCCTTGTTGTTGAGTTTCCCGTTGAAGATAGCTCTCTCAAAGAAAACTTGCAACCCATGAGTCTGGAACCCTTCTCACTAAACCCGGTCTGCTATGCTCTCGCTGAAATGTTCAAAAGGGGGGGGGAAGCCTACCCTGCTAGTCACACTAATCCTGTTTAATAGCAGAGACCCATGGCGATCTTCACTACTATCGTTGGGCTCCACCCACTCTCACACTTTAATGGCATCTCAAGAAGGTTACCTAAGTTGGACCCATGGAAAGTGGCACCTCTCGAGGACATAGGGTATTGAGATGACTCCATGCTACAGATTTAATAGCCAAAATGGCCTACATTCAAGAGTCTGTTTTCCAGGGATTCTCGCCTCAATTAAAGCATGGCTGAGATAAAAGCAAAAGACATGTAAAATCTAGAAAGCTGTCCAAAAGACCCAGCTCAAAATGGGCTCCTCTCCGTCCGTGAAGTTTGATCAAATCAAATCAATAAAATCTCTAACTCACACAAAAGGACATTATGGATTGAGGAGCCCAAATCAAAGATCATGTCCAAAAGAAAATATCCCTGGAAGGCTCAAACAGCTAAGCTGTCCAAAGTACAAGCATCCCAAAGGGTGCCAGCAGCATGGGAATGAGGAACAAGAGCAATAATGTCCATGAGTAAGTGTTGCAAATCCTGTGGAGTCCGGCAGTAGTGACCATTTGAGAGATGACCCTCCTAAAATGAATCTCATATGCTGGCCCTCTGAGAGTGGTGAAGATGTCTCGGTCAAAGCTCCCCTTTCCCCAATGGCTAGCAGGAAAAGTGCCTCTTTCCCCCCGCATGAGCATAAAATGCTCAGTTGAGTAGTGCACCCGAGGTGGATGTTTTAATGAGGTTCCGGACCCTGAAGAGGAATTTTTCAGAGATCTGTGTTCGCCAGCGACTCGCCATTGTTGTTGCAGCAACACCCCTCCCCAAAATTTTGAACATGTCGGGGCCCCTCCTGTATTTTTGTAGAAAGTTTACCTGACAAGCCATCCCAGCCATCAGCTCTGTTTTCAACATAAAATCGTATTTCCCTGCTGAACATCTTGCCATCAATCCTTCCATGTTTTCCCCGAAGAGCCAGAAGATAACTTAGTTTTTTCCCCTACGTTTTGGAATATTTCGGACTATCTCCCCGACTTCAAAGACAAACATCCAACCTTTCCGAAAGGGGGACTGAGATTCTCTTTGTCAAAATCTGCGGAAGCTATTGAAACTTAGTTCCCGAAACGACGGAAGCTTTCGCTCAAGCCTTCCGCAACCGCGGAAAGGTTCTGGCTTTCCTCTCGAAATGGCGGGACTCATTCGCCTTAGTCTCCCGAAAAGCACTTAGAACATTTTTCAACCGTCCGCGGAGAGATTGGAGTTTTCTTCCCGAAACGGCGGAGACAGTTCGTAAAAACGCTCCGAAACAGCGGAAGGACTTAGGAAAGACGCCCGAAAACATCGGATTGGTTTGTTAAAATTGCGGAAGATTTTGATGAAACCCTCCCGAAACTGCGGAAGCCATCCGCATAAGTCCCGCGGAAGAATTCACGATTTCCTTCCGAAGCTATGAAAGAACTTAGAATTTTTTCGGAGAACCATCGCGGAAGCCTTCAGCCTTTTGCTCCCGAAACCGCGGAAGCCTTCGGGCTACCCTCCTGAAACGGCGGAACCCAACCACTTAAACCGCTCAGAAAAGGACTTCGAAACGATCCCGGGAAACTGTGCGGAAGAGTATAAGTTTTCCTTCCGAAATGGCGGAAGCCATTCACGAAAGCCTTCCGAAACTAGCGGGAGCCTTCGCCATACCTTCCCAAAAATCAACGAGACTTTGAAAGTTTTGGTTTGCGGAAGCTTTCGCAAACAGCTCCCACAAGGGCGGGAGTCTTGGCGTTACTCGTCCGCAACGCGGAGGTCTTTCGCGGAAGGCTTCGAGTTTCCTTTCCGAAATGAGCCCCGAAACGGCGGGAGCTTTCGTTGAACCCTTCCGCAACGGCAAATACGATTCGCAATCTGGTCCCGCGAATAGCGGTCGCACGGAAACCGAGGTACTTCGACATGACCGCGGCGGGCGGCGTATTCAAGCCACATTTTAATGGCGCCAACCACCAACCTTAATGCTCGCACGTGCCCGTTTTTGTTTAAATATACGGTAGGGGTCGAACCAATGCACCATTGTTTCGATTGGCCAACGACGTGCGACGCCGTGCAAATCGCTCCAGCTCACCTCGCTCATCCGTGCTCGCGGCCACCTCGCTCAAGCGATCCCCACGGTGCCAGGTAGGATTCTAACCTGGAATTTTGCCATTGGGTTATCTTTTGTAGGAAAACAATGGGTTTTAGTGGGATTTTGACGGGCAAAACACCCGTAAAGGGCTATGTTTTGCCCGTCAGATATGGTTGAAAGGAGTTTTCGTGATTCAAAATTGTCATAGGCATTGATTTAAACATTGATATTTCTTATTTTATTGAGTAAAGGCGGTTGGTGCAGGCCGTTAACCTTGTCCGTCTTACCCCCCGGGCCGCGCACCTCGTTTTGGAGAATTTGTCGAAGCCCCATGGGCTTTCCATGTCCCCGGCCGTAAACTCAGGACTTAAAACCTTGGGCCCTTCCGCAAGCCTCAGCCCCAACACGCCCTCTACTTAAGGAAAAACCCGGTCCCAGCCGCCATTGTCCCGTTCAAAACCCGTGAACGTCCAAGCCGCGCGAGCCGAAACCTGAAGCCATGGCCGCCCTAGCACTCCCCGTCAGCATATCCCCGGTGCCATCGCCTTCGCTCAGACTAGAGTCTCCCGTAGAGTACCTTGGCGGGTGGCCACGCGTGACGATGGCAGTCAAATCCCTCACCGAGTCGAAAACGCGAAAGGGGATCCCTTGTCGTCACAAAGTCTTCTCAACCCGCGTCTCCCCGCCATTAACCTCTCCGACCGCAGCTATAACTAAAGACAACCCCTTCCGCAGGGTGGAACCAAAAACCAACGGTGTCCGCAATTCGCCTATCAAGCTGAAAACCGATGGCTTCCGCAATTCCCCAAAGCTCACCCGAAGGCCCATTGCTTCCGCAAATCGCCTATCGGTCCGAAAACCAATGGCTTCCGCAACACAGCCTATCCCCGCAAAAGCAACCCAATCCCATCCTTTTAAGAGATTCAAGTGCTTCAATTTATGTTTCGTATTAGAATAGTAACAGCTTCATTGTGCTTATCATATTTGATATAGTATCAAAACAATGATGCTTTCTGTTAAAACCTCACAGCATGTTGCTCAAGATCATGATAAATTGTATATGGATGTTATCAGGGATAATTCAAGATTCCGAAAACCGGTAAGAAGAAGGCGAAGATGACAGAAAAGAAACCTGCCCCTCTCAAGATTGAAACCTCGCTCCAGGACACTAGGTGCACCACTGGTGTCCCTCCAGAAATCAGATGGGATGACATCTATAGAATGATCAGGGACCAAGAAATCCCAGATATGTTGCTGGAAGAAGCACCAATCTATCAAAATATCAGAGCCTCAGGCATAACTAGAGCCGCTACCCGCCCCGAGCTATTCCCCTGTGCTGAAGTGATCGGGTGGATACTCCAACATGCAGATGCTGAAGGGAGAGTGATAAATGATAGCGGGAAAGTGGCTATTGCCTCGTTTCAACCCGCGTATATTGCGGCGGCCTACAGATTTCCCCATTCCAACAAGCTCTGACTGACGAATGGTTGGGCCAAATGGATAACGTCGAGATGGCCAAGAAGCTATTGAGGGGAGGAAAGCATTTGAGAAAGAAGGGAAATGATGAATATGACGTACAGAACCTGAGGGCCCCTTTCAGATTGATCACTTTAATGCTGTGCAGAATCTTCGGCATGCCCGATGGCACAGTATACAAGATTCAGTGGGTCCCTATCATTCACTATGTGGCATTTCAGGGGACAGTGTTTGACTGGGCCACTATCCTGTCGGATAGTCTGGCCTCGATGATAACTGCTGCTAAGCCAGGACTGGCCCTAAAGAAGGCTGAATTCTTCATGTCTTCATACCTGATAGATTGTATCTTGGCCAACATAGAGTTCCCCAAATTGGGGTGTACATGGGATAGGGCCACCGCCCCGGTCTACATCGCATTCAAGATGTTGTGGGATCAGAATTACAAGCCCAGCTACAAACTCATCTGTGAGGGGTTCATCATGCCCCTATACGAGAAAATGTTCAAGGAAGAACCAAATTGCCTGTCACAAAATGCTTTGGAAGTCCTTGAGGATTATGGGGACTTTTATTTTTCAGAACAAGGTACCTACCTGAGAATGTTCGGAGGGACTAAGCCCCCATACATATTGCCGCAGTATGCCACAGACTATGTGGTGCTGAAGGAAGCAGTAAGACAACTCTTCTTGGATGGGATTTGGGCATTCCTCCATAAGCTACACAAGGCTTCCTTTCCCCCCCTACCTTTCTGCATAGGTGCTTACAAGTTTTCAGGGGTGGCCTCTGCCGACGAATTTGTTCAAGAGTTGAAGGCCTTCCACTTTGGTGAGGTCATCTTCCACAGGAACGACAGAAAGGGTAAAGTGGCCGAGCATTGCAAGGGGAACTATGCTCACTTCGAATACTCCCACTACCCCGATGCCGAGGAGGAAGCATTCAGAGGCATAAGCAACATGACTGAGTTACGGATCTGTCGCCAAGGTACTGGAGCGAGCTCTAGCTCAACCAAAGCCCAGAAGACCATCCAGCAAAAGGAGAAAGAAGCCGAGGATGCCCGAGCTCAGGAAGAGCTCAGATTAAGAGAAGAGGCAAGGTTATAGCAGGAAGCCGAGGAAGCAAAAAGGCAGCAAGAAGCCGAAAATGAAAGACTGCGGAAAGAGGCTAAAGAAGCCCAAAAGCAGAAAGAAGCAGAGACTGAGCAAGCTGAGGCAAGAAAGAAGGCGGAGGAAGAATTGAAGACAATGGAAGATGCCGAGGCAGGTGGATCCGGTGTCCAAGACATGGAGATAGACACCCCTCAAGCAGGTGGCTCTGGTACCCAAAGGGAAGGAACAGACCCTGCTCAGGAAGTCCGGACCCCACCTATGGAAGAAGACATAGACATCATAAACTGACCAATTGTCCCGTACACTCCATCAGGGAAACGTATGGTGTCCAAATGGAATGAGTTTATTTATGATAAGAAAAGAAAAGCAATGGTCCTCCAATCAGAAGAGAGGATTAAAAGTCCCTTCCATGAAGACATTGTGACTCACCGGGAGGTCACCGTCATGCAAAACACGGATCAAGATCCCATTGCTATGGCATCCGCAGTTATAGCGACAGCAAAGGCATCATTTGCCAATGTAGACGGTATAGTCAAAGAAAATATAATGACAAAGAAGAGAGCACGCACCCTGCAACAAAATGTGGCTAATGAGCAAGCCCAAAGAGATCTGGCAGTAAACAAATATAATTGCTTGTACGCTGAGCATAGGGAGCTGTCAAACAAGTACAGCCAGCTGGAAGAGGAAAAGGACCAGCTAACACTTCAAATGATGATTGTGGAAGCAGAGAAGAATGGTGCAGAAGAAAAGGCATCTCTGCTAAAAGCAGACAAGCAAACGTTAGCTGAGCGTTTAGAGCAAGCAGAGAGCAGAACCATAGACCTATCTCCCTTCCACGAGCTGTCATGCAATATCCTGCAGCAAGTGTATGGCTCCCAGGAGCTAGTCACTGATGAGGTATGCAAACTCAAGGCCATGATGGTTAGGCTAAAAGAGGTTAATACGGAAGCCCACAGGCTCAAAGCTAAGAATACCCGTGTCAAGGCAAATGTCATAAGTCAGATGGCATGGAGAGAAGGGAAAGGAGGTTTCCCCCCGCATCTTCCTTTTAAGGCCGTGGAAGATTTTAATGAAGATATAGCCTTGTTGGAGTTTGGAAGGAACTGTGCCAATAAGCTGATGGCCAGTGTGCAGAGGACAACAGATCGAATCAACAACCTATACCAAAAGCTCAAAGGATTCCATGACAACTGCACATTGAGTTTCCCTCAGACCCTAGAAGACTTCCCGGAAAAGGAGCAGCGGTTGTCTCAACTGAAAGAAGAGCTAGGCGTCCAGATGGAGTATGTGAAAAGTATTGATGTCCTGGCCATGGATGATATCCAACATTACATCGGTTCATCAACACTTCACAATCATCTGCTGAAGGAAGCGTATCAAGTTGCTGAAGCAGAAGTACAAAGCATTAAAACACAGCTCGGGAAGAATGTGACTTCTCAGAAAATCCTGTTTCCTGCTGCAGCAAACATAATCATAAGGGACACAGGTGTATGGCATAGATACATAACAGAGGAGGACAGGAAAGCTGCAGCAGCAGCAGGAGCATCAGTAGATCCGGCAGCCTCTCTCCCAGCAGCCTCTTCCCCAGCAATGGCAGAAAATCCGGCCAGTTCAATTCC
This sequence comes from Larix kaempferi, assembly GCA_027924585.1. Taxonomy (NCBI): domain Eukaryota; kingdom Viridiplantae; phylum Streptophyta; class Pinopsida; order Pinales; family Pinaceae; genus Larix; species Larix kaempferi. The sequence continues at coordinate 543,195 of BSBM01001649.1, read as the reverse complement.
CCCTTTCCAATTAGGAGCAGCATCAGCAGGGGATTCGAGGGCCTCTTCCCAAGCAGCATCAGTGACAATTAACTTGGGCGACCCTTTGCCAGGAGAATCTCACGCACAGGAATGAAGAGGCCGAATTCAGTGAGCCACTCTCTTCAGCCAAACACGTTCCCAACAGGGAAAGCTTTGATGTCGGCCAATTTTCTGTTATAAATATGTAAGGCGTAAGCCATGGGACAGCTGTCCCTAATTTTTGTCAAAATATTTTTGTAGAGGAAGTGGCCATTTTTGGTGATCGATTATAGTAGAAATCCCTGTAAATGACAGGTGGAACGTGCTAGGTGTCAGCCCAAAGGGCAAAGTTGTAGCTATAAATAGCATCTAGGAAAGATTAGAAAGGACTTTTGGCAGGGAATGAAAATTTTGGCAAACGATATGAGCTATCTTTTATCAGGTCTGTAAATTGAATTTTCTAATAGAAGCCACGGGAGATGGACGTTTTGCCTGGAATGTTGGATTGCTCTATATTGGACTATTCTAATGACTGCAATTCTGCAATGTGAGATCATTCTTGACATCTGAATTATTTCTTTGCATTAATGATTCTGCTCTCCTCTGTGCATGCGTTCTCTCTATTTTGTGAACAATGAAATGTATTGCTGTAGATTTCTTTGTCTAGATCGAATGGCTAACTGTTCTTTCTTCAGGGTAATTCATGTGGCTCATTGTTCATGACTTTAAATCGCTCCTTGCAGGGATCTTTGAGTTTATTTTCAGTTTTTGTTATATCTAGATCTGTTTCTTTATTCTTGTTACATAGACTAAATAATTTTGCTTTCTTCTGTTATGACCAATAGATGCGTCCTTAAAAGTTTCTTTTTAGATCTGTTTCTTTATTTGTTTTCTTCTGTTTATGAGCAATAGACGCGTTCCACGTTGAATGAGAAGATATCTTCTCAAGATCTGTATCTTGCTGTAGCTTTGGTTGTGAGAAATAATAGCTATCTATTCTTGGTTTACAATACTTGTTACAGCAGATTGCTCTTCCCTTAGCATGTTCCCTACAGGGATAGATAGATTTGTTCTAGTTTTAGGCTTAAATCTGTTTTAATTGCATTTAGATTAAGTATAATTTAGGCACTTGCATCTCATACAAAAGACACAAAAAACCCAAAAGAAAGGTGGATCGGGCCATAACCGGTAAGGTCGGATTTAAAGTCCAAAACCACGGTTGCCGGAACCGCTAACCGGACGGGTTCCCTACACCAAACGGGAGATAGTCTAATTGGGACCATCTCTCGGGGAGAATCCCTTTCTGATTGATGCTACGATATCCGAGGCATCAACAGTTTTTGGCGCTAGAAGGAGGGCCTGAAGTGCATGGCTGATAGAGGAAAATCTTCCACGGTCATAGATAACACTGAAAACCCGCTTGAGGAAAACTTTTCAAACAGCCCAGATCTTGGATTAACAGACCAAGAACGCCTCATTTCTGACCCTGAGCCTCAGGAAGCTTTATACGCTGTTCCTTTTGCAGAAATAGAGGACTTGAGAAGACATACCAGATCCTACGTTAGACAGCTAGGTGGTTTAAACGCTGTCAACTTCCTCCCTAAGAAAACTACACCCAGAAAGGAGCCACAATACACCCATGATTCAATCCTCGTTCAGAGTTTTGAAGAATTGGTAAATCTGACGTTGGAAGAAATATACGGCACTCTTAACAAGTCAGACCAAGAATATCTCGAAGAAATTACCACTCCCAAAAGTACTCCACAGGATTCACCCTACAATTCTCCACCAGGGTCTCCACATCCAAACCCAAACATGGCCGTACCTGCTTGGAGAGCAAGGGGAGCGCTGAACCTAGCTGGACCATTCCATAATATCCCTAAAAACCCAGAAAAGGTCTTGCCTAAGTACGATCCAGGGAAAGCCATTTCGACGGAGGATCACCTCAAGAGTTTTTACTTAGCCCTGAACCTTTTGAATGTACAACATGAAGACGTAGTCTGCAGGTTGTTTTTGTACACATTCGAGCCTAAGGTATCATCTTGGTACTTTAGCCTTCAACCCAGCTCAATCTCTAGTTGGGATGATTTCGAAAAGTGTTTCCTTAAGAAATACGGGAACCAAAAGACTGTAGCCACGCTTATGAAAGAACTCTTATCCATGAGAATGGAGAAGAAGGAAAAGGTTCAAGACTTTAATCAAAGATTCACAACGCTGTTAAATAACTTTAGTGAAGCTAACAAACCCGCGGAGGAGTCTTTGATTGAATACTACACAACAGCTCTTGAAGGTCCAATCGCAATGTTTGTAAAACGATCCAAGAAAACAACCCTGATAGAAAATTTTGAGGAAGCTAGGAAGGTAGAGGAAGAGGCTGATAGCATCGCTAAACATGCCTTAGATGTAGAAACGAAACCAGCAGCTAGCAAGAAACCTTTGCTCCTCACGAGAGGCAAGGAAGAGCCATCTACGGATATGGAAAATGTAGTTAAAATGATGCAAAAATTATCTAACAAAATTGTAGATCTCGAGAAAGACAAGGCTGCTAGTACATCTAGGAAACCTTTCAAGCCATTCTACAAAAGAAGGGAAGACAGGGAACAGTCTCATCCACCAATGAACACTGCCCCTGTTTTAAACTTGAATGAGATTGGGATGGAGAATTTCTGCACCTTTCACCAAGAACCACACTCGGAGAAGAGCTGCCCACAATGGATCAATTCCATGAGCTTGGTCATGAACCAAATGTTAGATTCTCAGATCCCAGACCAGGATATCTCTCTAGAGGAGGCGATCCCTGAGATTGAGGAACCAACCCCGGACACTACTATGGTGCTATGGGATTGGTTACCTATGACTGAATTAGCAAAAGAGGATCCCATAGATAGTTCTCCCTCCACCATAAATGTTGCCACTCGCAGCAAGGGCCCAATTGCGGATCCTGTACCAGTCACCATTCCCCATAAGCCTAAGATTTCGAAAGATCCGCCTAGGAGGCATATACCAATCATCCCACCACAGCCCAAAGTAAACCAAACAACGGCCAAACAGCCAAGTGCTGATAACACAGTTCAGCCACCTAAGGTCACCATGAACAAAACAGATCAGTCAATTCGAATTGGGAATGAATCCGATATAGGGTATGATATTATCGAAGATATCAAGAAAGTTAAAGCGAACGTATCAATATTTGACATGTGTAGCTTGCCCCATCAACGAGACAAACTACTACATGTTTTACAACCAAAACCCAGCACTACATTAACAGATTCTCAAGACAATCCTGAAATTAACGAGGCTAGCATCGGTGGGAAATCCAAATCCCAAACATTGCCATTTCTGTTGACATTCGAAATTTTTAATCACAATGTTCATAACTGTTTGGTAGACTCTGGAGCTTCTTCAAACGTTATGCCACTGTCAATTTATAGGAAAATTAATGGGCAGCCCGTACCATCTCCAGCTCAAATCATCCAATTAGACAGGACTGCTGTCAAGGTTATAGGGGAGATGAAAGATGTTCTAATTAGACTGTCAGCCGACCCTAGAGTTTGTCAATTCATTGACATAATGGTGGTCGATATTCCTGAAGCTTACGGGCTGATTTTGAGTAGGGATTGGTCTACCAAGTTGAGTGGTTACTTTGCTACCGATTGGTCTCATCTATGGCTGCCTTATCAGAATAGGCAGAATCAGATTAAAGTTCTTAGGGAACCTCATATGAAACAAAACGTAACCCAGTTAGAAGAAAAAAATGAAGCCGTAACTTTCTCATCTTCGGTTCTGGGGAATTATTTCTTGGAAATGGATCCAGGTAATTATCAATCTGAAACCATTAGCCATGAATCAGATAAACAGTCCGATCTCCTTCATTTCTCTCGGACTGATGATGTTGATTGTAACATAGTTAATTTAGTTGCTAACATAGACCACAAAGAAACCAACCCAGCTGAATCTAAAGATATCTTTTGGACATTATACTTTGATGGATCTAGAACTCTGGAAGGATCCGGAGCCGGTTGTGTTCTAATGGATTCGAAAATAAACAAGTATTTTTTGTCTTGTAGACTAGAATTCGATTGTACTAATAATACCGCTGAATATGAAGCTTTGGTACATGGTTTAAAGAAGGCCATTAGCTTAAATGTTAAGTACCTGAAGGTTTTTGGTGACTCCGAGATAGTTGTCAGACAGGTAAGGGACACCATTCATTGTCTCTCACCGCACTTGAAAGGTTACCAGGCTGAGGTATGGGATTTAATCATGTATTTTGACGCTTTCAATATAAGATCAATTCCTAGATTGCAAAATTCTACTGCTGATTTGTTAGCAACATCTGCTTCTAGATTAGTGCCGTCAAATAATAAATGCTCTATTGAATTGATTTTCAGGCCTTCCATCCCCGATAACATCACAAATTTCAGGGTCTTCGATGATGATGAACAAATTATCAGCTTCCTGACAAACGAAGATAGCTTCCAAGGAGCTGCAATAGATGAAGAAGAACACGATGCTGATTTGATGAAGAAAGATGACGAGAAAGGAAATTTCATGCCAAAGGGGGTAAGGTCCCTCGAAATGCTTTTCGATCTTCAAAATAAGTTCAAAAGACCAGCTAATACCAAAACTAACAGCTCATCAATGCAACATGAGCTGGTTAATTTGGGTACCGAGGCAGAACCAAAATTTGTCAACCTTGGCAAATGTTGTTCACCAGGAGAAAGAGATAGGTTCATTAAGTTGTTTAAATAGTACAAGGATGTTTTTGCATGGACCTATGAAGATCTGAAAACATATGACGTCCGCATCATTCAGCATGTTATACCAATGAAAGCGAGTGTCAAACCATTTCAGCAGCAGTTAAGAAGGATGCATCCTACTCTAGAACCGCTGATCCAAAAGGAATTAAAAAAGCTCCTGGACGCTAAGATAATCTTCAAAGTTCGGCATTCTGAATGGGTTGCAAACTTGGTTCCCGTAAGGAAGAAATCAGGAGAGATAAGGCTATGTGTAGATTTCAGAAATTTAAACAAAGCCTCAGATAAAGACAACTACCCCGTGCCTTCAATGGAGCAAATCCTACAAATGGTGTCAGGATCTGAATTGTTTTCTCTCCTCGATGGTTTCTCGGGCTACAATCAAGTGTTAGTAGCCGAGGAAGATCGTCTCAAGACCACTTTCAGAACTAAATGGGGAACTTTCGCTTACAGAAGAATGCCATTTGGTCTGATAAATGCAGGAGCTACATTCCAAAGGGCGATGGATATTGCCTTCCGAGGATTGGGTGGGCAATGCGTTGTTGTTTACTTAGATGATGTGACAGTCTTTTCGAAGAAAAGGGAAGATCACGTTGTTCATCTGAGGCACATCTTTGACCGTTGTCGGAAGTATGGTATTTCCTTGAATCCCAAGAAGAGCGTGTTTGCTGTACCCGAAGGTAAGCTCTTGGGTCATATCATCTCCAAAGGGGGAGTGTCAATCGACCAGGAAAGAGTCCAAGCTATTAATAAGATTCCAATGCCTCACAACAAAAAATCTATCCAGTCTTTTATGGGCACCATCAATTTTGTTCGCAAATTTGTTCCGGATTTTGCACAAATCGTTAAGCCATTGCAACAGATGGTTAAACAAAGCACGCAATTCAAGTGGACAGATTTGGAGAAGGACGCATTTAGAGATATCAAGGCAGCTGTAGCTAAAGCTCGTTCCTTAAGAAGCCCAGATTTTGATAAAGATTTCATCTTGTATACCTTCGCTTCGGATGACTCTCTCGCGGTCGTACTCACGCAAAAGGTGGAGTTGGGGGATGAATACCCAATTTCGTTTATGAGCACTGGTCTGCAGGGGGCCGAGCTGAACTATCCCATAGTGGACAAGCATGCCTATGCGGTCTTCAAAGCAGTTAAGCAGTGTAGGCCATACATTTTGAAGAACAGAACTAAAGTCATAGTTCCCCATCCAGCTGTTAGATCCGTTTTCGTTCAAAAGGAATTGGGAGAAAGGAGAGGGAACTGGGTCACAGCTCTGCAGGAGTATGATTTGGAATTTAAACCGGCTACAATCATCAAAGGACAAGGTCTATGCAAGTTACTAGCGGGAAACTCGACTGATGAAGAGCACCATTGGAGAAATGAAGCTGAGCTAAATTCGGTTGAGGTATGTCATATCTTTACAGCTCCCCAGACATGGTATAGGGATCTAGTGCACTATTTACAGCAGGGATATCTACCCGAGCACTGGAATTCTAAACAAAGAAGGGCACTCCACTTGAAATCAGCACCCTATCAGATCATTGATGGGATTCTTTTCAGAAAGAATTATGATGGATTCCTTCTTAGATGTTTGGAGAAGGAAGATGCAAACAAAATTGTCAAAGAATTACATGATGGCCCCGCAGGTGGTCATTATTCAGGAGAGACGACAGTGCACAAGATACTGAGAGCTGGGTATTACTGGCCCACTCTGTTTCGAGATGCCCACACATACGCACGAAACTGTGATGTATGTCAAAGAAGCGCTGGGAAGTTACCTAAGGCCGCAGGCCCATTGCAGCCGGTCATCATCTCTGACCCTTTTGAGCAATGGGGCATAGATGTTATCGGAGAAATAAATCCAAATTCTTCATTGCAACACCGATACATTCTGACGGCTACCGATTACTTCACCAGGTGGACGGAGGCCATCCCGTTGCGCAAGATCAATGAAGACGCAGTCATCAGCTTCCTGAAAGAGAACATCATAACCAGGTTTGGGGTTCCAATTTCCCTTGTTTTTGATAATGCTACTTATTTTTCGTCTTGCAAGATAAATGAATTTGTTTATGAATGGGGAATTAAGTTGCATTATTTAGCCAATTACTACCCTCAGGGAAACGGATTAGCTGAATCCTCAAACAAGAATCTGATTCGAATCCTTAAGAAAACTGTGATAGAAAACCAGAGAAGTTGGCATGTGGCTCTCCCAAACGCCTTATGGGCAGATAGGGTAACCTCGAAGAATGCTTTAGGTGTCTCCCCTTTCACCCTTGTCTATGGCAAGGAAGCCATACTTCCCCCAAACATCTTGCTGCCATCCTTGCAATTGTCCCAAGCCTCTCGGGGTTCTGGTAGCCAAGCCTTACAATCCAGAATCAACACCCTGCTTCAACTGGAAGAAGCCCGACACAAAGCTAAAGATCGATTCCATCAACACCAGGATATAGTTAAGAGATGGTTCGATAAGAGGAAATCCGACAAGAGGGATTTTGAAGTCGGGGATTTAGTCCTGAAATGGGACCATAATCATGAAGGCAAAGGAATGCATACGAAATTTCAACATCTATGGGTAGGCCCGTACCAAATTTCTACAAAATTAGGCCCATCCACTTATAAATTGACGAATCTCGAGGGAGAGGAAGTAGCCCTTCCTCTCAATGGCCTCGCTCTGAAACAATATTTCGCATAGTCTCCTCGAGACGTCCTGTACATAAATAAAGTTGTCTTATCGCTTTCACTTTTAGCTGTTTTTATTTCGGCCATGTTGTTTCTTTCTTTGTTATTTGAACTTTTCGACAAGTTTTGTTTTCTGAAGGCCCCTTGTTGTTGAGTTTCCCGTTGAAGATAGCTCTCTCAAAGAAAACTTGCAACCCATGAGTCTGGAACCCTGCTCACTAAACCCGGTCTGCTGTGCTCTCGCTGAAATGTTCAAAAGCGGGGGGGAAGCCTACCCTGCTAGTCACACTAATCCTGTTTAATAGCAGAGACCCATGGCCATCTTCACTACTATCGTTGGGCTCCACCCACTCTCACACTTTAAAGGCATCTCAAGAAGGTTACCTAAGTTGGACCCATGGAAAGTGGCACCTCTCGAGGACATAGGGTATTGAGATGACTCCATGCTGCAGATTTAATAGCCAAAATGGCCTACATTCAAGAGTCTGTTTTCTAGGGATTCTCGCCTCAATTAAAGCATGGTTGAGATAAAAGCCAAAGACATGTAAAATCTAGAAAGCTGTCCAAAAGACCCAGCTCAAAATGGGCTCCTCTCAGTCCGTGAAGTTTGATCAAATCAAATCAATAAAATCTCTAACTCACACAAAAGGACATTATGGATTGAGGAGCCCAAATCAAAGATCATGTCCAAAAGAAAATATCCCTGGAAGGCTCAAACAGCTAAGCTGTCCAAAGTACAAGCATCCCAAAGGGTTCCAGCAGCATGGGAATGAGGAACAAGAGCAATAATGTCCATGAGTAAGTGTTGCAAATCCTGTGGAGTCCGGCAGTAGTGACCATTTGAGAGATGACCCTCCTAAAATGAATCTCATATGCTGGCCCTCTGAGAGTGGTGAAGATGTCTCGGTCAAAGCTCCCCTTTCCCCAATGGCTAGCAGGAAAAGTGCCTCTTTCCCCCCGCGTGAGCATAAAATGCTCAGTTGAGTAGTGCACCTGAGGTGGATGTTTTAATGAGGTTCTGGACCGTGAAGAGGAATTTTTCAGAGATCTGTGTTTGCCACCGACTCGCCATTGTTGTTGCAGCAACACCCCTCCCCAAAATTTTGAACATGTCGGGGCCCCTCCTGTATTTTTGTAGAAAGTTTACCTGACAAGCCATCCCAGCCGTCAGCTCTGTTTTCAACATAAAATCGTATTTCCCTGCTGAACATCTTGCCATCAATCCTTCCATGTTTTCCCCGAAGAGCCAGAAGATAACTTAGTTTTTTCCCCTACGTTTTGGAATATTTCGGACTATCTCCCCGACTTCAAAGACAAACATCCAACCTTTCCGAAAGGGGGACTGAGATTCTCTTTGTCAAAATCTGCGGAAGCTATTGAAACTTAGTTCCCGAAACGACGGAAGCTTTCGCTCAAGCCTTCTGCAACCGCGGAAAGGTTCTGGCTTTCCTCCCGAAATGGTGGGACTCATTCGCCTTAGTCTCCCGAAAAGCACTTAGAACATTTTTCAACCGTCCGTGGAGAGATTGGAGTTTTCTTCCCGAAACGGCGGAGACAGTTCGTAAAAACGCTCCAAAACAGCGGAAGGACTTAGGAAAGACGCCCGAAAAGGTCGGATTGGTTTGTTAAAATTGCGAAAGATTTTGATGAAACCCTCCCGAAACTGCGGAAGCCATCCGCATAAGTCCCGCGGAAGAATTCACGATTTCCTTCCGAAGCTATGAAAGAACTTAGAATTTTTTCGGAGAACCATCGTGGAAGCCTTCAGCCTTTTGCTCCCGAAACCGCGGAAGCCTTCGGGCTACCCTCCCGAAACGGCGGAACCCAACCACTTAAACCGCTCGAAAAAGGACTTCGAAACGATCCCGGGAAACTATGCGGAAGAGTATAAGTTTTCCTTCCGAAACGGCGGAAGCCATTCACGAAAGCCTTCCGAAACTAGCGGGAGCCTTCGCCATACCTTCCTGAAAATCAACGATACTTTGAAAGTTTTGGTTTGCGGAAGCTTTCGCAAACAGCTCCCGCAAGGGCGGGATTCTTGGCGTTACTCGTCCGCAACGCGGAGGTCTTTCATGGAAGGCTTCGAGTTTCCTTTCCGAAATGAGCCCCGAAACGGCGGGAGCTTTCGTTGAACCCTTCCACAACGGCGGATACGATTCACAATCTGGTCCCGCGAATGGCGGTCGCACGGAAACCGAGGTACTTCGACATGACCGCGGCGGGCGGCGTATTCAAGCCACATTTTAATGGCGCCAACCACCAACCTTAATGCTCGCACGTGCCCGTTTTTGTTTAAATATACGGTAGGGGTCGAACCAATGCACCATTGTTTCGATTGGCCAACGACGTGCGACGCCGTGCAAATCGCTCCAGCTCACCTCGCTCATCCGTGCTCGCGGCCACCTCGCTCAAGCGATCCCCACGGTGCCAGGTAGGATTCTAACCTGGAATTTCGCCATTGGGTTATCTTTTGTAGGAAAACAATGGGTTTTAGTGGGATTTTGACGGGCAAAACACCCATAAAGGGCTATGTTTTGCCCGTCAGATACGGTTGAAAGGAGTTTTCGTCATTCAAAATCGTCATAGGCATTGATTTAAACATTGATATTTCTTATTTTATTGAGTAAAGGCGGTTGGTGCAGGCCGTTAACCTTGTCCGTCTTACCCCCCGGGCCGCGCACCTCGTTTTGGAGAATTTGTCGAAGCCCCATGGGCTTTCCATGTCCCCGGCCGTAAACTCAGGACTTAAAACCTTGGGCCCTTCCGCAAGCCTCAGCCCCAACACGCCCTCTACTTAAGGCAAAACCCGGTCCCAGCCGCCATTGTCCCGTTCAAAACCCGTGAACGTCCAAGCCGCGCGAGCCGAAACCTGAAACCATGGCCGCCCTAGCACTCCCCGTCAGCATATCCCCGGCGCCGTCGCCTTCGCTCGGACTAGAGTCTCCCGTAGAGTACCTTGGCGGGTGGCCGCACGTGACGATGGCAGTTAAAGCCCTCACCGAGTCGAAAACGCGAAAGGGGCTCCCTTGTCGTCACAAAGTCTTCTCCACTCGCGTCTCCCCGCCATTAACCTCTCCAACCGCAGCTATAACGAAAGACAACCCCTTCCGCAGGGTGGAACCAAAAACCAACGGTGTCCGCAATTCGCCTATCAAGCCGAAAACCGATGGCTTCCGCAATTCCCCAAAGCTCACCCGAAGGCCCATTGCTTCCGCAAATCGCCTATCGGTCCGAAAACCAATGGCTTCCGCAACACAGCCTATCCCCGCAAAAGCAACCCAATCCCATCCTTTTAAGAGATTCAAGTGCTTCAATTTATGTTTCGTATTAGAATAGTAACAGCTTCATTGTTCTTATCATATTTGATATAGTATCAAAACAATGATGCTTTCTGTTAAAACCTCACAGCATGTTGCTCAAGATCATGATAAATTGTATATGGATGTTATCAGGGATAATTCAAGATGCCGAAAACCGGTAAGAAGAAGGCGAAGATGACAGAAAAGAAACCTGCCCCTCTCAAGATTGAAACCTCGCTCCAGGACACTAGGTGCACCACTGGTGTCCCTCCAGAAATCAGATGGGATGACATCTATAGAATGATCAGGGACCAAGAAATCCCAGATATGTTGCTGGAAGAAGCACCAATCTATCAAACAATCAGAGCCTCAGGCATAACTAGAGCCGCTACCCGCCCTGAGCTATTTCCCTGTGCTGAAGTGATCGGGTGGATACTCCAACATGCAGATGCTGAAGGGAGAGTGATAAATGATAGCGGGAAAGTGGCTATTGCCTCGTTTCAACCCGCGTATATTGCGGTGGCCTACAGATTTCCCCGTGTCCAACAAGCTCTGACTGACGAATGGTTGGGCCAAATGGATAACGTCGAGATGGCCAAGAAGCTATTGAGGGGTGGGAAGCATTTGAGAAAGAAGGGAAATGGTGAATATGACGTACAGAACCTGAGGGCCCCTTTCAGATTGATCGCTTTAATGCTGTGCAGAATCTTCGGCATGCCCGATGGCACAGTATACAAGATTCAGTGGGTCCCTATCATTCACTATGTGGCATTTCAGGGGACAGTGTTTGACTGGGCCACTATCCTGTCGGATAGTCTGGCCTCGATGATAGCTGCTGCTAAGCCAGGACTGGCCCTGAAGAAGGCTGAATTCTTCATGTCTTCATACCTGATAGATTGTATCTTGGCCAAGATAGAGTTCCCCAAATTGGGGTGTACATGGGATAGGGCCACCGCCCCGGTCTACATCGCATTCAAGATGTTGTGGGCTCAGAATTACAAGCCCAGCTACAAACTCATCTGTGAGGGGTTCATTATGCCCCTATACGAGAAAATGTTCAAGGAAGAACCAAATTGCCTGTCACAAAATGCTTTGGAAGTCCTTGAGGATTATGGGGACTTTTACTTTTCAGAACAAGGTACCTACCTGAGAATGTTCGGAGGGACTAAGCCCCCATACATATTGCCGCAGTATGCCACAGACTATGTGGTGCTCAAGGAAGCAGTAAGACAACTCTTCTTGGATGGGATTGGGGCATTCCTCCACAAGCTACACAAGGCTTCCTTTCCCCCCCTACCTTTCTGCATAGGTGCTTACAAGTTTTCAGGGCTGGCCTCTGCCGACGAATTTGTTCAAGAGTTGAAGGCCTTCCACTTCGGTGAGGTCATCTTCCACAGGAACGACAGAAAGGGTAAAGTGGCTGAGCATTGCAAGGGGAACTATGCTCACTTCGAATACTCCCACTACCTTGATGCCGAGGAGGAAGCATTCAGAGGCATCAGCAACATGACTGAGCTACGGATCTGTCGCCAAGGTACTGGAGCGAGCTCTAGCTCAACCAAAGCCCAGATGACCATCCAGCAAAAGGAGAAAGAAGCCGAGGATTCCCGAGCTCAGGAAGAGCTCAGATTAAGAGAAGAGGCAAGGTTACAGCAAGAAGCCGAAAATGAAAGACTGCGGAAAGAGGATGAAGAAGCCCAAAAGGAGAAAGAAGCAGAGACTGAGCAAGCTGAGGCAAGAAAGAAGGTGGAGGAAGAATTTAAGACAAGGGAAGATGCTGAGGCAGGTGGATCCGGTGTCCAAGACATGGAGATAGACACCCCTCAAGCAGGTGGCTCTGGTACCCAAAGGGAAGGAACAGACCCTGCTCAGGAAGTCCGGACCCCACTTATGGAAGAAGACATAGACATCATAAACCGACCAATTGTCCCGTACACTCCATCAGGGAAACGTACGGTGTCCAAATGGAATGAGTTTGTTTATGATAAGAAAAGAAAAGCAATGGTCCTCCAATCAGAAGAGAGGATTAAAAGTCCTTTCCATGAAGACATTGTGACTCACCGGGAGGTCACCGTCATGCAAAACACGGATCAAGATCCCATTGCTATGGCATCCGCAGTTATAGCGACAGCAAAGGCATCATTTGCCAATGTAGACGGTATAGTCAAAGAAAATATAATGACAAAGAAGAGAGCACGCACCCTGCAACAAAATGTGGCTAATGAGCAAGCCCAAAGAGATCTGGCAGTAAACAAATATAATTGCTTGTACGCTGAGCATAGGGAGCTGTCAAACAAGTACAACCAGCTGGAAGAGGAAAAGGACCAGCTAACACTTCAAATGATGATTGTGGAAGCAGAGAAGAATGGTGCAGAAGAAAAGGCATCTCTGCTAAAAGCAGACAAGCAAACGTTAGCTGAGCGTTTAGAGCAAGCAGAGAGCAGAACCATAGACCTATCTCCCTTCCACGAGCTGTCATGCAATATCCTGCAGCAAGTGTATGGCTCCCAGGAGCTAGTCACTGATGAGGTATGCAAACTCAAGGCCATGATGGTTAGGCTAAAAGAGGTTAATACGGAAGCCCTCAGGCTCAAAGCTAAGAATACCCGTGTCAAGGCAAATGTCATAAGTCAGATGGCATGGAGAGAAGGGAAAGGAGGTTTCCCCCCGCATCTTCCTTTTAAGGCCGTGGAAGATTTTAATGAAGATATAGCCTTGTTGGAGTTTGGCAGGAACTGTGCCAATAAGCTGATGGCCAGTGTGCAGAGGACAACAGATCGAATCAACAACCTATACCAAAAGCTCAAAGGAGTCCATGACAACTGCACATTGAGTTTCCCTCAGACCCTAGAAGACTTCCCGGAAAAGGAGCAGCGGTTGTCTCAACTGAAAGAAGAGCTAGGCGTCCAGATGGAGTATGTGAAAAGTATTGATGTCCTGGCCATGGATGATCTCCAACATTACATCGGTTCATCAACACTTCACAATCATCTGCTGAAGGAAGCGTATCAAGTTGCTGAAGCAGAAGTACAAAGCATTAAAACACAGCTCGGGAAGAATGTGACTTCTCAGAAAATCTTGTTTCCTGCTGCAGCAAACATAATCATAAGGGACACAGGTGTATGGCACAGCTACATAACAAAGGAGGACAGGAAAGCTGCAGCAGCAGCAGGAGCATCAGTAGATCCGGCAGCCTCTCTCCCAGCAGCCTCTTCCCCAGCAATGGCAGAAAATCCGGCCAGTTCAATTCCCCCTTTCCAATTAGGAGCAGCATCAGCAGGGGATTCGAGGGTCTCTTCCCAGGCAGTATCAGTGACAATTAACTTGGGTGACCCTTTTCCAGGAGAAGCTCACGCACAGGAATGAAGAGGCCGAATTCAGTGAGCCACTCTCTTCAGCCAAACACGTGTCCAACAGGGAAAGCTTTGATGTCGGCCAATTTTCTGTTATAAATATGTAAGGCGTAAGCCATGGGACAACTGTCCCTAATTTTTGTCAAAATATTTTTGTAGAGGAAGTGGCCATTTTTGGTGATCGATTATAGTAGAAATCCCTGTAAATGACAGGTGGAACGTGCTAGGTGTCAGCCCAAAGGGAAAAGTTGTAGCTATAAATAGCATCTAGGAAAGATTAGAAAGGACTTTTGGCAGGGAATGAAAATTTTGGCAAACGATATGAGCTATCTTGTATCGGGTCTGTAAATTGAATTTTCTAATAGAAGCCACGGGAGATGGACGTTTTGCCTGGAATGTTGGATTGCTCTATATTGGACTATTCTAATGACTGCAATTCTGCAATGTGAGATCATTCTTGACATCTGAATTATTTCTTTGCATTAATGATTCTGCTCTCCTCTGTGCATGCGTTCTCTCTATTTTGTGAACAATGAAATGTATTGCTGTAGATTTCTTTATCTAGATCGAATGGCTAACTGTTCTTTCTTCAGGGTAATTCATGTGGCTCATTGTTCATGACTTTAAATCGCTCATTGCAGGGATCTTTGAGTTTATTTTCAGTTTTTGTTATATCTAGATCTGTTTCTTTATTCTTGTTACATAGACTAAATAATTTTTCTTTCTTCTGTTATGACCAATAGATGCGTCCTTAAAAGTTTCTTTTTAGATCTGTTTCTTTATTTGTTTTCTTCTGTTTATGAGCAATAGACGCGTTCCACGTTGAATGAGAAGCTATCTTCTCAAGATCTGTATCTTGCTGTAGCTTTGGTTGTGAGAAATAATAGCTATCTATTCTTGGTTTACAATACTTGTTACAGCAGATTGCTCTTCCCTTAGCATGTTCCCTGCAGGGATAGATAGATTTGTTCTATTTTTAGGCTTAAATCTGTTTTAATTGCATTTAGATTAAGTATAATTTAGGCACTTGCATCTCATACAAAAGACACAAAAAACACAAAAAACCCAAAAGAAAGGTGGATCGGGCCATAACCGGTAAGGTCGGATTTAAAGTCCAAAACCACGGTTGCCGGAACCGCTAACCGGACGGGTTCCCTACACCAAACGGGAGATAGTCTAATTGGGACCATCTCTCGGGGAGAATCCCTTTCTGATTGATGCTACGATATCCGAGGCATCAACACTTCCATAAGAAGATTACAAGCAATCTTGACAGGTATGGCTTACATGTATGTTTCATGGTTAAGTTTATAATATGTTTGTCTTCATATCATTACAGTACAATCTTGATCAATTATTGGACGTGTCGTATCACCTTAATAGAAGATATTCATTGATTAAGGTTTTAACACTTATGATTGTACTAATGCATTGTGATGTTGTATGAAGTTTATGTTGTTTGCTAACACAAAAGGTACATCAAGAAAGTCAAATCATGTTCTACTTCAAGAACATATGCTCATGGTGACATGAAGGCAAAGATTCCTCCATTGTCATGGATCACATAGAAGATCTACTTTTGAGGTATCTATAACTTGGTTCTACAATGGTTAACTTATGAGACATGCAGGTTACTAGCACAAGTCACTGAAGAGAACCAGAAGACATTATGCGGGTATGTTAGACATAACTAGCTAGCATGCTAATCCAGGTATGTTTTCCCTATATCAAGCTAGAATCCTACCTTGTGTTAGAATCTTATACTGTTGTGTTGTTGATAATGATATGACTAACCAGAAGAACCATGAAGGTATAGGTTTGAATAATCATGGGTTTTATGCATATTATATCTCTTCTCTTTATTGATGATTTAACTAACCAGAAGAGTCCTATGATCAAATAAGAATATGTATGAATAAAAGAAGACTTCCTTGAAACCTTGAATACTAATGTTTATTATCTGTGTTTGAATTGATCCTGACTATACATGCTTGAGATTATTGTGTTTTGATAAGATTATACTAATGAATGTTTGATTATGTATGAGACCTAGAGGATAACACAATGATGATACTAACAAGCATGCATAGGGATCAAGAATGTATATAAGTTCAAGGACAGGTAATCCAAGAAGCAAAGATCAAGAGGGAGCACACTCCAGTAGTTTCTACAAGGATGCAGATATTCAGAGAGAGTTGACCACTTCTCACAATCCACATCAGAATGGAGTTGCAAAGATTCAGAGGGAGTCCACCCAACAAACAAACAAAGATAAGTAGTTGAATTGTCATTACTTGCATATTTTATTGTTTAAATAATACTGTTCAATAATGTATATACTGATGTTCCTAGAATTAGGTTGTGTATTATGCATATTAGAATAGTTGCATTGATGAACAATATGCTACTAATATACATGGGTAAGTGGCCTATGGCACTGTACAACATTCTATTGCTACTTATCTAGAATGAAACCTCTTTGTTGACATGTTGGGAGTTGTGCACACTCTTAACAATGTTCTGGTAGAGATTGGAAGGCATCTAGAAAGTTACGGGATATGGATAAATGTTGTATTGAAGCATTGGCTAAGATAATTGCATGACTGTATGACATATTTCTTTATGTGTAAGAATTTGTTCTGAAAACTATGAGATGTTTTCTAATCATGCAATTTAACTTGTTGTGTAGGAAAGATCATATGCCATCACCTACAACAGAAGAACTACAACATTTGTTCAACAACAAAATTATCTTTTGAAGATATTGAAGTTCCCAGGATATGGGAAGAATGCCATGATCCGTCGATCATGAAGAATGATGTTTGGGATGTAGTCCCAAGATCTGAAGGGAAGTTTGTTATGACTTCCATATGGATCTATCAAGATCAAGCATGCTGCAGATGGCAGCATAGAGAAATATAAAAGTGATGAAATAGAAGATATACCAGATGGATTTCAAGACAGATTTCTTGAATGGTGTAGTTGAAGAATAAGTGTATGTGGAGTAGTCACTTGGTTCTGAGACACATGACAGGGAGTCATATATGTGCAGAACTTGGGTATGATGCACCACTTTCTAGGTATGGAGGTGTGGCAGAGTGCAGATGGAATCTTCCTTGGACAAGGGAAGTATGCAGTAGAGATCCGAAGAGGTTCGGGATGATGGACTGCGAGGCTATGGCATCGAACCTGAAGCTTCTGTGTGATGCTTCATCTGAACTAGTTGATGTCACTATGTATCGTCAGATGATTGGGTCCTTGATGTACCTGACGAACATGAGACCAAATATTTGCTTTACGGTGAACACATTGAGTTAGTTCCTGACAGATCCGAGGAGTGTTCACCTGGTTGCTGTAAAGCATATTCTGAGGTACCTGAAAGGTACAGTGGATTATGGGCTCAAGTATGAAGCAAATCAAAAGTTTAAACTACAGGGTTATGTTGATTCAGATTGGGCAGGCAGTGCTGTAGATAGGAAGAGCACATCTGGGTGCTGCTTCAGTATGGAATCAGGTGTGATCTCTTGGTTCAGCAGGAAGCAGTCCTACGTAGCACTGAGTACAGCTAAGGCAGAGTATGTTACAGCCTATTCAGCTAGTTGTGAGGCAGTATGGCTACAGAAGCAACTGTCTGAGTTATTTTATCTCCCGTTGGATGCTACTGGTATCTTTTGTGACAACCAGAGTTGTGTGAAGCTCTCCGAGAGCCCAGTTTTTATCAGGGATATGGTGTAGAGGGGAGTTGTGAAGCTCCTGTACATTGCAATGGACGATGCTCTTTCAAGGTTTTGTCCTATGGCCTGTAATTTGTGCCCTGGGAGATCTGATAGGTTGAGCCGTGTGCTTGTAATCAGTCCTGGGATTCTCTTTTGAGGTTTTTCCATGACCACATGTAATTTGTGCCCTGGGAGATCCGATAAGTTGAGCCTTGTGCTCGTAATCAGTCCTGGGATGCTCTTTCGAGGTTTTGTGGTGACCACATGTAATTTGTGCCCTGGGAGATTCGATAGGTTGAGCCTTGTGCTCGTAATCAATTCTGGGATTCTCTTTCGAGGTTTTGTGGTGGGGTCACATGTAATAAGTCCTGGAGATCTGGACAGGATGAAAAAGGCCTCAGATTCTCTTTAGAGTTCTTGCTAGTCAAGAGACTCTTTTAAGGTTTTGTGACGCACGTAATAAGTCCTGAGGATTCCACAGTATGGCCAGTGATGATGAAGACCTGCAGGTGGTGGGCCTGCATCCAATATGAAAAAGGGCTGGCTATGTAGAACTTCCTATGATGAGTAGATTAAGAGATTGATTGAGATAGCAATAGCAGAGACGATGATGATGACTCGATGATGATTATCCAGTGACGATGATCCAGAGAAGAAGACTTGTGCTAGAAGACCTGTGTCGAGAAATACCTTCCTAGTTAAGAGGGAGTGTTGATGTATATGTAACTTCGGAATGTATTTCACATATATGTATATTGTATTCCTATAGAGATGTTATTATTCCTCTATACGGAAGTGCCGTCATTTATATTGTAAGTGTTGTAACTTATACTTGATGGGTTATTAGACCACCTTGTTGGGGTCGGCCTTGTATAAGTCATGTGGGTCAAAGGGTTATTAGACCACCATAGTGGGGGTCGTCCCAGTCAGCATTATGTTAAGTGGCTAAGTTGAGGCCGACCTAGTTGAGTAAAGGTCAAGTCAAGTTAGTGTATAAATAGAGAGTGTGTCTCTCTCATTTTACACATTCTATTCTCTCACTCACACTTGAGAGAGTGGAGCACTTGTGGAGGAGGAGGCTCTGCTGCTAGGAGAAGACTATCTCTTGTATTTTGGTTGTATCATTGCTCTATCTATCTCTAAGGAAGTTATTGGGGTTTTCACCTTTATGGTTTTCCCCAAGTAAACTCTGTGTCTCTTGTGTGCTTGCATTATTGTGTCCATGATTGATATGCTGTAGATTTGTTGTACATGTTGTTCTCTTAGTTAAGATCCTAGATCAGATTGAAGTAAATTTTGAAAATTTAACAGTTACTAATATGAATATGTTCACTAGAGATGAACGAAGATCAAATGGCATAGGAGGATGAAAAGAAGGTTCAAGTACTAATTCTATGGGAAGACTCAACTGAATGGAAAAGGATCTGTTTCATTTTTTAATGATCTTGACACATGAATAAAACTCTGCTCATTTTCTTCTGTTTCATATTTTACCGAGCTTGAAACAGGAAAAGAACCATGATTGTATGACTTGTTTCATTTTTAAAAAAGCTTGACACAGAAAGGGAACTATGCTCATGGTTAAGGACCATTGACGGGTTCCTTCCCAACATGATATCCATAGGTTAGTAGATTCTCCCAGCATGATTGCTAGCAAATTAACATAACCCCCAAGCTTCATTTTGTCTGACTACTCTTCTTCCTTACGCAATTAAAATCCTGGTTACTAATATGAATATGTTCACCAGGGGGTTGGGAAGAACGAGGATCAAGTGACACAAGAAGATGAAATGAAGGTTCAAGTCCTAAACCTAGTGGGAGACTCAACTCAATGGGAGGAATACCTATTTCATTTTTACACAAGCTTGAAATAGACAATAACTGTGCTTGAAGGGACCCATTTTATTTTTTAATGAGCTTAAAATAGAAAGAAACTATGCTCATGATAGCCGGTTTCATTTTTTAACGAGCTTCACATAGAAAGGGAACTATGCTCCTAAACAGTTTCATTTTTTTACAAGCTCGAAACCAAAGGGAAACTATGCTTGAGATTGGTTTCATTTTTACACAAGCTTGAAACCAAAGGTAAAATATGCTTGGGAGTAGTTCCTACCCAATATGACATCCAGAGGTCGGTAGTGTGCCCCATAGCATAAGAAGATAGGGGAATAAATCCAACATGATGTCCAGAGGCTGGAGACATGCCCCCCATCCATATGGGAAAGAAACCACTAAAACATGTGGAACATTCAGGGAAGTCTAATGACTAGGAGTCATGCGATGAGTGGGTGTCACAAAGGAAAGCTGATCAATGGTCACCATATTCCCATGATGAGGAAAATGCATCACTCAAAAGAGTGAGGACACTACAGCTTTCATAGCATAGACATAATTACGTCCAAGGAGAAGATTAAAATCTAAGGTACCTTGGACTACCATAACATCAATACATACAGTTTTCCCTCCTAAAGTGATAGGTAACCGAGGAAGGATCCCTAAAGGTCCAGTAGGCCTTTTATTAAAATCCAATATCTGGTCAATGACTGGAACAAGCTGAGAGGAACCTATAGCTTTCCAAGCAGTTGAGGATAAACTACTAACAAAAGCTCCTTCATCCACTATAGTGCGAAATATTTCCTTATCGGAAACTCCTACAAATATTTTGAAAGGAATACTCGAAGGGAGACGAGATTCTATTATCCCATTCCAATCAAAGGAAATGACCTCAATACTTGGAGGGGGTCCTGTGGAAATGGACGGGATTTCCCCTTTCCTAGAACAATCTGAACTGACTAGGAAAAAATCAGCGGTTTCCAATTCACTTTCAACTAGAAGACTAGAATGAGACGAAGATTGTGTCATGGTGACTACATTGGCCTGGGAATTCTCTAATGAAAGAGTGGGATCGCGTGGAGGTGATATCAACTCGACCACTTCAACTTCACTCTTTTAAGAAAGAGTGGGATTGACTGAGGATGGGGTTGGATCGACCACTTCATCAACCAATGGGGGGTCAAGGGATAACTTACGAGATACAATAATATCTTCCAATAATTGTGAAGCTTCATCCATATGTGGACAAAGGTAAGTAAGGTGCATACCCTTGCATAACAAACAAGGATTTTTTACTTTACCTTTCCGACTCTTAACCATAGAGTCACTATTTGATGGGGTATCATCAGTATGATGTCCAGAGGCTGACGATATCGGTGGTTTGGAGGATTTATACCACTCTTCTAACACTTTGGAAAGACCGAGACAATACTTGAGAAGGTGATCACCCTTGCAAAGCCTGCAAGGGAACTTGGGTCTACGAGGTGTTCGAATAGGATGAGTGCCGTTAGAGGCAACTGGTTGATGCTTGGTATCTTTCTTATCCTTCTTCTTCATTATCTTCATTTTCTTCTTCTTCTTATCCTCCTAATTACTAACACCACTGCTTTGATCAGGCGAGGAAGAATATATGGAAGAAGAAGCATTCGAAGAAGGGGGAGGAGCAGTTTGGGATTGACACTCTTGTGGTGGAGAGTTAACATTTGAAACATTGGGTACAAACAGAATCACCAGATTGAATAATCATACCGGTAATCCTATTGTCACATCCCCACCCATGTGGTGCATTGGTAAGACCAAATGGCACCACAGTGAACTCATAATGACCATATCTAGTTCTGAAAGCCGTCTTGTGAATGTCTTCTTCTTTAATTCTCACTTGATGGTACCAAAACCTTAAGTCAATCTTTGAAATCACCTTAGCTTCCTTCATTTCATCAAACAAGTCATCAATCCTTGGCAATGGATACTTGTTGTTGACTATCACTTTATTTAGTTTCCTGTAATCAATACACAGCCTTAAAGTTCCATCTTTTTTTCTTGACAAATAACACCAATGCTCCCCAAGGAAACACACTAGGCCTGATATACTTCTTATCCATTAGCTCTTGTAGCTGCATCTTTAACTCTACCAATTCCAGTGTGCTCATTCTATAAGGAGCTTTGGAATTCAACACTGCCCCTGGAACAAGATCGATGGTAAAATCAATATCTCTCTTTGGTGGTAGTCCTGACACTTCATCTGGAAATATATCTTGGAATTCTTGCAACAATGGAAATTCTTATATCATTGGACCTCTCTCCTTTGACGAATATGATATATGGACTGCATATAATTGACAACATTTCTTATAGAACTTTTTCAATTGTAAGGCTGAAATTTGTCTTATTGAAACTTGCTTGGGAATTCCTCTTACCAATCTTGGTTTTCCCTCTTCATCAATGCACTCAAGTGCTTTCTCATAACAATCCAAATTGGATTTATGTTTTTCCAACCAATCCATGCCAGTTAAGGCATCATAAGAGCCTAATGGTAGTATATTTAAATCTACATGTTTGTGGAGTCCATTCAATTCTATGGCGCACTCCACCACTACTTCACTAACTTTTCTCTTGGTCCCTGTGGCTAATTGAACTAACCAAGACTTATTGTGCTTCACTTTTCTAAGAGAACAACCTTCAACCACTTTTGGAGAAACATAACTATGAGTAGATCCTGGATCAATCAAAACAGAAATAGATTGCTTAACAATCTTACCTTCAACTTCCACCACTGATGATTGATGATTTGCCTAATGATTATCCAATGCTACATAAATTTGAGGCGTTTACCTTGCCATGTCCTCCACTGTCAATGCTCCCTTTAAGTTGTGCAACCTTTGGGGATTATCCTTCCGATGTGGACAATCCTTTAGCATGTGGTTTTCTCCACATCCCCAACACTGAAGGGGTCCTTTCGATGCTTTTTCTACTGCTACTGTTGGCTTGAATCCACTCCTTGCTTGCTGCCCCTTTGGAAAGTTTCTAGGCTGAATTTTGAATGGTGGCTTGAATATACTCTTCTTTTGGTCAAACCTTCCTTTTGGCTTTCCTTTCCATGTTGGGTTAACCTTTGATTTTCCCTTACTCTGATCATAGCAATGCATTGCCATCCTAATGGCCTCATCAAGACTTGGTGGATTAACAAAATCAATTCTATCTTTGAAACTTTGAGGTAGAATCCCTATGAAACATTGGATTTTTATTCTCTCATCCTTCATATAGTCCACATACCTCAACAATTCCAAAAATTTATGGACATGCTCTTCCATAGATTTTTGTCCCAACCTGAGTTCATTGAACTTTTTTCTCTTACTGTCATAATACTTAGCAGAAAGGTATTTTTCCTTGAAGTACTTCTTAAATCTCTCCCAACTGATCTTCCTTTCATTTGCAAGATATTGTCCCACCAAATTGAAGCGTTTCCATTTAGATTGTAAATGGCAATTCTAGCTTTCTCATTTCCTGAGTAGTCCTGAATTCTGAAATATTTCTTTATTCTGAGAAGCCATGCCTCTGCCTCTTGGCTAGTATTACCTTCCCCATCAAATGTGGGAGGTCTTGCCTTCCTGAATTCTCCTTGTGGGATGCCTTTAAACTTCTTTCTTGCATCAATTCTCCAGGGCATATGCCTTGGACTTCTTTGAGAAACTCTGGAGTCACACAATTTGCTAGAAGAAGATCTAGAGGAAGGTGTTCTATGCTACTTGCTCACCAAACTCTTCCTTGGGCTTGGAGTCCTCTTCTTTGAACAACCTCTAGAACGACTCTATGCATCTCTTCCTTCTTCACCTACATGACTTGGGTTGGACTCAAGGTTTATCTTCTACTGCATATCAGTGAGGCTTTGCAAACTAGCAGCATTGAGTTGGTTTTGTTCTTCCTGAGCCTTCATCAATCTTTCATTGAAGCTCACCATGGTTTCAACCAAATTCTGAGTTATCTGCTCCCTTCTCCCATTAGATTCAGTCTCAGCATTCTCTTCATGTACATTTTCTCCTAGCATATCTTCTTCATGATCATAAGGATCCTAAGCATCATTTATGGTCACCATTTTTCCTATAGGCTACCTCTGCTACAATTATTAAATCTTATGAGTTGCAAGCACTGTGCATTATGAAAATATTCGTTAGACATCATAAGAATGCATATAGAAATATACACCAATCACTATTTAACATAATCAACTCTTGGAATAATTCACATAGTTGTTATGCATTCATTTCTTTTGCCCATTCATGCAATTCTGGAAATTGCCCATATTGTCAACAATTTGACAAAACAGTCACTGGCACTTTTCTGCTCTAATTATCTATGATGTATGATAGCCCATTCAAATTCTGATTATGTTCCATTATTCCCTGCTCGACAAGCTTTCCAATGTTTGTCCTTGTGCTCCATTCCGACTTCGGGTGTGGAAACTACGTTACTTCAAATATGACAACTTTCACCACAATTCTGCACATTTTTACACAGTTGTATTTTGGTCTAGGATGGCAACTTCAGCCACCTGTGGAAGAAAATCTATGAAGATTCAGAAAAAATTTTCTACCAAGCGAAGTTAGTCCATATAACAAGGAACACTCTAAAACTTGCAGATCTCTGTCTCAATGCACCATTCATCTTTTATAAAATTTTGGGTTTGACTACGTCTCACTTTTATCATTTTTCCAAAATTCCAAATTTTGGGCCAAAAATGGCTATTTCCCAAACGGTGCATTTCTGGAAAATATTTGTCTAACGGAATATGTCTGGTTTAATGAGAATATGAAATGTCGAGTTCAGTAAATTTCTTGATTCCGAATTATAGAGTCACATTCAATCACTGCAAGCTTTTCAAAATTCCAAAAACGTGGCCCGAAATAGTGCTTTTTGGCCTTCTTGCACACCCCGACTGCACGTGCTTTGGATTTTGGCTCCAAAAATCCAAACTTAACATCAGGCCTGCTCCACGACCGCTCCATATCAGTTTCGGCTCCCTCTAACTTTCAGTCAAGCGTCGGGACACCGATTTGTAAAAGCTATTAATCCCAAATTTATGCCAAATTGGAGCATAAGGGGTTCGAAATCCTCACTGGTTCATTTATGGCCTTTGTCAATGGCATCATAATGCCACCGAACTCATCCAATTCTGAATCTGCATGCTCCTGCAATCAAAAAATTAATTTTCAGGCTCTATACTCTTTTTTTTTTTTTTTTTTTTGCCACCCCCGCAACTCGCATCCCACAACCCAAAATTGCGGGATCGGGATTGCAGACACTGAAACGCAAATTTCTCCAACTTTGCGTTCTTGCAACCCACAACCCGAAACTTGAAATGCAGGATCAGGATTGCAGAAACCAAAATGCAAATTTCTCCAACTTCGCATTCTTGCAACCCACAACCCGAAACCCGAAATGCGGGATCGGGATTGCGGAAACCGAAATGTAAATTTTTCCAAATTTGCATTCCCGCAACCCGCAACCCAAAATGCGGGATCGAGATTGCGGAAACCGAAACGTAAATTTCTCCAACTTCGCATTCCCGCAACCCACAACCCAAAATGCAGGATCGGGATTGCGGAAACCGAAATGCAAATTCCAAATTTTTGCGTTCTCGCAACCCAAAACCTGAAATCCAGAACTGTGGAACACCTCCGGACCTGCAACTTGCGTGGTTCAAAACTCCTTCGTCCCTTAGCCAAATGGGACGAGTCTGGTACCATTGGAAAACTCTTTCCGAGCTCTATGCACCTAAGTGATGATCTTGCACACCTGGTAAATCTGATCATGACAGTTTTACAATAAAAAATGCCGCCCAAACTTCATCAACACTGCATTAAAACCTTCTGTTATATGCCTGTAACTCACAGTTTGGCCCAAGTAGCCCAATGCTGTAACATGGGCTCTGATACCACTCTGTAACGTCCCCTTCCATCTATTTGATGCTAGGAAGGAAACATGACAACCTTACTAGGCTTATTTGACAATCTCAGCCCCCATACATTACTCATAAATTCATAACAATTAAAAACTTCTGTGTGCAGACTCATATTCAATATAAACACAACGGAAATAAACATATTTGCAAGCACACAAACAGTAATGCATCATCATATCTACCACAGGCATATGATGGTTCATCATGCAGAGAATTCAATCTCGTTCTCATGCTATGCACAGACTCCATGTCGATTTCATTAAGACAATCATTTCGTTTCATTAACATGGGAAATTAACATTCAAAATTAACACACTGCAAAACACATAATGCATATAATGTAAATCACAAAAAACACTTATCTTTGAGATGAAGCTGTCCAAACAACTGGCTATGTGAGAGCAATGTTCCACCCAACCATAGATCTCTGTCGAGCTTGTATTCTTTCAGTTGAGAGATCACCCCCAAGCTGGGTTGCGTATCCACTAAGGAGGAACTAAACAGGCTCACTCACAGCCATGGTTTCACTCAATAGCTATGCTAAGCCAACTCAGAGTTGGTTTTATCAAGCATACAACAGACAAAGGAGGGAAATGCTAAGCCAATGAGCTCATCCACAGAACTATAGGCATCTCAAATGAATTCAATAGTCAAGGCACCCACATTACCTACCACACCCAACACAAGAAAGGTCCCCTTCTCTGCTGCACAATCCCTCAGGCGTCCCTTCCCTCCAGTGCTCTTTAGGATGGTTATAGAAAGGTACAACTGCTAATTCTTGAGATTCTAGCCTTCACTGGGTTTATCAAGCAAACCCAACCTCTGCTCAATCATTCACAATTGGATTTCTCACAATTCTGTTCATCAAATAACTCCATCCTGTCACTGGTTTTCTGGGCTATAAAAACTGGATTTTCCAATGGATTCTGGGGTATCTGATACTCTCAAAATCATGCAAAGGTTCATATAAATGGATCCCCCATTGGATTTTACTGTCAAATACCAAATCTGGGTGTTTTTGGCTCTTCAAAATGTGGGTTCTTGCAAAGTTGCGATTTATGGTTTTTCTCACTGCTGGCAATTCATAATGGATGAAAATGATGCTGGGTTCTTCAACAATGGAATGGGGACGAGGAAAAACCCATTCCCATGAGGTAGAGTGACTTGTGGTACAAGAAAACAGAGCCCATACTCTGCCATATGAATTTCTGGGTTGCCCATGCACCATTGAAGCCATGGACTGAAATATTGTATTGGAGAAAACTCACTATGGCTTGGGGTAGATCACTATAGACAGCTGACTACCAGAAATTAACTCAATTCTCATAACTATGCTATTATAAATGACAATGCTAAGATAATGGAGAATGTAACCAATCTCGATCCAAACGTTTGATGTAGATCCCCGTTGGAGCTTTCAATCCATGCACTTGAATCTGCAAATTAGTCTTGACGCCCAATATAGAACAAGTAGATATAATATATAAACGACATTAACATCATCAATAGCAATGGTCCATGATATTATAAGCAAATGCAACCAAATGTAGAATAAACAACATTCACAACATTAATGGACGAGAATATGAGTATTTCTATTAATAAACAAGAAGATAGAACCTCTTGCTAGCAACCAATTTGAACCAAGATCTGGATCAATCCACTTGTGCCTCCACCACTTCAATCCTCCATGAATGGTAAAATCAAACTATGGTAGGAGTTTGGAAGGTGAACATAAGGGGTTCACAATTACAAGGATTAATGAGTGTAGACTCAAAATAGGGCAAAAATCCACTAGAGTTCCCTTGCTCTTCTTTTTCCTCCATCCATAAGCCATATGTGCTCAATATATAGTCCTCTCAAAGATAAATGAAAGGACACATTGAGGCGTTTCTTGGGCGGATGGAGGGTCAAAGGTCACCCAATAACCGCTTTTTGGGAGTAAAAAGTAATAAACTAGTGATTTTTACCATTTTACATGCTACCCACAGGCTATAGTGATGCAACTCGTGGGTACGCCCGCTGTAATGATGCAGCAAGGATATAAGGGAAAACATGAGGAAATAGTGTGTCTGAAGGATATAAACTGGTTATGAGTCAGTGAAATGGATCCTCTAGGCCAAAGGGTGCTGATGCTCCCAAGGTGGAAGATTACGTTGTAACAGATGCCCCCTAATGTGTGAGGTCAGAGACTGATGCTATGATGGTCGAAATACATTATAAAAAGATCTCATAAGTGGAGTAATGGGGATGCAAGTGGAAAGAGCAGCTCACTTGTCATAGTACAATAGTATCTATGAATACATGTCGGTATAGTACAACAATCTGATACAATGGCCATGAATAGGCAGTACATAATGAATACATGTCATAAGTGATCATAGCCATGATCCTTCTACAATAAGATATGGTCTCCTGCTAAAAAGGAAACAACTGGTGCAAATTGAAGGTACAAACTGCTGATATCTGAGAGGTGATATCTCAGATGTAAAGTCAAAGTCATAGGTAGCATACTGAATGCCACTATCGCCTGGGGTCTTCTACACAAGTATTCGATGGTGCAAGTCCAATCAAATGAATAAAGGAGTTGGGGTCAAACCTGATGTGACATTGTCTGATTATCGATCAATGATGTATAGTGTTAACAGACGCGAGATGACCCACCAATAATGAAAATGGGCATAAAGACACAGAGCACAATCATCGGAGTGTGAATAAATGAGTTGAAGTCAAACACTAGGACGAATCCATCGATCAGGGGACATTGATGTATTCCCAAAACTGTCGATGGCGAGAGAACTTGCCACTAATGACTGCAAGCCTCAAGGTACTCAACCAAACTCTAAGCCTCAAGTCCCGGAATAAATGGGTTGAAGTCAACGAAACAAGACTCACTGGAAGGAGGGCATTAATGCATCCCCCATCAACCAGCACGAGGTACCAGCTATGCTGAAAGGTTTGGAATATCTAAGGTGAAACAGACTGACTCAATAAGGATGGCCAACATGCAATAGTCAAGAGATCTGAGGAGTGGATGACTCTGGTTTTAGGACTTCCTTTGAACAAGAGCATGAGCAGATGGATAGACGTAGGCAGCTTAGACTCAATATAGACTATGCAATGCAGGAGGCATCACAAAGGGCTCCATAATTACTGGAAGCTTAACCAATCTGTGGAGAAACTGAGAAACAAGTATAGCTCCTAAGGTCCAACTATAGTCTTGACTGATAGTGTATGGAGTAGAATGAATGCTTTGTTGAAAGGAGACACAACAACTGCCAACAAGAAGTAGTAATCATAATCCCATCCGCCTTTTTGGAATATTTGATTTTTTGGTCTTTTTCATATTTGGAGAAAGCTTGAAAAAGAATAAAATTGCTTATAGTACAACAAGTGAGGAAACGAGT
This sequence comes from Larix kaempferi, assembly GCA_027924585.1. Classification (NCBI taxonomy): domain Eukaryota; kingdom Viridiplantae; phylum Streptophyta; class Pinopsida; order Pinales; family Pinaceae; genus Larix; species Larix kaempferi. The sequence goes on along the minus strand of BSBM01001649.1, from coordinate 514,198 downwards.
GTCAAATAGCGAGTAGACTAGTCCCAAGCAGTGGAACATACCTATGATCAATGCAAGGAAGCATATGCAGGATGTGCACACTTGGGGGGTGTTCCCTTAGGGTCAAAAAGGTCATCAAATTGTGAAGGACAAATGGAAGATCTGCAAGGCTCTACAGGGAAAAGTGCTTAGGCACCAAGCTAAGAACTGAGTAAGCGGGAGCCGGCACAAGGCTCAAGCGGCAAGCAGGACAATGCAATGCAATCACAATATGAAATAAATGAGGGGAGTCCTTAAGGGAGATGGCTAGCATAAGACAAAGTAGAGTATGAGTCTTTATCGCAATATCATGGCTTAACTACAAAGGAATCCCAATCCTAAGGACAAACAACGGCATGGGCGCCAGAATGCACAAAGGGGATCTAACTAGGGTGCCCATGTTCAAAAAAACCCCTACCACTACATAATGACACTTCTATAGCAGTGTGAAGGTTACGTGTCGGTTACAAAGCGGGGTCGCACCTAGGGTTTGTGAAAATGGTCAAAAGGTCAAATGCATACTGCATGTGGAAATGGCATCTAACCTATATGCCGAGTGTGAAACGTACCTGCTGTAGGCATGAAATGGTCCAAAACAACTTTCACCGAAGAAATCTGATTAAAAATTCTACTCCATGACATTATATTAGTCCATAACAGCATCAAACGGTAAAAACTATAGACAAGTGGGTCCTAAAAATTATAAATAGTAATAAAAATTTACAATTTACAATTCATTTTTACTATTCACCCATTTGGAGCTTTGTGGTTAGTTTTCACCTTGAATTTCAAGTGCCGATTCTGGGAGCTACAAGCGTCTGTTCATTGAACCGTCCGAAGTAGCTTGGTCATTTCATCCATACCTTTAATTTCATTGCATTCATTTCAGTTTTCAGTGGTGGGATTTTTAGTTTGGCCAAGCCCTAAATGGCTTCAGCGCTACCCGCGGGCTATTACTATGCGGGTCGTGGGTAGGGCATGATACTCGTAGTCAATGCACAAGTTGACCATGGGTACCCACCCCTGTATACAAATTATCCCGCGGGTACGGCCGTGAAGTTGATTTTATAAATAAAATTGACTAAAATCCTGGTTTTTTGTCACTCTGGGATGGTTCTAGAGTGGAGGGAGAGGGAGCATGACCAAGTATATGAGGCCATGTGCAACGATGCGCAGGCACAACAAGAATTGCAAGCATGTGGGTTGTAAAAATTCTAGATTATAGGGGGTTTGAGGGCCCAAAACCTACTACTCTGCCACTTGATAGATTATTGGGATGTTGGTGCACAGAACTTCAATCTCAATGGGAAAATCCTCACATTGGAAGTGGAAGACATCTATTTCATTACCAGTTTGTCCCGTCGAGGTGAGGTGGCCAGTCCTTGGTCTCGTACTGTGGGTGGTGGGATCACTGTCCTTGATTACATAGTGTGGTATTGTCCCGCAAACGCATAAGTAGTGGGAAGTTAGGTGCCCACCAATGCCACAGTAAATTTGAGCATGAAGATCATTGTGGCTACCTTAGTGCGAATAACGGTTTCAAAAGCTCCGCACCAGGCATCCAGGCCAATGATTTTCTATGCATCACAATGCATGCAGCCTATAGTATTTGATTGGTGTACCACACTACTGGGGTCTGTGAATACCCAACTGACATAATGCAAAGAAGGGAAGGCAAAAAAATTCGGGTGTGGCAGTATCTTGTGCAGCTTCTTCTTTGAGAGAGTTCTGGGGCTTAGTCTGAGGGTGGATGTCCCTCCTCATAGTCTCCGCGATCAAGCCCTGACCCTGTGGGCTAAGATCTTGACACGACAGGGTGGTGGCCATCTGGCATCACCATATACTGAGGAGTTCTTCCACTGGTGGGACCAACATGTCATTGCAGACTATCTCTATGCAGGGATAAACTTCCGCCAGGATTGGGACATGCCACTCCCACCAGACGTAGTATTCGGAGACATTGGTGAGTACTCTTTTTAAATTTTTGTTATTAATTTTTTATGGATTTTTTATTATAGATGTGAATGCAAAAATATTTTGGGTGGTAGTATCAAATGCTAATGTTTGACTATTTGCTCACAGACAAGGGCCCAATGAGACCCGATGGCTTCCCGAGACATAGTCACCGGGGCAGGGGTGATGAGGCAGGTGGTGCTATATCAGAGCGCACTCTACAGACGTTGCGGCACAACCTATCACGGATGGTTTCCAGGGTTCCACAGATAGAGGTGGTGCGACTACCTGAGGCCATGCAGCGCCACGTAGGGGGGGTTCCAGGTGACTAGGTGTGGCTACTACAGCGGGTAGCCAATGCAGTTCACTATTTCTATGAGACACATCCTGTAGGGGCGGCAGCTAGGCCTCCTCGTAGGGAGTAGATATCCTAGGATCTCATTTTGTATCAATATGTATATTTTTTAGGGCTACGGGCTCCAGTTTTGTATGACACTACCATTTTTGGACATATTTATATATAAACTATGGTTCTTCGGTTCTACAATATGTGTGTATGTACAAATGTATGAATGTCTCTTTTGTTTGTGTGCTTCATTATGAATGTGATAAATGCCAATCTAATACATAGTTAGCGTATGCATCAGATATATGATTAAGACTTCTCGGAACATGAATGGATGTAATTGAAACACAATGTCTCTCCAAGAGTCTTACCCTTAGGAATTTCCGTAGTAGTGTAGGGTCTCGCACACGGTACTTCCCATTCAACTGAGACACAACTAGTTGTGAATCCAGGTGGACCTCTAAAGACTGGATTCCATCTGAAATAGCATCCTGAAGTACCTCAATCACGGCACTATACTCAGCCACATATTTAGATGTAGAACCGAGACAAGCACCTCTTGAGGACACAACTAGGTGGTCAGGTAAGAAAATAACCCAGGAAGAAGAAGCAAGTTGCTGCATATGCCGGCTAGCACCATCTGCGAAACCTAAGAATGTAGGAGATCCCGCTGACATATGTCAATCAAACGGAAGCTAATCAACAGACCTGAAAACCAAAAAGCAAGATAAAGTATGTACAGAAACAGCTATACAATAGTATACAAAAGTATCATCTTGAACCAGAGGTTCAAGTGTAATACCGCTTGAGATAGAGCTCATTTCTAGGCTCCTTCAAGATAGTCCCCTCATAGTCTTCTAATTCACAGGTTCCTTTTTCCAGGACACACCTCACAATGTAAGGACCGTGCCACATGGGGTTGAACTTTCCTGCACCCAAGGGTTCTTTAGCTTTGTCATATAAGAGGACCAAGTCACCTTCAGCATACTGCCAGGGACGGACAGACCTATCATACTGAACCTTGACACGATGTTTGTTGGCATCTATGGCCACAGCGGCATCTCAACATTGCTCATCAAGTTGCTCAAGGTGGATTAAACGTTGCTCAATACCTATCATAATAGGGAGGAGCTCTATGGCCAGTTTAAGCAAAGGGATTTCGCATTCAATCGGTAAAAATGACTCCACACCGTGAACTAGCTGGAACGGTGAAAATCTGGTGGTAGTCTTGACTGCGGTTCGATATGCCCACAAAGCAGGATATAACATGATGTGCCAATTGTTATTGCTTTGTTGGATGGTACGCTAGACAATAGTCTTCAAAGACTTATTAACTTCTTCAACTTGACCATTCGCTTGGGGATAGTAGGAGACGAGTGTTCTTGACGAAATCCAAGCTTGAGAGACAAATCCTCCATCATCTTGTTTTGAAAGTGACTACCATGGTCAGTGACAATCTCTTTCGGAATACCGAAACGAGTGATAATTTGATTGAACACGAAATGGGATGCAGTAGCACCGTCGGATTTTACGGTAGGCATGGCCTTAGCCCATTTGGAAAAATAGTCCATGACCACTATGATATGGTGATGCCCCCCAGCCGAAGCTGGTTTGCAATCCATGAAGTCCACCCCCCACTTAGTGAAGGGACCGACAATGACAATCAGATGAAGGGGCGTTGGATGCGAGTGTATATTCTGAGAGAACACCTGGCAAGGGTGGCATCTCTTCACAGCATTAACACAATCCTTAAAGATTGAAGGCCAAAAGTAACTAGCTCGCATAATACACTGGGCTGTAGCAAGCCCGGATAAGTGACTGCCACACTCCCCTGCATGGCAATCATTAAGCACCCGCTCCGCTTCTTTGTGAGTTAAGCAACGACGGAGAATATAATCCTTTCCTCGGCAATAAAAAGAGTCACCAACAATGGTATAGTCTTTAGCATGATGTTTCACACGCCGTCACTCGTCTCGTGAATAATGCGGAGGAAACTTCAAAGTTTGGAGATATACAATGACATCCCCATACCAAGGGTCTTCGAACGAGAAGCAGGGAACGATAGTAGCTGCCCTTCCACACATCCCCATGTGTGGTAGCAGTTTCTCCACTTCTACCTTGATAGCATCTACCTTCCTAGGGTTCACAGCACGTAAGCGTTGTCGAACCAGTTTAGCATTAGGATACGTTCTAATCTCATGTTCAACAATGCGACGGTCTATTTCGGGCATCTCCTCATATAACGAGGCGAAAGCTTCCTGGAGTTCTGTAAACAATTCAGTGTAAATAGCAATCTCCTCAGGAGTGCAATTGTCACCAATGTAGACATTCTCCAGCTTTCCGGGAGTATGAGAGATGTTGATCGACATGGTTGGGGAAATATTGGCCATATTCCCCTCCGCAAAAACATCATGTGACTCCAAAAGAGCCACAAGGTGACCAACCATCCCTGCTAGAGTCATCCTAAACTCTTCTTGCTCAGCGAGCTCGAGGTTGGGAAGGAAATAAGAGTGATGATGCATATCCAACCACGGCCTCTCACTACCACACATGGCCTCCATAATAGCTTCATCAGATGGCAAACTATCATCAAGGCAGTCGTCTGAACAAGATGAGTTGGCTGCCCAAACTGGCAGCGTAACGGGATCTTCTTTGACTATCTAAGAAGAAGAGATATCTAGTTCTGCAATGGCTTGTTGAATATGCTCGTAAGCAAGCTAAGCTACAAACAATGGCACAGACATCTCAACGTGCGTAATGTCTCCAGACGTAGAACTCATGGACGGTAAAGTCCATAGATCAGTACAATAGGAAGTCCGGAATGGCATATTATGCAAAGGAGGAGACGCATCGTCAAAAATGGTTCTGATGAAGTTCATAGGAATTCTTGCCTACAGCACATATTCTGAGGATAGCGGGTCCTAATAAGGATTTTATAGTTTGTACAGATGCTTGTAATGACAGAATCGATGGAGTCCTAACACAAAAAGGGCATGCTATGGCATACGAATCTAGAAAGATGAAAATACATGAGAAGAATTACTCTACTTATGATTTAGAGTTAGTAGTAGTAATTCATGCTTTAAAAATGTGGCGTCACCACCTTATTGGCAAAAAATTTACCTTATTGACAGACAACATGGGTCTGAAATATTTATTAGATCATACAAATTTGAACACTAGACAAGCTAGATGGTTAACTTTCTTAAGTGAGTATGATTTCGAAATTCAACATATTAAAGGGAAAGAGAACAAGGTTACAGATGCATTGAGTCGTAAAGCAAAACTGAATTTTATTTCAGCCATCAGTACTTACTCAATAGATTTAGAAAATCAGATCCTTGAAATGAGTGAAACAGATGAAGAATACAGAAAATTAAAGGAAAAGACAACAAATAACAGTTCTGAAAATTCTATGGTAGATTACAGAATGAAGGAAAATGGACTATTTCTATACAAAACCAGGATGTATGTACCTAACATATCAGAGGTAAAAATTCTAATTTTAAATGAGATGCACAAATGCCATTACTCTGGCCACCCAGGTTATCAGAAAACCATTACTATGCTAATGAAAGAATACTATTGGCCCAAAATGAAAGATGAAGTAGTAGAATACATAGCTACATTTTGGATTGTCAAAAAGTGAAAGTTGAACACCAACATCCCGTCGGATTGTTGCAACCATTACCTATACCGAGTTGAAAATGGGAAATAATAAGCATAGACTTTATTACTGGACTACCCAAAAATCAGAAACAAAATGACTCTATCATGGTGGTAGTAGACAAACTGAGCAAAGCAGCACACTTTATACCTGTGAAGACTACTCATAAGGCTCCAGACATTACAAAAATCTTCATGAAACAGACTTTTCGACTACATGGTATACCGAAAGTGATAATTTTAGATCGTGACTCTAAGTTTACTGGAAACTTTTGGAGGTCTTTGTTTAAAGGGTTGAATACAACCTTACATTCCAGCACAGCGTTTCATCCACAAACGAATGGATAGACAGAAAGGGTGAATCAAGTTTTGGAAGACTTACTGAGAATGTATGTTAAGGATCAGCCTGGTAAGTGGGAAGACTACTAGCATTTAGCAGAATTTGCATATAATAACCATTATCATGCATCATCCAGACTTAGCCCATTTCTTTATGGTAGGAAATGTGATACACCTGTTTCTTGGAATGACCCGGTAAATAGAGTTGTTTTAGGACCTGAATTGTTGCAGGAGTTAGAACTAATTGTGAAATGGGTACAAGGAAGTTTAAAAGTTCCCCAAGATAGGAAAAATAGACAAGCAGATCTAAAAAGGACTCATAAAGAGTTACAGGTTGGTGAACATGTGTTCCTCAAGGTAAGACGAAAAAAGAGTTCATTGAAATTGGGAAGTTGTGCCAAGTTGGCACTCAGGTATTGTGGTCCTTTCGAAATATTGTCCAGGGTTGGACCAGTGGCATATCAACTGGATTTGCCACCAAATTTAAAGATACATAATTTTTTTCATATATAATTTTTAAATAAGTATGTACACGATGCTACTCATGTTGTAAACTGGAATGATGTACAGGTGGGACAAGATGGCGATTTTCAAGTGGAACTGGACTGTATCCTCAAAAGGAGGGAAACTCTGCTCCGGAATTGAACCATTGGGCAAGTGAAGGTGCAATGGAAGCACCTTAGCCTGAAAGAGGCAACCCGGGAGTTGGAGAGTAGTATGCAAGCAGCATACCCAACTCTATTTCAGGAACACTCAGAGAGTGATTAACCAACATCGAGGAAGATGTTGAGGCTTAAGGGGAAGTGTATGTCACCTATCCAAATTCTGAAAATATTATTTTATTGACAAAATGGTTTATGTTAAATTTTAATTACAAAGTTTTGTAATTATGACCAAGTTTTGTCAAGGATGAATGTATTTACTGATTATTATTATTTAATAAATTAAAGTAGGAGACAAACACCCAAGGGAACTGTTAAATGAGTGTTCACTGACCCACTAGGAGGAATGGAAGCTATTAGAAGGCATGGGACAGATGGAAGCAATTGCACTTCACCACTAGCTATTGGTTATGGGACAACTACCCCTAAAAATATGGCATTATCCCCCAGGTGGTGGGAGTGAGCAGGAAGCTCATTTAATGACCAGTTAACAACTGAAAGGCCTAGGCAGCCTACATAAGGCAAATTCAAATTGAGTAGGCAGCTCTTACATAATATTTTCTGCAGAAATATTCCTCAAGTGCATCAGGTGATCACTGAGAGATTCGAATAGGGAGGTTATGTGAGAGTGCAACTGTAAGCCTGCAAATTATTTTGAGAAGGAGAACCAGATGTGCTGGTGTAGGTCCCCTTGACTGCTAAGTCTTTAAGACTAGGTAAGTATTGCTACTGCAAGTTGAGGTCCTAAGCTTATAAGTTTCTTTCTCCTCGTGGTTCAGTGAACAGGCTCGAGGGTCCTAAGGAAAGTAACTTGGTTGTCTTCAGGAATTGGTTGGGTGGAATAGGATCCTTGGGCTATTTGTTTCCCTACAGTTAACCAGTTTTTGTTGTTCCTATTTTGTTTATAGTTTAATATTTCTGTTTAGTAAAATTATCAAACTCTGTTTTGTAAAAGAATTTATTTTCTGATCTATGTTTAAGTCTGAATGATAAAGCTTTGTTAAAGATCTAATTAGATAACCATCTCTATATTTTTCCACATGTTGTTATTTTCATTGTACTCTAGTATAGAGAAGCAAATTAAATGATAGATGAGAGATAGGCAGATTGCCATTGATTAGACAAATAATTACAGTAAGTGCTATGTTTACAATTCTGTCCTATATCTAAACATAGTAAAAATTTACTGTATAGTATCGACACTAATATAGGATTCTTTTGTTATTTTATGAAAGAAAAATATAGTCTAACTTATGTATAGTCATATATTTTTCTCTTATCTCTATTCATTTAAAATAGCAAACAAATGCAATTAAAATCATACATATCATGTTTTCCAAGTAATAGTATTTCCAAGGGTTTTAACAGCTGCAAGAACTAATCAATATACAGTTTTCTTATCTTTACACATACTTTATTTCTTCACTGGTTTCATGTATCAATTGTTTATTTCAGTAGTATCAAAAGCTAATACACTACAAACCCTAACTCTGTATACAAACAATCATATATTCTATCTCAAAAACAAATTGTAGACAATATTCAAGAATGATAACATTTATGACTTATTAAACCCTAGTCATTACTTTCCAGAACCATATTATCTTTTATATATGGTAAGTTACTATCTAAGAATCATCTAACAGTTAGGGTTTGTTCGTCGAAAATAGTTCCGATGAAGTTCATAGGAATTATTGACTACAACACCTATTCTGAGGATAATGGATCCTAATAAGGATTTTATAGTTTGCACAGATGCTTGTAATGACGGACTCAGTGGAGTCCTAACACAAGAAGGGCATGTTGTGGCATACGAATCTAGAAAGCTGAAAATACATGAGAAGAATTACTCTACTTATGATTTAGAGTTATTAGCAATAATTCATGCTTTAAAAATGTGGCGTCACCACCTTATTGGCAGAAAATTTACCTTATTAACAGAGAACATGGGTCTGGAATATTTATTAGATCAGACAAATCTGAACGCTAGACAAGCTAGATGGTTAACTTTCTTAAGTGAGTATGATTTCGAAATTCAACATATTAAAGGGAAAGAGAACAAGGTTACAGATGCATTGAGTCATAAAACAAAACTGAATTTTATTTCAGCCATCAATACTTACTCAACAAATTAAGAAAATCAAATCCTTGAAAGGAGTGAAACGGATGAAGAATACAGAAAATTAAAGGAAAAAACAGCAAATAACAATTCTAAAAATTCTATGGTAGATTACAGAATGAATGGAAATGGACTATTTCTATACAAAAACAGGATGTATGTACCTAACATACCAAAGGTAAAAATTCTAATTTTAAATGAGATGCACAAAAGCCATTACTCTGGCCATCTAGGTTATCAGAAGACCATTACCATGCTAAGGAAAGAATACTATTGGCCCAAAATGAAAGATGAAGTAGCAGAGTACATAGCTAAATGTTTGGATTGTCAAAAAGTGAAAGTTGAACACCAACATCCCGCCAGATTGTTGCAACCATTACCTATACCGAGTTGGAAATGGGAAATAATAAGCATAGACTTTATTACTGGACTACCCAAAAATAAGAAACAAAATGACTCTATCATGGTGGTAGTAGACAAACTGAGCAAAGCAGCACACTTTATACCTGTGAAGACTACTCATAAGGCTCCAAACATTGCAGAAATCTTCATGAAACAGATTTTTCGACTACATGGTATACCGAAAGTGATAATTTTAGATCGTGACTCTAAGTTTACTAGAAAATTTTGGAGGTCTTTGTTTAAAGGGTTGAATACAACCTTAAATTTCAGCACAGCATTTCATCCACAAACGGATGGATAGACATAAAGGGTGAATCAAGTTTTGGAAGACTTGCTGAGAATGTATGTTAACGATCAGCCTGGTAAGTGGGAAGACTACTTGCATTTAGCATAATTTGCATATAATAACCATTATCATGCATCATCCAAACTTAGCCCATTTGAAATTCTTTATGGTAGGAAATGTGATACACTTGTTTCTTGGAATGACCTGGTAAATAGAGTTGTTTTAGGACCTGAATTGTTGCAAGAGTTAGAACTAATCGTGAAACAGTTACAAGGAAATTTAAAAGCTGCCCAAGATAGGAAAAATAGTCAAGCAGATCTAAAAAGGACTCATAAAGAGTTCCAGGTTGGTGAACATGTGCTCCTCAAGGTAAGACCGAAAAAGAGTTCATTGAAATTGGGAAGTTGTGCCAAGTTGGCACCCAGGTATTGTGGTCCTTTCGAAATATTGTCTAGGGTTGGACCAGTGGCATATCAACTGGATTTGCCACCAAATTTAAAGATACATAATTTTTTTCATATATCATTTTTAAAGAAGTATGTACACGATGCTACTCATGTTGTAAACTGGAATGATGTACAGGTGGGACAAGACGGCGATTTTCAAGTGGAACCGGACTGTATCCTTGAAAGGAGGGAAACTCTACTCCGGAATTGCACCATTGGGCAAGTGAAGGTGCAATGGAAGCACCTTAGCCCGGAAGAGGCAACCTAGGATTTGGAGAGTAGTATGCACGCAGCATACCCAACTCTATTTCAGGAACACTCAGAGAGTGATTAACCAACATCAAGGAAGATGTTGAGGCTTAAGGGGGGGTGTATGTCACCTACCCAAATTCTGAAAATATTATTTTATTGGCAAAATTATTTATGTTAAATTTTAATTACAAATTTTTGTAATTATGACCAAGTTTGGTTAAGGATGAATGTAATTACTAATTATTATTATTTAATAAATTAAAGTAGGAGACAAACACCCAAGGGAATTGTTAAATGAGTGTTCACTGACCCACTAGGAAGAATGGAAGTTGTTAGAAGGAATGGGATAGATGGAAGCAATTGCACTTCACCACTAGCTGTTGGTTATGGGACAACTACCCCTAAAAATATGGCATTATCCCCCAGGTGGTGGGAGTGAGCAGGAAGCTCATTTAATGACCAGTTAACAACTGAAAGGCCTAGGCAGCCTACATAAGGCAAATTCGAATTGACTAGGCAGTGCTTACACAATATTTTCTGCAGAAATATTCCTCAAGTGCATCAGGTGATCACTGAGAGATTCGAATAGGGAGGTTATGTGAGAGTGCATCTGTAAGTCTGCAAATTATTTTGAGAAGGAGAACTAGAGGTGTTGGTGCAGGTCCCCTTGACTGCTAAGTCTTTAAGACTGGATAACTATTGCTACTGCAAGTTGAGGTCCTAAGCTTATAAGTTTCTTTCTCCTGGTGGTTCAGTGAACAGGCTCGAGGGTCCTCAGGCAAGTAACTTGGTTGTCTTTAGGAATTGGTTGGGTGGAACAGGATCCTTAGGTTGTTTGTTTCCCTACAGTTAACCAAGTTTTGTTGTTCCTATTTTGTTTATGGTTTAATATTTTTGTTTAGTAAAATTATCAAACTCTGTTTTGTAAAAGAATTTATTTTCTAATCTGTGTTTAAGTCTGAATGATAAAGATTTGTTAAAAATATGATTAGATAACCATCTCTATATTTTTCCACATGCTGTTATTTGCATCGTACTCTAGTATAGAGAAGCAAATTAAATGATAGATGAGAGATAGGCAGATTGCCATTGATTGGACAAATAATTACAATAAGTGCTATGTTTACAATTTTGTCCTATATCTAAACATAGTAAAAATTTACTGTATAGTATCGACACTAATATAGGATTCTTTTGTTATTTTATGATAGAAAAATATAGTCCAACTTCTGTATAGTCATATATTTTTGTCTTATCTCTATTCATTTAAAATAGCAAACAAATGCAATTAAAATCATACATATCATGTTTTCCAAGTAATAGTATTTCCAAGGGTTTTAACAGCTGTAACAACTAATCAATATACAGTTTTCTTATCTTTACACATACTTTATTTCTTCACTGGTTTCATGTATCAATTGTTTATTTCAGTAGTATCAAAACCTAATACACTACAAACCCTAACTCTGTATGCAAACAATCATATTTTCTATCTCAAACACAAACTGTAGACATTATTCAAGAATGATAACATTTATGACTTATTAAACCCTAGTCATTACTTTCCAGAACCATATTATCTTTTATATATGGTAAGTTACTATCTAAGAATCATCTAACAGTTAGCCGAAGGAACAAATTACATACTCATGTCTAAAACGTAGCTTACAACCCTAGTATCTAAACATACGCATTATTGAAATTATCTTGTCAACTATTTAATCTTGGGTACAAACCCTAGCACAAGCCCAAAAGCATTTTGAAGTTATAGGTAAGATATCCTTTGTAAAAATCGAAACTAGAACATGGGGGTATAACCCTTTCGAAATATTTAACAGTTGAACTACCTCAATGATTTTCCAAAATTATAGTTGACAAAGAGAATGAAGTACTTACATACATTATGCAAACTATAAACCCTCGGCCAATGACAAATATCATGGCTCAGCAAATCTTAAACAATTATTTTACACAGTGATCTCAACAATTATTTTAAACATAACTTTCCATTGCAAGAAACGAACCATGGTTTACAGAGATAAACGAGTCCTCGACTCTTAGTTTCATACTTAACAGAAACAACCAAAAACTCAACAAAGTTCACTTTCGAATTGTTAAGGTTCCAAACAACATGCAGAAGCTCAATCTTTTTCAACAAACATCAAACGAGATCATCTTATCCTCAAAATACACAGGGTTATACCCTTGACTCTTTGCATTACGAAAACGAGTGCTAAGCTCTTATCAACAATGATCTAGGAATCACAGTAGACAAGTAGCAACTTAAACATTAGAGGGTTACCCTCTGTACAATTTTTATGTCAACATAAGACCTTAAAAACTCGACAGACGACCATCACCGAAAAACAAGGTCGAACAGTTTCGACTCTCGACAACATAATCATCATCAAAACCAATTCCAAAGGAACCTATGAGGTTTGAGGACCACCGGAGCTTACCAAGAATTGGATGTATGCATTCCATTCCAAAACCCTTGCCAAACAACCTCATTTGAAACCGGAGCCTGCTAAAAAACACAGTTGAGGAGTTTAAAACAAGAAAATCACAACTATGAGAACTTTTAAACACGATATTATTGCATTAATGATTTCTTACCTCTAGATTTGCAGCTCTGAGTTTTGTTACCGCACCTAGCAAAAATAATGAATCTTGATAGCTTTTGACTGAAACCACGAACTCTTGTACAGAAAGTTTTTCTTTCACCAACTACAGGAATCAAACTACGATTTCATCAATCGACAACAGTAAAACCGATCACAACAAACAGTAACTGTATCCTATCACCATGGCACCGAGGGTGAACATGTAACTATTAAAATCACCACCTATAGGTCACAGGATCGAAACCTCTGGGTTACTTTGTCTAAACCCTACTTTCCAGCAGCCTGTCGACCTTATCACTCAAACACCAGCGTAACAATAAAGACCGAGAACTCTCCATCAACACATACAATGAGATTCTAAGGTTACACTTTCAACAATCCAGATCTATTGAGATCAATGAAAAAAAGGTGCCAACAAGCTACATTGGAGGTCGGGAAACCATAACATTTATATTTCATTAATTACAAGCAACCACGATAGTGCCAGCTTTGCATACCAAGGAACAACACTAGATCCAGCTCGGAGTAGAGTCGACTTAATAACCCTGCACAGTTATATTCATAGTTATTTTATCCACCACGTTCACGTGGATGGTATTACATGGAGTGCCAACAGCACTTTCCACTACATAGTTTGGTATGAACCATTAATGCATGGACGGGACACCATCAACACCAGGATGAAAAGCATGCCAAGCACCGAGCTTTAGAACTCCTGTCAAATCGAATTCAATACAATGTTAGTATCAAGTTAGCATTCATGCATCGTATAAATTGTTAATTTCAATATGTATACTTTGTATAGTTTCAAAGTTAATATTCACGCATCATAATATTAGATTTTATGCTATGTCAAGATACAATGTTTACATCGCATTTCTTGGCTTGTGTATAAGTCACATAGGTAAGGCTTATACATTTGTATATTAGCCAACCTTTGTCAATTTTTGATAATTGGAGATTATAGGTAGATAGGATTTCTATTTTATACAAATTATAATCCCAAAAATATATTCTTTATATATTTCATATATTGTTTTAAATTGCAAACAATTGGAAAGGGTAGGTTATGTGTTTTGTTTTCAAGCTAACTAATGCTAATTAATTAGCATAAACACTACGCTCATTTTAATTACGTCACACAATAGTTTTATAGTGCAAAGTATTTAATAAATTAGTAGTACAAATACTATATCTACAACATACAAATAGAATTACCTTAAGACATTGGTAAATCCATTCAACATTAAGGACGATAGTCATGATAATAAACTTAGCATCATAAGAATTTAATTAGATGACGCTTTTTCATAAAGCATTGAAGAGTTTGCGAGTCAGCACTTGAACTTGTTTTAGAACTAAGTATTCATACCTTCAGTAACTTGTTTCGCAAAGAAGTACATAGCATTTTATTACATCGACATTGAATTTGAAAGACACATACACTCTTAACACATGTGGTCATAGAACTTCTTACCTGTTGTCTGCACATAGAAAGATTTCAAATGCCTTAGCTTTTGCAGCTAAGTAAACTCTAGGGTACCTCGTAGGACACCCTTTGACATTAAGAAACAAACCATCAGTATCTTGCCAAAAAGAAACTTGTTTGCATCATATTTCCAACTTTTCAATTAACTTGAGCAATTATTGTCATAAGCATGTTTTTTAGAAGTATGATGTGTCGTTGTCATTTAAAATGTTTTTGACTGCGTAATTAAGTTATGTTTAGTATTAATGACTTCTTTAATCATATTTGTATTATCAAGCATTTATTATTTCTGCAACTATAATTATTACATTTAATGTTGTTTAAAAAAAATAAAATTATGAAAACTCAGGACGTTACAAAATATCTCCCACGTTCAGCCAATATCAGAGGGATATCCCTTCAACCAACCTTGCATGACCTCGTGCTTAACTCTGGTTTGAGTAGAGCTTCCTGAGAACACCAATATATACCATGGATTCCTCCAATCCCTGGTCAAACACCTAATGTTTCATCTCGTAGTCTTGGATTGTTAAGTCACAATGATCTATTCCAAGACTCTAAATCTATGCTAGTTGGTGTACCCTATAAATAAAATCGGTCTAATCAATTTTAAGATTAAGAGTTGATTTTAATGGTTGTGGTTACTCAAAGGATATGGTCGTGAAACTAGTGATGTATATGACTCAATGGTATGCAAAATCATCCAATCCTAGACTCATCTATCCAATAAAACAATGTCACTAACATGCAAAATCAACCCAACAATTTCGAAATAAAAATGCAATCCTTTTATGTTTTCGATGCACAAGCAGAACCTAAATGAAGGCAGCAAGCACTCAATGCAAGATGCAGTACATGAAAGCAAAAAAAAAAAAAATTATTTTCTATTATAAGCAAAAGGAAAATGCAAAACTATATGTATATTTTTGTATTTTTCAATATAAAGAAATGAAAAATGCAAGCAAAATCCTACTATCTAGTCACTGATATGCCAAGGAGATCACTAAGATAACTTGGTAGACACCAAACAGTAAGACTCAGCCAAAGGAATGAGCTCAAAAGGAAGAAACCAACAAGGCTAAATCCAAAGATGGGTATAAAACCAATAAGGCTCAACCAAGAGAAAAGAAGAGTCCTGGTCACAACCAAGGCATGGAACAGTCAATAAACAGGCCAACGAAGACTTAGGATCATCCAAAGCCAACCCAGCAACAACCAAAATTCATAAATCAACCAAAGCTAGAGTTGTATGCTACTATCGAAGGAAAACCTGTGGGCACCCGCGAGCAGTAGAATAAATAGAGGCAGGTAGACATGAGAAGAGTTAAGCTAGCCCGTAGGTGAGGAAAGGAAAATGGGCAAATAAAGAGTCCAATGGATCAGAAAAAGAAATTTTTTTATAGTGTATCTTAACAGCCAATCAGTGACATAGAGCTTCGACAAACAACAACTCTAATTAAGGACTAATGCTCAAAAATCCCCAAACATGGATGTTTTCCCCAGTGGAGTTGCCATTTTTGTATTGGAGAAAACTCACTATGGATTGGGGTAGACCACTACAGACAACTGACTAGTAGAAAATAACTCAATTCTCATAACTATGCTATTATAAACAACAATGCTAAGATAATGGAGAATGTAACCAACCTTGATCCAAACGTTTGATGTAGATCCCCGTTGGAGCTTTCAATCTGTGCACTTGAATCTGCAAATTAGTCTTGACAGCTAATATACAACAAGTACATATAATATATAAATGACATTAACATCATCAATAGCAATGGTCCATGATATTATAAGTAAATGCAACCCAATGTAGAATAAACAACATTCACAACATTAATGGACGAGAATATGAGTATTTCTATTAATAAACAAGAAGAAGTACAATGTGATACAACCTCTTGCTGGAAACCAATCTGAACCAAGATCTGGATCAATCCACTTGCGCCTCCACCACTTCAATCCTCCATGAATGGAAAACTCAAACTATGGTAGGAGTTTGGAAGCTGAACATAAGGGGTTCACAACTACAAATATCAATGAGTGTAGATTCAAGATAGGGCAAAAATCCACTAGAGGTTCCTTGCTCTTCTTTTTCCTCCCATCCATAAGCCATATGTGCTAAATATATAGTCCTCTCAAAGGTAAATGAAAGGACACATCGAGGCGTTTCTTGGGCATATGGAGGGTCAAAGGTCACCCAATAATTGCTTTTTGAGAGTAAAAAGTAATAAACTAGTGATTTTTACCATTTTACATGCTACCTACAGGCTATAGTGATGCAACTTGAGGGTATGCCTGCTGTAATGATGCAGCAAGCGTATAAGGGAAAAAATGAGGAAATTGTGTGTTTGAAGGATATAAAGTGGATCTAAATCAGTGAAATGGATCCTATAGGCCAAAGGGTGTTGATGCTCCCAAGGTTGAAGATTACGTTGTAACAAATCTTCAACAACTTCCTTACAACAGAAATAAATGTCATCAAGGAAAGTCAAATGGGTTCTCACAATGACATTTGGAAGTATATGGTTCATCCCCACAACCCCCTCACCACTCCCTAGTGGATACACATGGCCCCTTCTCATTCATTGCTCCCATAGCCAGTTTTGGTATTTTATTGCAATATCGAATATTTACATCATTTACAATATTCCATGGCTTAATAGCACATGGGTAACAAAATATCAATTGTTTGTCCATTCTAAATCAAATTCGAACATACAGAAGCAGGGCCTTGGCCTTGAGATCCACACTAGGGGAAACATACATCGCATGTATACAATATTTACATTAAAAGCGAATATTTCATAAGGGTCAAAATTGGGGTATTACAGAAGGGCTTCCTAATATAATCATTTTTGTGCTCTAAGCCATCCCTATACAGCCTCCTCAGTTGCTCAAATTTTCCTAGACCATATCTTTCATCTTCATGGCATCCCTTCTTTCATTGTCTCAGATCGTGATGCAACGTTCACCAGTCATTTTTGTATAGAACTATTTCACCACACTGGCACCAAACTGAAGATGAGTTCAGGGTATCACCCACAAACAGATGGTCAGACTAAAATTAGCAATAAATTCTTGGAAACTTATCTTCATTGCTTCACCTTTGAACAACAACATCAGTGGGAAAAGTGGCTCCCTCTCCCTGAATGGTGGTACAATACCTCTTACCACACTACCTCTAAAATGACCCCATATGAAGCTGTCTATGGTCAAGCACCGCCAGTTCTTCTTCCATACACCCCCAGCAGTTCACCAGTTTAGGCAGTTGACACAGTCCTTCACAACCACGATCAGATTCTTCGCATTTTGTGGGACAATATTCACATGGAAAGAAATCGCATGAAGCAACAAGCTGATCAGCACCGTTCTAAGCGCACTTTTCAAGCAGGTGATATGGTTTTTCTTCGTCTCCAGTTGTACAAGCAATCCTCCCTGAAACTCAAAGGGCGTCATAAGCTCGCTACAAATTTCTATGGGCCATATCGTATTATTCAGGAGATTGGATCAGTTGCTTGTAAATTGGAACTTCCTCCTTCTTCCCGCATTCATCCAGTATTTCATGTCTCTTGTCTGAATAAAGTTCTTGGCAGCACATCAGAGGACAAACTATTTTAACCAAACTGGATAATGAAGGATCCATCCTTTTGGAGCCAGAGGCCGTCCTCAATAAGCGCACTCATCATCTTCTCTCTCGCTCTATCATAGAGGTCTTAATTCAGTGGCACGACATGCAACTAGAGGATGCTACATGGGAACCACTCCTTCAGATTCAACAACGATTTCCACATCTAAAGCTTTGAGGAAAAACCTTTTTCTAAGGGGGACGGGATGTTATGAACCCATGTCTTTACTTTGTTAGTATATTGTTGTTGGACGCATATACTTTGTAAGTTGTCCCATAGTATTTGTTGATCCATAGTTTGTGTTATTGTTGTTTAGCGCATATGCTTTGTAAGTCCCCCGT
This sequence comes from Larix kaempferi, assembly GCA_027924585.1. Taxonomy (NCBI): domain Eukaryota; kingdom Viridiplantae; phylum Streptophyta; class Pinopsida; order Pinales; family Pinaceae; genus Larix; species Larix kaempferi. The sequence goes on along the minus strand of BSBM01001649.1, from coordinate 495,623 downwards.
AGTATTGTTGATCCATAGTTTGTATTGGCCCGTGGTTTTGACCCATAGTATTGGCACCTAGACTTAGTATATAAGTGTGTTTTGATGCCTATGAAGGCATGGTGAAGTTATTTGTATTGAGTTTTCTCAAAGGAGGTTGCCCCCTCAAAGTGGCCTGCGATCAATAAAAGTGATTATGAGTTCTGTTATTTCTGCTATATCGTGTATTTTCATTAATTAATTGTTGCAGGTTCTTCACATTCTTGTAGAAAGGTTTGAATGGTTTCCTATATGTCCTAGCTGCCTTATCTTTCTCCAGATCTACAATTTTGTTGGATAGCTTCTGCATCATGTTGAACACATTTTCTAAGTCAATTGATGGTTCGTCCTTATTTCTAGTTAACAAAAGGGTTTTCTTAGTGGTTGTTGGTTTTGTTTCCAGCTCACGGGAATACTTAGCAATACTGTCTGCTTCGGATTCTACCTTTTTAGCTTCTTTGAAATTTTCTATCAATGTAGATTTCTTTGTTCTTTTAACAAACATCGCTATGGGTGGGTCAAGTGCTGTGGTATAATATTCTACTAATGATTCCTCAGCAGGTCTCGTTACATCACTAAAATTATTCAGCAAGGTAGTAAATCTTTTATTAAATTCTTGAACCTTTTCTTTCTTTTCCATCCTCATGGACAACAATTCCTTCATGAGTGTAGCGACTATTTTCTGATTTCCATATTTACTTAGGAAACATTTTTCAAATTCTTCCCAATTTGATATCGAATTAGCTTGCAAACGGAAGTACCAAGAAGATACTTTAGGTTCAAAAGTATAGGGAAATATTTTACAAACTACATCTTCATGTTCTACATTTAGGAGATTCAAAGCCAAATAAAAACTCTTAAGGTGATCTTCAGTAGAAATACCTTTTCCAGGATCGTACTTAGGTAATACCTTTTCCGGATTTTTGGGTAGATCGTGGAAGGGTGCTGCTAAATTCAACACGCCTCTGGCTCTCCACGTAGGTACAACCATAAATCTCGGTGGAGAACGTGGTGGTGATCGTGATGGAGAATGCGGTGGAGTATGCGGTTCTTATTGATTCAGAGGAGTTTCAGGTCTGATTTCAGTAAAAGGTTCTGTGATTTCCTCTAAAGACAAATCTAATAATTCTTCTAGATTTTGAACAAGAACTGAATCTCTTGTGTACTGGGTTTCTCTCCTAGGAGCTCTTCTTCTGGGTAATAAGGGAATTATGTTCAAACCACCTAGTTCCCTAACATAACAACGGGTGTGCCTTCTGAAGTTTTATACTTCTGCAAAAGGGACAGTGTACAATGATTCTTGATGTTCAACCTTAGGATTGGGATCTTCTTGATCTTGTGATTCCATAATGAAATTTCTTGGGATAGTTGTTTCAAGCGGGTCTTCTAGGGAATTTATTCTAATGAATGGATCTCCTCTGCCAGCCATGCACTGGTGGCCCTCCTAGCACCAAAAAGTGTTGATGCCTCTAAATTTGTAGCACCAATCAACAAGGGATTACCCCCGGTAAGCAAGCCCAATTAGATCGCTCATCGTTTGGTGTGGGGAATCCGTCTGGTTAACGGCCTGGCTACCATATAAGATTTAAAAATTTGTTTTCTTTCACCGGTTGCAGCCCAATCCACAATTTATGTATTTTAAGTTTAAATATGATATGAAAGTGCTCTAACTAAGTGCATTAAATTAAAACAAATCTAATCTAAAACTATATAAGCTAATTAATCTATCCCTGCAGGGAGGAAACTGAAATATTAGTAATATGTTGGAAATACACCCAAGAATCTCAAAGGTAGTTGTTCAATCATATAGATGCATTTACAGCAAAAAGTAAAGGATATCAAAGATAGCTTTCATAGAATTAAAACATCCCATTACTCATTTTAACACAGACTTGATTGCACGGGAAATGAAAGAATTCATAACCAAGAATTAATTCACTATAGTTAGGATTGATCTCATAGTATATGTATGAAAGATGCAGAAATAATTCAGCAGATATCCAACACATTCCAAGGAAAAATGCAGTGCTAGCTTTTCCCAGGCAAAATAGTTCCTTCTTTATTAATGCAGCAAAATAATTCGCGTATAGAACAAGTCAGTCCTTTCACCTGCCAAAAGTCCTTTCATTCTATGCTATTCTTCTATTTATAGCTTTACAAGATTTGTCTCTTCTCATACCCTAACCCTAGGGATCCACAAACATTTTTCCTTAGTGCCCATATAAAAAAAATTAGTTTCCAGCTATTTTATGTTTATACAAAAAAAAATCAGCCTCCAGCTATCTTTAATATTTAATTTTTTCATATAATGCCAAAATCAGCTTTCAGCTGGCATTTCTGCTTCAGGTGTTGTTGGTCCTTCAGTTAGCCTTTCCACTCCCACTAATCTTTCCTGCTCAACTATATAACTGGCCCACATGCCTATTTCCCTTATAATTACGTTGTTGTGCACCGAAGTCATCATCTTCAAAGATATTTCATGCTTGGGAATTTTTGCTTCAATAGCCCTTACTCCTGTTGCTGCGACCTGGGGAATGTTCTACAGAAAATATGTGTGGATGGTAGCTTTCCCTATGAACTGTTGGAGGTCCTCTGATGTCAGGACATCTATTTTTCATAGATAGTCTAATTTTGTGATTAGCTCGCTCTGCAGCTCTGAAAGGTGTTGGTATTTGCTAGAGAAATATTCTATGGTTTGAGGAATAACTATATGGAATTTTTCGTGGGATTCACGAATATTTTGGTAGAGGTCATTGCATCACCCGATGGTTTTATGAATCCCCACATTTACCTTAATACCCCAGGTTCTGCAGAATTCAATGAGTACTAAATCCAACTGATGATAAGCTAAGGATTTGAGAGGTAGATTGCTAGGGAAGCCTGATTTTCCTTCCCTCCATTCAATTTGTTTCTTGATGTCTTCCATGATGCACACGCACTTATTCCTGAGCCTCAGGGCGTCGACATCGATTTCTTTCATTCTCAAAATGATTTCTTTCATCTTGCTGACCTTTATTGTAATGAGATCTTGTGATAGACAGATTTTCTTCAGAATGTCACAGGCTTGCTCATGGAAAGGGGTTAGGTCTTGACTCTTGCCTCTTGCAAGTTCTAGTTCCCCTGAAACCATTTCCTTTTCCTTGTTCACCTCTTCCAGTTCATCCTTTAGTTCCTCAACTTGTTGGTTGGCAACCGCCTGATCAAATCCAGCTGAATCGCCCGAGCTTCAATATCATTCTTCTCCCCCTCTAGTACCATTAGCTACACCGTCAATGCTTCCTTTAATTCATCTATATTTTGGTACTCGCTTGTCAATTTTTTTTGTTCTAATAAGAGGTCATCATATTTGTTTTTCCAGATTTCTCTGTCTGCTGGCTCCTTTATCAGATTAAGCTTCAACTTGTTCACATTCTGTTTACCCACTTCAACATCATTCATCATTTTGTGGATGTTGTCTTCATTTGCTTGGGTGGGAGCTACATTGATGGATGCTATGAACCCGGGGTCATTCTGCGTTCCTTTTATGACGGTGCTCTCCGGTGTAATGACAATGTTTGGTTGGGAGGCCATCTTCATTCTTTTCTCTATCTTCCTCACAATCGCTTTTATTTTCTTGTCGAAGACAATCTTGTCGATTTGAGCCACAATGTGGTCCTTTGATGGGGTGAAAGAAATAAGCGAGAGATCTCCTATAGGGAAGTGGCTTCCCGCAGTTATTTCTTGAGACACTTGGGATGATTCTATGTCCATGGCTTGCATGCTTGCACTTCCTACCTCCACAGCCTTCTTAGACCTCTCATCTTCTTCTGCTTTCTTCTACTGCTCCTCTTCTTCTGCTTTCCTCTGCTGCTCCTTGGCTTCCTTCTCTGCCCTCTCTCTCATTTCTTGCAGCTTGTCATCTTGTTCTTTTCTGATCCTTTCAGCTTCTTCTCGGATCCTCTGAGCCTCTTCTTCTTGGAGCTTGTCGGCTCGTTCCTTATGCTTTCTTTCCACTGCTTCCCGCTGGAACTTCTCCCCCTCTTCTTTTAGCTTTTTCCCATCCTTTGCTAGAGCTTCTACTTCATCTTTCTCCCTTTGTAATTCTACCTGTTTAGTAGCTTGAGTGGCATCGAAACTAGAAATGGTCCCACTCTTTGGGTGAAAGCGCTTACTGAGTTCAATCATATTGCTGACTCTTCTGAAAATTTCTTCGTCTTGATCAAATTAGCTTGCATATTCAAAATTCACTTTGACTTCTACACAATGGTCTACAGCCTTGTTGAGATTATCATTCTTTTCGAAAATCTTTTCACCAAAGTGGAAATCTCCCAATTCTTGAATAAAGGCTTCAGCTGATTTAACATTAGAGAACTTATATGCCCCAATGTAGAAGGGAAATGGTGTAAAAGAGGCTTTTTCCAGTCTATTCAGGACGCTGTCGATCCAGTCTACAAACAATTTCCTTACTACTTCCTTGTGGACCACAAAGTCGGTTGCATATCTGGGAAAGAGAGATGGTGGTTTGGAACCACCATACATTCTAAGGCAAGTGCCTTCCTCTGAAAGATAGTAATCACCTTATTCTTCTATGACTGCCATGGCATTCTCAGAAAGGCAGTTTGGTTCTCTATTGAAAATCAACTCGTACAGAGGCATGATAAATTCTTCACATATGGTCTTGTACTGGCTTTTCTACTTCTGAGCCCATAGTTTCTTATAAGTAGTATAAATTGGGTCAACCTTGTCACAGATGCAGCCTAAATTTGGGAAAGGATGCCTTGACAAAATGTAATCTATTAGCTAAGATGACATGTAGAATTCTTCTTTTTTTTAGCTAGTCCCCTTTGGGTAGCAGCTATTGCTAATGATAGACTATCTGAGATGATGTCTGCCCAATTGAAAATTGTACCATTGAAAGCCACATGGTGGATTAAAGGTATCCAACTCAGCTAATAGATAGTTCCATCTGCTTTCCCCGAAAATTCTGCTCAGCATTAGGGCTATGATTCTGAAAGGAGGCCTTAGCGCTTGGGTTTCATACTCTCTGCTTTCCTTTTGCCTCAATTGCTTTACCATTATCAATAACTTCTTGGAAAACTCGAAGGTATCCATGTTGATGCTTTTGATCTAGGCATCGTTCATTAAGACCTGAGCGTGCGGTAGCTTGTATGTTTTTGATATATGGGTCGGGTGGAATGAGGAAAATGCTTCTCCCATGCTGTCTGATAGAATCCTTGATGTAGACTCAGCCTACGACAAAATCCACCCAGTAACTTCTGAACAAGGAAAACATTCTAGGTGCACGGCCGCTCTCGCGATTCCAGACTTTTTGATGTTTTGGTATAAGAACATCTCTTCCAGGACTACCCCAGGAATATTTTGGTCTCTTATCCTCTGATAAAGTCCCCCCCACTTTAATTCAGGGGGAACGCCTGTAATTGGCTTGGTGTCTTCATATAAGGTTTCCACTCTGGTTTCCTCAATGAACTCAACATATGACTCATGCTCCATCATCTTGGCCTTCCCCTTCTTCACTCCTTTTTAGTCATTGTTTAAAAACTGATAAGACAAAACTAAGTGTAAGTAGATATTAAATAACCAGTTTGCAAGGAACTCCATATTAAGAGGTATGCAGAGTTTGAACAATAATAAAAAATCATGTTATGTTTTAACACTATACAGGCCAGCAGTAGGATGCATACAAAATAATCAAAAAATCATTTTGGCTATCAAATTAACAGTGAGACAACCAGCTACTTGACAAGCATGCTTGAAAGAAAAAGCTATGATGCTACTCAGAGTCTTGTGTTGGTTCAAAGGCACATGGTAAACGTAAACACCTACAAGTAAACAAATAGAAACCGGTCGATTGTAAATAGGGTACAACATACTACGTCGATCTGGCTCGTCTTGGTTCACACTGGGCAGTTCTAGGAAGTAGCTGGTTAGTTCACTGGGGGTGGGAAGCAGGGCATGAGCTTGCGGACAAGACAATGAGGCTACCAGGGTCACCAAAGATTCGTGGGTGTCTGAGGTCTTCTGCGCGGAGTTGACTTAACATAGTGGGACATTCAATGGGAGGTGAAAAAGCTAGTGCAGAGAGGTTTCACAAGGGGTTCGAAGATGGTCGTGGATAGGTCAACATTGACATGAAGGTTCTAAAGGGACAGCTCACACTTAAGCAACCAAAAACTAGACCACAGTATGACAAAAACCCACAAATAGGAACAAAATCACCTACCTATCAACTGGTGAGTGATTATGAGGCTTTAAAAATGCTGTGCACCTGGTTCCCTATGAGTGGTGGGAATAAGCAACCTCGAACAACGTTTGGAAAATTTTAACAATAAACAACAGTCACAAACTCTCGACTCCTATATATAAACCCTTCGCACGCTTGAGCCATTAATATGACTAGGCAAGTTAGTTCAGGCAATAAAAATGTTTGTTAAGGCAGTGGGACCTAGCATCGTACCGACACCCGCCAAAACATAATGCCTAGTCGCCTGTTTCGACGCAACTTAATGAGTTCGAGCGATGTGTGTCAGAAGCACTTGTCGAGTACTGGCGCAAGATAAAATACCTTGTCGATCTTTAGCTTTTTGTCATGTCTTTGTGACACAAAATCAACTTTGCGACCATTGCAATGATAAATCTAGAGATTCGCCAATGTGTTGTGCGGGAAAGGGATTCCACGACTCATCAGTGGTTCTTACCAACTATAGGCGATGGTTTCGGTGTGATTCGTTGAGTCCTACTGAAACATATCGTGGCCTCATAACAAGAGATGAATTTGCTAGAAAAAACTAAGTGCTAAAAGGAACAAGAGCCGCGCCTTGGCACTTCGGTGACTTTGAGAGAGACAAGCCGACTGTTTCGGGCGAATTTAGCCAGTTCTGTCGAAACGAGGGGTTTAAAACAAACTGTCGGTCATGTCGTCTTGACTCGATGAGTCTTGCTAAAACGAAACTTAGAAACAACGAAGGTGCGGCATTTCATTGGGCTTGACCGAGTTCATCCAAACGTTGCATCTCAACTGGACGAGTTAGCCCGAAACAGGAAAAGGATTCCCAACTCAAGAATGACAACCGAACGTTGCAGCTTGACTCGGAAAGTTGAGCCGTCATTTCGGCTAAAAATAACGAGTTTTACTTAGTGAAAACAAGCTTCACTTACTTGATCTTTAGGGGAAGAAAAACTAAGTATGGAAAAGGAATTACAAAAGACTTTGACTTCAAAGGACAAACTCTTTAAGAGAAAAGGAGGGGCCCCAATAATTTTCACAATTTTTTGGGAATCAGGTTGCAACAGCAACAGGGCCATGCACCCTGATTGCCCATCTAGCTAGTCGATCAACATGATGATCGATGCGGTCGATGGATTGTTGTAGGTCCACCGGAAGGAGGGGCCTCTTAGTGACATCTAGAAAACTGATTTCCAAAGGAGGAGGGATCTAGTATTGGGTCCTGACAAATGGGAGGTTGTGAAAGCCACAACAAAAGGAAATGACTATTTCATTGAAGGACTATTTCGTGTCATATTTTTCCTTTTTGTATATACGATGTGTGTATGCTATTTATTTTTATGGGAATTTATCTTTATCAAATATGTTTATGTTGACAATTGTACAATTTATAACTTTTTTAATTACATGTTACAAGTTTAGGAATGGGTGTTACAATTAGAAGTTACATGTTTATCTTATGTTCATGTTTAATGTTTATGTTATTTAAATCTTATGTTCATTTGTCATTTACAATTCAAGATGTTATATACAATTTACACTTCACAATTAGGATTACAAGTTACAATCTAATTAGATTTACAAATTACAAGCAAACAAATTCATGAAGCTAGTTTCAAGTAACAATAGCAATCTAATAACATTGATTATATATAGAAATTTTAATTACAATTCACGATGCTAGTTTTAATTGACAATAACAATCTAATAATGATGATTAGATTTACAGATTACTGCTTACAATAAAAAATTACGATTCATAATGCTAGCTTCAATTAACAATACAAAGAGAGTTACAATTTACAATTTATAATATATAATTATAGTTATAATTGCAAATTACAAATTACAATATAACAAATTAAAAATTAAAAGATCTATAAGTCACAATTGGAGTTGCATTTTACAATATACAATCTACCAATGTAATTACAATTACAAATTATAAAATTTCACAATTAGAAATTACAATTGTACAATTACTCTTTAAGAAATTACTAATTAGACATGCAAACATTACAATTGTACAACTAACCTTTAAGAAATTATTTATTAGACATGTACAAATTACAACTTACAATTTCATTTACAATTAAAATAAGATATACAATAGGTTCATTGATACCAAGTGAAATATTGATGCAAAATCGGATAGTTTTAAAAGCATTCTTCTAGCCAATGCATTATAGGAATACAAGTCTCCATAATATAGTCATGGTCAATGTCTACCATCTTCCATCTCTTTGGTTCACCGCTCTTCACCTAGATTTCCATGAGATGTATCCAAGCTTCCACCACCAAATGACTGTAATGAAAAGATATATACTTAGGCATATAGTCTTGGTATAATATAATTTCCTTGTTTTTACATTTTTTGGAAAAAGTGGCCCAAGACAACTAGGTAGCCAATTTGGTATGTGAAATCAACATCTTGATAGGGTCGCACCAACATGCTTTTAATTTTTTAACATAGCATTAAATAATATGCAACATTCTCTTCATTTCTTGGGGGTGTAGTGACAGCAAATACATCACCTTCCATACAAAATATTTTTTGTTAATCAAATGTATATACATTCAAGTACCATCTTGGAAGTTTGAACATTCAATCTAAGATTCTAAATAGAATGATGTGATGTATATAATGAGTAAAATCTGGTTAATGTTCAGTTGTGTACCTTCCCTAACCACGTCAGAAACCCAATCGTGATCTAATGATACCACAACTTCCTCGATGTGGATCTTTTCCCATGTAGGAATTGGATGAGAACCCTACAGATTAAGAGGGATGCATTTCCATTGTTTCACATGTCCAACATTTTTGTATTTATCAAGGTTGCATCCATCTGCATTGATGCAAAAATCGCAAAATCATGCATATTTTCTCATTTCTATGGAAAATATGTCACCCATGTCCTTACTCCAAACGGAGTCCAATTACCTTGTCCTAGGTATTGTCTCACAATACCAAGGAATGGATCTATTGACATCACCAATGGAAACATTCCAAGGGAAACTACATTGAAAAAAATGTACAATCAAATATATAATTTTTCAACTAAGACAATGTTTCAAATAACATTCAAAATGTGAGCTTCAACTACACACCGTACTATCTTACCTGCGCACTGGCATTGCCTATTCATGACCTTTGTGCCCCAAATGCAATGTGCAATAGTCAACTACTTCTGTAGATGATTTGATTTGGGTTGCACCATGACTCATCTAGTACATTTTAAGTGTCAGTTTCACACAAGCACCTGCACCATCATGCTCTCCCTTTCCATGCCGTATTTAAAAAAAAATCCAAGTATGTCGAACTCTTGTCTCTTTATGAAGGAAACTCAACCAATAAAAAGAGCATGCCGATTTGAACTTCCCTGCACACCCATTTGACTAAATCCAATGTTCTTTAAATGACACCCCATTCCTTTTGAGTGAGTCATAAATCAACCCAAATTAGTGTTGAACGAATAATGTTTCAAGTTCATGATCATCACTCACATAAAAATGGTTCTCTTTAATCACTTTGCGTTACTAAGGAGTGCTATCCTTGCCATTAATGTTCACTTGAGAATGTATGTAAAAAACATGTATGAATATTGACACCTGGTCAAAGTGATAACACTCACTCTGTATCTCAGTTTGGGGAGAAAATGTGTAGTTCTCAGCGAAGTCTACCATTGATACAATTGTGCTCGATACAAACACCTCACAAGAATGCTTGAATTTAGCAACTTGCCACCTAGCCCTGTGAGAGTGTTTGATATATTTATAAATATGATTTTGGAATTTATCCATGAACTCTAGAATAGGAATTTTGTCCTCAAGCAAGTTGATCCTTTTAGATGGTGCAGTTGAAGAAGACGATGCACCCATGGTAACAGACCCATATCTTTTCCATGAAACTGTGACATCTAATAGTCTAGAGTGTGTTGTATCGAATGTGAAATGTCTATGGAACAATGCCAAGTTACCAAATTCAGGGCATCTTCTTCCACCTACACATATTTTGTTGAAAAACACATCCTCGGGATTCCTTTTGCATAGTATAGTAGAAACAAAATATTGCACCATGGGAGGAGCTAGTTCATCCTACCAGTGCCTTTGGCAAAAGTATATAAATTTGTCATAATAGAGTTGAAATTCAATATGGTATCGACAACAACATGTGTCGTGAATTTTGTTTGGCCTAATATACCATGGTTTTAGCTTGTCAAACATGTTGATTGAGATCTCGACACTAGCATTGGCCTCTTGAAATTCCTCAAACAATGCAATTTCTATCATCTCCATAACATTCTTACAATTCTCAACATAAATCCCTATGGATAAATGTTGTCATAGGACATGCTTTCGATTTGGTATAGCACATGAATGGTTTTCCCCAAAAATCTACCACATTCTCTCTAATGCCTTTAGAAATCTTGTCATGATAATATTTCCTGCAAATAAGAGCCCAACAAGTAGCTTCATTGTTTTAATCCATCCAGACCCTAAATTTAGTATATTTTTGCAATGTTTTCTTGAAAGATGGAGCGATTTTGAAATTGTTTCCAACATTCAAATTCTTGAGGTTTTCAGTGCCACAACAACAGTTGTAATTACCTTGCGAGTAGCTCAAATATTAGGTTTCCTGACTTTCCAAATGAGGATAACAGTTTTGTCACATTTTCTTCCAGGATGTCATGTGCCATTTTACCTTTAGCATATTTAAAACCCAATAGGTTTGTGGCCTCTTTCATTATTTTATGTTTTAAAAATACATGTAGGATTTGAGCTTGTGTGATAATTGAGTGTTGTTCAAAATGCAACTTTATAATGTTTCTAACATACTCTCTAATTGTCCAAACATGAATTGGGTTCCCAAACTCATCTCTTGCAGCAACATCCATAAGGTCTTCTAAACAATCTTTTCCTCTTACAAACCCACTGGAGCTCCCAATTACTCTTGAAGTTGTGTGAGAGGGAACAAGGTCTCATGACAGTTAATCGAGATCTATCCCTACATATAGTCCAATTAAATTTTTGAAATTTCAACTTTGACCAAATAAGGGAATTTTGTTTGAATTAAGGACAAAAATAGAATCGAAGTAACGATCATTCAAAGACTATGGTCTCACCCATGACTATTTAAAATGCATTCAAACATCACATGTTTATTAAATTTTTGAAAGTTCAACTCTGACCAAATACGATAATTTTGTTCAATATAAAAAAAAAACGAAGTAAGAAGAATTAAAATACTATGGTCTCACTCATGACTATTTCACATGCATTCAAACATCACATTTCATGTAAATTTTTGAAAGTTCAAATCTAACCAAATAAGGGAATTTTGTTCGATATAAGAAAAAAATAGAATTGAAGTAAGAAGCATTCATAGACTATGGTCTCAACCATGACTATTTCAAATGCATTCAAACATCACAAGCAAATTAAATTTTTGAAAGTTCAACTCTGACCAAATAAGGGAATTTTGTTTGATATAAGGAAAACAAATCGAAGTAAGAAGCATTCAAAGACTATGATCTCACCCATGACTATTTAAAATGCATTGAAACGTCACAAGCAAATTAAATTTTTGAAAGTTCAATTGTGACCAAATAAGGGAATTTTTTTCAATATAAGAAAAAAAAAAAGAATTGAAGTCAGAAGCATTCAAAGACTATGGTCTCACCCATGTCTATTTCAAATGCATTGAAACTTCACAAGCAAATTCAAATTTTGAAACTTCAACTTTGACCAAATAAGGGACTTTTGTTCGATATAAGTAAAAAAAATAGAGCTGAAGTAAGAACCATTCAAAGACTATGGTCTCACCCATGGCTATTTCAAATGCATTGAAACTTCACAAACAAATTCAAATTTTGAAACTTCAACTTTGACCAAATAAGGGACTTTTGTTCGATATAAGTAAAAAAAAAATAGAGCTGAAGTAAGAACCATTCAAAGACTATGGTCTTACCCATGACTACTTCAAATGCATTTAAAAATCACAAGAAAATGCATGAAAATTTAAGACATTTAAATATGGTTGAAGGGGTTCTTACAACTACATGGATTCCATGAACATCGTTCCTCCATATCTCTTTCCATGTCGGAATTGAATTTTTTGTCCATATGTTCAGATACTTATGTTTAAAAAATTATCATATAATCTATCGACAAAATAAAATGTAAATAGGTCCTTATGACCTAATGTCCTTCCACTCAAACTGTAATTGGTCCTTCCAAAGGATCTTATTTTTTACGGTTGTGAACCTGTCAGAGACGTCATCCCACAAACGTAACAAATGTCTGGTTATAACAATGGGCAATGTGAGTAGTACCAATAGCCAATGAACTCCAATTCGGTTACTGTCAACATCCCATGATAGTAACCTATAGGGTAGATATCCTATCTTTTGGACACTAAGAACCTTCGTCAAGTAGGGTGAAATAAGTTATACGTTGAGCAATATTGTGTGACCTCTTTTAAACAAATGGTGGCTATCCCCCTCGAGAGAAAAGAAACACGTTACCTTAGGTTTTACCTCTTCTGGAACGATGCCTCTTTTCAAGAATTAACCCTAAAACCATTAATAGGCCATTTGTATCAAATATGTGGTCCAAGAATAGATATGGGAATTATGAAAAGTCTTGGAACACTAATAGTGGACCCCTTTTCCCAAGCCATGCCTTAAGGCATAAAATCAGTCACTTCTAATGCACTATAAACATCTAGGAAATGGTGTGGACCAAAAACCTAATTTTTAGTTCATAAACTCCATTTTTGTGAACCAAGTGTTTAATACAAATTCAACAATAAACTAATAAATGATTCTAAATGAATATATCACTTTCAATTGTTTTCCTCCAATGACCAAATTCATTAAATAGTTGCAGAAGCCTTTCCACTATCTAATAATTATAATTTTGATAGTAGTGTTTGGTCATTGTTATAATGTTGTGTTGAGTATCTTTGGAATAATAGAGGGATATGGGTTCCATGAATAGGTCATGAGTACTAAAATAATGGTTCTTAATGTCTAACCAAATTATGTGGGAAAGAAAGGCCCTTGGGCCCCACACAAAGCTTCTTGGAATCAAGCACCTTGAAAACCAACATGGACCCATACCTTTCTTGGGATTAATTGTCACTAGAGTAGGATATGTGTTGATGTATATGTAACTTCGGAATGTATTTCACATATATGTATATTGTATTCCTATAGAGATGTTATTATTCCTCTATACGGAAGTGGTTGCATTCATATAGAGATGTTATTATTCCTCTATACGGAAGTGTCGTCATTTATATTGTAAGAGTCGTAACTTTTACTTGATGGGTTATTAGACCACCCTATTGGGTGTCGGCCCAGTCAGCATTGTGTTATGTGGTTAAGTTGAGGCCAACCTAGTAAAGGTTATTAGGCAAGTCAAGTCAAGTATAAATAGAGTGCGGGAGGCACTCTATTTCATCATTCTATTCTCACACACACTCTTTGGAGAGTGGTGCACTTGTGGAGGAGGAGAAGCTACTGCTAGGAGATGTCTATCTCTTATGCTTGGGTTGTATCGTTGCTCTATCTATCTCTGAGGATGTTATTGGGGTTTTTCACCTTTATGGTTTTCCCCAAGTAAACTCTGTGTCTCTTGTGTGTTTGCATTATTGTGTCCATGATTTATATGATGTAGATATGTTGTACATGTTGTTCTCTCAGTTAAGATCCTAGATCAGATTGAAGTAAATTCTAAAAAACTAACCACATGGACACCAATATAAGGTTTTGTGCACCATGGATATGTTGTGGGGGCTTGATCATCATCAAAAATTGAAAATAGTTCCTTATGATCTTATTGAAGCTTCTCAATCTAAAGAGCCTTAAACAAGTTCTTGAACCGATACAGGGGAAATTTCTGGTGCATCTTTGGACTTAGAGAAGCATGAAAGTGTCATTTGTAGGTTTTGTGCAATGGAAATGGGATTTGAGACATAAATATGATTAAGGGGAATTAAGGGATTTAAGGATTAATTGAACCTTATTGAGCTCATCCACCATGAATAACATGAAGAAACCATCACATGAGTAATCTCTGGGGTGTATTTGGAATTCTAGTTTAATATGGGAATCATTGATTGGTATCAAGTCCTTGACCATAGTTGAGGTGGGAAACAAGAGTCCACATCCTTAATGATTGATTTTCTCAAGTTCCATGGAAATTTTGGGTGGATCTTTGGACTTAGAGAGGGATAAAATTTTCATTTGTAGGTTTTGGGAAATGAAAATGGGATTTGAGACATAAACATGATTAAGGGGAAGCAAGGGACTTAAGGATTAATTGAACCTTGGTGAGCTCATCCACCATGAATAACACCTAGAAACCATCACATGAGTAATCTATAGGGTGTATTTGGAATTCAAGTTTAATATGGGAATCATTAATTGGTATCAATTCCTTGACCATAGTTGAGGGGGCAAATAAGATTCCCCATTCTTAATGCTTGATTTCCATGCTCACAATCCACGGACAAGTCCTAAAACCACCACACAAGACCTTTATAAGGTATCATTCACCCTCCATGTGGGATATGGGCACCATGACTAGGCCAATTTTGTATATTTAATAGGTATTGAGGTCTAACCAAGGTCAAGGGAGGAAAATAAGGGTAGTGTGTCCTAAATGAGGCTTCTTAGGGTAAAGTATCATGAAAAAAACCTACAACCCACAAAGATTCTCAACATATAGAATTTAATGCATCCTTGAACCACTACACAAGTCCCTTGTAGGGTATGTCTAGCCTAATAAAGGCATGTAGGAATATCCATGACTAATCTAGAACAAAACCCCTAACCAATAATTTGTCTTATGCCCACACTAGAAGTGTTTCTTAGGGACGTGGTCATAATTATTTAGTATTCAAGTGGGATATGGGCACCATGAATATGTTATGTGCATTGGAAATGGGTTTGAAGGACTAAACATAGTTAGGGGGGACACTAAGCTTAAGCACTAAATGAACCTTCTTTATCTCAAGTGTCAAGGTTAGTGTAGGAAAAAACTTGATATGAGGCCCTAAATAACCATGAGCAAGACCTAAAAACAACAACACGAGCCCTCTCTAGGCTATCTTTGGCATCATAGTTGGATACAAACACCATTAGGAGGTTTTGTGGACCAAGGATGGGCTATGAGGACTCGGACATGGTCTAGGAAGGAAGAAAAGTGGCTCAATATATTGTTGATTCCTCTTTAGCTCAATAACCTTTATTAAGTCCTTGAAGCAACATACGAGACCTTTTTAGGGGTGCGTTTCAAGCCTTAGAGTGTGGTATAGATTCCATGAGTATGTTTTGTGCACTAGAAATGGATCTTAATTCCTAAGCATTGTCAAGGGGGGGAATAAGGGAATTAAACTGTGATTGAACCTTCTTTATCTCAAGCAATAATAATAAAAAAACTTAGAACCCACTACACAAGCACTCATTTACGTTCCTTTGGTTTGTGAGTTAGATATTGGTTCCAAACATATGATGTTTTGCACACTATGGTTGGGTCTTGGGGCATTGACCATGGTCATGGTATGGAATCAATATCCTAAGAACCTTAACCGTGGCCAAGGAAGGGAAACAAAAACTTCAATCCATAAACATAACTTCTCAATTTTGAGAACCATGACAGTATCTTTGAACTACCACATGGGACAGTGTATATGACATGTAGCCTTGATCATGATCCAAGAATCAAAACAAATGCCTTTTTATCTTATTGAATATTCTCTTGTTCAAGGACCTTAAAAAATTCGTAAAATCAACACGTGTGATCCTTATAGGGGTCATTGGCCTCCAAGTGGGATATAAGCACCATAAGTATGTTTTGTGCACTGTAAATATATGAATGATATAAATATGGTAAAGGGGGGAATAATAGACTTAACCCCTCATTAAACCTTCTCAATATTAATCACCATGCTCAACACTTAGAAACCATGAGACAAGCCCTCTCAAGGGAATCTCCAGTATCCAAATTGAATATAGTAACCATTGCAAGACCTTGGGCATCATGGATGAGTATTAGGTACTTAATCATATTTACAAGAGGGAAATAAGAGACTCCTTCCCTAAACCTTTCTTCGTAGTTTTAAGTGAAATGGATGAGTTCTCAAACCACCATATCAAGAGACTACCAACATAGATCAATATTAAACCCAAATCTATAAAGCACCAAGAGGGATCCAATTTACTAAGGTGTAATTTTTCTTAACTTTGTTTTTTACACATCCAAAAAAATTACACCTCTAGAAATTTGATCCCTCTTAGTGCTTGATAGATCTAGGTTTAAGATGGATCTACGTTAGTTTTAATTTTTTATTTTATGAGCCAACATGGATTTTTTTAAATACTTGTCATTTGGTTTTAATTTTTTTATTTTATGAGCTGCCATGAATTTTTTTAATTACTTTTTATTATTGGTAACATAGTGCTATGTTATGTGACAACATCTCCCCCATACTAGGATGTAGAGAACCTCGCTCCACTCAATGCGATAAGTTATAAATCACCTCTAAGGGTGCTATGCATGGCATGACTAGGCTAGTTGTGAACAAAGAATGGGTCTCAATGTCTAACTAATGTAAAGGGAGAACAACGAGGGCCTTCTAGTCATAATGACACTTCTCAGGCTGAATCACCATGAAAAACACTTGTAGTCCCTCTCTTGGGTATATTTCAACTATGAGAGGTTTACCATGGTACATTATGATGTTTTCAGTAAGACAAATAGGTCCTTGGGCCTATATAATTGCCAAGGAATGGTAACAACAACCTTAGGAATTTAACAAAGGTTTTTAGGATTAAGCATAATGCAAGATGTACTGAAACACCACATATGACCTTTCTATGGAATCTTTGGCCTTTAAGTGAAATATGGCCACCATTCACTTATTTGGGGTGGTAATGATAGAACTAGAGGCCCGGACCATGTTAAAAAATGAAAATAAGTATCTCACACAAGGAAATGAACATTTTATTCCTCAAGCATTGAGAACAATTCCTTCAACCATGGCACAGGCCCTCTCTAAGGGGTATTTCACCTTCGAGTGGTATTCCAAGTTCCATTAGGTGGTTTCTTATAAAGGGGGCGGGTTTAGAGACCTTGACTATGTCCAATAGAGGAAAATAGGTCATATACCTTTAAAACAAGATTTTAGTGCTAAAGAATTTATTTTGAAACATGTCAAGGTGGGAAAGTTTTACATGTTTTCTATTTTATGTAAAAAAAATGTGTATTTATCTGAATTAAAAAATAAGGTAGGGTTGTATATTTTCCTTTATGTGGATGATGAGTTGGTTGCTTTGTTTTAATGCCCATATTGATGAACCTAGTCATTCTAGTAGCCCATTTTTTGTCCCCATATTTGACAATTTTCATTGAAACTACACACACATATGGATCTCTATATGTAGATTTGAGATATATACATTTGTAAGGAAAATATAGTGTTTATTCATCTATATATATATATATATAAAGCATATGTCTTTTGTTTGTCTCCTAAGTTTCTATAGACTCACCCATACGAAAAACAAATTATATGGTATAATAATAATAATAATAAATGAAAAGGTCAAAAGACATACCTCTTACCTTGTGATCATCAATGCATATATATGCACACCATCATGAGGATTTGTACATCATCTATTCATCTATCAATTTATCAAATATATACTATATACCATTATTTTATATTTAGTTGGAACAAGAACTATTCTTTCTCTGACATTAGTACCTGAGCCAATTTGCTTGTGGGAGAGAGAAGTAAAGTGTTTTTGTTGTGTGGGAGTACAATTCCTTCACTTGCTCCTCTTCTACTCCAAACCCTCATGCTCCTCCATCTGCTCACAATATCCCTCGCACCCTCCACTTCCCACCTCCCTCCATCTCCTTCACTCCCACACCCCATGCCTACATACACCATATCTTCTTCCCCAATGTCATTATGTTCCACTCTCCCACACTCTTCGGTCATACACCCCTTGTTCCCTTGCAAACCCATATTTCCACACCTCCCTTCTGCACCTCCAGATCTCCCACATTCAAAACATCTACCCTGCCCTTATGTGGCCTTGTGCTCACTTCCCTTCACTGTCAACACCCCATGCATCCATTCTTGCACCTCCGGTCCTCCTGAAGTTGACACATCTCCTCTAAAACCTTCCTCCACCACCACCTTGCACCCTCCAAGCCACCACCTCCTTGCCAACCCTACATCTCTACAAATAAAATAAAATAAAAATAAAAATATTATTATTTTGTATTAATATATTTTTAAATAAACTTTATATATATATATATAATAAAATTATTTCTTTTTTAATAATTATTGTTGTTGGTGTGTGTGGGTGTGTGTTCTCATCCCCCTCACCAAAAAAACCAACTGTCATTCACCTCACTAATAGACCAAAATGGAAAAAATATATACACTGCCTCACACCCAAAGCATGATGGACCTAAAGACCTAACTCAAACATATGGAAAAGGAGGTCAACACTCTCAAAGACATCATCACCAAAAACCAAGAGGACCTAAGAGAATAAATGAAGAACAATAATGTTGCACTCGAAAAAGAGATCAAAGATGAAATCATCGTAGTAATGGAGAACAAGATGGACGCAATGAATCAAGAGTAGAAGAAAAACAATGACATGCTCATAAACCTTATAAAAATTCAAGGTTATCGAAGTCGAAACAAACAAAAAAATAGTTGGAGCATGTCTACCTCCTCATCTCATTCCTCCACATCACCACCACCTTAACCGTTGCCTCCACCACCACCACCACCCCCTATAAGTTATCAGAAGGCACCCAATATCGACACCTTATGATATGCCCACCCAAGGACAAAATAGAATTATCAAAATAAAACCAGAGCAAAGATCAATGTGTGGCATGATTTAACAAGGCCGAAGAATATTTTAGTATATATAACATTACAATAGATGAAGAAAAGGTCAAATATGCTTCCATGCATTTAGAAGGTAACACATACAACTAGTATATGTGGTGGAAAGGAGAAAATTACTCATACACCCTGTACTTGTTTAAAAATGTTTTTTTTATGATATTCTAGGGAATTATCAAAAACAAATTCTTCTCCAAAGTTACCATGATACAACAAAATGGAAGTGTCGAGGAATTCATGCATCAATGGGAAGCTCTCGCCACATGAGTATTTGGGCTATCTACAAAGCAATTACTCGAAACTAACCTGGGAGGCCTTAAACTATATATCCAAAATGAACTAAAAATGCATGAATTTCTGATTATGGAATTAAAAAGGCATAAGGAAAAGACAACAGAAAAAAAACTAGAAGCATATCCAAATCAAGAATTGACAAGGGTTATTACAACAAAAAGAGACATAATGCAAATATTGTGGAGACAAGTGGTCACTAGGACATAAGTGTAACAATTACAAATCATATGGATATCAATCCAAAAAGGAATCATGTGAAAATAAGATGACATCCAAGAACTCCCCAAGAAATTACACTCTCTCATATAAAAAATCTCACACAACTGGTCAAAGGCACAAAAATAATGCACAAGAATGGATTTCTGTATTACTTCTCATGAACAATAATTACATCAACCAAAATATGAATGTTGTAGGCTATTATTAAATAACATTACAGCAATAATTATAATGGCTAAAGATGCCAAAAGAATCTTCTATCCATCAGACTTTCTAAAACTGCCCATCCCCCCTAGGTGGCAAGTTGGCTTTCCAAATCTACTCAAAAGCTCACGAATTGGTAAATTAGTGAGCTGAAGGTTAAATATAGGTAATAGCAATGTTGAATACTAAATTTGAGTGGAAATGGTGTTAAGGAAAGTTTTTGGTGTAAAAAACACTTTCCTAGGTTGACTAGCTCTTTCCTTTGGGGGAAAAGCAGTAAAAGCGGTAGCTTTCTTCACAAATGTGCCCTCCTTCCTAAATATTATCCAGAAATGTTTAGGAATTAACCCAAGTGGCCTATGAGACTTGTAGGACACACCTCGAATGGGTCATGGAGTTGCATTTAGGTTGCAGAGATCCACACATATCCAAATTTCCCTGTCGTCTTATCCTGGACCACCATTGGGATGATCCACTATGATTCCTCAATTGGAAATATAATCCCCACATCCAACATGTGGTATAACTCCTTGTGCACTTTTTCCTTGTATCACGGTTCAATCTATATGGTCTCTTCTTTACTGTCTTCACTCCTCTTTCAACTCTAAGAAGTTGCGTGGAAATATATATTCATATTATTTTAGAAGGCCATCTATATGGGTGACTATCTCCTGATCCTAATAATCGCTTATGATGGCCATATTGGGCTCCTCCTTAGTTCCAATGTTATAATTCTTTGTCTTGAGAGTCTCTCTAAACTCCGATGCAGTGCTGGTGGGTGGCTCAACTTGCACCGCACGTTCTTCAATAGTCTTATTTATCTACATGCTGCATGGATCCTCTTCTTCTTCAAGCTCCTTTCTCTCAAATTTCCAATAATAAATTCATTTGTTCAACCATTCCAAGTCCCGCTGGTAAGCACAAATTGTCCTCTATGACACATCATGTTGTGGTCTTTCTCCAAAAATGAGGTTCTTCATTCGATGGAGAACTTTGGACATGTTAGGATCTCTAGTACTAAACCAAAATGTGACAATAAATTTGGTAGACACCTTCTCCCAAGTTGTGGTATGCCTTCTTATTTTTCGTTGAACATACCAATTGCGCAGTATGACATCTAGTGTATGGTAGAAGCAGTGCACCCATTGACTATGTGGTACACTTTTTGTCTCCCAGCTCTACTAAGAGAATTCAAGTTGCTCTATGGGATTCTCAGTTCCCTTGAATCTGTTAAGAATCTCCAAGTCTGTAAGCAGTTGGAACCTCTCTTTAATGCATGTTTCAATAGCTTCCCAGTTGCTCAACTCCTCTTTGTGTGTCTTTCACTAGCACGTAGGCATTCCTCGAGTGACAACATCCATTGCTTCTACTCATCTATCCTTCAGAACTAGTGCTTGCATCTGTTCAAGGAAATTATATACTTTCTCTATTCCATCGAACATTGGTGGATCACACAACTTTGACCTAATCTAGCTCACAGACTTTCTAATGCATGTGCATCTCCTTCCAGACACCTCATATAACTGGTTTTTCCACCGACCTATTACTTTTTGTGAATCAATATGAAAATAACAAACACTGCATCAATTGATCTCACCATCCACTATGGTGTTTATGTAATCTTCTTTCCTAATAGTGACATTGTATATGTTCTTTATCTTGTCACTATTGATGTCATCCTTAAATGGATCTATGTACCTCTCTCTTTCCGTGGCATCCAAATAGTCCATTATGTGCAGTTCCTTTTATTAAAAGGACATCCATCTTTGCTTCAAGTTCATAATGGAATTGTTCTCAAATGACCAATCTATTCCTAACATATATGGGTAGGGATCGGTATCCTACAGTATCTCAATCACTTCAAATGATGCCATTGTATTTACGCCATCAATATCTACTTCCACATCTGTTAACCCTTCGATAGGGAATACCTTGTATTGAGTATCTAATATGAGTTGTATGGGAGACCATACCATCTTTGGATTTCCCATCAAATCTAGGTCTTCTTAGGAAGAATATTCACATCTATCCCCAAGTTAAGCATTTAAACATCTTTCATTTCAAATCCTCCAAACTCAAGGGACAACATGATCTCCTTTTTGGTTCTTCTTTTATTTCCCATTTTGTGTGCATTCCTTTCGGGAAGTGGCACAAAATAAGTTCTTCAACCTCATTATACATTAGTAAATTCACAACCATATTCATTACGTTATTGATAGCATGTGGGTCATTCAATATATTTAGGAAACTTCATAGAAAGGTACTTACTAGATATTCCTGGTGACACTTGTACATCCTTTTATGTTTTTCTTATTTGCACTCTATAGCTTTGTGTTGCACAGTTCATATCAATTCTTTATCCTGCATGTTCTGTAGTAGTTCTTCCTTGCATGACCTTCGTCTCCGATCCTGTACTTCATGTAGTCTATGTAGTTTATATTCTTGGTGCAACCTGTCTTGGTGCATGTATTATATTCTTGTTGCACAGCTTCCTCGACTGATCTTTGTGCCTCACATAGGATCTGTAGCTAGTCCTTAGCTTCATACTTAGTTGGAGGCTAGGTGGCTTTCTTTACGTTCTACTACATTGGTATTTCAATACCACAATATCCAAGAATATATTCACTTTTTTTAGCACCTCCTTGAGTCACTATATTTACTTGCACCAGATCCTTTCCAGGTTCTCCTTCCTTGGTTCGGTGGTTACCATATTACAATGACCTTTCTTAGCCTCCCATTTTTTCAACAGGTCCTATAAATCCTTTGTCGCATGCCCTGTGCTACGGAATTTTGTGCATGGGGCATGGTTCTTAGTGCAGAATCTTTCCTAGTGGCCTAGATCTCTACAGTTAAATAAAATTAGTTTTATTCCACCACCTCCATAGCTTCTTCCACAACCTTGGAACCCACAGTGAACTTCTCCTTGGTATCCTTGTGGACCATGTGCTTTGTGTTGATGTATATGTAACTTCGGAATGTATTTCACATATATGTATATTGTATTCCTATAGAGATGTTATTATTCCTCTATACGGAAGTGTCGTCATTTATATTGTAAGTGTCGTAACTTATACTTGATGGGTTATTAGACCACATTGTTTGGGGTCGGCCCTGTATAATTCATGTGGGTCAAAGGGTTATTAGACCACCCTATTGGGGGTCGGCCATGTGGGTCAAAGGGTTATTAGACCACCCTATTGGGGGTCGGCCCAGTCAGCATTATATTATGTGGTTAAGTTCGAGCCTACATGAGTTAGGTAAAAGGGTAAGTCAAGTCAAGTATAAATAGAGTGCAGGAGGCACTCTATTTGCTCACTCACTTCTCACACATGCTCTCAAGGAGGAGAGGCGCACTTATGGAGGAGGAGGATTGCTGCTAGGTTATGGCTATCTCTCTTGGTTGGTTGTATCATTGCTCTATCTATCTCTGAGGAAGTTATTGGGGTTTTTCACCTTTATGGTTTTCCCCAAGTAAATCTTTGTGTCTCTTCTGTGCTTGCATTATTGTCTCCATGATTGATATGCTGTAGATATGCTGTACATGTTGTTCTCTCAGTTAAGATCCTAGATCATATTGAAGTAAATTCTGAAAATTTAACATGGTATCAGAGCTAGCCTGAAAGAAGGCATGATATGGCATGTATGACACTTGTTGCACTTACGATGCTAGGGCTTGATATAGCAAAAACCAGTCATCGTAGCACTTTCGCTATAAATCCGTTTTGGTGAATTTTTCGGATCTGAAATTGTTACAAGCTGAAGCTAAGATCTCCAGGTATCTTGTGTCCAAAGGACAACCTCTAATTCGTTGTACTTTGTGATTTATGATCTGTACAATATAGGGTTTCTGCCTCTTCCTGATCTGAGTCAAAATCAGGTGACCTTGGGAAAAAGGTCATATCTTGGGCTAGAAAGCTCCAAATGAAATTTCGTAAAACGTGACAGGTAGTACACAGTCTGTACTATCTCAAAAAACTTTTTCAGAGGCCGAAGTTGAACCAGTGACACGTGGCACTCCGTACAAGTGCGCTCTCCTGTATTATCCCATAAACAGGTCACGTTGCGACATTTGGCATAACTCTCTCTCAGAGAGTCCAATTGAGGTCAGACCTGTTAGGATGGAAAGGTAACAGGCCAAGATATCTCAGAAAACTTTTTTAGAGGCCGAAGTTAAAACAGTGACACGTGGCATGCCGTACAAGTTCGCTCTCCTGTTTTATCCCAAAACAGGTCACGGTACGACATTTGGCATAACTCTCTCTCAGAGAATCCAATTGAGGTAAGACCTGTCAGGATGGAAAGATAACAGGTCAGGCTATCTCAAAAAAAACTTTTTCAGACCCTGTGGATCAAAAATTTTAGAGTTACACCAGAAACATTCAGGTACATATTTCTGTCAAAACAGAATTTTTGTTTGGTACCTTCATTCATGGCTTCCGGAATTTAGGGCTTTGGAGAAAGTTGGAATTTTCGTAATCGGAGACCACGGCTGGATGCTACTCATCAAAATAGAAATTTAGAGACCAAGATCAAAATTTTTGGTTGGGCAGAAGGCCGGGCTTGATTAGACCCTAGTTCGGGACTTTGATCAGAAAAGTGGAAAATTAGGGCTTCTGTAAAAATGGGAATTTTTGAAATCTGTGACCACGGCTGGAAGCTCCTCAGAAAAATAGAAGCTTAGATCTTTGGATAAAACATTTTGATGGGGAAAAAGAGTGGGCTTCATCAAACCCCAGTTCAGGGTCACGTCCAGTGAATCCGGAAGTTTCAAAGGCAAAATTGAGGAGTGAAACTTTGCAGTTTTCAAATTCTGAAAATACCAGTTTGATCAGCTCATCAAGGCGCATATTTCTATCCTTTCGAAAGTTTGAAATTCAAAGTTTGAATTTTTGGGGTTTCTCTGACAAACCCATATCCAGCTCCAGGTCCAGTTCTTGCAAATCAAGTGGATTGGGTTAATCCTAGAAGAAGATGGATTGATCATCTGCATGAGTAAAGAAGTTCCTGTTTCAGAGGGAGATGAGGCTAAGGCCTTACATAAGAATATTACAAGCGATCTCGACAGGTATGACTCATCGAGGTATGTTTCGATATTTATTCATGATTAAGTTTATAGTATGTTTGTCTTCATGTTATTACGGTTAAGTACAATTTTGTTTTTAGATTTGTCGTATCACCTTAACAAAATTATGAATGCATGATAGAAGATATTCATTGGTTAGGGTGTTGACACTTATGATTGTACTAATGCATTATGGTGTTGTATGAGGTTTATGTTGTCTACTAACATGAAAGGTACACCAAGAAAGACAAATCATGTTCTTCTTCAAGAATGTATGATCATGGTGACATGAAGACAAGGATTCATCCATTGTCATGGATCACATAGAAGATATACTTTTGAGGTATGTATAACTTGTTTCTACAATGGTTAACTTATGAGATATGCAGGTTACTAGCACAAGTCATTGAAGAAGAACAAGAATACATCATGTGAGTATGTTAGACATAACTAGCTAGCATGCTAATCCAGGTATGTTTTTCCTATATCAAGATAGAATCCTTCTTTGTGTTAGGATCTTATACTGTTGTTGATAATGATTATTCATGAAGTCATAGGTTTGAATAATCATGATTGTATGCATTTTATGTTTCTTACCATAATTGATGATATGACTAACCAGAAGAATCATGATGGTATAGGTTTGAATAATCACAGGTTTTATGCATCTTATATCTCTTATCTTGATTGATGATTCAACTAACCTGAAGAGTCATAGGCTTGAGTAATTACAGGTTTAGACATGTTATGTTTCTTATGATTTGACTAACCATAAGAATCCTTGAATGCTAATGCTTATTATTTATGTTTGAAATGATCATGACTATACATGCTTGAGATTATTGTGTTTTAATAGTATACTAATGAATGTATGATTTTATATGAGATCACAAGGATAACACATTCATGATACTAATAAGCATGCATAGGGACCAAGGATGAATATGAGATTCAAGAACAGGTAATCCAGGAAGCAAAGATCAAGAGGGAGTACACTCCAGTGGTTTATGCAAGGATGCAGATATTCAGAGGGAGTTGACCATCTCCCTACATCCCACAATAGAAAGGTGTAGAAGAAGCTACTTCAGATTAGGACTCCAGCAGCTCCTGCAAGGAAGCGAAGACTCAGAGGGAGTCCACCCAACGAACAAACAAAGATAAGTATTTGAATTGTCATTTCTTAAATAATACTGTTCAATAATGTATATACTGATGTTCCTAGAATTAGGTTGTGTATTATGCATATTAGAATAATTGCATTGATGAACAGTATACTCCTAATATGCATGGGTAAGTGGCCTATGGCACTGTACAACATTCCATTGCTACTTATCTAGAATGAAACCTCTTTGCTGACATGTTGGGAGTTGTGCACACTCTTAACAATGTTCTGGTAGAGATTGGAAGGCATTTAGAAAGTTACGGAATATGGATAAATGTTGTATTGAAGCATTGGCTAAGATAATTGCATGACTGTATGGCATATTTCTTTATGTGTAAGAATTTGTTCTGAAAACTATGAGATGTTTTCTAATCATGCAATTTAACTTGTTGTGTAGGTAAGATCGTATGCCATCTCCTACAAAAGAAGAACTACAACATTTTGTTCCAGCAACAAAGATATCTATTGAAGATATTGAAGATATTGAAGTTCCCAGGATCTGGGATGAAGAAATGAAATGCCATGATCCGTCGATCATGAAGAATGATGTTTGGGATGTAATCCCAAGACATGAAGGGAAGTTTGCTATGACTTCCAAATGGAACTATCAGATCAAGCATGTTGCAGATGGCAGCATTGAGAAATATAAAAGTGATGAAATAGAAGATACACCAGATGGATTCAAGACAGCTTCCTTGAATGGTGTAGTTGAAGAAGAAGTGTATGTAGAGCAGCCACTTGGTTCTGAGACACATGATAGGAAATCATATATGTGCAGAACTTGGTATGGTGAAGATAGATTGATTGCCGACACACAGCGGAAGCTTACTACTGAGTTCGAGATGAAGAACTTGGGGATGATGCACTATTTGTTTTTGGCATGGAGGTGTGGCAGAGTGTAGATGGAATCTTCCTTGGACAAGGGAAGTATGCAGTAGAGATCCCGAAGAGGTTCGGGATGATGGATTGCAAGGCCATGGCCACATCTATGGCATCAAATCTGAAGCTTCTATGTGATGCTTCATCTGAGACGGTTGATATCACTATGTATCGTCAGGTGATTGGGTCCTTGATGTACCTGACGAACACGAGACCAGACATTTGCTTTGCTGTGAACACATTGAGCCAGTTCCTGACGGATCCGAGGAATGTTCACCTGGTTGCTGTAAAGCATGTTCTGAGGTACCTGAAGGGTACAGTGGATTATGGGCTCAAGTATGAAGCGAATCAAAAGTTTAACCTACAGGGTTATGTTGATTCAGATTGGGCTGGAAGTGCTGCAGATAGGAAGAGCACATCTGGGTGTTGCTTCAGTATGGGATCAGGTGTGATCTCTTGGTTTAGCAGGAAGCAGTCCTGTGTAGCACTAAGTACAGCTGAGGCAGAGTATGTTGCAGCCTTTTCAGCTAGTTGTGAGGTAGTATGGCTACGGAAGCTACTGTCTGAGTTATTTGATCTCCCGTTGGAGGCTACTGGTATCTTCTGTGATAACCAGAGTTGTGTGAAGCTGTCCGAGAACCCAGTGTTTCATGACAGGTCGAAACACATAGAGATCAAATATCACTATATCCGGGATATGGTGCAGAGAGGAGCTGTGAAGCTCTTGTATGTTGCGACGGACGAGCAGATTGCAGATGTGCTGACGAAGCCACTAGCCAGGGTGAAGTTCGAGTACTTCAGAGAGAGGCTTGGCGTGCTTCAGATCGAGGACACTTCGAGGAAGAAGTGATGGACACATTTGCTGAAGCCATTCCAAGCATGTTGGAAGGGGGATCCTTCACATGGCTGTGGATGTAAGCGCTGAATGATGAACATCAGGAGGATGTTCTGGTTTCTGCTTGGATATGATCAGTTGGATCATTATATATATTTTGTGTATGCATCATGTTGGATGCTGGATATGATCAGTTGGATCATTATATGTATGTATGAATGCATCATGTTGGATGATGGATATGATCAGTTGGATCATTATATGTATGTATGAATGCATCATGTTGGATGCTAGATATGATCGGATGGATCATGTGTATGTATTTTGTATGAACGCATCATGTTGGACGCTGATGGATACATTGTGTGGATCATGTATCTTTGTATGATCAGGTAGATCATGTATGCTGATGGATACATTGTGTGGATCATGTATCTTTGTATGATCAGGTAGATCATGTATACTGATGGATACATTGTGTGGATCATGTATCTTTGTATGATCAGGTAGATCATGTATGCTGATGGATGCATTGTGTGGATCATGTATCTTTGTATGATCAGGTGGATCATGTATGTTGATGGATACATTGTGTGGATCATGTATCTATGTATGTATCAGGTGGATACTTGGATGATCGTGGATGACGAGCTTCTCCAGATGACATGCAGCAGGATGTTGCAGTGATGATGATCAGGATGATCATGTGTACATCAGGATGATGTTTGATGAGTATCAGATGATACTTTGTGGCCGTGGATCAGGTTGTGCAGGAAAGCATGTAATTTGTGCCCTGGGAGATTTGCAGATGGTCTTTCGAGGTTTTGCCTATGGCATGTAATTCGGTGCCCTGGGACATCTGGCAAATGCTCTTGCGAGGTTTTGCTTGGGAGGACATGTAATTTGTGCCCTGGGAGATTTCAGGTCGGAGTTGTGTACCCGTAACATCCTGAGATGCTCTTGCGAGGTTTTGTCCTATGGCATGTAATTTGCTCCTGGGAGATCTGGACAGGATGAAAAAGGCCTCAGATGCTTCAGCCAGGTTTTGCCATGACCACATGTAATTTGCTCCTGGGAGATCTGGACAGGATGAAAAAGGCCTCAGATGCTTCAGCCAGGTTTTGTGGTGGACCACATGTAATGTGCTCCTGGGAGATCCGACAGGTAGAGATGTGTGCTCGTAACAGCCTGGGATGCTTCAGCCAGGTTTTGTGGTGAGATCACATGTAATGTGCTCCTGGGAGATCCGACAGGTAGAGCTGAGTGCTCGTAACATCCTGGGATGCTTCAGCCAGGTTTTGTGATGGGTCACATGTAATGTGCTCCTGGGAGATCCTATAGGTAGAGCTGTGTGCTCGTAATAGCCTGGGATGTTGCAGCCAGGTTTTGTGACGCACGTAAAAGTCCTGAGGATTCCACAGTATGGCCAGTGATGACGAAGACCTGCAGGTGGTGGGCCTACATCCAGTATGAAAAAGGATTGGCTCTGTAGAACTTCCTATGACGAGTATATTTAGAGATTGATTGAGATAGCAGCAGCAGTGACGATGATGATGACTCGATGACGATTATCCAGTGATGATGATCCAGAGAAGATGACTTGTGCTAGAAGAACTGTGCTGAGAAATACCTTCCTAGTTAAGAGGGAGTGTTGATGTATATGTAACTTCGGAATGTATTTCACATATATGTATATTGTATTCCTATAGAGATGTTATTATTCCTCTATACGGAAGTGTCGTCATTTATATTGTAAGTGTCGTAACTTATACTTGATGGGTTATTAGACCACCTTGTTTGGGGTCGGCCCTGTATAAGTCATGTGGGTCAAAGGGTTATTAGACCACCCTATTGGGGGTCGGCCATGTGGGTCAAAGGGTTATTAGACCACCCTATTGGGGGTCGGCCCAGTCAGCATTATATTATGTGGTTAAGTTCGAGCCTACATGAGTTAGGTAAAAAGGTAATTCAAGTCAAGTATAAATAGAGTGCAGGAGGCACTCTATTTGCTCACTCACTTCTCACACATGCTCTCAAGGAGGAGAGGCGCACTTATGGAGGAGGAGGATTGCTGCTAGGTTATGGCTATCTCTCTTGGTTGGTTGTATCATTGCTCTATCTATCTCTGAGGAAGTTATTGGGGTTTTTCACCTTTATGGTTTTCCCCAAGTAAATCTTTGTGTCTCTTGTGTGCTTGCATTATTGTCTCCATGATTGATATGCTGTAGATATGCTGTACATGTTGTTCTCTCAGTTAAGATCCTAGATCATATTGAAGTAAATTCTGAAAATTTAACACTTTGTTTTCTTCTATGCCCTGAACTCAGTAGGCATCCATTGTACTGTCCTTCATTAATTGTAGAGCCCAAAAGTTGTTCACATCATGGCCAATAGACTTGCAGAACTCGTAGAATGGTACATGATCAGAGCTTTGGTATTTCTGCAATGTTGAGAAATTGGGATGTACATGGCCCCAATCTCAACAAATCTCACACCACTAAAACTTAGGCTCCATTGGAAAAGGACTAGGTGCGCCTGTACCAATATAATTGTTCAATGTTGGGAGCTCATTCTTGTGATGGCCTTCTATTCTACATAATCTACACCACATTTTCTCCGACTACATCTCTATTAGATAGTTACTGCAGTTGCATAGTGAGTGCAACAAGATGCGTCTACACTTGCACCATTCCTAGTGACGTCTCACTTCTAGGAGTTGTTTCCAACCTTATCGCAATCTCAAGAGCAGCTGGCTGAGTCCCCACCTTATGTTGTGCCAGTGGAACTTTGATATGTTGTAGTAGATCCACGATGAACCATTCCCGATGTTTCACATCTAGGATCTAAAAGCTCAGTCGGTCCAATAAAATATTGAATCATTGGTCGTAGTCCTAGATGGACTCACCAACTATTTATTTAATTTCCTTAATCTCTGTAATACATTGCGACTCAAACTTTGATTTATGGAACTCCTTCAAGAGGTATGCTTTGATAACTTTTAATGTCCCGGCCTGTCCTACATTAACAGTAGTATTATACTTCATATACCAAGTCAAAGCTTTGTCTGTAAACATGGTCTCCAACAACGCAATCTTGGAAGCCTCATCTGTAATGTTCATTACAGACCATATTGCTTGGCAGGTGAACCACTGTTGTTCTGCATCGTCCCATGAAACGTAGGCAATCTGTGGGTAGAATATGATGTCATCACCATCCTTCTAGGTATAGGAAGACTAGTACTTTTACTTGCGATTGGTGGATTTGGAATAATACTATTGTTTCTTGAACTCTATAGATCTAGGTTACTCTCATGTATCATATTAACTTGTATTTCTCTTTTTCCTAGTTCATTTTTGGGTCTTTATTCCCGCACAAACTTAAGTAATAATTGGTATTCTTAATTAGAAAAAGAGAACTGGGGGTTGATACGAAGAGTGGGTTACCTATTGGCGCGCGTCTTTTGATAATGTTGGGTCCATGGGAGATAAAATCTGACCATGCAAGTACCTCCATTATTCTATACTTCATATTCTTGCACACCTTCTTGATTCATTCTTTCTTTTGGCCTCATGGGTGTAATATCACTATTCTCATCGGATATCTCACTCTCTTCCATTCCACACCACTTGGCTATCTTCAGGAATTGCTTGGGTGGAACGAGCTCCTTTGGTTGTTTGTCCCTTCTGCAATTACCAGGTTTTACATGTGTTATCTTATTTAATTTTCTGTTCACCTAATTTATGAATTAATGTATGTAAATGTGTTTCTATTTTCCATTCAAAACTCAGATATTGCTTAGTTGTTCGAAATGTTTCATTGCTGTAATATTATCTATTTCTGGAAAAATATTTATTACTCAACTGCAAGTTTGAATGTTAAATTGATGGCATAACTTGATTAAACGATGAATACAAATCCTTCTCTGTATTTTTCCACACACCGAAGTGTCGTACTCTAGTACAAAGAAGTCATAATTATAAATAGATTAGGATGATTTGAAAGGTTTTTCTGATAGAAACAACTTTGCAAAGATCTATTTAATAAATCTATTATATTTTCTTTAACATACAGTAATTTTCAAGCTTATCATACGACATAGTCTTTATTTAAAAACCTAGAAGTTGTTTCCATGATCAAGTATAGGGGTAATATCATTACAAATACAAATATAGGATTTTGCTAAACTATTCAGTTCTGACTTCTTTTAAACTACATCAAGTACAGAGTTTAGTTAATAGCTAAACTATTACAGTTTTGTTTATAAATAGAGATAACTATGTTAAACCAAATGCATGATATTAGGAAGACAAAATGATCTTATAAACATAAATCTCTGTATAATCCAGTTGTAGATCATAGAAAACAATTAAGGAGTTAGGTATGTTATAACTCTCCTATCATCTTTTCATTATAAACTTAATACATAGAATTTCCATCTATGTATATGAGTACTTAGAATACATATAGATACATTATCTAAATAGGATAAAAACGAGTACATTTCCATTTCAATTCTCAAATAATCTGAGAGCAAGGTCGTAGACCTTACTTTCACCATAAAATAACACTTAGTGTTAACATAAGTATTTCCTTACAGAGCATGGAGTACTTTAAAAGAAATATTGCTGGAACAAGTTATGAATAATAAAAATAACCAATGTAATGCATAAAAGTTGGATACGATTCACTATTTAAAACATTACTTCAAAGATCAAAAACCCTGTATTGAAATCAAGTCTTAAGACTAGGATTAATACATGTAGGTTCCAGAATTAAAATAAAGACATACTACTCACACAGTATCAAGTATACAGTATGGGTTTGAGCCATAACTGAAGGCATCGCCTAGGTTCATTTTATTACACTTTTAAAATACAACGTACGTATTTTAAGACCTGGGTTCGATACCCGTAAGGGTTCATCCAATGGGTCAGCTTAAACCTAAAATTTCATAACTGGATTATTACAAGTAAGTGTTCGGTACAGGTACCATGTTTTACAACTTGTATTTAAAACAAACAAAATTGTAAACCAGCAAGAGGGCTTGCAGAGGTTTAGGGTTTGAGTTTTGACTCACCCAACCTACTGCATAGAATTATAATTTCTCACATTACAATTTAAATGCATAAAGAAGAATCGGGTTCCAAACCCATAGTAACTATCTACTAAACCTTCAAACATTCGTAACACTTAAGGGTTTCCACACAGCAACATTCTATAGCCAGAAGGGCTTTTACAATTAAAAAATTTGATTTTGAACCATCCTTATAAAAAAATGAGAAGGCCGAAGCATAGCTCGAGGCACCAAACATTTTGCATATATTTTAAAATAGAAGCCATCTTTTTATTTAATCCATAGAATTTCTTTTACAGAACAGAATTCATAAGGAACATTGAGAAACCAACACGAGCTCGAAGGCTCGAGGGAAAAACACCCTTTGTCATAACATTGCCTTACGACGTACAAAGTATAAAAACAAGTTTAGTTTTGGAGAACCTCAACTCGGCAAATCCCTAACCGATAGTATTTTTGCATCGCCATCATCTTTACCTCAAGAGTATCAACTCAGAGTTTCCAGAGAGTCATCGAGGCTTACCAGGACATTTGTCGAAACCATGAATGAAGTAACTGCCTAGAGCTTAGTTGCAAGCCAGCTGAAAGGAAGAACCTGCCACTCCACAGTAAACAAAAAATAAGAAAATGGGTCAAATAGTGATATTACAGTTCAAATAAATTAACCAAACCATTTTCTAAAAACGTTGTTATGATAGCTTACCTTCATTACCAGGAATCATCATTAACACAAAACTATAAAATCTCCATCGTGGTCATGCTGGCAGTCACCGAGAAAACCAGGAATAGACAAGTTTCACCATCAAACCCTGTAAGGGTTTTGCAAGTTCAAAACCCTGAGGTTTTCGTCAGCCTGTCGGCCTCTCCTAATAACTACATTGAAAAAAGAAATAGGAATACGAAGGGTGATAGACTATCAACACATGGTTACGGTTTATCCCAAAACCCAAAGTATTTAAATGATCAAATGACGTAGAGCTTGCCACGATGATATGTATCAAGCGATCCACCAAACCACATTAATGGCATTTAAAACTTACATCTAATGAGCCTTGTATGCCTGCCAATGTAGAGTTCCACCATGGTTAAACTCGTGGAATTCAACATATATATATATATATATATATATATATATGCATAAACTTATACCATGTAGTATATATTTCACCTTAACACAATTCATGGTCTACACTTTGTACATAGCATATAGTGCATATACGTATAGTCATAACATATAGCATATATATTATATGCATATGGATCATAACATATAGCTTATATCAATTAATATAAAATCTATAATTATGGTTAGGTCGTGTTACAATCTTGTACAAACCAAGTTGGTAGATCACGGAGGTAGTATTGCCTCGGCAAGGTATGCATGCATAAAAACCATAGTTTGATCTTTGAAATACATATAATCTATGACATTAATACAAATAAAACGATTCAATATAAAGATGACATTGAAGTAAGAAGTTAAAACTATATAAGAATAATAGTGAACACATAGGACATTCTTAAGCTATGGATAATGAATGTATCCAGAAAATACATGAGTGTATTTGTTATTTTAAATGAATAAAATCCCGAGTCAGAAAACATAGCCAGGGCAGATCTTACCCTTATTCAAATAAGTTCACTATACTTTTGTAATTAATATCAGAGGGTAATTGAAGCATAACAAAGTCAAATGGTCATACATAGATAATGCTTCAGTTAGAAATCTCGCTCTTACTTGTGATCTGCGACAGAAGTTTAAGAGTGTTAGCTATAAATAGTTAAGTAAGCCTCGAGGTGCCCATAGGACCCCTTCATCAGAATATAAAATGAAACAATTAGTATTAATGAATGAAACAATACCATATTAAGTTAAGTAACAATGCATGCATGTATAATAAGTAACCATAACTTTCAGATAACAAAAGAGGATTAAAACATCCAGCAGAATGTGACAACATAAATACATTCATTTAATCATTGGCACGCAGTAAAAACAGTTATGACAAAGTATAACATAGCATGTAATTGACGTGATGAAATATAACATTGACGACTAATTAAAGAATGTGTTGTCATGGAACATAATCATCCTATTATTAAAAGCAGTAAATCATCATTAATGATTCTTCCGCTTAACAAATAAAAGCTTTTAATGTTACTTAGAAAATTTTAAATTTTTGTGAAATTTGGGGATGTTACATTTTCATTAGCCCCTTTTCAACGAACAACATCTTTAACCACAATGGAATCTACTTCAAGGATCTATTTCTTGGGCCTTCTTCAAATTTTGCTTTTATGCATCTATAGGATTCACTACAACTAATAGAAATCTCTATAATATAACCTTCTTTCATGTGCAAGAACAAAAAAATCCATAACTCTAGACCAGGTATTGTCTAGTTTTTTTTAGCTCTTGTAATATTTCTTCATTCCATACTACTAGACAAGGTGCGCTCTAGGTGTTATTTATCTCAGACTACCTCTTGGTCCATTTATACATCAAAATAGGAAACTGGTAGAAGAAACTTTCATGTAGATCAGAGTAAATGTACCTTTCTTTCCATTCTTGAGGTGAGATCCATAGTCCTATAGTCTCTTTTTGTGCAAACTTGTCCTCCTTGCTTTCCAGCCATTATTAGATCTCATCCTTGGTAGGATTCCAACTCATTACTTAGTCCTCCCCACATAATCCCCATCAGATCTCAGCAACATAACCATTGTTGGATGCAATCTATTAGACCCAGGGTTCAACTTATATGGCCAACAAAAACCCCACAAGAATTGACATTTTCAATACTCTACAAGTAGAGTAATGTCTCGGCCAAGATGAGTGCAAGATATAAGGTAGAGGGTTGAATCAAGGTTGTGTAGGAAGGAATGGATTCTTTCTACTCATCATTTTAACAAACCACTTATACTATGAAACGAGAACTTTATACTATGAAGGAGAACTCTAGACATAAAAATGATGGTTTTTGCAAAAAAAACACCAAAAACACACCCCAAATAGAAAAGTGTTGATACCAGTATACACGATTTTTTTGGGGGGTAAACAATAGAGCCATGGCCTAAAACTCCCATACTGTTGTTTACAAAAACTTTAAAATCAACCCCTAAATTGGAAAAATATTTTTTTCTTCAAGAGATAAATTACAACTTTTTTTGAAACTTGCATATTAAACAAAAAAAAAATCATAAATAATTTCACCACCTTAACCATATAAAAACAAAGAAATTATGATGAGATTCATAATGAAATAATATATTAGACCATACAAGAACAAATGATTCATATAAATATTCAAAAACTCATTTAGAGTTTCAATTACAAACATCATACTAATAAAAAAAAATCTAAAATGCTTCATGTGAAATTATTCAAATTCATCCATGTGAAAAAAAAAACATTAATAACTACCCCCAACCCCCCTAAACTATATATTAAAAAAAAAACATTAAAATTACCCCAAAACCCCCCTAAACTATACATTAAAAAATTAAAAAAAAAAAACATTTAAAACTACCCCAACCCCTAAACTAAACTATATATTAAAAATTTAGTTTAGGATGATAAAGAAATTCATGGCATTGATAAGTCACTACTTTTTTTTTTTAAACTCCATTCTAGTCTCCAAACTACTTCTCTGCTAGGCTTTGAGTTGACAAAGAAATTTCCATAGTTAAAAAGACTAACACCCCGTGAGAGCAAAGCAAGGTTTTCAATGTTAGAATTTAAACTTGGCTTCTTGGTCTTTGAAACGAAATGAGCTGCCTATTGTTAAATCCATATACTATTACTCAATTTCAATAATATTACCATTGCAAATGACCTCATAGGATTCCTTATGCCATAATTCTTATGTGGCTCAAGTGTACATATCACAAACTTTGCACGAAAATAGAAAATTGTCTATGAAAGAGGAGATGTGGAATTTTGTATACATCTTATTGGAAAGAAAATTCTCAAGAATATGCCACTTGTTTGTTATCATCTTATACTAGCATTGAATACTACAATACACGGTTTGCGAGTAACTGAAAACCGATATTGTGTTGGTTCCATTGCTGCAATTGTAACAAGTTACCGACAAAACAATACTATCTATGAATTGAACATAAAATATGAAAAGTCTACATACGACACTACAATTGTGAGTATGTTTTCATTTGCATGTTCTATATTCCTTCACTATTGACCCTTTCAAACATGTTCCTTGAATTTCTTTCTAACAAAATATATGCAAGTCCAAATGAAAACTATCGATTAGTATATAATGAAAACAAACATAATATTTACAGGTCTCAATTGTAAGTGGACTAGGTTTTTAAAGAATTATTCCTTTTAAGTCCGATATCAACTTAGCTCAAGATCCATACTCATGTATTTATCTAAAAATGTCACTAGAAATGGCTCAAATGGATTTGGAAACCTATGTCTTGGAATGCCCACTTTTTTTGAACCTCTAAGCGTGAGATGGAAAGCTGGCAATATCTTTCATAGTCCAACCTCCAAGAAAGTAATTTCACTCGAGACTCATTTTTTTAAAAGCTTAAATGTTAGATACTTTTAGTACTTTGTTGTTGCTTTCTTTTTTGACAAACATACAAGTTTTCCAATTCTATCTGCTTTGATTCATTTTTTACAATCTATACACAATAAACTAAATAAATACATCTATTTTATATTGCAAGTGCAAAGAATTCTAGAATTCAAAATTGTTTATACACCTCTATTTGAACATTTTTTTAGTAACTGCAACTGTATCATTCTTGCAACTTCTTTACAACCTGATGATCTATGCTACTATGTTAAATGCTAAAAAAACAATGTTATCTTACAATCATAGTCTTCACTACATAATGCAAAAAAGAAGATAAATATAGTAGATACACTCTGAGGTGACATGTTCATAAAAAGATACTACCTAAGCTAATTGAAGTGTCATACGAACAATACAAAAATGACATTTCATTGACTCCAGAGTTGCTACAAATGTTTCAATATATATAAATAACCATACGTCCGTAGGAGATTGAAGGATATTTTTCCATTCCATATGTCGATGGATGGAAGGGCATATAAACCAACCAATGACACTTGAATTCGGGAATTGAAACTGCCTCATCGTATGTACGTCATATAGAATTGAAGTTAGCTAGTGCTACTTGTTGTGGTTTGGTTGTGAGCTTAATTTCAATATAATTGTACAATGAATTTTTTTCAGATTTAAATGAAATGCTTG
Organism: Larix kaempferi; assembly: GCA_027924585.1. Taxonomy (NCBI): domain Eukaryota; kingdom Viridiplantae; phylum Streptophyta; class Pinopsida; order Pinales; family Pinaceae; genus Larix; species Larix kaempferi. The sequence goes on along the minus strand of BSBM01001649.1, from coordinate 457,458 downwards.
ATGGCTGGCATTTAAATGAAATGGTAGACAATATATATTGCATTTTTCAAATGATTTTAAGTATAAATAAAACTTACATATGATTAGAACTTAAAATCCTTAGCTTAAGACAGTCTTATCATAAGTCTCAAATACAAAAAATATAATTATAACAAGCATATGATTCTTCAAATAATTCTCTCTAAATATTCTTAGCCTCTATCTTTGACCAAAAATAAATATACATATGCATCCTTTAAGAAAAAAAAAAGTCTCATGACTTTATATAGCGAAGTTGGATCTTGTTAATGGCATGTATGAAAAATAAGTAAAGAGTGTAATTAAGTTTATAATACTAGCATATAACAATTTAACTTATTCTAAATTAAATTTATAATTTAACACGTCTACGTAACTTAACTTAGGGGTGACAGTGAATCAATCAACAACCTCATCTTATTAACCAATTATATGGCAATGCCCTCCACAACATTATATCAGTACAAAATTTGATTTTAAAATTAAAAAAATTATTATTACAATTTGCATAAAACATAAATAAATGACCTTAAAAACATTTATGTAAACTTCCAAGAGATCAATGAACAACTTGATTTGCTAGTTATTTTAATTTACTCTAACAAAAAATAGAAATTGTACCATCCTGCATGCCAGCATCACACAACATCTGGTCAACTACTTTACAGTTATTTGGATAACTGGATAGGTAGTCCAATCGGTGCATCCCACTCACTGATCTTTAAGCTTTCACTGCAGGTTAATGCCTTCTGAAATGGGTAACTTTTCACCATCTGTAGCTTAATAATTTCCCTTTGAATTTTAAATGCAAACTGACTTACCTTTCCTTACACATGAGTTCAAAGAGATTTCTCCACTCACTTGGGTGCCAAAGGGCAGCCCCTCATGGGTGGCACGATGCTGAGAATCACGCTTCCTATGAGGGGTGACCCTTTGGCACCCAAGTGAGTGGAGCAATCGCTGATCCTGGCGCTGTGCGGACCTAAGTCCTTGCCAGTTCATGTTATCCATTATTCGTTGAATTTGAAGAGAAATTTAGGTCGTGGAGTGCTTTTGCCAATGGTTCAAATGGCCTGTCGAAGCTTCCGTTTAGTATAACTGATATGGCATGCTGATAATTTATAGAATCCCATCATGGTAATGAAGCATTCTTCGGACTATTTGCAGGTAACGTTAGTTTGGGAGCTTTATGTTTCTGTTAATAAATTTTGAAATTTCAATTCATAATGCTTTTGTTTCTTCTACTAATCGACAAGATTATACGTGCACTGAGGATGAAGATGAGGATACATTTCAGAAATTTAAAGCAAGAGAGCGTAAAAAACGTTTTTCAATATTTAAATTGAATTGGAATTTTGAAAAAGTTTGTGGATGTTTCAATAATTAATTCATAACTTCTATTGTGGCGCAGTACACAGCCTCGTATCGGCTTCAGTGGGAAACACTCTTCTTAAGCACGAATTTACTAGAATGGAATGGACATATAAGATGTCTGTAGGGTTTATTTAAAGGCGCTTATTTTAACCACATCAAATAGAAACACTTCCATACTCACTCCTTTCCTCAGAAAAGTAAACACACTGGTTTCATGATCAAGGTTTTGCTCGTTGAACTATAAAGTTTTCGCAATGACGAAAAGTAATGCATGGAGAAATGTTTTTCCATTGTTCTTGCCCCCAAGCAAAATTAGTTTGATTTTGCATCTAGTTGGGCTTGAGCTTAGTAACATTAATGATGAAACCTACAACTCGGATCATGGACTTTATGAATAAAATATCTGAATCTTCCCATGTTATCATATTGTTCCACCTCCTTACCTTAATGGTGAGGTATTCTTATCTGAAGAGTTTAAAAACACAAACATTAGATATTAGTGTGGACGGAGTAAGCAATTATATGTAGGTTATGGAGACGAAATCCAGATTGCTTTCTTTGTTGCGGTTCGACCCGTACGTCTCTTACTTAGCACACCCCCATTACTTAGAAAAACACAACCTATTGAATATATGTTAGTTAGGGTTGTTGGGACATATTTTCATACCTTTTCATTTAGCCTTTTTCTTTTGACAAAACCTTACTAAACTATGTCCTTTTCGGAAGTTTCACTAGTGGCAGAGAAGCAGGATATAGCCAGAGAAATAAGATCTCCATTGGTTCATATGACATTCTTGGTTACATATGAGAATATTGATTTAGATATGAAGCCACCACAAGAGGGTCTCCAATCAATAGCTATACCGTATATATATGTTTAACTTGTTCCTTTTAATAAGTAGTTTAATCTTACTAATTAGATGTGATGATCCAATGGGAAGAGGAATAAGCCACACATATATCAATATTGAAATACATGTCAAAATATTTAGAGGCCGCAATAGGTCATCCCATCTCATATCGGAATCCAATCATCTCATACCATTAAATATCATATCTATTAAGTAATGATAAAACTAAACCAAATCAAGGTTTATATCACATTAGCTAAAGGTGTATTTGTCAATCAACTAATCATTCTTATCACAAAAATGACTTTACAATAAAAAAAACACATTAGTTAATAAACTAAAATGAGAAGAGGGAACTACACCTTTCAACACTTCATTTATCTCAATTATTCTTTACAACCCTCAAGTTTATTCCTTCAACATACATCTATGAAGTTTGTCCCTTGAACAATGCTAATTAGAGGGATCATAAAATTAAGAAAATCCACAAATGCTTCATATCTTATATTTTCTAAATCGTATGTAAAGCTATTTACCTCATTCAATTAATTGAAGCTTAATGTACTTTAGTGGGGTCAAAAAATATTGTTAGGCATTTGCATTTGAAAATAAATTGGTAAAAGTTATCAATGGTAGTCTCTATGGTAGTGCTTCTAGTATGAGTATTACTAATGAAAGTATTAAAAGAGATTTAGTTATATTTGTCATATACAGGTTAACTATTAGAGAATAAAGGTTATCTCTTCATTGGCATAGGAAACATTAAGTAGAAAATAGATAGGTATAATCTATGTATGTAGTTCTCGACCAAGTGGCAGTAAAAACAATATTTAAGTAGAATGCATAATTATAACCAAGTGAACTATTATTAGCTTTCAAAACATTCTCTGTATTGGTGGTGGTTCAGCCTTTAGGGAATAAATATAGAGAAGATAATCAAATTAGCAATATGGTGATCTTTAATTTTACATATATGAAGTTTAAGGAAAATACAAATAAGAGGAAATTGAAGTACTACATGGATTTTATAAATCATATCAAAGGAATAAGCAACTATGGCAAGGACAAAGGCATAGGCCTAATGTATTATAGGAAAAAGGTGAGCAGAACAAAATTATATGATATATTCATTTTGATGTTGAGTTCAATGAGTTTAATTGACTCATATAAAATGGTCATTTTTTTAGGGGGTAGGTTTTAATTTGTTTTTAAATTTTTTTATTACATAGTTTAGAGGGGGTTTAGGAGGGGTGTTTAGAAAGGAGCACTTTGGGCATCTTACATACATAGAAGACTCAATGGAAGAGGACATTGATGTCCCTAAAGAAAGACAAGCTCTAGAAAATTTAAATTTCGATGAAGAATTTGGTCTGCATGATATTGTTGATTAGTTTCATGTCTTGAAAAAATGTTAAATTTGACAATTTTTTTTATAAGATATATTAGTAATGTTTTGACTTTCAGACTTTATTTTAGAAATAAAATTTCTATATATAATATTTTAAATATGTTTTTTTACAAATATATGGTATAGTTTTTCTTGAATTTATGTGAATCATCACTTTTTAGAAATAATATGAAATAGTATCATTTTTATACAAAAAATATCAAAAAATTCATTGAAAATGGTTTTAAATGTCTTTATTTTCTGGATTTTTTTACAATTTTGTCAATAAAAATGTCTTATTTTGTCCATAAAAAAGTCTTATTTTATAGAAAAAATTGCAAAATGTATATGTTTTCTATTATAAATTGCTTATAAATGTATTTTATTTTGTTAAATTTCTAAAAAGACACTTGAAAATAGAAATTAAATATATTTTACGACAAAGATAATTCAAAGGCCCAAAAAAATGCCTGAAAATGAAAATGTGTGATACTAGTATTAACCCTTTTTGAAACAGAGGTAAAAATAGCTACTAAAATTAGGAGAGAGAGAAACGAGAACTGTGTCGAGTTCTGGTTTCATAGTATAAGTGTTTAAATAGTTCTTTACTTATAAATGCATCTGATTGTTTAATACATTAGCATTCATAATCAAACTACTAAGCAAGCAGTGGAAATTTATGCATAAATACATTGCACAGAACATATAAGAAACCACAAAGTATATTGTATTACTTGGAAAAAATTTGGCTAAAGCCATACATGACTACAAAACTCAACTCAACAACTTAATACTTCTTCATACATCATAGCTTATTGTATACATAACTACAAAAAACAGTACAACAATTATTTACAACATAAGTGCAGAGCAAAGACACCCCAACCCGTTACAAAACAGTCTTTATATAGGGTAAGGTTCCCAAAGCTACAAAAATATTAATGGCACGCAGTATAACTATCTTCATGAGTGCACATCTACTTTTAACTGTCTGCATTGGTGCATAACGACTAGTCAAAAAATTGGGCATCAACAAATATCGACATAATAACACAAGATATGTGAAATTCTAGATCACAGCAGATCATGGAGCTAAGTATACCTCACAGAGAAAGAATGAGCATAAAATATGAATTATAGTGAAAATTGCAGTAAAAATGTTTAGACCACTAATCATGCACGAGAATTCAGATAGAAACACAATAATGTCACATGATCCAATAATCAGTATAGTCAACAATGATTTTACAATGGAGATAATTCGCAAACGCTTGATACTTTACTTGATATACATAATATTTTTGTTGCTCCTCACATTCAAGTTAACATGGCGTTCATTGTTTGATTTCCCAGTTATCCTTGGGTATCATAACCAAGCATTAAAGTTCAAGGACATTAGATAATTTCTCGTGTTTTCTGGATCGAAGGTTATTATTATTTCCCAACATTGGGTTGCTATTGAATGTTGTTTTATGCTCACTTACACTACTCATCTAGATGTTATGTTCAAGGCTTTTGCTTCTTGTTTAATTGATGAAGCTGCAAAATGGTTTAAATCATCACCTGCTTGAAGTATTTCTAATTATGTTGATTTCAAGACTAAATTCTTTGATAGATGGCAAGAAAAAAAAGATCTGATGATGTTGAATAATGCTTTGATGACTATTAAAAGAAGCAAAAATGAGACTATTGACAAGTTTGATCGCAGGTTTGACAAGATTATAAAAGAGTTCCCTACAATTGAAACCCTCAAGACACAATGATCTTATCATACTACTTAAAGGCATTTTCAGGCGATTTCATGTTTCATCTCGGTTAGAAAGACCAGGGGATCTTACACCTGCTAAGAAAAAGGTAACGGCTCTAGATGACAGTTGGAAGGTAGCTGGAAGGACCGACACTTCTAGCCACTTAAGAGCTAAACCAGAACCGAAGAACAAGGCCTCTTCTTCAAGTGAAGACCTCGATCCAATGAACATATTGATTGAAGAGATGAGATAGTTGAGGGCTGACATGACTCAAAAAACTACTACCATGTAGAACCGAATTGTGCAGCTGGAAAGAAATCAACATCCTAGTCATCCCAAATTTCCGCTAAAGAATTTCAATAAATCCCCTTCACACTTGAGGTGTAAACTCTTTCTCAACCTTTGCATTATGGGCATTATTCAAGTGTGTGGTGTAATGTTTCTAGTTTTAATTTTAATTTTATATATATGCCTAAATGTTTTAAATATAATTTAAGCAAGTATTTTATTTTGTATTATTTTTATTATTTTTTAAAAATGACAGGTGTCAGCTATAGGATGGGCATAAAAGGAGTTACCCATCCACCCCCTGCGGTAGAATGCTCCTCTTCCACTCAATAGAAAACTATTTACTAATGACAAATTAAATTAAAATATATATTGTTGGAATAATGTAGAAATGATAGGCAGGTATCTAGGGATTGGGTTGATGTGTACCTTCTATATTTAGCATGTAGAGGTTTGAGATCCACACTTCTTGGATCTATGGTTTGGTTTGTTGTGACTATCTACACATATATATTGTAATCTCATTTCAATAGTTAATTGAATTGGTTTGGCCATTCCCTTGTGTATGAGAGCGAGCCTTTGTGCTCTGCTCCTCTTTGCTTCTCTGTGTATAAGTTAATTTGGTATCAGAGCCATTGCGGCCTATTGTGGGAGCCAGCTATTGCTGTAATTTTATTTTTTTTGGGATGTGAAAGCCATGAGGACTATGTGGCGGAGAAGGCCTGTGCGAGCGTGTGACCTGCACATTGATCTCCGTTGGTGTGAAGAGCCCATTGTGGCCTATCAGATCCACTGCTGGGAGTCCATGTGATCAGTGTGTTTGAGGGACATGAGCCTTTGAAGACAAACCCGTGTGAGGTACAGAAACAACTTGGAAGCTGATATAGATTACTGTAGCAACTGCGTGAGGTTGCAAAGAGGAATCACTTGTGCATTGCTGTAATTGCACTGTGGAAGAGCTAATTCCAACTCTATCATCTCAGCTATTGTGGAAGGAAGAACCAAAGGAGACTCCCACTAGAGAAAAGCAGTTGTGTTGATTAGAGGAGCCTCTACCTGTCTAAAAACATAAAAGAGATCGTTGTTGTGAAGGATTGCTGAAAGGGACGCGAGACTGGATGCGTGTATAAATTACTAAAGGTCACGATTAGCACCGTGAGAGCTGTTGTGCATTGAAGAAGCTCATGTAAGAGGAAGAGCCGAGTCTTGTGTGCTGACACCGTGAGTGAGTTGATCAACAGTACCGTGAGCTGCCAGTTTGCTGGGGCACAGTACTACCACAAGTTGACAGTAGGCTAGGGTGTGGTACTCTAGTACAGGGCGCGGCACTTTGGGAAATTGAGCACTACCGCGAGCCGCAAGCCTACCCAGGTGCGGTATCCCTGCAATACCGCGAGCCGAGACTCTGTGGGGGGGTAGTAGTTCAGTAGTGGCCTTACGCACTTTTCCATGCTCGAAACTACCACGTGGGTGCTGGCCATTTGAGGGCGGTACTGCATTCTGTGGCTGTTGTAAAGGTACCAATTGAATTACTACAATGGAGATAGAGGTAAACCCTGGAATGGAGACAGAGACAAACCAGGACACCTCAATAGAAATCATTACTACAATGGAAGTCATAATGCAAATCACAATGGGAATTTTGCAAACAGAGATACTCCAGAAATTGATGAATTTAGAAATCTGAGATTATTTATTTCTGAGGATGCTCTGTCTACTGAGACAGATGATAAGAATGCATGGTTAATAGATTCGGGTGCATCTGCACATATTTCTTCTAGGAGAGAATGGTTCGATGAATACAATGAAAAGCTTAATGACACTCACATCTATTTAAGTGATAATAGGTCACTCAAGGTTCAAGGTTATGGAATAGTAAAGGTGAAATTATCTAATGGTGAATTGAAACAGATACATAATGTTATGTATGTGCCTGGTATTAAAAAGAATCTTATATCTGTTTCAACCATAACCAATTATGACCTAAAGGTAGAATTTGGCAAGTACCAATGTCATATCAAAGACATTCGAGACCACTACAAGACTATTGCTACAGGTTCAAGATGTGGAGGACTATATAAGTTGGATGTGTGCAAAGACAATCATCTAGCACTGACATCCACCATTATCACCACAGAGGAACTCTGGAATCAAAGGTATGGCCACATTAATCATCATGATCTTATACTGCTTCAGAATAAATCTATAGTTGAGGGTATGCCTGTAATAAAGAATGTGCATTTAGAATGTAGTGCTTGTGCACTTGGTTTACATCACCAAGATGCATTCCCAATCCATCAAGAGAAGAAACAAACTGATCTGCTTGAATTAATCCATACAGATGTATGTGGACCTATGCAGACTAAATCATTAGGAGGTGCATCATATTTTCTAACATTTATTGATGATAGATCTAGATACACATGGGTCTATTTTATAAGAAGAAAAGGAGATGTCTTCGAATATTTCAAGGATTTCAGAATGATGATCGAAAAGCAGACAGGAAAATGCATTCAAATTCTCATATCACACAATGGAGGTGAATACATGTCTAGAGCTTTCAAGAAATACTGTAAGGAAAATGGAATCCAGCAACAATTTACAGTATCACACACCCCTCAACAAAACGGGGTAGCTGAGCGAAAGAACAGGACATTAGTTGAATGTGCTTGCAGCATGCTCCAAGGTAAGAACATGTCGAATGGTTTTTGGGCTAAAGCTGTTAATATTGCTGTATATTTGAAAAATAGAAGTCCAACAAAGAAATTAGACCTGTAAACACCATTTGAGGTCCTTCATGGATATAAACCTGAAGTTAAGCATCTACGAATTTTTGGTTGTAAAGCTTTTGCACATATACCAAAAGATGATAGAAGGAAGCTAGATGCTAAATCTTTTGAATGTATCTTTGTTGGATATTACAATGATCATAAAGCTTATAAGCTATTTCATCCTAGCTCTCATAAGTTAATTGCAAGCAGAGATGTGGTGTTCCATGAACATGCAGATACAAGTGATAAATTTGACCAAGGGCGGATTCTTGCTAACAATGATGAATATGTTAAATTAAACCCTATAGTTCAAGAGCATGAATTGGATCAGCCACAACAGAAGGAGCAGGGACAGAGTCAAAGTAGAAAAAGCAGTGAAAGCAGCATGAGTACTTCTTCTATTAGTTCAAATGATGAGGCAGCAGAAAGAAAAAGGATAATGGATGGAACCCCTACAGGTAATGTAGTCCTAATAAGGTCATCAAGATAGACTCGTCCTCCTTCAAGGTATGATGATTATGCTTTAATGACCAATGCAATGAATGAACCAATGAATTATAAACAAGCCAAAGATAAAGAAGAATGGGTTGCAGCTATGAATGAAGAATATAACTCTATTATGAAGAATCAGACTTGGGAATTAACAGAGTTACCAGAGAACAAAACACCCATAGGGTGTAAATGGTTGTTTAAACATAAGCTTAAATCAGATGGTAGTATTGACAGATTTAAAGCAAGACTAGTTGCAAAAGGTTATGCTCAACAGGAGGGAATTGACTTTGAGGAAACTTTTGCACCAGTAAAAAAACTAAACACAATTAGAATTCTGGTTGCATTAGCTACAGCACATAACTGGAAAATCCATGTCAATTAGATGTAAAATCTTCTTTCTTAAATGGTGAACTAAAAGAAGAAGTTTACCTAGTTCAGCCTGAAGGCTTTGTACAAAAAGGACAGGGGCATCTTGTATGTAAGCTAAATAAAGCTATCTATGGATTGAAACAAGCCCCTAGGTCATGGTATATAAAGATTGATACCTTCTTTAATCATAAAGGTTTTGCGAAAAGCAAAAGTGATCCTAACCTTTATGTAAAGAAAGATAAGGAAGGAAATGTGTGCTTAATATCTTTATACGTTGATGATCTCATCATTACAGGAAATGCATGTAAGTTGATTGCAGAAATCAAAAATCAGTTGTCACAAGAATTTGAAATGAAAGACCTTGGTGAACTTCACTATTGTTTGGGACTTGAAGTATGGAAAGAATCTAGTAAAACTATGATCACTCAAAGTAAGTATGTGAAGGAAATATTGAACATATTCAATATGAGTGATTGCAAAGAATCAGTAATTCCTTTAGAACAGAATGTGAAGCTGTGAGGTCAAAATGGAACAAAAGATGCAGATGGTTCTTTGTATCAACAGTTGGTGGGAAGTCTGAATTATCTCACTATTACAAGGCCAGATATATCATATGCAGTCAGTATTCTTAGTCAATTCATGGCTAAGCCAAATGAAAGCCATTGGCAGGCTGCAAAGAAGGTCCTTAGATATCTGAAAGGGACAATGAACTTTGGTCTTTTATATACTAATAAGTTTGATGTTCAATTGGCAGGATTTTCTGACTCTGATTGGGCAGGAAACGTTGATGACAAAAGGTCTACTACAGGATATGCATTTAACATTGGATCTGGGGTCGTATCATGGAGCAGCAAAAAACAGCCAACTGTTTCTCTATCATCCACAGAAGCTGAATATAAATCTATGTCCAGTGCTACATATGAAGCTGTCTGGTTGAGGAGGATTCTTGAATATGTTGGAGAAAAGCAAGCAGAACCCACAAAAGTACATTGTGACAATCAAAGTACAATCAAATTGGCACACAACCCAGTTTATCATGCAAGGACAAAACATATTGAGCTGCAACATCATTTTGTTAGAGAAAAGATTGAATCTAAGGAAATTAAACTTATGTATTGTAAGTCAAGTGATAATGTCGCTGATATACTTACAAAACCTATTGGCAAGATTCACTTTGAGATCCATTTCTACATTAAGGGGGTATGTTGGAATAATGTAAAAATGATAGACAGGTATCCGGGGATTGGGTTGATGTGTACCTTCTATATTTAGCATGTAGAGGTTTGAGATCCACACTTCTTGCATCTATGGTTTGGTTTCTTGTGACAATCTACACCTATATATTGTAATCTCATTTCAATAGTTAATTGAATTGGTTTGGCCATTCCCTTGTGTATGAGAGCCAGCCTTTGTGCTCTACTCCTCTTTGGTTCTCTGTATATAAGTTAATTTATATATATATATATATATAACTGTTTTTTAATTTTAAAAAATGACAACAAATTCTGATAAATAAAAAAATCAGTTTTGATTTGCTCTAAAACTTTTCTTTACGATTTGCTTTCGCAAAATAACTAAACATATACTTAGAGATATTTCATGTTTTGGCTGGTTCTCATTTGCAACCCACAATTGACTTTAGCTTAAGATCATCAGTTTCACATTCTAATGAAAATGAAAAGATCTAGATGTCTTCTTTAATTCTTTAATTGAATTTTTTTGGATTAAAGCAGATTCCTCCGGAATGTTTTTGTTTTCTCCTGTGGTAGAAGCTTCAACTGTCCGTCATCATTCATCAACTGCTATTGCCAAATTTTCTTACAGTTTACCTTTGACTGTTTTAGTTTGTTAAAAGTGGCATTCCACTATCCTCTCTATGTTCTTTCATAACCGATCATTTTTAACGAGGTGTATGCACGACATAGCAGATGTCTCATTTTGTCAATTATTTTGCATGCGTAAATGTTCTTTTTCCTTAGAATGGTAAAAATTGAACCCATTTTGAAATCATTTGTTTCGACGAATCAACAGCCTGAGAGTTTGATATAGGAATACAGATATGTTACATCTGCGCTATTATTTTACAAGCACAGTTGTAGAAGCCAAAGACAAAACACAACAGTTTATAATATACTGCACTGAATCGACAGGTACAAGTAAACTGGGGATCTTGAGCTGTTTGGCAAGTGCATTAAAACTATACTGAAATCATGCGTTTGAGTTCTCTGAACTGATGAACTTTGCATGGAATTCGTAGAGCGCCCTTTTGGTCGAATCCACACTCGTCTGCAGCGGCCTCCAATAGTTGAGTGAAGCACGGATGATGCAAATCTTTGACTGCTATTATGAAGCGCTCCTCTTCTTGTCCTACGTGAACGACCAAGTATCCTTTCGGAACAGCATTTCTACGGTCGATAATGCTCTCCTTCATCTTCCATTTCTTTGGATGCTGTGCTGCAATCGAAGGCTCGTACTCCATATTCCACGAAAACACAATTTTCACTCACTGAAACTGAGGGAAACAGAAAAACCTAAACAATTCAAGGATTGCTTCGGGAAACAGAAAAACCTAAACAATTCAGGGATTGCTTGTGCCATTGCCTTCTAATCTCTTATAAGAACACAGTTGCTGTTGCGCAATTATATGCTATTACAGTCCTTTTATAGCCTACAACGTCCACCGCCATGCTGCCGACTCACCGAGTGAGCATTAAATGACTTGACTTTGTCGGCCAAAATATCTAAATGCAGACAAGCCCGTAAAGTCCGCTGCGCTGGATTTCATGTCTAGCTGAGTCTGTAATAACGACAGCTCGAACAGAAGATTCCAAATGAGCAGCCATGGTGGGGGAGATATTTGTGTCTGGACTGCACGTGCTCCATTCTATCAGATACTTAGTTGTATTTTACATTCGCTATTGTCGTAAGTGTTGGTCAGAGACTTCACCTAATGTACGTAGTATCAAATCCGCACCTGGAAATTAAACAAATGAATTTGGAGAAAGTTAAACGTTCAAAAGTGTTTTCAACTCTTTGGTTTATTATTCATCATTTTGTTAAAGTTTGATATCTGGGATTTTATCAGTCTAATTGCACAGTATTTCTAAGAGCGAATTTTTTTAATTCGACACCCATTCAGACTAATCATACACAACATTTTTGGAAAATGGAAAAAGCCAGAGACTGAACATTTTTTAAAAACGCCAGAGACTGACGGAGCTGTATAAGGGTTAACCAAAACGCCTCACTGGCCGGAATCTGGTAGATCAATTTTTGTTAAATGGTAGTTTGGAATGCTCAAATCTCAATTTCAAAAATTTAGGTAGTTTTAAAATTGATCAATTAGTTTAAAGCAAGCAATACAGTTAGCATATATTACAAAATTACGAAAATAACAATTTCCAACAAGAAATTTAACTGATTTTATAACCAGAAAAGCAAGGCGTTTTGGTTGTTCTTTATCCTACGCGGAGACGGGAAGATGTTTTTCTCGTCCCCGGAGTTTTGCGCAATGGATTTACGCAGTGACAGAGTTGGAATCTCAAATCACTCACACCCGTAAAATTGACGGTTGGAACCAGATTCTGCTATTTTATGATGACGGTTACATTAGTAAGCCTCCGCACATGGAGGGAAAAAAACGCCCTCGAGCGCGCTCGAGGGCGCCCCTGAGCTCAGATTTCGGGCATTTCTAGCAGACCCACCTACAACCTGGGCTTGCCTTCGGGCATCGATGCTTTCTGACAGGTACAGTACAAAACTGACAGAACTGACAGCTGAGGTTACGTTTTGAACCGTTTCAGACAGTGTTCTTAGCTTACAGGTTAAGTTTTGAACCAGTTCGAACCGCGTTTTTGACTTACGTTTTGAACTAGCAGCTTTACCCGCCCCCGCCTCCGCCTCCGCCTTCCAATTTCATGTGCGCGAAGGGGCATTTTTAGCCCAGCTGATGTCAGCTAAGGGCGCCCCCCGGGACGCCCTTTTTACCTCCATGTGCGGAGGCTAAGTATGTTGGCCGTATTTGACGGCCGTCGACAACTTCTGCAGTGCATCTATGACCAGCCGTGCAGTCCCACAGTCCCAGTTGGCGCCGTCCCTCTTTAGCGATTGAAATTATTTGAGAGAGTACGAAACGATGGCGAGAGCTATCGGAGGAGCTGCAGAGACTTTAAGACGAGTCTGTGCACTGTCAGAGATGCACGACTCTTTATGGTATAAGGTATGGCCATCCCGCATGGTCATCCGTTGCATACCCATGAGGTTACTATTTTCCGGCTACTGCTCTCCGTTCCGTTCTTTCCGGCACCTAATCTAATCTCCGGCTATCCAGTCGCAACATCCAAGAGGAAGAAAGAGGAGAGAGGGTAAGATATTATATATAAGTGTTTAAGATAGGATGAATAGGAAGAAGGCAAGGAGGAGGTGTCCATTGATAAGTCAAGCATGGAAAGGGATCCGATGCGCTATCTAGTGATGTTGTCTGGGGAGTGCCTGGGGTTGAGATGACCTGGATGGATGAACCTGGGAGGCATCCGTGAAACATGAGCATGCCCTCTCGCAACAGTCGAGGTCGGGGAAAGGAATCTTGTTATTTTACTCTGGCTCAGGCTGGGCTGTTGATCCAATCTGTGCAGAGAACGAATATGCCTAGCTACTATGGGAAAGGCCTCATAAGCTATGGGATGAGATGTCATGCGTGGACTCACAGACCTGGTGTCGGTTGTTACACCTATAAGAATATTTGCTTGTCTCTTAGCATTGCCAAGTGCTTAAATTGGCTGATAAAAGGAGGTAATCAATTATACGGGGCAAGGCTCGGACACAGCCTGCAAGCTCTGTTGTCTGAGAGTCACTGCCTCACGCATGTAAAGAGCTAGGCATCACTGATCAGGATATTGGATGAAGGTGGATGAGGTTACTATTTTCCGGCTACTGCTCTCCGTTCCGTTCTTTCCGGCACCTAATCTAATCTCCGGCTATCCAGTCGCATGAATGTTGCAATTTGATGTAGACAGGTACTCGCATAACCCGAGACTGAGAATGGGGAGGGAAATTTAAATTTGAATTTCCAATGCCTTTCCCGAATAAATTTCAGAGTGCTTTCCTATAAATTTGTAAAAAAAATTCTCCCTCGACTTCAATGCATTCATTTTCATTTTGGTCTGCTGAGGCTGGGTTGTGAAAGCTCTCGAGATCAGGGTTTCATTCTCCCATTCGCCCTCATGTTACATACTTGCTCTCAGGTCAGAGACCTCATTTCTGAAAGGGGTAAACTTGGTTTCCATTTTACAAGATATGTTCACCATATGAATTATATTTTCCTTGGTTTTGCAACAGGGATACGATGCTAAGGAGCGTAGCTTGTGGAGTTGACTTCAAGTCTTCTTTTACTTGGTAAGCTCATGGCACCGTGGGAACAAACCTGTCTCGAGGCTCCCTTCCTCTTTGAAAATGCAAGGTTTTGTTAACCATAAACCCCATGGTCGGGTTAATAGATTTTTAATGTAATTTTAATGGAATTCTGAAGGCATTATGCCTCGGATGTGAGTTTCTCCTTGTATTGGGCCTGGCGTGTAAATCGACCAAGAGTCAAAACGCCCTCTGTGGCTCCCCTTTGTATTGACTGCAAATATATATACACTGGTTTAAATGGCCAACTACAATGTATGTTTTGATCTCTCTATGGTTTATATATAATTTTCCCTATAAGACGTAGGATTGTATTGATAATACTTAACACTTTGTTGTATTAATTTTATATGCATCCTATTATAAATTTCATATATGTATCATGTTGTAAATTGTATATATGTCCTCTACTTAATTACTGAGTTAATATATTATGACATTGGTTTTAATTATTGAGGGATTCGATCAAAGGAAGTGTATTGCTCGTATATCAATTTGGGTTGAACATATAAGGTAGCGTTGTAATTTTCATTATGGTTTAAAGCTTGTGGGATTCGATTCCTTGATTTTGTTTTACGTTTAAATATTTAAATTGCTTGTTCAAGTCGTGTTGACTGTTTGGGACAACCTACGCTTCGTTTAATCCTAAACATTCACCCTAGAGTCGCCTTAAGGTTTGACCTCAGGATTCCTTAAATTATTCTTTGATTCTCAAGTGTGAACATAAGGGCTTCGAACACTTTGTTTTAGTTAATGAATACGAGCCAGTTTAGGCTCTGTAGATTTTGATCAATCATTTAAATGTGATGTATATAAACTTTATTTTGATTATACATTTCCTTGTGTGATATAATGACTGTATTAATTAAATTCTACATACTCAAAGATGAGGCCGAGAGGCCATCTTGCCTAAACCCAAGCTTTGAGGCTTACCTTGGAACTAAACGCCCTCAATAGGATTCGATCACTGGGTTGATTGGTCTCCACGATCTATTTTTGATACGGTTCAATCACCTTCCAAATAGTGTTAATGGTTTATTAGTAGTTTATATACTTAGAAATATGGTTGAACAAAAGCTTAAGTAGCCTTAAGATTGCTTTTGGCTTTATTTGTTTTTAATTAAAAAGAAATTGGTTTATTATAATATTGTTTTGCTTTTATGTGTAAGGCTTACATGCCTTTTTTTTTTTATAAATAGTAGTAGCTTTTGGGTAAAAGTTTATGGGTTAGGTTAGGGTTAAATCATAGATTCGATGTGCTTGTTTCATATTATGGTATTGTTTCCAGATATTTGCAAGAGTTTTGTGAATTGTTTATATTAATTATATTATTATTATAATACTTAAAGTTTTTGGTTGGTTAAGAGTTTTTCCTTGGATTTTTAAATGAATTCTTTCTTTCTCAAGCTTATAAATGAGAGCTTTCTCTCTAGGATAATAGGCATAAGATAATAGAGTTAGTCTTTTAATAAACAATAATAGTTGTTTATGAAATCAAATAGTAGATAATGACTTCAACATTAAGAACTAAGGTTTAAACAATTAAACAATATCTAATTAGTCCTAAAGAATAGATTAGACCATCATCATAAATTGATCAAATTCATTTTAAAACATTGAAGTTTCTAATGTGATATGTATAAAAGAATTTAATAATCTTGCAATTATTCCATCATTAATATCAAAATTATACAGATTGAAATAAACTAAACAATTCCTCCATTAGTTTCCAACACATGATTTAAAGCTACAATTACAATAGTTAGTCCAAAATAACATAATTAAATAAAATCTTCCTACATTTGTGGACAAACATAAAATATAATTAAATAAATAAAAGATACTTATCAACCTTTTAAGTAACCATAGACATCCAATAGTTCCTTGTTCATTCCACAGGTCACCCTCGAGTTGGACCAAGCATGCTAGAGTAACGAGACTAGAGTCATGTTCTCTATCTTGATTACTACAACAGAGTATTCACAAGATTTTTTTATCATCTCTATGTAGAGTCCTGTAATTTCTTTCCGCTTGTTCATGCCAGAATCCTTCTCGGATTCAACCATATCCTTTCATGAAAAAACTGGGTGGTCATGGACCTACAACTGAACCCTCAAGCAAACTAGGGACCATTACCCCTTGTAATGTCCTCACTCTACTATATTTATTCTTAAGGAAAAATATTATATCTATCATTCAGGAAGCTTTTCTTTTATTTAGGAAAATCATGCTTTGTGTTTTCTTTCATTTCCTTTTCTCTTTCTTTAGGAAATTTATTTTTATGCTTTCTTTTACTCTCCTTGTCTGTTTTATTTTAAATTCATTAAAATGTGTTTAACCTCACATTTGTACTATTTTTTATTTTTTATTTTCATTTGGAAACTAATTTAGAATTCAACATATCCTCTAACATGCTTGGCCCCTCTTTAGTGGATTAATCCCCTTCAGTTGGAAATTTAAAATGAGATAAATAATATAGACATAAGGTCTTTATTTGTATTTGATGCTCCAAAGCCTAGCAGTTCAACATCAATAACACATAACATGTCTATTTAGTCTAGAGCCTTTAGCTCAACACCAACTCAAACCAATGAGTCTAGGTAGTCTAGGTGCTCTAGAGCTTTTATCTCAACACAAACTTAACCAAAATGAGACTAAGTAATCTAGGTGCTCCAGATCATACAGCTCAACACTAACTCAAACATAATGAGTTTAAATAGCCTAGGTGCTCCAGAGTGTACAAGCTCAACACCAAACCCAAACATAATAATATAAAGGGTCCCAGTTTTGGGATATTGTGTATTGGCAATACATGTGTTTTATACAAGATTTGGTGCATTTTTCATATTGTGTAGATTTTAGTTGAACTTATGTTATGTATTTTTAAGGCACAAAAAATCATTCATTATTAGTATATTAATTATGGTTAGTTTGAGTTAGTATTAGGTTACATAATCATCACTTCATCCCCTATTTATAATAACAGAGCTTCATTTGTATAATCATTGCATCTTGTCTTGTGTATTCGATGTTAGGAGATGAAGCCAATACCCAATTCTCCAATATTCTTCTTGTAGAGATATCAACTAGGTGCATGCACTGCTCATATGAATCAAGTGCACACATGGGTCACAAGGTGGTGATCAGGCTCCCCATCTAGGGGATGAGCATAGTCCCCACTCTCTTGTGGTTTCTCGGTGAAGCACCCAAGGAAGAAAAAATTAGACCCTTCTATTGTATTTTGGTTCCTTATAGAACCTTCATATGTATTGTGTAAAAGCATACTCATGCTCCATCATTGTAATACAAGAGATATTTAATAAAGAAGTGTATATTTTTTTGTCAAGTAGTAATCAAAGAATGAAGCTATCATTGCCCCATGAAAATCCAAATAAACAAACAAATGAATCTAGTACAACATATTTAGAAGAGATGGAAACATGTGAGGCTTTTAGTCTTAGTAACAACACAAATCTATTATATTCTTGGGTTTTGGACTCCTTGCATCTTTGCACAAGTCTTTACATAGACACTAGTTTGTCGAATATCATACTTATAGTGGTGGAATGCTATGCTTTGGTGATAATAATAATTTCAAAATTTTGGGAAGAGGGGACTCTAATCTGAGGCTAGGTGATTGTACATAAAGGAACTTGTGTGATGTACAACATGTACCATATCTATGAATGAATTTTCTCTCAATAATGATGATGGATAAGATGGGGTATTCTACTAGTTTAATTTGGATCCTAAAAGGGTGACCAGGCTCATCTAATTAATAGTTTGGAGCATAGGCATGTCTGACCATAAACTCAAAGTAAAGGAATAAACATGTAAAAGTAAAATTAAAGTGAGAAAAGTTCAACTTCACAAATTTATAGAATGATTGAATATGTATTCTCTCTCCTCCAACGTTCCGCCATCTTCTCTACTATTAAATTATCCTCCCAAGTCTCTACCCCAAATCCCTCATCATTTTCATAATCAATGTATACATCAATCATATGCATCATCAATATTATTGTCATACTTATCGTCCTCCTCCTCCTCCTCCTCATCATTTCCATCCTCATTATCATCATCATCATCATCATCATCATCATAATCATATAACCACATCCTGAACATCATCTTCACTGTCATCATCATTGTTGCCATTATCATTGTCATCATCATCACCATCATTGTTGTCATCATCATAATCATCATCATCATCATCATCATGTCATCATTATCATTGTCATCATCATCATACCTTTTATGAAAAATATCGTATTGCGTGATCTTCAATTGGATTGAAGGGAAATACTCTATAACATCATTGACCTCCCTAAGCTGGTATAAATGGTGAGGACATATTGTATGGCCATGGGTTCACCTTTAGGTATTGTTCAAACACATGTTTGCATCTAGAGAGATTACAATATATTATCACATGACCCATGTGCACATAAGTCTATTAAATCCTAATCCCATGTTCTTACTTTAAAATGGAGTGGTGAGCATATGCAATTGATAAAAATGCCAATAGAAAGGCCAAATTAATCTTTGAAGGATTCCAAGGATTAACGTTTATTTCCCTAAGAGAAAGACAAATCATAATCAACATAGAAGAATTACCTTTTATTATTATCACCACCATATTGGAGGAGTGAAATGCTGCATGATTGGATTTTGATCCGGGATCTTTTATTTGATGATTATCATGAATTACATAAAAGAACATGAGAAAAAAGTATGTGTGACATAAATGAAGAAGCATACACATGAAGATGAAGCACCATAAATGAGGACAATATGTGATCAAAGAATTTGTCCAAAGGATGGACTACGTCTTTGGACCCACTTTCCAATGGAGAGGCATTTTTCATTATCGCGCAAGGGTGGTCCCGACAATGGGACGCTTGCATAACAATTCCACAAAACAACACATAGGCGCTCACATACACTGGATGTGAACTGAATTCCAAAAGTTGGATTCTATTAAACTGAATCAGTTACAATAATAAATACAAAGTAAACTAAACAACTAGTCGGCCTTATCCTATTACAATATACATAAATGCAAATCCATCTCTAAGTGTTTTCTCGGCTGTGTGCGATATTCTCCCTCTCCTGGTTTTTTGCTAAACGATGAGCTATGGATCGGATCTCCCTCTCTCTGCCTTCGCACTGCTCTTCTACTCTGCTCTTTCTCTTCTTGAGGTCACTCCCTTCACCGAGACACTCTACCTCTCTATCCACTGAATCCTCCAAATCCTGCAGACCCGACGTTGTCAGCGTCCTCTGTCGTGTTGCAAAAACTCTGCTCGTGGTGACATCTGTCATGATACAACCACCTTCATAAATGCTCACAACTTCCTCAACAACCGCCAATGGCTTCCATCCAAATCCGCCCTGTCCTCCACACTTCGATTTCGCTGAAATCTGTCGGTGTCACTGTTCAACAACTCATCAACAACCAACCTCTTTCGCTGCAATCCCGTCGTCTGTCGACATCAGACTTGTCGACTCTCAACCTTCTCCTTCTGTCAACCACATATCGACATCTTCTGCTCTCCTACTTGGATTCGACAGCCAGTCTCCCTTCGCACTAGTGGTCGTCAACAATCCTTCTGGTCGAATTCTCTTGTCAATCAACTTCGACTATTTTTTCTAAGCCCCGATGCTCCTACATCAGACTCCCCAAGTGAAAAATAAATTGACTCCTCTGTCAGTCTCCTATATTCTTATTTAAAAATCCATGTCACCTCCCGTAAATCATCATATTTCCACTGGACTAAGTATTCTTTCTTTCACGAACTTCGCGTCCTCCCGACTTTGTGTTCCTCTAACACTTCTGCGATTTCCTCTTTGTCGTGTCGACCTGGAATCTGCACTGTCCAGTCAATGTTTGACACTTCCGTACTTCTGATGTTTGAACCTTCTTCAAACTTGTAGAGATCTGAGACATTGAACGTAGGTGATATGCTCAAGTCCTTCGGCAGCTCCAACACATAAGCATTGTCCGAAATATTTGTAAGAATATTACATGGTCTAATCTTCTTCAGCTTTAGCTTTTTATAGGTTCCTATCGGAAATCTTTCCTTCCACAAGAATAGTTTCAGTACCTCATTCATCAACCGCATGATTGTACTGGGTGCATTAGTTAGTCTAAATTGCATGACCAACCAATCATACAACTCTTCCTTTGTCTTGAATGTTGTCTTCCATTCATATCCCTCTCTGACCCTGATCTGGTGATATCCACTCTTCAGGTCGATCTTGATGAAGTATCTCACTCCACTCAAGCAATCCATCAAGTCATCCATTCTAGGAAATGGAAACCGATACTTGATCGTGATCTTGTTGATGGCTCTGGAGTCTGTACACATTCTCCATTCTCCACCCTTCTTCGATGCAAGTAGTGCTGGTACCACACACGGGCTCAGACTCTCTCTGATCAACCCTCTATCCAACAACTCCTAGACTTGTCGATTGAGTTCTTGACCCTCTTACAGATTCATTCTATGTGGTGCCTTGTTTGGAAAACTTGATCTTGGAATCAACTCGATCTGATGGGATATGCTTCTCATCGGTTGAAATCTTGTCGGTGTCTCGTCGACTACTATGCTCCGAAACTTGTCGAGCATCTCTTCGAATTTGACCAGAATTCTCTCCATTGTTGACCTCTTGACGCGTGGTCCTTTTAGAATGATGGCGAAACATCCCAACTATTTCTCCTCCTCTGTGAGGAATTCTTTGGCTAAGCACATCAGCACTCGCTTCTCCCAAAAGTTTCTCTCGCCCTGCTTGTAGTCAGCTTGGTCCTCTTGCTTTGGCTTCAACATCCTTAGTGTGCCATTTTTCCACATTGTGACTATGTTGGCTGGACGATCATAGATCATCTTCCGATCATATTTCCATGGTCTCTCTAACAACAAATGACATGCGACCATTGGGATGACGTTGCACAATACGTTGTTTTCAAGTTTCCCAACCTTAAAGTTTATCAGGCATTGTCTGGTTACCTTGACAACACATATACAGAAGGTTCCATATATGCACAGCTGCATCCGTATATGCATTGCGCATATACGAAAGCTTCTGTATATATGCAACAACATCCGTATATGCCTTGCGCATATTCGATTGTTGCACACTTTGATTGTGTAATTGATATTATGGTTGAAAATGTATTTTGATGGTATAACTATAAATTTTGGACACTTTGATTATGTAATTTTAATATGTATATTTATAGTTTTAACGATTCTAGTTAGATTCTAACATTTTAGATTTAATTTACACAAGGTAATCATGCGACCTATTGGATTAATGATTAATCATGAGACTCGTATTGGATTAATCATGACACTCGTATTGGATGTATATTTTATTATAATATAAAAAATTTATTAGAAAAAAATAGTATTAGACCTTTAAGGCCTTTGTTCAAGAGCGATCACTCTAAATCTATGAAGAGAGCCTCGTTTTTGTATAGGTGTTTACAAACATGCTTGATTTAAAATCAACACCAAAGTACATTATTCTTGTTGAGGTTAGTGCTCATTCACTTTATCTCTAAAATTATACAAAAAAATCAAGATAAATTGGACGTTAGAACATAATCGCAATTGCATAAATATGATGATAACAAAAATTAAGTTATTTTATTCATAGTTTTTTTAAGGATTTCATGAGACATTAAAAATGTTGCTCCAAACATTAAGGTTATAAAGGATACACTTCATTGACCTTGAGCTTTGGATGAAGCAAAGAGAAAGAGCGCTATGGGGAATTCTAAAAAAAATTGGCACTTAAAATATCATTGCACTAATGTTAATGTTGTTAAAAACACTAAAAAGAGAGTGAAAGAGTGTGATTGATAAATATGGAGAGAATAAGGAAAAATTGAATGCTCAAATGAGTGAGGATTTGATGATGTAGAAAATTGGATCAACCAAGCTTAATTTCAAGTTGTGTGATGTTGACAATGTTCATTTTATATAGTTTCATACTAAACTTAGTCAATAACATACAAGTTAGAAAATTTCAAAAACCTTAATAAAGCATTTTCCCAAACAAAATTGTCAACTTAGTTTAGTGTGAAACAAAAAATACTATATATTATTTTACAATAAGCTCAATGTCCAAACCTATACAATACAAGGTTATGTAAAATTGGTAAATTGTTCAAGTATTTTCATTCATGTATTAATCATATGTTTTGGATAGGAATCATTAGAAATTGGATAAAGGTGAATATATAATAATATAATTGCAATTATATAAAAAACTATGAATATTATTAAGTTAAAATTAATTTTGATAAAGGTGATTAAGATAATTTTTTAATGTTATTGGATAATAGTTATTAAGATAAATGGCGTAAAAATAGATGCAACGGTGTAACCCATTGAACATATTTAATAACAAGATACATTCAAGTGCACAATGCGCCTCTAAAAAACTTCATTTTCATTTGAAAAGCCCTAAAAGATGCTTCGTCATATTTCTTCAGTTGTCTTGCATTTTAATCCAACAACATCCAAGTTTGGATATACCCATGAGGCATCCTCCACTCTTTGGTATCCAAATTCATGAATAACATGTTCGATCCCGACGTCCTTGGAATAATTGTGATGGGAATTGTAACCTATGTGTCGTCAAAAGCTACCATTTCGTACTTCTGGGATTTTCTTTCTATAAGCTGACTAAAGCGGAAGGAACTTAGTAGGTCATCGACACCTTGTTCGGAGCCTCTCTTCCTGTTGATTCCTCAATTCTCATGAAATCTTTCCATATCAATGCCAAGCTCATCCACCTTCTCCAAAACAAATTTAAATTTTGATGATCAATCTTGAACTAATGAATTAAAGCCATTGGATAAAGTAGTCGAACCAGTAGAGGGGAGCAGAGCAGAAGGTTAAACTAGAGCGAGAGGAATGGAGTGATTGGTAGGATGGGAAATTGTGGTTGCCCATTTTATTTTTTTATTAATCTTCATTTTATAATATGTAACTACATTAAATCTCACTTCTTCAATAATGGATGCAAAATAAGTGGCACTTATATGGTGCATATGTCAATATAGTCGTAGTATAGTCTAGCTCTAGTTATGTGATAGATTTAATATTTTGGAAGGTGCACCACATTATGGAATGAAATGGGTTTCCTTTCCCTTTGTACCCACAACCCCAATAACCACAATAGAAACCTCCTCTTCAAATCCAAGTATGGCCATTCCAATAACCAGTCAAGTCCCTTAAGTATCCATATCAAGTTCCTCTATACTTTTCCCTTTCCCCTCCTCCCTTGTGTCCCCCCCCCAAAAAAAAAACCTTTCTCATACTCTAAAATTTGTTTTATCTTCCTTCTTCTATTGCCTTCCTTCCCCCTTTTTGAAGGGTCCCTAAAGGTATTGAATGATAAAATAATATTAAATCGCCTACTTCTAACATGCGGGTGAAATCACCTACACATCATAACAAGTATCCATGTACCCTATCATTTATTAAATTTTGCATACTCTAAGCAGATCACATAAGTGTCCACATTAATAAAACAAATGATAACTTAAAACATAACTAACACATATAAGTAGGTTCATAAATCCACACACATAGATGAGATCAACATACAATAGGCAAAGAAATAAAATATAGGTCTAAATGTTGTTTGGTGGTCCCATCTAAATATAAAATGTTACAACCATGGAAGGGCTAGGAAGGATTCAATTTTGAGCGCTAACACTAAAAAATTAAACACCAATACAATGTATTGGAAAAGCCCTAAACAATGTAGCACAATATCATCAAACCCTCAAATTTCTTACCCCTATGGACATGATCAAAATTCATATTCATCACATATAATGCAATGCTAACACGGGATAAAATGTTTTCCCACTCAAGTTTTAAGGTTCATTTTTCAAAAAAATCTAATTTATCACACTCACATCCTTTAGGAATATCGAGCAAAGAATGCAGAAGTTAATAAAATGGCAAATATATGAAGGGCTCTAATTGAAGGATAGGTTTTTTTTAAATGGATTGAAGAAAAATTCCATTAATCTATAGTTTGTCCCATTGAATTATCTATGATTTTCAATGTGGTATAAAAGGACGTGCTCTATGATTTTCAATTTGGTATAAAAGGACATGGCATTGGCATTAACATCAAGCCTTCTTGACCGCCGTTGTTACTTTAATTCTCCTCTTGGACATCACACCTCCCATATATTGATGTCTCCATGTTGAGTCGAAGTCAAGCCCGAGCTCAATTGCTTTGCGTTGACAACAATAGTTGCAGCAAGATTCCTCAATAGAGGTGGAAGGTGAATACACCAAACTTATGATTGAATTGGTCATATGAAAGTGGTTATCATACATGGGCCACCTCTGACCCGTCATACAAATACTTCCTTTGGCATGCAAGGTTTGTCTCTTTGTCTCACACTATGGATCGATATTATTTGAAGTGTACAGGCTACCCAATCTAGTGAAAGCAAAGAAGAGATGACATTTTTCATTGTGGCCTGAGAAATGAGGATGGGAGGAGATAGCATGTTTGATTTTAGATGTATAATAGTGAGATAACTGTCATGTGATATATTGTCATCTTCGTATTTTTAACACAAATTAGTAATGGTTGATAAAATTGAATCTTTTCAAAACTCCAACTTATAAAAGGGATTTTTAATATTACAATATGTTATGTGATTTTCCTCTATTCCATTTTCAATAGTATTTATGGTTGTCTCCATCTCTTCTTCAACCTTTCTCTCTGTACCATCTTCGACTTGGCTACATTCTTCATTTCACTCTTCATTTTATATGCCTGCAAAATATGATGAACCATTATCAAAATTAACTATGCCCCATGGTACATCTTCCTTATCCATTTCATTGACCATTATTTATTGTCTAGTCTTCTTTGCCTTTTTCATATATTTCTGGTGCTTCTTCAACTGTTTCATGTGCAATTTCAACTATATCTGTTTTTATTTCACCATTACCTTCATTATCATCTTTATCTTCATCATCGACCTGAATAATGGGATTTACTTTGGTCATCTTTAGAATTCACTTCATCAAGGCATACTGCTTCATTGGCAGTTTCTTCATCAGACATTGTTGGATTCACCAAAGCACTGGCTGCTTCATTAATAGCTTCACCATCATAGACTGTTACATTGGTAGCTTCAACTGCAACTTCTATATCTTTGTCTTTGTGGGTAGCTTCACCATCATAAGTTATTACATTGGTAGCTTCAACTGCAATTTCTATAGCTTTCTCTTCTTCACTCCATCTACACAGTGGGCTTCATTGGCTTTTGTATGCTTTTGCTCTGTTGCACACAGAGTCTTCTTCATGCTATGTTCACACGCAAAGGCTTCTTCATTCTCCTTCTTTAGTAGCTCTAATTCATACAGAGATGCTTCTTCCAACTCCAGAGTTGAGGATGATGATGATTTTGAGAAGACTCCATCTCCAACGTTCCATCTCCAATGCTCCATCTCCATCGTATCGTTAAAACTGAGTAAGAGAACCTTGATACTGATAAGGCTGCCAAAATCCTCTAATTTTTTCTAACCAACGTCTTTCTTCGTGAAGAAAGAGCTTTCACAGATGACAATGAGCTGAGAGAGATAGGAATGCTTTGATTAAATTCATTACCGTCCAGATACAGCAGATGCAAATCATGTCATTGGAAAAATGAAATGGGACACACCCTTAATCTGTCGTGCAAACCTCAGCACAAGACCCTTGATTGCATTTCTATAATATCTTAAACATCAACCTTGAATGCCATCGCTGGCAGCTAAAGTTGAGAAACGATCGAAATCCAATTGGAGTAGAAGCAAGGAGGTGCCGTTGAAGATGGAGGTGCCAGAATAATGAAAAATGAAAATGTCTTTGCTCCACGCTTGCTTAGGGAGAAAAAGGAACTAGGGTTAGGCCGGGATGTTGAGGGACATATATGGTTTTCTAATATAATATAACTTATCAAAATAGGTCTTTTTAAATATAAAAGGATATATTTTTTTGAGGTGTAAACATTTTTACTTATTAATGGATATAGATATGGATAAATTCAAATTTAAAATGAAATTAAAACTACAGCTCTAATTAGTTATATAGATAGGTGTTTATGTCTTAGAATTTGGTGTGAAGTAGCATTTATGCTTTTTATAGATTGCACGCGGATGAGACAGGTGTATTGTCCGGATTGATTTTATAACAGTAGTTCCAAATTCCAAATAAAAAAATAAAAATAAAAAAGAATATAAAAAAACAACTAACAACTTTACATGAATAAGGTATAGATGATACACGAATAACTAGTAGTTAATAAATAAGTAGTAGTTGATATATGAATAACAGGTAGTTCACACTTAACTTGTGACCTCTCTATGTTCACCTACCACAAATTAAATAAATATGTTAATATATAAATTTATATTAATTTAATTTTTAAATATTTTATAAATATTAAATATCCTTAATCTTGTCATGAAACACTTAATGAATCTATTAAATAATTTTGACATTGTAAATAATAAACAATGTCATGCATCGAAATTACAATCAAATCGAAATCCACCTTAACTATATATTTCTACAGAATGCATTGATTTGTTTGCAGTGTATTACTGATTATGATATCTTGAAAAGAGATTATTAATGGCTTTGCATCAATTTTATATAAATTTAGTGAAAACATAACAATACGCTGACCATATTTAGATTTGAACCTTTGCAAATACTAGTATCTTCTGCCGATGAAATAATCAATTCTATTTCTGTGCAAATACACAACATATTTCTATTTCTTCATCTGTGCAAATAGCTTTTCCATTTAGAATCATTTATTTCGATAGATCAACAGCCTGAGAGTTTGATATAGGGTTACAGACATATATCAATCATTGGCTGCGCTACTATTTTACAAGTACAATGAACGGTAGAAGCCAAAGACAAAACACAACAGTTTATAATATACTGTACTAATCGACAGATACAAGTAAACTGGGGATCTTGAGCTGTTTGGCAGCTGTATTAACACTCTGCTGAAATCATGCGTTTGAGTTCTCTGAAATGATGAACATTGCATAGAATTCGTAGGGCACCCTTTTGGTCGAATCCATACTCCTCTGCTGCGGCCTCCAAAAGCTGAGTGAAGCACGGATGATGCAAATCTTTGACTGCAATTATGAAGCGCTCCTCCTCTTTCCCTACGTGAACCACCAAGCATCCTCTCGGAGCACCATTTCTACGGCCGATCTTCCATTTTGATTGCTGTACTGCAATCGAAGGCTCGCACTCCATATTCTACGAATACAACTTTTCCACTAACTGAAACTGAAACTGAGGGGGAAACAGAGAAAGCTTAACAATATGAAGGATTGCTTCTGCCACTGCTATCACAGAGTTGCTGTTGGGCAAGTATCACGGTATTACAGCGCCCATTTATAGCTTACATCTTCCACTGCCATGCTGCGGACTCACAGAGTGAAGCATTGAATGATTTCACTAATACAAACGCGGGGCCACTTTGTCGGGAATCGTTTGGATTAAAATATCTAAACTCGACAAGCCCGTGATAGACGCTGCGCTGTATTTCATGTCTAGTTGAGTCGGTAATAACGACAGCTCGAACAGAATATGACAAATGAGCTGCCATGCTGGGAGCGATTCTTCTCTGGATTACATATGCTCATTTTGATCAAATTCGCACCGTGTAATTAGACAAATACAGAAATAAAAAGATTCAGAGGAAGGTTAAATGGTTATATATTTTGGTTTATTATGCATCATACATCGTTAAATTTGGTATACCGAGATTTTATCAGTCTATTTCATATTATTTTTAACAACACGAAAACACATGTAACAGCCTTAATTCAGCCGTGCACTGCCACTTGGTCTCTGACTTTTTGCCCAGTAGCGATAACAGCATTAATAGCATTAACTTGTACGCGCCAATCCACTTGAAAGGTATGG
The DNA here is from genome assembly GCA_027924585.1 of Larix kaempferi. NCBI lineage: Eukaryota > Viridiplantae > Streptophyta > Pinopsida > Pinales > Pinaceae > Larix > Larix kaempferi. The sequence continues at coordinate 428,762 of BSBM01001649.1, read as the reverse complement.
CATACGCCAGAAGCCGATATTTTCATTTAGAATTGTCAAATCAATGTATTAATAGTAGTAGCTCTCCCGGAGGTTTTTAGGCAGCGACGGCAAATTTATTCCGTTCCACTAAATGGGGAGGCCTAGTTCAGTTTTACTGTGGAAGTCAAATTTAGCGAGAATTGTATTTGGATGGGGAGGATTATAAACCTTCTTTCCAATTGTTTAATCAAAATCCATGTGAAAGGTACAGTTACTAATAATATATTGATGAATAATATTTGTGTTGTTTGGGGCAGCTAACAAAACATAACATTAATATAATCATGATATATGCCTATTAATTAATGGTGTCAATATGTGTATATCAATAACATTGTTGTGGGGTCTAGTCTTAGTTAAGTCTTGGGTTCACATCTAGTAAGGAGGGGTTGACGGTGGCATCCATTTGAGGGACATCTAAGTTCGATCGAGCTTCGTACAAACCTGGTGGAAGCATCCTACTTGTGGGCACATTGTTCTGTCATCCAACATTGGGGTTAGCCTCGACCTAGGCTCAATATAGCTAAAAAATTAAAAAAAATTATCAATAACAATAATATTAAAATATCTATGATATTTGATTATGGTCTAGGCCGACCATGGTTAATTATGGTTGACCATGTTGCCCTATGGCTTGGTTGGTTTTGATAGACAAAGGTTTACCATGTTTGACTATGATTAACCATGTTTCACAATTGTTGACTTTGTTGCCTTAGTTGACTATGGGTGACTTGTGTTATCCATGGTTTACCATGGTTGACTAAGGTTAACCATGTTTGATTATTGATAACCAAGGTTGACAATGTTTGACTACGTTGAGTAATGGTTAGCAAAGAGTCCTAAATGATCCGGACCATTATAAAAAATGACTTGGAAGATAATTCCACTAATTTATAGTTTGTCTATGCAGTTATTTATACATATTTTTTGATATAAAAGGGCATCCATGGTTCGAGCATTCACATCAATCCTTTATCACCACTAGTGCCGCTTCAATTCTCCTTGTGGACATCACACCTCCCATCTAGAGTTTGTCTCCACACTTAGTTATAGTTGAGCCTGTCAGAGCTCAATTGCATTGCATTGACAACAATGTGACAATGTGACACCATTAGAGTTGGAAGGTGAATGAGCTAATGAAGGCATGGTTGTCACACATTAGCCCTCGCCTCTCAACCATACAAATACTTCCTTTGGTATAGAAGGGGTACCCTTGTTGTGCTTTGTCTTTATGTCTCGTACCATGGATCCAAATTGCTTTAAGTGCATATTAAAAGATGAATTTGGGTAGGCCCTAAAGTGCCACTTGCTCTAGTGAAACATACTAGAGACAACATTTGCACTCACATAGCAAGCAATGTGAAGGGTACTAGAGGACAAAAATTATGATATTTTGAATATGTAACGAATATTTTGTAACCATAAACCCTTATTACCCTAGAGAAAATGGACAAGAACTGCAATGGAACCCTAACAAACTACTAGGTAACTCATGGATATCTTTTGCGTTTAAAGAGATGGAAAATTAAAGTGTAATTCACAATTTTGACTCGTAAAGTTAAAGTAATAAAGCTAGAAGCATCAACCAATGTATTAGAAGAATTAGTTGTCAATCTATCAATATTTCTCAACGTTTTACCAAAGCTTCTTGTACCCCTACCTCATCATGTTGCTAGACCACATTCACATAGAATTTGTAATTAGTATGATAAAGATGCTTTCACTAAGAGTCATAAGGTCCATCAACAACCCAATATGATAGAGAAGTTGTCACCTAGGTAACACTTACATTATCATATGTTAGCATAAATAATAATAATAATAATAATACATGCTAGCCAAATATAAATACAAATGGAAATAAAAATTTATCTCTATATATAGGTGAAAGAAAAATTTGATATGTAAATAGAGAGATAAAAATAAAGATACTAGCTTTACACATAAATACAAATACTATAGATGTGTTACATACATGAAAATTTTGTTACAATATAAGTCTGAATATATTAATAACCAACATAGATCCATCTTAACTTTGGCTCTATAATTAAGCGCAAAGAGGGATAAAATCCCTTTAGGTGCAAATAATTCGTAAACTATCATGGATATTCCACTGATTCAGTTCATCACAACGGATCTTACAACTTAGTTCATTGTGTTAATTTAATTTCACAAATCACTAAATATAATGGAACTGAAAGAGAAACTAGAGAAAATAAGTACATAATTGTTAGATGCAGTCTATCAAACTCAGGGTTCGGCTTATACGACCAACTAAAACCCCACAGACATCGGCATTCTCAATACTCTGCAAGTAGAGTAAGGTCTCACCCGAGATGCACGCAAGAGATAAGATAGAGACTTGAATCACGGTTGTGCAGGAATGAATGGATTCTTTCTACTCATCATGTTAATAGTTATTTACTTAGACATGCATCCAATTATTTAATACACTAACACTCATAATCAAACTACTAAGCAATCAATGTATATTCATGCATAAAGACATTTCACAAAACAAAAAAAAACCACATAATATATTGTATTACTTGACAAAACTTTGGCCACAACCATACATGACTACAAAAGTCATCTCAACAGCTTAATACTTCTTCATACATCAAAGCTTGCTGTATACAGAACTAAATCAACTAGTACAACAATTCTTTATAACATAAGCGTAGAGCGACAACACCCGAACCCTTTACAATATAGGCCTCATATAGGCTAAGGTTCCCAAAGTTGCAAAACTGTTAATGACACATAATGTAACTATCTTCATGGGTGTGTAGTTGCTTTTAAACGTTTTGCTCGACGCATAGTAGCTGGTCCAAAACTTGGCCACCAATAGACCCCAAACACTAATAAGTGGCTCGTCCCTAGCTACCCAACACAGAATTCTAATGCTTCTACTGAGGGTAGGCGCGTGCGTGGATCTCTAAAAAATTCTTGAAACTTGGTTTGGATCAGCTCGAACTCGTTGGCGATATCGTTGAGTTGAGCAGTGAAACGAGTCGACCTTCTCCTTCTTACTCTTCCTTGGATCTGGTTGTGCTTTCTCTGCCAATGGAAGGAATTAAGTGGCTTTGACATGGATTTCTAACAGGTTGTCAAAATTCCTTTACACCTATTCTTGGAACTCAACAACAAGCTTGGTGATTTTCTGTTGCTTTGCTCTTCTTGTGATGATATGCTTGGTCAATGCACTAATTTTCGACATAGCCTCTTTCTTGGAAGAAAGTGGTAGATGTACCAAGCTCTGCTTCTTTGCGCCAACTAGCACTTCCTAGTCTTGTATCAGCCAATCCACTTGTTGCATGAGTCTCAAGTACATCCTGAAGGTGGTTCTACATATTGAAAATGTACTCCATGAACCCTCCCAAGGTTGCAACTTGTTAGAACAATTTACCCATCTAGACCTTAGGATATACATTATTTTACTTCCTATGTGGTCTAAACCTTGTTAATTAGCCTCCTAGAGCATAGTTTGTCCACATCTTGGTAGTTAGACCATTGATGCACCCTATTTCCCTATTTTATGGAGTCAATGCACCACCTCTTGATGCATTTATAGTGGGAGGCACCCTTCGTCCTTGATTTAGGGGATAATGATGGACCAAGGGCGCTCATGCATTGTATTTGGGAATTTGGTCAACCTAGGGCATTAATGGCCACCTCTATGCTCCCACTACTTCCTAATTTCACTCGTAGATCTACTCCATGCCACTATGTCGTCCACTCATGGTCTAAAACTTGTTTCTTAGCCCATTTGTGACCACTAGCTAGGAGATGGGGTGACACTTGTCATATTTGTGGGCAAGTGGGAAAATTAGTCCAATCGAAGCCTTCCATTTGTGAGCTACGTGAATCACATCTAAGACTCTCAATTTTTTCTCTTGAGAGAATCTACATATTTTACACGGGTTGTTGAATAATAATGTAATGGAAGATCAATCCACTTGAGTGTTTTGCTCTTGTGTTCTGCTTAATATTTTCTTCATATTTCTTCTATTTTCCTGTCTATGTTTGAAAAATTCTAATTGAAGCTTTCTCTAGTAATCTAGATCCTCCTATGACACATTATATAATTTGACATGGTATTAGAGCCATAGAGGATCCTATTCTTGCTTCCGAAATAGATTTTCGAGTGTGTATTTTGCAGGTGCCTACAACAAATTCACGGATTCGAAAGCAGTTCCTCTCCTCTCTCCATTCAACTATTCTGAGTGGAAAGAAAAGATGTGTGCATATCTCAAGATAAAATGTCTCTTTGATGTGTCCATTGGTGCTGTGAGCGAGGTAGAATCTTATGAATAGAAGTGTGATTGGATCAATGACTATGATAGAGCGCGTGGAACTATGTGTCTGGCTATACCTCCTAGAATGCATTATCTCATTGATTCTGTTGAGTATCCATTTGAGCTTTGGAGAAATCTAGATAGATCTCTTGGCATGCGGAAATAAGATATTAACTATATGGAGAGCAATAAAATGGACACCTCCTCATGTGTTCTCCTTACAAAGTTCTCGACCTCATCCATTTCTCAAGAAGTTATTCAAATTGAAGAAGAAGAAGATATAGATTCAACAAATGATCTAGATCAACTTTCTTCCTCTATGGCTTCCTTTGTTTTCCATGAAGATAACATATGATTTGCTGCCATCATAACTGTTGAAGAGATGTCTCTCCATTCCACTTCCTTCTCCTCTATGTCTTCTATTACAAATTGAAAAGGGGATGTTGGTTGGTGATCATAATGAGCCTTCTCTATAAGAGGTTTTATCTTCACATGAGAGTCTTGGTTCGAAACATGGTCAAAGAGAAGTTTGGAAATCAAGTGAATATCTCTCAATGCTTCATACTCTTTTGCTTCCTATGTATTCCTACACCATGGTTAGCATAATTCCTTTAGGTTCACTTGAAGATGGAGAAGCTTTTTCCATCACAATGGAGCACTTGGGACTCTTGTTCCTCTTTCTTGGAGCTGATTACAAATCTCATGATTTGAAGTTGATGCTTCAATATCGTTATGATTCGCTTGGCATCACTTTCACCACTATTGGTTCGCATTCTCAAGCATCTCAAGTCTCTTTTGGACTTGGCACCCTAGTTGGTTCGAAGTTCAAGTCTGAAGAGCACATGCATTCGCTCTACTATCAGTATGTTTGAATTGTTCTACATAGATTCAGTTTCCATCATGAAGTTGTACATGTTTCTGATCTAGTTGAGCACACTCCAGTTCTTCCCAAGAATAAGATTCCTCCAGACATATTCATTTAGTTTGGTGAGTATTCATTTTTTGGTTTCTCTTTCATGTCCATTTTTTAGGGAGGATTTTCCCCATGTGGTTTTTCCTCTTTCCTCATTTTACATGGATTAATAATGTAAAGGGTGACCATAAGCCTTTGTTTCTTGGGCCCTATTTCCCATGCTCACTACCATTTTGGCTTAAAGGGGTATGTTAGAACAATTTACCCATCTAGACCTTAGTATATGCATTATTTTACTTCCTATGCGGTTTAGACCTTGGTTGTTAGCCTCCTAGAACATAGTTTGTCCACATATTGGTGGTTAGACCACTCATGCGCCCTATTTCCTTGTTTTATGGAGTCAATGTGCCACCTCTTGATGCATTTATGATGGGAGGCACCCTTCTTCCTTGATTTAGGGGATAAGGATGGACCAAGGGTGCTCATGCATTGTATTTGGGAATTTGGTCAACCTAGGGCATTATTGGCCACCTCCATGCTCCCACTACCTGATTTTACTCCTACATCTACTCCATGCCACTATTTGGTCCACTCATAGTCTAATACATGTCTCTTATCCCATTCGTGACCACTAGCTAGGAGTTAGGGACACTTGGCATATTTGTGGGAAAGTGGGAAAATTAGTCCAATCTAAGCCTTCCATTTGTGAGCTACTCGAATCACATCTAAGCCTATTGATTTTGTCTCTTGAGAGCATCTATATATTGTACACAGGTTGTTGAATAATAATTTAATGGAAGATCAATCCACTTGAGTGTTTTGCTCTTGTGTTTTGCTTAATATTTTCTTCATATTTCTTCTATTTTCCTATCTATGTTTGGAAAAGTCTAAGTGAAGCTTTCTCTAGTAATCTAGACCCTCCTGTGACACATTATAGAATTTGACACGACTCCTTTCTTGGTATGGTCTAGAGCATGCACTGCATTTTCAATTTTCTTATCAATCTCTAACTCCTTCGGGGATGACTCTGACTTGATCTGCGCCCGGAGTTCAATGGTTTCCCGCTGGAGTGCAGCCACTGTGTCTATAATGTGGGTAATATTTTGCATAGGATGGAGTTGACTGGAAGTTGATGAGCTAGAATATAGGAGCACATTGTATTCCTTGTCTACTTCAGGTTTCCAAATGGTCCCATGCATGTACCAATTCCTTATGCGTCTATTTGAGCCCAACGTAGAAGTGGCCTAGCTGCGCTTGTATGTCGCCAAGCAAGACGAATATCCTAGTCACATAGTACTACAGATCCTTCGTTGGCACCACGTGTAAGTTCAACTCATTGTATGGTAAAGGATCAATATCTGAGACTATCCTTGTTTGGACCATAATGATGGCCAAGGGGTTCATCTTTTTCTTCCTATGGAAGACCCCTTTTAGCTTTTTTTTGTAACTCCTATGCCTGACTAGTGCCGGCAGCTTCACATGTCTGCGCCACTGCTGTTCCCGACGTGATGCAAAGCACTAGTCTCAACTCATCGATCTGCTCTTTGTTGTCTTTCTAGAGGAGCCCTGCCACTTCGATAGTCTATTGCAGTTGTTGGAGGATTTCAGGGATCGTTCCAATGATGGTTCCCACTCCTTCTCATGTGTGGGACTTTGTTTTCTTTCTTCCTAGTGCATCTCCTCAGGGTTCTGCAGCGCATGCTCTTCTCTTGCGTGTGCCCTGGTGCTTTCTATGGTGCTTCCCTGAAATGCTAAAAAATGTTATGGCGAACAGATACAGGTGGTTTGGTTCTCGATGTCTCACCTGAAGGAAATTTCTCTTTAGCGTATTCTTCCTCCTACAGATCCTGTTCCAGTTGAGGGGAAGGCGATGTCCTTTTCTTCTTTCATGGATGCTTTGCCTGATGTGACTCAATTGTCTCGTGCTTTCACTTCTCTATCAACTGAGGTGATTGCCTCAGTGGGATAGAGCTAGAGGCCTCACCGTTGGGGTCTTTCTGTTGTACACAGGCTTCTTCCAGAATCTCCAAATCAGAGTTTAATAGTATATGTAAGTGTGGTGGCCACTACATGACTATGTTCTTGACATCATCCAATGTGATGCAAAACGACAATATGTCTACATCACTTTTCACTCCACCTGGTGAGATGAGGACATTGTGACAATCGACCTCAAATACCACTTTTTCCTTGTATCGATCCACAATGAACTGTGCGATCCTGAAGGATTTGATTTCCACGTTCAACATCCTTGTATACAACTTTCTAAATGCAGTTTCTACATTGACCTGGAAATCTTGGGTTGGTTGGTGATGGAAAATTAGGAACTTCGCCACTACGAAGTCTTCTAGGGTGGGTTGGTCATAGGTGTAATGTAATGGTGGCTGCCATACCACCATTGTAGTTAGCAAGAGGACCTAACTATAGTGGAACTCATTCCCATGGTCCTATGCATTGAGGTAGCCTTGGAAGAACTACTTCCTCAGGTAGGGTTCCCAAACCAATTGCTTTCCCATTGCACACTTCTCCAGTTCCATTACTACTCCTACTGGGCACTCATCCTTGTGGCACTTCCTCAAAAGTTTGCACGCAAGGATATGAGATACAAATCACACCTAATGCTTTGATATCACATATACAAAGTTAGATAATAATGACTCATTAGGGATTCCTAGAGTTTAGGGATTAGGTTGGGGGTAGCTGGAGGAAGTTGAGATATTCTCTCAACTTCTCCCTACAAAAATGGAATAAGTTGGATCTAACTCCAACTACATATGTACCTGTTGTATCTCTGTTTATGCAAGTAATACAATCTATGTTTGTGTGAGTTAATCCTGTGCAATGGCTTCTCTTTCTATATCTAAGTTGGTATCAAAGCCTGGCTGGGTTTAATCCCTCACGGGAGTGCCCAGGATGATGTGAGAGCTTAGATAGTTGATTCTCTGTACATAGGTGTGAGTTTTCTTTGTGTGAAGATTTCCGTGTGTATGTGTGAGCTGTCGTGCTGTATGTGAGATCAGCTACAGGCTTGTTCTTGGCGACCCTTGTGTACCCTGAACATCGCAGGAGACTAGACTGCTGTATCATCTGCATTCCTCTCACAAGGACGTTGTTCTGTTGTAGCCACCATTGATACACGCTGCCCAGAAGCACATATATGCGTTAAGCTTGTGGTTAGGGAGGACTACGGAAGATGTGCGTGAGAAACTCGCTCAAATTCTTATTTGGTTGCAAGATCCATGTTTCCAGTTGTGTCTACACTCTTCAGATCTGTTGCTCTATCTGAAACATAAGGTGAAACAGAAGGTCAAACGAGTTCAGATTGGATCTTAAGCGACTCCATGTTGTTGTCTATTGAATATTGTTGTTCTCTGTAAAGGAATTTGAATCGCTGCCACTAACCAAGAGGGGAGCCATTGTTGAAGGCGCTACATATGATGAAGGGTGTGAGAAGAAGAATCGCAACAAGAGGAGGAGACGCTATATGGAAGTATATTGCTACTGTATGGTTGATTCTTCATAACGGGGAGGTTTCCCTTGCATTCTTTAGCTGTCTGTGCATTGTTTGAAGTGTTCGAAGATTGTGAAAGATTTATGTGGAAGTCGTATTTTTTATTTTGTGTTAAGAGGTCAGTTGTGAAATTGACTGCTGAAAATATTTTGTACCTAGATTACTGTCCTATTTTACTGTCGAAATTTGCTCTTTGGGGGGATTTCATAGATGGAAGTGTATCCATAAAATGGTTCAGTATCGAGATTGTCCTTCGGGAGGTTGAGAAGCGTCAGTTGTACAAAGAACGTCAAAGATGGTTGGAAGCAGTTTTATTTATGCTGGATGAATTGGTAGCTCGAAGATGATGGAGAGAAAGAGCGTGTCTATGAAGTTCAGAGATGGGTGTAACTGCATATGAGGACCAGTCAGACAGTTTATGTTGTAACTTTTTGTTATTTTGTGTAATGTAGTCATTAAGGGAGGCAGTTAGATAATAATGACTCATTAGGGATTCCTAGAGTTTAGGGATTAGGTTGGGGGTAGCTGGAGGAAGTTGAGATATTCTCTCAACTTCTCCCTACAAAAATGGAATAAGTTGGATCTAACTCCAACTACATATGTACCTGTTGTATCTCTGTTTATGCAAGTAATACAATCTATGTTTGTGTGAGTTAATCCTGTGCAATGGCTTCTCTTTCTATATCTAAGTTACAATGCATTTGTTTGATCCTCGGCAAGTATTGTGCTTCTTATAGACATCTTCTACAGACACATGAGCCATGAATTTCGCAAGATCCATGCCCTTGCATAGAATCCTAAAGACCAATCGAATCACTGTATCTGTGATCTCGTACTTCTTATATAGCAAAAGGTATCCTCCCTGAAGGTGGTGAAGGAGGAACCGCATGCAAGTGTTGATGGAATAAACCCATCTAAAGTGTGGGACATTCATTAGGGACATTATACCCGATCAATGGAGATATCGCACCCAGGCTTGTGGTTGCACACTTTTTGTTCCATCGCCATTGTGCTTCACCTCATTATACTGGTCCACAACCAACTCAAGGAACTGCGTCTCGTCCAAAATGTTGAAGTTTGAATATCTCAAAAAGGATACCCTACCCAACAGTGGTCCCTTGATCTCCATTTCTATCAGAATTTGTACCTACGACATCGTGTATTCCTTAGTGGTTTTGGTCTTCGTATGGCTCTTCTTTGATACTAGGGTAGTCTCCATACTTACACACTTGATCCCAGGCATACTAAATCTCCTCATGGCTCAACACGACCGTTGCAACTTACTCAACACTCTTTTACTTCTGCTCTTCACCGACTCAGCACACTAATGCTTCTTTCCTCGTCATCAGCTTCTCTTATAGCTAGGTGTGAAATATAGGCTTCTCCTACAACATTTATTACTCCCCCCCCTCATGCCTCTCTTATTTAGTGTTGCATGGGAAAAAACTATACATAGTCTCTCCCTATCTCTGTGCACCCCTCACCATGAATGCTCTATAGGGCGGTCAACTTTGCACATGCTCTCTCTTCTTCTATTCGCCACCACCTTCATTCATGCGAGATACCTCTCTTTCCGTGCATCGAACCTCTATGCATGTGGGCTATATGATTGGGGTTGACAGCAAATATGTTATGTCCTTTACACTGTTTCCATTTTGAGTGATGCTTTAATGAATTAATTTCTCTTTATGACATTGTCCTTCACCAATCTTTCTAAATCTGGAAAAGATGGTTATGACTGACACAAAAATTGAGTGATAGGTGTGGTACGACTAATGGGATGAAGTATAACATAGTATGGTTGCATGATGACTTGATGACTGGCAAGTGGGTGATGGTGACCTTCAATTTAATGATTGGTGGATGGTTGAGTGACGGGTGCTGGAGTGGCACATTGGTGACTTAGGATGCATTGTCATGTTGATATCGGTCGAATTTTCTTATGACTTGACTACTCACTTGATGCTTCTTGATTTCCATCCTTACTACTAATTCTTTCATGATCTTAAGACTGACATTGTCACTATCACCTAACAATTTTTCTTAACTATAATGAAGATTGAACATATGATATCCTAGCTAAATACTAAAGCTGATGATTGTAATGAGACCGAGTAACAAAAATTCTTTTAATTATTTTTTTTGTTCATGACTTACAGGTGTTCTTGCCCCTATGGGACATAGTATGGCTTAAGGAAACTCCCATTGATCCCATTCATTGGCTATCCTGCTACAGTGGAAAGATTTTCTATGCTTACTTCAGTGATAAAGAGGATCCTAAATGGACCCAACCATCTCATTCTCAATTTTCTTGGCTTCTTAAGAAACTTATTTTCATATGTCAGCACCAGCGTGCTAGGTTCTAGGGTCTTACTCTTGATGTTCCAGTTATGCCAAGATTTTTGTCATTGATTTTCCATGCTTTGTCTGAACCATGCAATGAAATGATCTTCTTCTAGTGCCATTAGGTCGTCCAATCTATGCACAATTGATTCATCATTTGTCATTCTTATGGATAATGCTATGCGAAGGCAGGGGACAACAAACTCTACTGGCATTGATACTTCCTTCCCATATACCAATTTGAATAGGGCCTTATTTGTGAGCCTCTTGGACGTTTTCCTATATGCCCATAGTGTGAAGAACCTGCAACAATTAATTAATGAAAATACATGAGATAGCAGAAATAACATAACTCAGGATCGCTTTTATTGATCGCAGGCCGCTTCGAGGGGGCAACCTCCTTTGAGTAAGCTCAATACAAATAACTTCACGGTGCCTTCATTGGCCTCAACACACACTTATATACTAAGTCTAGGCACCAATACTATGGGTCAAAACCATGGGCCAATACAAACTATGGGTTAACAATTACTACGAGCGACTTACAAAGCATATGCGCCCAACAACAATAACACAAACTATGGATCAACAAATACTACGGGATGCCTTACAAAGCATATGCGTCCAACAACAATATACTAACAAAGTAAAGACATGGGTTGACACGGGTTCCTAAAATCCCCTCTCCCTTAGAAAAAGCTTTGTACTCAAATCTTTAGATGTGGAAATTGATGTGGAATCTGAAGGAGTGGTTCCCTTGTAGTATCCGCGGATTGCATTCCATGCCATTGAATTCATGCCTCCATGATAAAGTGAGAGAGAAGCTAACGCCTTTTGATTTTCAGAGAGGCTTGCTTGGAAGGCTATAGACGAAGAAGAACCATATCAACTACATGAAAATGGCGCTCAGAACGGTGCTAATAGGCCTGGTGTTTCAGTCGAATTCTTGCCATGTGAAGATTGTGCTACAGAATGAGAAGAATCTGATCGTGGTTTCGAAGAACCGAGTCAAGTGCCTGAATTGGGGAACTGCTGAGGGTGTATGGAAGCAGAACTGGCGGTGCCTGTCCATAGACTGCTTCATATGGTGTCATTTTAGATGTGGTATTCTACCACTAGATAGCTTAAAGGAAATCCATAGATATAGCTGTCCAGATCTGTGTAGGGATGAGCAAGGGTTCGAGCAGTCTCAAAAGGAGTGTCATTTCACCCTTGTTGACCTGGAAAGTATCACAGTCAATCACCATCTGTTGAATTGACATTTCCAGTCCCTGCCAAAAGAAGTTACATTGTTCTCGGTCATACATTGTGAGGAACCTAGAGTGTCCTGCCGATGGAGAAGCATGGAGTTCATAGAAGGGATAGCCCCGTTGATCAGAATGCAACTAATTTGGAACAAGCAGAGAAATAGATGGAAGAGAAACTGGGTCATCAAGTGTGCGAGAAGTAGCATCTGCCACCAGATTGTCCTTACCCTTCTTGTAAGTGATCGCATAGGCATAAACCATGAGTTGGATAACCCATTTCAAGTGTGCTGGGGAGGAGACCCATTGTTCCAGGAAATTTTCCAGACACTGGAGATCAGTTTTGATGCATAAATAATTCCCTAATAGGAATGACTACCATTTCTGTACTGCATGAAAAATAGCCATCAGTTCCTTCTAAGATGGAGATGCGGCTAAATTCTTACCGGAAATGTCTCGTGAAGGCGACAAGCTCACAGGTGCAACAAAGACACCTACATATCTATCCAAGGAAGTAGTGGATGTTGTTGATGGGTGCATTTGAATGGAGTGGAGCTGAGCGATGACACCACTTGAATTCTTCTTAAGGATCTTTTCTAGGCGATGTGAACTGATGATACAGAGAGACCCTGGTTGTAAGCCCATAAATTTGTGTTGTTTCCCATTGACTGAAAACTACATCCAAAGTTTAGCAAAATCCCATAATATGGGGCCAAGAGTGAGTAACCATTGAACGCCAAAAACCACATCACATCTGCCTAAGGACAAGGAAAACATGTCAGAGCGCAGGGTATAATCTTCTAGAGAGATACACACATTGTGACACTTTCGTTTGCAAGGTAAAGTTCCCCCATTGGCAACCATGACTTCAAAGTTGAAGCAAGGATGGACAAAACAATCAGCCTATTTGGCGATCCGAGGGTCAACAAAGTTATGAGTGCTACCATAATCAATGAGTATTGTAAGAGGAAGCTTCTTGAAGTAACCCCTGACCCACATTGTTTGTGGGGTGGTGACACCGGCTACAGCATGGAGAGATATCTCTGGTGGGTCGTCTTGAGATGGGGGGTCAACAGATGAGTGCTGAATGTCGACCTGATCATCTATTATATTTGGAGATTCTTCACCAAGTTCAGAGGTAGGCGGAGAATCCACATCCAAGAGATAGAGCTTTTGCTCAACACATCTATGTCCCCAAGTGAATTTCTCATCACAATTCTAACAAATCCCTTTTTCTCTACGTGCCTGCATCTCTGTTTCAGACAAATGCTTGATAGGAACTGGCGGGATGGGAGGTCGTTGAGAACCCATATTTCAGAAGGGAACAAAAGTGGGTTTGGAGCACTGTTGGGCTATAATCTTGTCTTCTGTCAACTTAGCCAACCCTGGGGCTTCCATCATTGTGTTGGGACAAAACATTTTAACTTCTGAGCGGATTTCATCCTTAAGACCACTGATAAAACAACTCCTGTAAAATTCATCAGACAATCCTTCCATGTGATTGGCTAGTTTCTCAAATTCAGTTTGATACTCTCTCACAGTGCCAATTTGGTGAAGTTTAGTGAGGGCTCCTATGAAGTCATCAAAAGCACTAGGACCAAATCATTGCAAAAGGAGTTGGAAAAAATCTGGTCGTTTTGGCTCTTTATGAGCCTTGATGTACCAACGGTACCATTGAAGAGCTTCCTGTTCCAAATGAAAGGATGCAAGTGGAACTTCGTTGACATCAAAAGTATTATGCAGATTGAAATACTGTTCTGCACAATAGATCCAGCCAGTCGGATTGGTACCATTGAAGCGAGGAAAATCAAGCTTCGGACCACGGAAATTGCTGGAAGAAGAGAACCCATTATATGATGAAGACTCGGACTATCGTTTGTTGTTCATGGCTGAATGCTTAAGATGGAGGCTGAGAAATTTTTCAGCCAGATCCTGGAGTTTGGTTTGGATGGCTGCAAGTGCTTCCTCCATGGTTTTTGTTCCTGCACAGGTGACAACCATAACCAGGAGTTTTTTTTTTTTGAATGGGTAGATAAACACAAACAGAAGCTTATTTAGTAAAGGGAAATTTGGATGTGGGAAAAAATATGATGGGTAATTGGGGTTTGACCAAGTTTTGGACACTTTCGAATGGACAGGGAAACAAAAAATGAGGATTTCAGAAGCGGGGTGAAAGAATGGGAAAATTTTTCAAAGAGGGACAAGGAAGCAGAAATAGAGAATGAACATGGTGGCAAAATTTGAAGGCGATTGGGTGAAAATTAAAGAAGTTATGGAAAACCCTAAAAATAGACAAATGTGGGATTGCTGGCTTTGGGAAGTGGAATTTGGTGTAGGGTCGTCAGGAATGAAAGATGTAGAATGGGATGACATGGGTGTCAAGGAAGTTTCAAGGAAAACGAAGTGAAAACAAGGGAGATCTGAAATGACACGGAAGGGATTAGTAAAAGATGGATTTGAAATGACATAGAAGGAATCGGTAACAGACAGATCTGGAATGATGTGGAAGTGATCGGCAACAGATAGATTTGGAACGATGTGAAAGTGATCGGCAACAGTTTTGGACAGAGGAAATCTGCGATTTATCAGCTAAAAATAGATATGGACCCCGTATGCTCGGCTTCCTAATGGTTCAGGGGATTCACTCAGCCACCAATGTTGTCTGACGGCTTGCGTATTAGGGAAGTACCCCTCACTCCACCGCTCAGATAAAACTGATAACCGCTTTGCCACAAATGACAACTCTTGGTTTACCGCATGGGTGGGAACTAGTCAATCGGGTAGGGGACGTTTCCCTTTTCGCTAGCAGGTCCTCTCAATGGGATAGCTACTTTGGGGTTCTTGTGGTACTCCTCACAATGAGTTTTAGGGCTTATTCCCAAGTACTTCCCACAGTTAAGCGGATAGGGATTATTCCCAGATCCGAACCTACAACAGAGGCGAAAAAAAAAAATTGGCAGAAATTTCAGCCAACGAGCCCAAGAAAGTGCTCTGATACCGGATGTGAAGAATCTGCAATAATTAATAAATGAAAATACACGAGATAGCAGAAATAACAGAACTCGGGATAACTTTTATTGATCGTAGGCCACTTCGAGGGGGAAACCTCCTTTGAGCAAGCTCAATACAAATAACTTCACGGTGCCTTCATTGGCCTCAACACACACTTATATACTAAGTCTACGCACCGATACTATGGGTCAAAAACCATGGGCCAATACAAACTATGGGTCAACAATTACTATGGGCAACTTACAAAGCATATGCTCCCAACAACAATAACACAAACTATGGATCAACAAATACTACAGGATGTCTTACAAAGCATATGCATCCAACAACAATATACTAACAAAGTAAAGACATGGGTTGACATGAGTTCCTAACACATAGTATTACTGGAATGCACTAATCCTAGTCATTGTGCTATGCATTGCAGACCTTTGTAAGCACATGCTCCAAAATCTTATTTAACACTTCCACTATACCATTCGCATGTGGATGATACAATGTACTCTTCTGGTGGCGTATCATAAATTGTTCTGTGAGCACATGGATGGTGTAATTGAGGAAATGAGTTCCTTGATCTCTCATCAACAACTTTGAGCAACCAAAAATTGTAATGATGTGCTCGAATGTGAACCACGTGGTGGTTTGTGAGGTACAATCCTTCACTGGAGCATCCTTTTACCATCTTGTCAGGTATTATATCACAATGATAATGTATCGGGCATCGGTTCTACATGTTAGTGGGTTGATCGGACCCACAAAATCAATAACCCATTTCTTGAAAGGCTCAAGCATAGTGATGAGAAAGAGAGGCATCTCATCCCTATGTTATGGCTTTCCTACTTGCTAGAAAAAATCACACTGTTTGCAATGCATCTTATCTTCCTATAGTAGTGAAGGCCAGCACAACCTTGCATGCAACACCTTATGTGTACTAGCCTTCCCCGCATAATGTCCTCCAACTATGCATTCATGTGCTTCTTTAAGATGAAGTGATCATTCATGTTCTAACACACATCTATGTAGTATGCCATCAACTCCCAGCTTGTAGAGTCGTCCTGCGATCAATTGAAAGTCTGCGTTGTGCATTACCATCTGTCTACGCTACATAAGTTTATACTCTTCCAGTACGCATCCAGAAGCAAAAAATGATGCAATCTCATTGAAATGATCTAGTACTGCTTCAACGCGAAACAACTACGCATCAGGGATATCATCATCCAACCTTTCCCCTTGTTCCCCAACTTCAATCCTTGAAACATGATATGGACCCACATTATGCTTCCTAGGATTAAGAATGACCTTAAACTCAAACTCTTGAAATGGGAGCATCCATCGATAGATGCGCCCCCCCAAGATTGGCTTGTTGACCAAGTACCTCAAAGCATAATAATATGTGAATAACTTGAAGGCACTCCCGAACAAGTAGTGTTAGCACTTCTGCAAATCATATACCATCACCAAGCCTTCCCAATCAGTCATGGTAAGAGTTTTCTCAGATGTACATAAATTTTTGTTGGAGAAGGAAACATGGTAATTAATGTCTTTTGCCCTAGGTTGTGCTAGGAATACTCCTAGTGCTACTGATGATGCATCAACAAATACATGGAACATGTGCATCCAATTTGGAATGATGATAACTGTCACAGTCACTAATTTCTTCTTCAACGTATCCAATCCGTGCTAACACTCCTGTGTCCAAACATACTTAACCTCTTTTCTTAACAACTCTTCCAGTGGCGTTGTTATACTGGCATAGTTCCTAATAATTTTTTTGTAATAGCCAGTATGTCCCAATGTTGCATGCATAAATTTCACATGTGTTGGGGCCGACATATTGACTATGAATGCAATCTTTTCTGGATCGATTACCATACCTTACTTGCACACAACATGTCCCAAAGGTATTCCAAATGGGGTGCAAAAAATACATTTATTTAGGTTCAAAGAGATCTGCATTTTCCTGCAGCAATCTAACATGAGTCTCAATACCTACAGGTGATCCTTCAGCAGAATGAACACTTCCCATTTGTTCTGACAGACTTCTAAAATATTATGCATGAATTCTTTGAATGCGGCCACCACTATTCTGGAAAATATTGGTGGCACATTACTCAACCCAAAGGGAATCACATTGGTGGGCTCTTAGAATGGATGCCTAATGAGGGCAGCTAGACCAACAACTTACTTTAATTATCAACCCCGGGGACGTACAAACTTCATAGGTGCTGGCACTATATGTGCTCTTATAGGATAGTCTTCGTCGTGGTTGGGTGTCGGTATCAAAGTTTAAAGGTTTGCCTAAAAAGATATTGAATAAGCTGAGAAAGGATTGCCTAATCTATGGATGAGAAATACCTATGCTAAGAAGTTTGAATGTTGAAAACAGTAAATATACCTTAAGAATTAACTTGCAGAAAACGATAAATCTATACTATGAATTTGAATGCTGAAAACTTGGCAGATCTATTCTAAAATACCGAAAGCTAGATCTCTACTTTAAGAAGTACATACTGTAATTTAAATACATAAATTGAAAATATGATCTAAAATATTCAAATGCCAAAAACTAAGTTCAGAATGCAATTATCCAATGCTACAAAGTAATCATCAATTAACCAAAGTACTGAAAGTAATCAATCTTCATGAGCAACTATAATAATGGAAAAGTGCATGATCTTCAAGATCTGGATCACTGTTTCATAAGTAATGCAAGCACACAGGAAAATAAGTGTCAAAATATGTCTTGGCGGAATGTTGCTATAGGACTACGGAAATGGCGTTATTGAACTATAGAATGCGCTATCACCAACTACATAATCAGAATGGTCGATTTACTATAGAAATCAAATCGTGCTATTTAAATGCCATCAAAAGTATTTTCACACGCGATATAGATTAAGTCAATACAAAGCACATACTGAAAAATACCTGAACAGTAAAATCTCCTGACTTACGTGTTGGAGGGGCCCTCTCCAACCCGTACCCAGGAGTGGAGAAAACTTATAGACGTTGAATTGAAAGCAACATCAATATCTTTATTCAAAATAGTAACTTCATGGTTCAATAAAGGTTTGTAACACGAATTGTATCAGCAGTATAAAAACGTAAAACGATAGTTCTAAAAAATGGCAGCAGGATCCCCTCGCTACCCGAGAGGTCCATATATATATGCCTTTAATTCTTAACCTAACTATATGTCTAATTGCCAATCCTACTGAACAGGAGTTCTCTCTATAAATCAGGGAAAAAGGCGCTGAGCTTTGTATGATCTTTCAGTCCTTCACTTGATTTGCGTGTTTGCCCCTTAGTGTACCTACACCTGCTCAATCATACTTGTTTTTCATATAATTAGTTTATTGAATATGCTTTCAAACATAAAAGAATAACCTTTAAACAACTTCATTAAATAATCAAGGTAAATCATTTCTCCCACAAAACAAGTGTATTTCCATCATCTTATCTCGTGTTTTACTATGGCAAAAAGGCTATTAGGATACTTATTATTCGGGTTTATCATCTCCCCCATGCTTGAAGGATTCACCCATCCTTGGGTGACATATTCAGTTCTTCAACAACTTCTCTGATATCCCATGCTACCACCCCGGGGGTCCTTGCCTGCCTGTAGCAGCCCATGCTCTGATCCTCCTTAGCCCAAGATCTTTTCTCCTCTTCCTATTTAATATGTTCTTTAATCACTAAGGGAAGGAAAAATGGGGGATTTAGCTTCATGCCAATCCAGCTGAGCTGATTCTTGATAAGTGATTCTCTGTATAGCTTAGCTTTGACAAGAACAGCCTCTAGCCTGAGAGGGGAGTGAGGCTCCTTCCTATTTAGATCATTTTCTATCTTGCACTATCTTTCACCAATGGCCTCCTGAACCTCTTTGTGTGTGCTCTAGAGAGTAACATCAAAGTGTGCTACAACCTCCTGCTGCTTCGCAACGAGAATGGGGATCAACTCCTCATCCCGGGTGATGTTCCTATGGTGGTAAATTATTCGTTCAGGGTGAGTTGCCTCTACTCTAACCCATAATGGATTTTTCCATTTTGTTGCAACGTAAATGTGGTAGGCCTGAGCTCGTTCAATTTCGTGATTCATCCACGAACACAATGCCCTCAACTGGAAATCGCCCATGTAAGGGTTTGGTGACCAGTTGGGCGACCAAGAAACTACAAAATTGTGCAAGAAAAATTCACTGAGTTGGTCCTTCTCCAACTCTGTGGAGTTTAGAGATGTATCCATAAATTCCTTGGGGGAGTTTATCTCTATCGGGAGTCCCTGTTTTAACCTTTGGAGCTAGAATTTGCCCCACTTTTCTTGTATATAAACTGCATAAATTGTTGATGGCGGCCTGAGCTCCAATAGTTTGTCATATATTTTAGTGGTAGTAGCTAAAATGTCCCTCAATTGAACAATCTCCTGGTCCTTTTTGGTTAACTCCTCTTGTGCCTCAACCATTTTATCTTTAAGTGCTTACTTTTGCTGCTCAACTAGTTTTAGCTCCCCTGCATAATGCATTTTCAAAATTTGTGTATTTTCAGGTGAAAATAATGGAGACATTGACTGGCTTCTCTACATTCTGGATTCAATTTTCAATGTTGCCAGCTCCTCTCTAAGCTTTTCTAGTTCTGCTTGTGCCTCAGCAAGTTTGTCAGCGACCCCAGGGTTTTCATTATGCTCAAGAGGGTTCCCCTAGAAGTTGTCTTGCTCTTCTTTTTCATCATGTTCTTCTTCTGCATCCTGCCCTTTTTCTTCGTCTTGCTCCTATGGTGTAGTGGGATCTTCCTAATCTACCCAAAGATCATCATCATCATCATCAGGCACATTTTGAATTAGGGGGTTGGGTTCCCTTTGCACCTCCTTGGTAATTTGGATTCTAGATGCCTATGTGAATCTTTTGCTTCGTCTCTTTGACCCTTGCTCACTGGTGGAAATCCCTAGTTCCGTTTTAGGGGAGTCATCTTGTGAATGCTTTATCTTCATCAAGGTATCGACCATGCTATCCAGGTCGATTTTCCTCTTAGTCCCTGATGTAGAGGTGATCTTGTCCTTTTATCCAGGAGGTAGGGGTATGCCGACTGTGGGTGTACCCTTCATTCTTTGAACATCCTCAGCCGATACCAACACGAATTCTTCCCAAGAAAGTTCTGGGATCTGCACTTTTAATTCCTCACAAATGATTAATTTGATCAGCCCATGGTGGGATAATGCATCCTCTTTTCCCTGAATCACTTTCCTGCTCATTCCTCCTAGAGACAGGAGAAGATAGTATGGAATGCTGATGTTGTTGTTTGGTGGAAGATGGACCCTATGCCTCAGCAGCTCCAGAATTTGAAAATGAGAAATAGGGACATAACTTGCATGTAATGTATTTTTGGACGATTGTAGCCATTTCATCCGATGGTGTCGGCATGGAGAGTCTTTTGACTCCATTTTTATCTTCATCGTAGACCTCTCCTCGTTTGAAAAATGTTATCTTTGCTTCATGGTTTTCCTCCCGGTTGTATCTGCCCCAATGAAGACCCATTGGTAGACCAATGTATTTATCAATTGCTTCATTGTCCAACCTTATACGTAATCCCTTCACTCAAGTGACAAACTGTTCATCCTTGACATGCTTTAAATTTCTTGCAAATTCCAGAGCCACCTCTGTATTGTATCCTTTCAATCATAAGATCAAATACATCCAACCCGCATTGCGGATGATTGGCAGGATTCGCGGGCTCTGATAAATAGCATTGTGTTCCTCTAGTTCGCTGCTTTTGAACCCTTTTGTCATCTTAAAATCTCCTCTATAATCAAACAAAACCAAAAAATTTGAATGTGGCTTTTACCTCAACTGGCCGGGACTGCTTCTCAGGTTCGAATGCAACTTGTTGGCTGAGTGATGACAGTTTCTTCTGGAGAACTCGTATTGCAAGAAAAATGGTCTCTTATTTAAAATTATGCCACCTTATCTAACTGCTTTACCCCACTTCTCCCGATTATTTTGGCACGTACCTGCCACCTTACGCATTCTTTACCATAATCGAGCCCCACATTTCATTTCATCATTGTATATTGCCCCTTTTGCTCTGATTATTTGGAAGTATGGTGGCTAGATGCGGGTTTATCATTTGCTGACATGACGAAGGTGGCTAATCATGATCTCGTGAGGTAGTCTGAACCTTTCCGCCGACTTAATTTAAAAGCTGTCATCAGCTTCAAAAATAATTGTCTTGGGGGATAATGATTTGACCTTAAAAATAAAACAAAGATGCTTAGAGATTACTTCGTTATGCTTTAGCGTACATGAGTTCATGATCTGGCTTGATTTTTATATGCACTGGATTCTGTAGTAGATTTGGCACCGTCCGTAGTGAATTTTGGCATGTTAGTAGTTACGTGCGCTTGTTTATTTTTCCTTTGGTTCGTTTGAAATTGTTGTATTACCTGCTTTTGAACTTTGTGCCATTTCTGATTTGACTTTGTGATGATGCTTTTGCATTAGGTTTCTGATTCTTTCCTGTATTGTTGTAATCTATGCTAGCTCTCTTGAATAGATGGCAGGCTCGCGTGAAGATATTGCAGATGTAATTGAATAGTTTGTTTGCTGTGAATGAATTCTGTAGTAGTTGATACCTTTGCTTTCTTCCTTGAATATGTTGCTGGCTCGCTTGGTTTCTAATGACTTTTTGCTTGATTTTATTTATTTGCAATGTGCATGCTCATGTTAATAATGGCAAGCTCACTTGCTTTGATTTACCTGCATGATGCTGGCTAGTTCTTCATGGGGTTGTATGATGCCTGCAATTATACTTGTTTTACCTTGATTGTATCATTCTATAGTTTTGGTAATTTCATTTTGCTTCTTATATATATATATATATTCTCTCTTCTTTCTTTTTTCATTTTTCATTTTTCTCTTTTTTTTCATTTTTTTATATTTTTTTATATTTTTTTGTTCATTTTTGTTCATTTTCTTCTCTTTTCTAAACTGGATCTTACTGGTTTTCCATGTTCTCTATCATCATTAGTTGTTGCTGGTAGAGCACCTGTGTGAATTCCTCCTTTGACTGTGGCTTCTTGTAAAGTTTGAGCCTATGTCCATTTACTATCATGGGAAACTCTTCTTCATCAATTGTAATAATCCTTACAGCTCCATTTTCATAGATCTTTTGAATTATGTAAGGTCCGAGCCATCTGGTTGTTAGTTTTCCCTTGATTGTGTGAAACCTGGAGTCATAAAGTAGTGCCCAGTCACCTTCCCTGGACTTTTTATCCTTTATGTGATTGTCATGCCACTTCTTCCTTTGCTACTAGATGATTTCAGTATGGGCAAGTGCTTGCTGGCACTGTTCATCCAATTGATTTAATTGTAGCATGCATTTTTGTTGTATTTATGAAAGTTCCATATTTAGATGTGTTGCAATTCTTAATGTCTTTATTTCAAATTCGATTGGCAGCATAACTTGCTTTCCATAAACTAGTTCATAAGGTGTGAATCCTGTTGTTGTCTTCCATGTGGTATTGTAATCCCAAATTGCCTCACTCAGTCTGTCAACCTAATCTCTTTTGTGAAGTTGGACAGTCTTTGTCAAAATCCTTTATAATTCTCTGTTGGTTACCTCAGCTTGACCATTTGCTTGAGGGTGATAGGAGGAGGACTGTCTGTGTTTGACATTGTTTCTTTTAAGCAAGTCTTCTATTAGATTTGATGTAAACTGTGGGCCCTGATCAGAAACTGGTTCTCTTGGTACTCCAAACCTGTGAAAAATATGCTCAGCGCAGAACTTTCCCACGTTGGTTTCACTTGCTGCAGCAAGTGCTGCTACCTCAACCCACTTTGTAAGGTAGTTAGTGCGTACCAGGATGTAGCTTTTCTGATTTGAGTGCAGGTTGATTCGACCAATGAAATCGAATCCCCATTTTGCGAATGCCTCCAAGGAGATTTGTGGATGAAGAGGCATTTATTCCTTTTGTGTTGGTTTCCCCATTCTTTGGCAGTCATCACAGTGTGAAACATATTCATAAGAATCCTTGTGGAGTGTTGGCCAATAATACCCCATTTGCAAAATTGTATGGGCTGTCCTTTTTGCAGCATAGTGTCCTCCACATGGTTCATTGTGAGTGGCATGCATTATGTCATGCAATTCATATTCTCTAATGCATCTTCTGAGTATTTGATCTGGTCCTTTTTTGAAGAGAATTCTCTCAATCCATGTGTAAGTGGCACTTTGTCTTATGAACTTATTCTTCTCTTTGTAGCTGTAATGTGTTGGAAATATTCCAGTGACTAAATAGTTTTCTATGTCAGCAAACCATGGGCTCCTTGTGAATATTGAAAAAATATGCTCATCTGGAAAACTTTCATTCACCACTTGTCCATGAGTGAGTCTAGATAGAAAGTCAGCCACTACATTGTGTTTGCTTGGCTTGTCCACAATTGTGATGTCAAACTCTTGGAGGAGGAGTAGCCACCGAATGATTCGAGCACTTGTATTTGGTTTGTTGGTGAGATATCTTATTGCTGAATGGTCCGTATGGAAAAAAACTTGGTAACCAGTTATGTAGTGCCCGAACTTGTTAATTGCATGAATTACAGCCAAAAATTCCTTCTCTGTGACAGTGTAATTTAATTCTGCCCCTGCTAAATTTTTACTGATATAATATATAGCATAGGGCTTCTTGTCTCTTTCTTGTCCAAGGACAGATCCAATGGCCTTATCTGATGCATCTGAGTGGATGTGGAATGGAAGTGTCCAATTTGGTCCTTGGAGTACCGAAGCTGTAATTGTTTTCTCCTTAAGGTTATCAAAAGCTGTCATGCAATGTTTTTTCCAAATGAACTCGGTGTCCTTTGTGAGAAGGGAAAACATTGGTGCAACAATTCTGCTATAACTTTAAATAAACCTCTTGCAGTATCCTGTTTGCCCAAGGAAATTTCTCACATCTCTTTGTTTGACAGGTGGTGGCAGCGTTCTGATTATTGAAACTTTTGCTTGGTCAACCTCAATTCCCCTATGTGATATGTGGTGGCCAAGAACGATGCCTTCTTCCATTAACATTCTGCATTTGTCATTGCTCAGACATAAGCTCATGTCAATACATTTCTTCATGACTAATTCAAGATGGTTCAATGCTTGATCAAAGTTTTGGCCATAGGGTGTGAAGTCATCCATGAAGACTTCCATTTGATCATTTATAAAATCAGAGAAGATACTTAGAATTTCCCTCTGAAACGTGGTTGGGGCATTACAGAGCCCAAAGGGGAGCACTCTGTATGCATACGCACCCCATGGGCATGTAAACGTTGTCTTGTCTTGATCAGGTGGGTGTATTAGAATTTGGTTATACCCACTGAAACCATCCAAAAATGAGAAATACTTGTTCCCAGCTAATGTGTCCAGTACTTGATCGATAAATGGGAGAGGAAAGTGATACATTTTTGTTGCTTTATTTAGCTCTCTGTAGTCCACACAAATTCTCCATTTGCCTCCTTTTTTCGGGACTATAATGCTACCCGAGAGGTCCATATATATATGCCTCTAATGCTTAACCTAATTATATGTCTAATTGTTGATCCTGCTGAACAAGAGTTCTCTCTATAAATCAGGGAAAAAGGCACTGAGCTTTGTATGATCTTTCAGTCCTTCATTGATTTGCTTGTTTTCCCCTTAGTGTACCTACACCTGCTCAATCATACTCGTTTTTCATATAATTAGTTTATTGGACACGCTTTCAAACATAAAAGAATAACCTTTAAACAACTTCATTAAATAATCAAGATAAATCATTTCTCCCACAAAACAAGTGTATTTCCATCATCTTATCTTGTGTTTTACTGTGGCAAAAAGGCTATTAGGATACCTATTGTAATGTGTGCTTCTCCTTATAGACACCTCATCTAATTGGTTTTTCCACCGACCCATTACATTTTGTGATCAATATGAAAAGAACAAGCACTGTAGCAATTGATCTCACCATCCACCGTGGTGTTTATGTAATCTTCTTTCCTAATAGTGACATTGTATATGTTCTCTATCTTGTCACTATTGATGTCATCCTTAACTGGATTTATGTACTTCTCTCTTTCCATGGCATCCAAATAATCCATTATGTGCGGTTCCTTTGATTAAAAGGACACGCGTCTTTGCTTCAAGTTCATAATAGTCTTGTTCTCAAATGACCAATCTATTCCTAACAGATATGGGTAGGGACTAGTATCCTACAATATCTCAATCACTTCAAAATATGCCATTGTCTTTACGCCATCAATATTTATTTCCACATCGGTTAACCCTTTGATAGGGAATACCTCATATTGATTATCTAATATGAGTTGTATGGGAGACCATACCATATTTGGATTTCTCATCAAATCCTAGGTCTTATTAGGAAGAATGTTCACATCTATCCCCAAGTTAAGCATTTAAACATCTTTCATTTCAAATCCTCCCAACTCAAGGGACAACATGATCTCTTTTTTGGTTCTTCTTTTCTTTCCCACTCTGTGTGCATTCCTTTCGAGAAGTGGCACAAAATAGGTTCTTGGACCTCATTAGACACTAGTAAATTCATAACCATATTCATTACGTTATTGACAACATGTGGGTCATTCAATATATTCATGAAACTTCGTAGAAAGGTACTTACAAATATTCCTGGTGACACTTGTACATCCTTTTATGTTGTTCTTCTTTGCACTCTATAGCTTTGTGCTGCACAGTTCATATCAATTCTTTATTGCACATGTTCTACAGTAGTCACTAGTACAAAATGAGAAATTAATGACTAAAATTCGACTATAAACGACTATTTTTGAGTTGGTGACTAATAGTATCCGATTTCCACTATCTTAACTCTAGTCGTATTTCACTAGTCATTAATTGGTTGACTTATTATTCACTGATTTAGTCATTGATTTAGTCATTGATAGTCACTGATTAAGTCATTGATTTAGTCATTGATACTCACTGATTTAGTCATTGATAGTCACTGATTAAGTCGTTGATTTAGTCATTGATACTCACGGATTTAGTCATTGATTGTCACAATAAATGACCAAATATACAACTAAATAAACTACTAGATGATAACCTATTAATGACTAAGCTAAATACGTCTAAACGTTAGTCGCACTATAAGATACTGGAAATTAGCTACTAATAGTCGTATATATGCGAATTTAGTCGTTTTCTTAGTCACTAATTTATGATAGGGTACGGAGGAATCGAACCACTAATCTCCTGTCTATAATTAGGCAAGTGCTCTACCATTGAGCTAGCACCCTTTAAGAAATTGTTATTGCTTGACAATGATGATATTCAAACAAATTTTGCATTATGTATCACCACTTAACCAACAAGATTACCAATAGTCGCAACATGTAATTTGAATTATGTATCACCACTTAACTTTATCATAAAACAACAAGATCATAGAAAAAGTAGAATCTAAATCAGATTCATTAGGATATGCCGGCACAGGTTTACACCATTACACACAATTAAAATTAGGGAGTCAAACAAACATCTAACATCACAATTGTATAATATAGGCACTTGTTAAAGGTTGGAAAACATCATAACAAAAAAGTGCACATGTTCTTTATCTCAACAACCATGGTTATGAAAGCCTGCTCCACATTTGTTTCATTCTTTGCACTTGTATCCAAAAATGGAATGCCAATATCATCAGCAAATGCCTTGAAAAACAAAATACACAAAGCATGTCAAGAAAAATGTAGACTGAAAAGTGAAAAAAAAAACTAACCCTTGAGATTAATAAAAAAGAATCTACAAGCCAAGTCAACAAACTTAAGACCACAAACTGCCATAGTATTGCAATTAACAAAAAACAAAGCACCAACAACTTCAAGGCACACTCATATTTAAATGCTCATCAAGTCAAAGACAATGATGCATACAGTGAAACACATAGCAGTGCACATGATGCCAAAGCTACTCAACATTTAACATTACCTTGGCTGTAATAATCAACAGCTTTATTAGCAGTCAAATCACATTTGTTTCCAACAAGCAACTTCAATAAATTTGGGATTTCAACTAATTAATCTAACACCTTGAGTGACAACTTGCTTCAAAAAATCTTCTCAAGCAAGACCTCACCTTCAACCATAACTTCATATAATATAAGGCATTGGGCAACTTATTCCACCTCTAATTTCAGTTTTGGGATGTGTTTATATCGCAGTAAATGAACCCATTGTTTAACCATGTTTAGCATTGATCTATTGTGAGTTTATTTTCTGCAAGTATCTTTGAATTTCCAGAATTGATAATCTAAATGTTCATGGTATTATTGTTATTCAAATGATATCTTGAGTATTTCCAGTTAAGTGTTTGATTTATTTGGTATTTATAATCTTACATGTTTAAACACTATTTGGGGAAACACACTTTGGTTTAACCACACACATTTAACTAAGTTACATTTCAATCCCATTAGCTCTCTTCAATAAATCCACATCTAATCTACCCTAAGTAAGCTCCCCTTGACCCTGAGAGTTGGTCAAAAGTAAGAGAAGTTAGCACTGACGTGACAGTGGTGCTTTCTTCCGAAGTTGCTCCTAGATAGCACTAGTAGATTGGGACTTTTCCAACCAACTTCTAAATCAAGTTGTAACAAGAGACAAAGTAGTTTAATCTAGCGAGAATAAAATGACAAAGTCGATGGAATTTGGCAGTTGAGCATCACATGGAGGGCTAGACATTATATACAGATTTGGTCATTGTAGAATTAACAAATGACACAAATGGAAGGTAGAGATGACAAACAATATGCATCCCCACGACTGAGTAACAGACAATAATTGAGTCGGTTTGGTAGTTTCAATGAGGACAACTTGTAATAGACAATTTGACGTTTCTAGCTAGTAAACAACCACATTTGCAAGCTCATGCTCCCCTCGATGACTCTCCCACAAAACAATCAGATAACTCTTCCAATGGCGCTACAAGTAAGGACTCGGGAGAGGTCGATGGGTGCTTTGTTAAGCACAAAAATGGTTGTGCAAATGGAGAGCAGGATAAGAATAAATTATTCATGTGCAACGTGAATGGTGACTCATCTCACAATTTTGTACTGAAGTGGGAATCCCACAAGGACCCAATAATTAAAAAATATTAAATAATAATGGGCAGTTGCACATAGTTGCAGAATTCTTTTCAACGACAGTAGTTGTTAGCCTGTTAGGTAGGTTTGGTGACTCCTCCTGGCACTTTGACAGCTCCATCTGCTCAACAATAGTGGAAGTGTCATGAACATAGTAGAAATGTGTTGGATACATAGATCGAACAAGCACAACAGAAGTGCAGTGACAGTAGGAAACGTGCAAGACATGCAGCAAAATGAAAATTTATTTTAACACCATACAGGAAACATTGCAAAAAATCAAAACATGCAAAGAAGTTGTTCATGTGTGCATGTGAGCACAGGAAGGTAGCAGGATTACTTAAAAATCAATTCTTTTGGGTGGTGAAAAATATTCCAAAGAAGTGTGGTAACAGGAATTGAATCTATCTTGATGGCAGAAAAAAGTTAGAGGGAGAAGTGGAAAAAACATTTCCAGGTGGAAGAGAGATATGGAGGGATAAGTGCAACAATGTGTGCAGTGCAACTATCCACAAGCAACATGGGGAAGGGAGTGACAACCATTATTGGGTGGGAAAGAATCCTGGAAGAAGTGTTGGGTGCAACAAGTTGGTCTGTTGACAGTGTCACATAGGTCAGAGGTTGCACAGGATTATAATGCAATAGGAAAGAGTTGCATGGAAGGAGAAGAGATGAGGCTTAAAATTCTTTTTTGGTAAGAATCTTTTAATTAAAAAAATGATATACATAACAAAGAAAAAATAGATCTAAAATTGTTGGTGCAAATCACAGGAAATAGGTTTAGGAAGCACAGGGACTGGTGCTTGGAGACAGCGATTGTGCTAGAAGTTACGAAAAACCTAAAGGAGAAGAGAGGTATCACAAAGAAATAAAACTGTTGGATGTTCATAAGGATAAGTTGCTAGGGCATTCAAAGTTGGGGGATTTTTGTTGGCAGGGAGACAATGCCAAGAGGCAAAAATATTTGCTAGAAATCTAACAACATTGCATAGGCGACCATAGTGTTGGATGATTGTTGAAGTTTGTCAAAACGTGTTTTCCAGACGATAGGAAGGCACATAGAGGGTAAGTTCTTGTTTTGGGTCCAAGTTTTAAAGTTGGTTTCCTTATTTTCAGAAGTTATTTGCTTAAAAAATGGCAAACCTACAAAGCATAAAAAGTTCATCTCAAATTTTTTTTGATTAGTGGAAACAAGTGAATGATTTTGTGCTTGGGGCAAGCAAGTGGTACTTTGACTTAGGCATCTTACAATATATGATTAATAGGAAGAACTTAAGTCACCTGACACAAGGACATGAGACACGGAGGACATGAAAATACATGTCCGACACGGACACGGTGACGCCCAGAATTAGGACACGGAGGACACATTTAATATATATATATATATATATATATATATATATTTTAAAAATTATATATATTAAAAATATAGACATATAGAGCCAAATTCTTTTAGAAACTAGAACATTTACAAATATTCAATAAAAATGACTGATTAGAATTTAGAATCCCATGTTCCAAAATAACATAATAACCTGCCTTGGCTCACCAATGTTGAGCACCAAGCCCTAAACGTTAAAGACTAAATTACAAATATTATAAAAATAATCAACTATACACTAACATAATTAATTTTTTAAAAATGGTTGAAAAAAGAACACTAAATAAGATATCAATGTTAACCAATTCTTTAACTATCCTACATCCTGACAATTCCAATAAGTAGTAACAACTATTTTAAAATCATATAATATCATGTGCTCAGTAAATAAATGGAAAGATAAATATTTATGAAAGGATTTGATAAATAATTACCCATATGCAATAGTTATTGAAACTCATCCCTACATACTGGGCAGTTAAGTTTATGAAAATACCATTATGAAATGCATCTTGGGTGAAAAAGAAAACATGCAAGGCAGTTCTTTTGCTGGAAATCCATTTGGCATTTTATCGTGACAAATCACACATAGAAATCCCCTCTTCATCATCACTTTTGTCCAATAGCCTCTGGTCAATATTGTCATGGTAGTTTACAACGCATTCAAAGTTTTCATCTCTTTGGATATCGTCCAACTGACTTACATTTGCACTATCCCAGAGATTCTCAAATAACCAGTCATCTATATAGAAATTACTAATTAGAATTTTCAATTTAGAATTAGAACTAGAACGTTTTGTGCAGGGTCGGGACAGGACTTCAACACGTGCCAGACACATGTTTTTTTGTGTCCTGGAATCAGGACACGAAAAAACACGTGTCTGGCACGTGTTGAGGCCATGTTCGTGTCCAACATGACCCCACGGGACACGAGAGGGCATATGGATGTGTCCGATGACTTAGTTGATAGCATATATATTGATTTGACTATTGTTAGGGATGACAACGAGAATCCTGATAACAACAATAGTGTCCTAGGTATGTAAAAATACCTAAGTTTCTTTTTCTCCTTGCATTGAGGGGTTCTTAAATTACCAGTCCACCTAGCTCGCTTGCCTAACGTGGGTCGAGTTTCTTAGTCTGCCTATGCAGTTTTCATCATTTTTGGAGTGCATTTTGGCCACGAGGGCTTCACTAGAAGGCAATATAATACCACGTTCATTCATATTGCGGTGTTAAATATTCATGAAAACCTGAAAATTATATTGCTTATATATTAAGGGGAAAAGGGCTTTTTTTTATTTAATGTAACAATACAAAAATACTTTAGGGTCTTTTTTATATGAGCAGGTTGACAAATATCCGCCAAATGGAGATGGAGGGATCACAGTCGGATGAGAAATCGGGTTGAGGCAAGGCTCGGGCTTACTAGTACACAAGGAAATCGTGTCTTGAGGCATGCTTGAGGCCAGGGGTTTCGTGGTGAAGTGGGTTTGCAGTCGATCATAGTCGAGAGACAGTGGTCATTGACAGCCAATTATTACCAATAGCACTCAGCGAGTTGTTACCAATAGCCTTGGGAGGCTCTAAGCCTCCAGGTCCTGTTAT
This sequence comes from Larix kaempferi, assembly GCA_027924585.1. NCBI lineage: Eukaryota > Viridiplantae > Streptophyta > Pinopsida > Pinales > Pinaceae > Larix > Larix kaempferi. The sequence goes on along the minus strand of BSBM01001649.1, from coordinate 397,309 downwards.
AGGCCCTCGATAGGACTTGGGGGCTTGAATACCCAACCACTCGTGCCTATTACTGGCCTTGGGAGGTTTAATCAGCCTCCTAGAGCTTGTTACAGGTCCTGGGGGCTTGGATACCTAGCCCACAACAGGCTTAGTCAGCAATTAGGGAACTGCAACATGCACTCTAAATGTTGTACTATGTGCATTGGCTCTAGTGACATACAAGCAATGATCTCCTATCTCTTCATTAGACCATTAGATGTTGCAAATCATAATGATATGTGTTTGAGTAATTGCATTGTGGGTGAAGTAATGTGCATCCACGATATACATCAAAAGAAGCAAGGTGCATTGTAGAATGCATGTGGGATCATAAGAGGGGTATCACATCAATAAAATAGGTAGAAATATAAAGGGGTATAAAAAATGTTAATGAAAAAATTGATACATACAATATCTAGTGAAAATAGGGAATTTTTTAAATTGGGAGGCATATTGGGAGGGGGTTAAAAAAATGATTTTGAAAGGTATTTTCCAATATTTACTGAAATTAGGGGTATTGTTTCATATGCCATGATCGAACGTGCTATGATCGCTGTTTATTGAGTGAAGCCCCCGTGATTTTGGCACCCATTGGCGAGTTCATTTGTCATGACCCTTCCTAGTTTGTGCTAGGGTTTGAGGTGAGAGATAAATATGTCTCTCCAATCTTGGTTGCCTTGTCTTTGTCACATTTACTAACTATCCTATCCAAACTGAATAGCCTACACTATCTTAACTGGCCCACCAGCATCCACAAGGCCTTAATACTCTTCTTGATGGAATCCCCTCTTTCTGATAGCAGATCTATTAATCTGACTATTGCTGGGGATGAAAACAAGAATCTTGATAACAGCTATAGTGACCTCCAAAACATCAAGGAAATTCATACCCAAGGTCTACCACAAAGTAATCCTGATAATGTGGAAACCACTACTGACATTACTGTTTATGAATATGAAAATGTATGTGTTGTGTTTAAAAAGAAAGACTCTCTGGGATATTTTGTGGATAGAGCCTTTTTATCTCCTAAAGTGCCCCCTCGACAAAAGGGGAACTTCAAAAGGGCAGTCTAAGATCAATGCCTGTCAATAGCAAAGATCCTCTCAGTGCTTCATTGATTCAAGGGAGGTGTCCATAAGAATTTCCATATTCTTCAAATTTGCAAGCCAATTTCTCAAATCTACCACTAGTTGCTTCAGATTTGAGGTCAAAAGACCTCAGATCCAAAATTTAACTTCATTGATCTGCAAAGTAAACACTTCTGGTATGCAATTAGGTTGCTCAAATCAATGAAGAAAACTCTTCACATTTCTAACTTTAAGTTCTGAATTCTTATGTGACAGGTGTTGTTATCCATTGGGCTAAGGAGTCTCATAAGACATGGGAGAAGAAGAGAAAAACGATACTCACTGTTCAAAGGGGAAGTGAAACTAATTCCTAACAGTAGTTCATGCAAAGAGAAATTCAACAAGGCTAAGACATGCAAAGAAACATGTTGAATAAGATATCTCAGATTCTAAATCAAGAACGCCTGAAGGTGCTAAAACATAAGAAAAGATTTACACCAAGCACAAAAATAAGAGGATCAAGTAACCAAAATTGGCAAACTATTTTATTAACCAGATCTGTAAATTCTTACATAGTCTAGCCAACTAAACAGTTAGTTCTCTCTTGATTACAAGGCATTTCAGGGGATTGGCAACATCACAATTGCATTTCATCTCTTATTCTTACTTCATGGAGATGGAATCTACAATGCAACAAATCAGTGAATCGACTCTCTAGAAATTCCAGCTACAGCTCTTTGACACTCAATCCTGAGATGAAGGACAAAGAAGAAGATGATCACTAAAACACACTGGAGAACATCACTGGATGTGCTAAAAGCATCAATGCTTATTGGCTTGTCTGCTCCCCTCTTTATAGTTGAGGATCCTGCTCTAAAGCAGAAGACTGTTCTGTGCTTGGCATGACTTTCTCTCCCTTCATGCAAACTTGATTCCCTATTTAGCATGTCTTTCTTGGAAGGCCTGTCTTTAGGTGAACTCTAGTTTTATCATGTGCACTCTCACCATTAAAGGAAACATTGGTATTAGAGAAGAACTGGGGACCTCAATTTATCCTCAACCACATTTTCATGATGGTAACATGCACCCTCATCCTCATGCTAGCGTTGACCCTATTCCTTAACTTGTCTTGCAAGAAAAATAAAATCGAAAATGCTGATTTGATCCTCAACATAACAGCACTGATCTAGTCTTAAGTCTTAACTTGAATAACCTATTCTCCAACTTAAAATAACTCTATGCTCAACCTCAAAATAGTGATGCTTTTAGTCTTCCCACAACATATCATGGATACCTCAAAGGTTGTACTGACTTATAGCACCAATTTGAGATCTTTTCGCACATAAAATAGATCAGTGCCTAATATGCCCTATACCTCATTAACAACAACGTGGATATCTGAGCAGAGTTGGAGACCTGAACATGCGAATTTTTCCCTTTTGAAAACATTAAATTCTCGTCTATAAACCAGTGCAGCTCCTTCCTTCTAATTTTGATTCCTTGCCACTTCAAATTGATCATACAGCTGATTTTATCCACACCTTCATACTAAATTGATCCACTTAACTCAGCTCTGCAATCCAGTCATGCATACACTAAATCTGATCTTGATAAAGCACAAAGCGAGCCTCAATTTGGCATTATGCATGTTGAATTTGGCATTTTCATCCACCATAGCCCTTAATTTTAGAATCATGCATATAAGAGCTATTCTCTTCCGTTGATATGCAACATCTTTAATTAGACCTAGCTTGATCTCTAAGCCAATGGAATAGCATTTTAATCAATAAAACTATATATATATATATATATATATATATATGCAATCTGAATCATGCATATAAGAGCTATTCTCTTCTACAGATATGCAACATCTTTAATTAGATCTAGCTTGATCTCTAAGCCGGTGGGATAGCACTTTAATCAATAAAACTATATATATATATATATATATTTGAAAATAAATACATACACTAACACATCAAGAGATTAATCATAATAGTTGTAACATTAACCACTTTGTACAGGTTTATATCACAAGAACCAGAAAGAAGTAAGGAGAGTCCCAGCAGGTAACTATACAGAGCAAGCATAGGATATTCACTCTTGGTACCCACTCAGTGAGGCCAAACCCTGTTGGAGGCTTGGAGCATTGTAGATTATGAAAATTGTTATATATAGAGTAAATCAAATCTAATTTCAAATCTGCAAAATCATAAGCTCATGATTGTTGCTAGCAAGAATATAAATAAACATCTGGATTATCAATATTTCAATAGTGTGCCAGCTCCACTTATTGTCCTCTGATCGATTCCGTAAGATACGATCTTCATCAATCTCACTCCCATTACCTTGGATTCTTCTATTTGATCTATATTTGGCATTTGTTTATTGAATTCTTAGCTTCTATTTCATTTTCATTATGAATCTCATACCAAGAAGACAACCATGAATCACCTTATGGATCTCCCACAACAATGACCAAGATATTCATTTCCACACATTTAATCTCCTCATAAAGTTAGTGCATAAAACACAATGAATTTATACAACAGTAAACAACCATTGAAACTGTGAAGGTTACCTTCTGGTCTTGTGCAAGGAGTCAAGTGAGATTGCTTTTTAGGCTCCGCACGTGCTCAAGGTTTTTTGTACTAACATTTTTGGCAAGTTCATCTAATACAGATAAGCCTCTCCAAATTCTGCAACACTTGAGTCCATGTAGGTGCAGACCACCTCCAAATCTATTTCCAATGTGACATCCCCCAAAGAAAAAAGAACATTATGTTAATTTTTATTATTTTAATTATTGTTGAAATTGATTTTCAATAAAGGGGTTAGATGTGAAATTTGCCCAATAAGTCCTAGAAGGACTAGTGTAATGAACATTATGATTAAATTATTTCTTTTAATAAAGGAATGAGGAGGAACAAGCCAGCTTAAATGAGGAGATCATGCATGAAAAAGTAAGGGACAAGTTGGAGTTAACCTCAGGGAGATTGAAACAAGTGTCAGAAGTGTAATTATGACACTAGACACACCGTAAATATCAGGGATTTAGTTAGCTGCGAAAATTCCATGAGGAATTGGCTGCTAGTGGTAAGACCTAGGCAAAAACAAAACTATAAAGAAAGCATATGGGGGAGGTAGGACATTGCCTAGTATGCAGAAGGATAAACTTTTGCTGTGTGAGCACATTGTGTTAGGCAAGTTGTTTTCTGAAAGAGTGATTGAGATCTGGAACTAAGGTTGACTGTTCCTTACTTTTACATGCATGCGTCTGGCTCCGGGGTGATTACGGAGACTTGGTGTTTGGGCTTGATCTACGGTAGGGTGGAACGTGGCTGTTCCTATCGCATTCAGATCCAACATTCCAGGTTTTTATTATGGTGTTATTATTACAATATATATGAATTTCTGCAATTAAAGTTCTGGTTAAGTTTATGATTTGAAGTAACCATTTATAGTTAAAATGCATCTGATTCTATGAATTAAGTAATCCTTCTGTTTGTAAGTTAGAGACAGCTAAAACTAGGTGAACAATAGTAATACATAACCTGGGTAATATAACTTATGTTTTATATAGTATTACTGTTGGATGCAGATCTTATAATAGAAACCTGTTATTGTAGAAATTTCAGCGAATCCGTATAATCCTATTGAGTTATTATGAAATTCTTTCCTAGTCGAATAGTAGTTACTCTAGTCATTTCTTTCAGTCTCCGGAAAGAGAAGTTATGATGTTTTTCTTTTATTCATGTAAAAGTAAATTGATAAATATAGTGGTGAACAATTTATCTCAGAATCGAACGACGGATCTCGTTTACATATGTATTTTGTTATATGGAATAGAGTACTTCTACTAACATAACTACCCCGATCTGTTCTACAAAAGTTAAATTTAAACAAGCAAATATCTGAAAATATAACATATGTACCAAACCAGAACCTGGTTATTTAACTCTGTAGATAACTTAATCTGGATTAAGGTTGGTAAGAGTTAACCTATGCCATCTATCGGCTCCATAGAAATCACATTATAAACGCAAAGTAAATTCTTAACCAACACTTCGAATTTTCAGATCCGGAATAGAGCCAGTTACATGATGCTTTATCCACAGGTTTAATTTATGCATTGTCAAACACTTTCTCTTGTCAGCCAATAAGTTTAAGGAATTGTTTATTATTTTTTTAGCAGAAAGAGTTATTTATCTGGGCATTAATTTTTGAACTATCAAACCCCATGATAACACATCACGTCTTAGGAATTCTTCAGATCTAAGCTTTTAGCTCGGGGTTTCATTACAACTATCAGGTTAAGGGTTAAACCCTAGTTTTCTTTCTTAAAAAATAACATTCTCAAATAATTTCGGCTGTCAAGAGAAATGCTCATAGTAGTAAATATAGTCGGCCCCGAAAATCAATGGAAAACCAGGACGGTTCCCAAATTGAGTTCTATCATATACGCTAATCTTAACAAATCAAGCATGAGAAAGAAAAAAACGCCATCTTCAGCAAAGGAAGTACTTTATGTCCTCAAATTCTTATAACCTAACTCCTAGAAGAGTAACATTTAAGTTCTACGAAAGTTTAAAAGATTGTCACAGGAACAGAGTGATTTTACTGTTTCAAAAGGAGAGAAAAATGATTCAAGTTTTGAAACCAATCATAATAATAGTATAGTATGCACTGCTCTTAATTTATGGAATCTCTCAACATTGCCAACTTAAATAAGCGGTTACAGGAGATTCACGACTGATGTACAGTGGCTCATTTTGTCATTAAATTAATTTACAAAAATAGGGCGTCTTCTTCCCTAGTCTAATGAATACATCAAAATATTTTCTCTTAAGCAAGTGTATCCTCCAGCATAAATGCCAGGGTAAACCGAGTAACTTAATTACCGTTGTGTTTGCCATACTTCTGGGAAGTTTACTACTTATCACCGTTGACCTCAACCGAAGAACCTTGCCTCTCACGCAAGTTCCCTAAACAACAGTACGAAGAGGCGATAGCTGATCTATTGCTTACCAGGGCATAGGGCATGCTGGCCACGGTTGAAGGATTTCATCCCTAACTTGTAAGAAAGGAGCTCATATTAAAACCTATGCATAAACTCTGGATTAGAATAATAGAGCTACAGAAGACAATAAAGGTGTCGGAACTTTTTTTTTTCATACAGTGGATTAGAATAATAAAGCTACAGTAGACAATAAAGGTGTGGAAACCTTCTTTTTTCATACCGTAGTGAAACTGGTAGCTCAATATGCGAGAGCACCAAATCTGACAGGGTCAGGGTCACGGGGTTGATCTTGGTGGAGAAGGCCACAGCCGACCGCCCCAACCACCCGGCCATAACGGCGGCCCCTAGGTGTAGGAACTTACCCAAAGCAAAGTCTGAAACGCAGTTGCAGAGACTCGAGTCACAAAAATCTTAGTGTTCTCAGCTTGATGAAAAACTCCATGGACGGGGTTACGTTTTTAGCTCGCTGCCAATATCGTAATTAACCTTGGAGGAAATGAGACTTCGAACCCTATAACCATCATTTCCATTTCTGGATTTTAGTGCTAGTAGTATTTACTTCTACTAGGGCGCAAGGCTCAATGAGGCACTAACATTTGATGCCAGCTTAATGAACAAGTCAGTTTTCAGTATAGTAATTACCTCCTCAAAAATCCAAAGGTCAAGTTAGTACAGGTCATTACTTTTTACGTATAGAGTAGCTCGGTGACTCATCGCCATCCAAGAATGATCTAAGGATGTTATAACCTTGTAGTTTATCACTTTTTCGATGCCTCGTTCAAGTGTAAAGGTGTCGGATCCTCTTCGGACCTTAGTATGGATAGAGATAGTAACATAGATTGGACCTTTTTATTCCTTCTCTAATAAGACTTGCCATAAAAAAGTTATTCCTACATCAAAAACACGAAATATGATATAAATAATCTTTATTACATCTTGGGAAAAATAGTTTGTATGCTTAGTTAAGAGACTTACCTATCTCATGCCTTTCCGATCCCTGATTTCTGAGTATTGGACCTGTCATTATAAAAAATAAGGTATTAGCCAAGGTTAAGGAAACAATAGACCCACTATTGAAATCTTCAGAGCTGTTTAAAGAATCCTGGAACCAGTGCTAACTAATAACCCTGTTTAAAATTGGAGACCTTGTATTATGGTATTAAGATTGGAATTTTATTATGGACACGAAATTAATTAAAGAAGAGGGAAATAAAAAAATAAAAATAAAAATAGTGGTGTATTTCACATTCCAGCACATGAAACTCAAAAGGAAGTTCATGCTGCAGCCCTTCTACTGCTTCTGGGATAGGCAGCCACTGTCCAGGTGAAGTTGCAGCAAAGGTGGAATGTCTTTCTTGCTGATCTGTATGATGGCTTTCCTGGTTTCTTGATGGGATTTTAAGAGGAAGTTGTTGCCTGAGTTGATCCAGAAATGGAAGAACGACATGGTTCAAAGGATCAAGCAAGAAGAACTCTTCGGCAGTAACAATGGCCTTTATAAATTCTAAATTAACCACCATGGTTTTCTCCCTGGCTGTAAGATTGAATCCATGCATCACTTGCGCTATTATCTGTGTCTTGATATGAGATTATGTCTGATCATTTTCCTAATCTAATGGGCCGCCTGCTTTTGCATCAACAAGTTTGACTCTCTCACAAATATATGAGACTCCAATCCATATTTAATAACCCAACCATGGACTTGTTGGCCTTTTTTGAAGTCTTCAATTTTGTCACATGTGCTTAAAATGCTAGCAAAATTAAATCCACTCTCATGCCTTCAATTCCCATATTGCAAAACTATTTTAGGGCTTCCTTGCAAAACCCATGATTGGCTTATCTTGAGATTAGAGCATTCCATGAGATCATATCTCACTCAGGAATTTCGTCAAACAGTTGTCATGTATCGTTCAAACGCCACATTTGGAAATAAACCTACGACCTCTTATTCAACTTGAATATATGCAAAATAAAGCAGTTCATAAATCCTTAACCAATATCAAATTAGAAAATCAAACAACCAAAAAACATACTAATGGGTTAGGCCCTGTTACTAAGACCTGTCACTGATGGGTGATTCTTCGGTATTGGGAAGGCAACGCTATCGGTGAAAGAGGCCAGGCATGGGGAAGTGCCACTGTTGCTGAGAATAAATGTGTGCCCCATTTCTTTGATAGTGATCACCTGCATATGATGGATTTTTGGCACCCTCAAAGATGAATGGTAAGAATTTCTCAACCTACAAAGAACAAAAAATTGAATGACAAGAAAATGTAAATGCAAAAGACAACTAAAAAGGTAGATGGAGAATTGTTGGCACCCTCAAAGATGGAGGATTTTGGAACTAGTTCAACATTGGCACCCAAATCCCCTTTGCTTCACTTTGGCGCCAAAACCCAAATTGTCTAATTGCAATCCGCACTATGGTGTGGTTTGGTAGAATGAAGATTTATTTTTTTTAATTTGTTTTGTTTTTAAACTTTTTTTATTTTTTTATTTTACATATTATAATAAATTTCAAAACATATATATATATCCCAAAATACCTAACAATTAATATTATATATAAATAATAAAAAGCATCTTAAAAAAAAATGTATATATGTATATTTGCATAGTTATTTCCATAACAAATGTATATATACAACATCATCATGTTGGGTGAGTTATTCCTTGGGCATGAAGGGTTGAGAAATTAGAGGGGCAACCACTTCTATCTCCTCAGCCAGTGCTATTGTGGTGTGCACACATGAGATCTATATAGACCATGAATGCAGTCTAACAAATCGAATCCCTGGAGATTCTTTTTCATCACCCCAAAAATACGTGCTAAAACCCTTTTCTTGTAATATGAAGTCCTAAGGCTGCGCAGACAATAGAAATTAGGTGCATGGTTTGAATCCAACGAGTACAGTCCAACATCTTAAAGTCCTAGAGACTCTTCTTCTCCCCCAAAAAAATACACACTAAAACCCTTTTCCTATAATATGAAGCCCAACGTCGCACATATGACAAAAATCAAATCCAAGGTTCGAATGCAATGATAGCAATGCGTGCATACAAATAATAAGAAAAGTCTAGATTGTAGTTGTTTTGATTTAAACATATTAAAGGCATGTTTTGGTTTTTTAATGTGCGCTCTATCAAGAGTGATAGTCCATGAGATAAGGATGTTGATACAATGCCAAATAATCCCAAAGGGGGATAAATCTATAACATTAAGGAGGAGATACAATGCCAAATAATACCAAAGAGGATAAATGTAGCCCTAATGATGAAGCCGGCCTAATCAATGGTTTCCCTCAATGATGAAGCAACTCAATGGACAAGCCCAAGTGCAAGTCATGGTTGAATTTGACTAAATAGGCACATCGAGATCATAAAGTCTCAACAACCTTAATTATGTAGAAAAGTGTATCTCAATTAATTAAAGTCCCAACAACCTTAATTATGTATAAAAGTGTATCTGAACTTAATTAATTAAAGTACCAACAATCTTAATTGATGAGAGAGGTTCATTAAGAATTTGTTTAAGCACATACTTGTGGATTCGATTGTTGTCTTTGATATGCATGTTAGTATAAAGGTATTGTTCATGGTTCTATACCCAATTTTAGTCATTTATCCCTTGAAAAAAGAGTGGTGACTAAATTTTTTAGTCACCTAGTCACTTATCTCTCATTTTGTACTAGTGAGTTCTTCCTTGCATCACCTTCGTCTATGATCCTCTTCTTCATGTAGTCTACGTAGTTTATATTCTTGGTGTAAGCTATCTTGGTGCATGTATTATATTCTCGCTGCATAGCTTCCTCGACCGATCTTTGTGCCTCGCATAGGATCTGTAGCTGGTCCTTAGCTTCATACTTAGGTGGAGGCTAGGTGGCTTTCTTTACCTTCTACTACATTGGTATTCCAATACCACAATCTCCAAGACTATCTTCACTTTTCTAAGCGCCTCCTTGAGTCACTATATTTACTTGCACCAGATCCTTTCCACGATTCTCCTTCCTTTGTTCGGTGGTTACCATATTACAATGACCTTTCTTATCCTCCCATTTTTCAATAGGTCCTAGAAATACTCTATCACATGTTCTGTGTTATTGAATTTTGTGCACGGGGCATGGTTATTAGTGCAAACTATTTCCAAGTGGCCTAGCTCTCTACAGTTAAATAAAATTAGTTGTCTTCCACCACCTCCATAGCTTCTTCCACAACCTCGGAACCCACCGTGAACTTCTCTTTTCTATCCTTGCGGATCAGGTGCTTTGTTTTCTTGTTTGCCCTGAACTTAGTAGGCATCCGTTGTACTGTCCTTCATCAATTGTAGAGCGCAATGGTTGTTCACATCATGGCCAATAGACTTGCAGAACTCGTATAATGGTACATGCTCAGAGATTTGGCACTTCTGCAATGTTGATAAATTGGGATGTACATGGCCCCAGTTTCAAAAAATCTCACACCACTCAAACTTAGGCTCCATTGGAAAAGGACTAGGTTCACCTGTACCAATATAATTGTTCAATGTTGGGCACTCATTCTTGTGATGGCCTTCTGTTCTACAGAAGCTACACCACACATTTTCTATGACCACCTTTCTAGTAGATAGTTACTGTAGTTGCGTAGTGAGTGCAACAAGATTCATCTACACTTACGCCATTCCTAGTGATGTCTCACTTCTAGGAGTTGTTTCCAACCTTATCACAATCTCAAGAGCAACTGACTGAGTCCCCACCTTCTGTTGTGCCAGTGGAACTTTGATATGTTGTAGTAGATCTGCGATGAACTATTCCTGATGTTTCACATCTAGGATCTAAAAGCTCAGTCGGTCCAATAAAATATTGAATCATTGGTCATAGTCCTAGATGGACTCGCCAACTATTTACTTAATTTTTTTAATCTTAGTAATACATTGCAACTCAAACTTTGATTTATGGAACTCCTTCAAGAGGTATGCTTTGATAATTTTTAATGTCCCGGTTCGTCCTACATTGATAGTAGTATTATACTTCATATACCAAGTCAAAGCTTTGTCTGTAAACATGGTCTCCAACAACACAATCTTAGCAGCCTCATCTGTAATGTTCTTTACAGACCATATCACCTAGCAGGTGAACCAATGTTGTTCTGCATCATGTCTAACCATCCCATGAAACACAGGCAATCTATGGGTAGAATTTGATGTCATCACCATCCTTGTAGGTATAGGAAGACTAGTACTTTTACTTGCAATTGGTGGATTTGGAATAATACTATTATTTCTTGAACTCTATAGATCTGGGTTACTCTCCTGTATCAAATTAACTTGTATTTCTCTTTTTCCTAGTTCATTTTTGGGTCTTTCTTCCCACGCAAACTTAAGTAATAATTGGTATTCTTAATTAGAAAAAGAGAATTGTGGGTTGAGATGAAGAGTGGGTTACCTATTGGCGCGCGACTTTTGATAATGCTGGGTCCATGGAGCTAAAATATGACTGTGTAGTCTCTCTTATGATCATGTAAGTACCTCCATTATTCTATACTTCCTCTTCTTGCACACCTTCTTGATTCTTTCCTTCTCTTGGCCTTAGGGGTGTAATATCACTATTCTCATCGGATATCTCACTCTCTTCCATTCCACACCACTTGGGAGGTCTCTCATATTCTAAGCACTCTTATTTACCAGAATTTGCTCACACTTCTAGCACATAAAGACCTTCTGCACACTCTCGTCTCGTAGTCCCATTTATGGAATTTTTCTTTCCTCTCTGATCTACCTTATCTTTCCCTTTCGACTATTTTTATTGTTTCTTTCTTTTGATTGCCTACTTTATCTCATCCCTTATTACATATATTTTCTCTCTTTGGAGTCTCTAATCTTCTAGATCCATCTCTACACCTAGCAGTTCTCCCACTTCTTCATACGCCACCCCAGTAGCACAGGGCTTACGCTGCCATGATATCGGTGGTCATTTTCATTAGCCCATTTTCAACGAACAACATCTTTATCCACAATGGCATCTGCTTCAAGGATCTATTTCTTGGGCCTTATTCAAATCTTGCTTCTATACATCTATAGGATTCACTACAACTAATATAAATCTCTATAATATAACCTTCTTTCAGGTGCAAGAACAAAAAATCCATATCTCTAGACCAGGTATTGTCTAGATTTTTTAGTTCTTGTAATATTTCTTCAGTCCATACTACTAGACAAGGTGCGCTCTAGGTGCTATTTATCTCAGAATACCTCTTTGTCCATTTATACAGCAAATAGGAAACTCGAAGAAGAAAATTTCGTGTAGATAAGAGTAAATGTACCTTTCTTTCCATTCTTGAGGTGAGATCCATAGTCCTATAGTCTCTTTTTGTGCAAACCTGTCCTCCTTGCTTTCCAGCCATTATTCGATCTCATCCTTGGTAGGATTCCAACTCATTACTTAGTCCTCCCTACATAATCCCCATCAGATCTCGGTAACATAACCATTATTGGCTGCAATCTATTAGACCCAGGGTTCAACTTATATGGCCAACAAAATCCCTACAAGAATCGGCATTTTCAATACTCTACAAGCAGAGTAAGGTCTCACCCAAGATGAGTGCAATATATAAGGAAGAGAGTTGAATCAAGGTTGCATACGAAGGAATGGATTCTTTCTACTCATTATGTTAACAAACCACTTATACTATGAAACGAGAACTTTATACTATGAACGAGAACTCTAGACATAAAAATGATGATTTTTGCAAAAAAAACACCAAAAACACCCCCCAAATAGAAAAGTGTTGATACCAGTATACACGATTTTTATTTTTGGGAAAAAAATAGAGCCATGGCCTAAAAATCCCACACTGTTGTTTACAAAAGCTTTAAAATCAACCCCTAAATTGGAAAAAGTTTTTTTTCGTCGAGAGATAAATTACAACTTTTTTGAAACTTGCATATTAAACAAACAAAAAAAAATTCATAAATAATTTCACCACTCTAACCATATAAAAACAAAGAAATTATGATGCGATTCATAATGAAATAATATATTAGACCATACAAGAACAAATGATTCATATAAATATTCAAAAAATCATTTAAAGTTTCAATTACAAACATTATACTAATAAAAAAAATCTAAAATGCATCATGTGAAATTATTCAAATTCATCCATGTGAAAAATTAAAAAAAAACATTAATAACTACCCCCAACCCCTGTAAACTATATATTAAAAATAAAAATAAAAATAAACATTAAAATTACCCCCAATGCCCCTAAACTATATATTAAAATTTAAAAAAAAAACATTAAAAACTACCCCGACCCCTAAACTAAAGTATATATTAAAAATTTAGTTTAGGATGATAAATCAATTCATGGCATTGATAAGTCGCTACTTTGATTCTTTTTAAACTCCATTCCAGTCTCCAAACTACTTCTCTGCTAGGATTTGAGTTGATAAAGAAATTTCCACAGTTAAAAAGACTAACACCCTATGAGAGCAAAGTAAGGTTTTTATGGTTAGAATTTAAACTTGGCTTCCTGGTATTTGAAATGAAATGAGATGCCTATTGTTAAACCCATATACTATTACTCAATTTCAATAATATTACCATTGCAAATGACCTCATACGATTCCTTATGCCATAATTCTTATGTGGCACAAGTGTACATATCACAAAATTTGCATTAAAATAGAAAATTGTCTATGAAAGAGGAGATGTGGAATTTTGTGTACATCTTATTGGAAAGACAATTGTCAAGAATATGCCACTTGTTTGTTATCTTCTTATACTAGCATTGCATACTACAATACATAGTTTGCGAGTAACTAAAAACCGATATTGTGTTGGTTCCATTGCTGCAATTGTAACAAGTTGCCGACAAAAAATAGTATCTATGAATTGAACATAAAATATGAAGAGTCTACATACGACACTACAATTGTGAGTATGGTTTCATTTGCATATTCTATATTCATTCACTATTGACCCTTTCAAACATGTTCCTTGAATTTATTTCTAACAAAATATATGCAAGTCCAAATGCAAAGTATCAATTAGTATATAATGAAAACAAACATAATATTTACTGGTCTCAATTATAAGTGGACTAGGTTTTTAAAGATTTATTCCTTTTAAGTCCGATATCAACTTAGCTCAAGATCCATACTCATGTATTTATCTAAAAATGTCACTAGAAATGGCTCAAATGGATTTGGAAACCTATGTCTTGGAATGCCCAATTTTTTTGAACCTCTAAGCATGAGATGAAAAACTGCAATATCTTTCATAGTCCAATCTCCAAGAAATTAATTTCACTCGATGCTCATTTTTTTAAAAGATTAAATGTTAGATACTTTTAGTACTTTGTTGTTTCTTTCTTTTTTGACAAACATATACAAGTTTTCCAATTCTATCCGCTTTGATTGATTTTTTACAATCTATACAAAATAAACTAAATAAATACATCTATTTTATATTGCAAGTGCAAAGAATTCTAGAAGTCAAAATTGTTTATACACCTCTATTTGAACATTTTTGTAGTAACTACAGCTGTATCATTCTTGCAACTTCTTGACAACTTGATGATCTATGCTACTATGTTAAATGCTAAAAAAAATGTTATCTTACAATCATAGTCTTCACTACATAATAGAAAAATGAAGATAAATATAGTAGATACACTCTGAGGCGATAGGTTCATAAAAAGATACTACCAAAGCTAATTGAAGTTTCATACGAAAAATACAAAAATGACATTTCATTGACTCGAGAGTTTCTACAAATGTTTCAATATATATAACCATATGTTTGTAAGAGAGTGAAGGCTATTTTTCCATTCCATACGTCGACGGACGATAGGGCATATAAACCAACCAATGACACTTGAGTTCGGTAATTGAAACTGCCTCATCGTATGTACGTCATATAGAATTGAAGTTAGCTAACACTACTTGTAGTTGTTTGGTTGTGGGCTTAATTTCAATATAATTGTACAATGAATTTTTTTTAGATTTAAATGAAATGGTTGATGGCTGGCATTTAAATGAAATGGTTGATGGCTAGCATTTAAATGAAATGGTAGACAGTATATATTGCATTTTTCAAATGCTTTTAAGCATAAAGAAAACTTGCATATGATTAGAACTTAAAATCATAAGCTTAAGACAGTCTTATCATAAGTCTCAAATCCAAAAAATATAATTATAACAAGCATATGATTCTTCAAATAATTCTCTCTGAAGATTCTTAGCCTCTATCTTTGACCAAAAATAAATATACATATGCATCCTACAGATTTAAGAAAAACAAAAAAAAGTCTCATGACTTTATATAGAGAAGTTGCAGCTTGTTAATTGCATGTATGAAAAATAAGTAAACATTCTCTGTTGCGAGGTTTCTATGATGATTGGCTTCAGAATGAATACGTGGAATTTCCATAGATCTCATGATTTTCATCGATGTTTTGAGTCTACAACGGGAGTCATCATCAGGACGGTGTGTCAAAGAAGAGTAGGTGATCTCTAAGTTGTAGCATTAATATTGAAGTGCAGAGGGATAGTGTTGAAATGTCAGGATGGTGATTAAGTGTTGGCTAGGGTTTCTTATTAGGCAATTAGGTTTTAGTGAATTATGTTTTAATTTTCAAAGTTCTAAATTCTTTGCTATAATTAATTAATAGTATTAAGATTGTATATTTTATATTATTCTGGTTAATTTTAGTTAATATATGGTTGTGTGAAATATGTTAATAATATTGAAAATGTTATTAGTATTAATTATTTGTTTTTAATTAATTAATAAATTTGTAGGTTTAAGATTATGTAGTTTATAAAGTTTAAAGTTTATCTAATTAATTGTATGTAATGTGTTAATCATATTAAAATTTTATTAGTATTAATAATGTTAGTATTAATAATATTATTAGTATATAAGTTATTAGTATTAATGTTGATAGTAGTTATAATTTTAATTTTTAATTTAAATTTAATATTATTATTTGTAATAATAATAATTTTCATTATTATTATTATTATAAGTTTATCTAAGTAAACATTGTAATTAAGTTTATAATACTAACATATAACCATTTAACTTATTCTAAATTAAATTTATAATTTTAACACATCTATGTAACTTAACTTAGGGGTGACAGTGAATCAATAACAACCTCATCTTCTTAACCAATTATATGGCAATGCCCTCCACGCCATGATCTTATAAAATTTGATTTTAAAATAAAAAAAATTACCACTACAATTTGCATAAAACATAAATAAATGACCTTAAAAACGTTTATGTAAACTTCCAAGAGATCAATGAACAACTTGATTTGCTAGTTATTTTAATTTACTCTAACAAAAAACAGAAATTGTACCATCCTGCATGCCAGCATCACACATCGTTTGGTCAGCTACTTTGCGGTTATTTGGATAACCGGATAGGTAGTCCAATTGGTGCATCCCACTCACCGATCTTTAAGCTTACACTGCAGGTTAATGCCTTCTGAAACGGGTAACTTTTCGCCATTTGTAGCTTAATAATTTCCCTTTGAATTTGAAATGATCCACGACTTACTTTTCCTTACACACGAGTTCAAAGCGATTGCTCCGCTCACTTGGGCGTCAAAGGGCCGCCCCTCATGGGCGACGCGATTCTGAGAATCGTGCCGCCTATTAGGGGTAGCCCTTTGGTGCCCAAGTGAGCGGAGCAATTGCTGATCCTAGCGCTATGCGACCGTTAGTCCTTCCCAGTTCTTGTTATCCAATATTTACTGAATTTGAAGAGAAATTTAGGTCGTGGAGTGTTTTTTCCAATGGTTCCATTGGCCTATTGGAGCTTCTGTTTAGTATAACTGATATGGCGTGCCGAGAATTTACAGAATCCCGTCGTGGTAATGAAGCATTTTCAGACTATTTGTAGGTAACTTTAGTTCAGGAGCTTTATGTTTCTATAAATAAATTTTGAAATTTCTATTCATAATGCTTCTGTTTCTTCTACTGATCAGTAGGACTATACGTGCATTGAGGATGAAGACGAAACGAGGATACATTTCAGAAATTTAAAGCAAGAGAGCGTAAAAAACGTTTTGCACTATTTAAATTGAATTGGAATTTTGAAAAAGTCCGTGGATGTTTCAATAATTAATTTGTAACTTATGTTGTGGCACAGTAGATAGCCTTGTATCAACTTCAGTGGGCAACACTCTTCTTAAGCACAAATTTACTGGAATGGAATGGACATATAAGATGCATGTAGGGTTTATTTAAAGGTGCTTATTTTAACCCCAACAAATAGAAACACTTCCGTACTCACTCCTTTCGTCAGAAAAGTAAACAAATTGGTTTCGTGATCAAGGTTTTGCTCGTTGAACTATAAAGTTTTTGCAATGACGAAAAGTAGTGCTTGGAGAATTGTTTTTCCATTGTTTCCTTCCCCAGGCGGAATTAATTCGATTTTGCATCTGGCTGGGCTTGAGCTTAGTAACATTAAGGATGAAACCTACAACTCGGATCATGGACTTTATGAATAAACGATCTGAAAGATTCCCATGTTATCATATTGTTCCACCTCCTTACCTTAATGGTTGGGTATTCTTATCTAAAGAGTTTAAAAACACAAACATTATATATGAGTGTGGATGGAGTAAGCAATTATATGGAGGTTATAGAGACGAAATCCGATTTGCTTTCTTTGTTGCAGTTCAACCCTGTATGTCTCTTACTTAGCACACCCCCATTCCCTAGATAAACACAACCCGTTGAATCTATGTTAGTTAGGGTTGCTGGGACATATTTTAATACCTTTTCATTTAGCTTTTTTCTTTTTGAAAAACCTTACTGAATTATGTCCTTTCTAGAAGTTTCACTAGTGGCAAGGCAGTAGGATATGGCCAGAGAAATAAGTTCTCAATTCGTTCATAAGACATTCTTGGTTACGACTAATTTTGGTAGAAGTAGCTAGTCGATGGGAGAACTGGGATGAGCTCCAAGAAGTGCTTCCATTCAAGGGTGATTTTTTAGGCTATACTTTGATGCAGTGTGTTGAGGTGCGGAGGCTTCAGTAAGGGAGCCAGCGTGATGGTGCGCCCACAGGGGAGGGGCCTCTCCCCTCCTCTTCACAACGTATCAACAGCGGAGAGGGAAGGAGAGAAATAAAAGGAACAACAGATAGGGATAGGAGGAGAGGACCAGGATTAGCGGACAGAGAAGCAGGAAGTTGTCAGGGAAAGAACTGCACCGAGTCCGGGGTTAAACAAAATGGAAGCAGTCAGCGGAGAATCGAGAATGAGAGGTTGTATTCCCAAATCGACTAGAACTATGGAAATAACTGTAAACCATACTAGAGTGAAGGAACGAATCCAACACATGATGGACCATGCATTGATTGGAAAATTCATGGGAACATGGCCCATGGAGAAAGCCTTGAACTGGTGGATCCATGCGACCTGGAAACCGAAGGGACATTTTGATCTCTTGCTAGGGTCTAAGGGTTTTTTCACTATGTTTTTCCTCAACATTGAAGATAAGGATAGGATATTTGAAGGACGTCCGTATTTCTACTACTCTGCAGGCCTATTTTTAAGGATTTGGAAAGATCATTTCAACCCATATAAGGAAGATATTTCTATTGCTCTAGTCTGGATTCGTCTTTACTCACTACCCACTGAATATTGGGATCTGGAAATCCTCAAAGCCATCAGAGAAACCCTGGGACACTTCGTCAAGATTTCTGATCAAACAAAACAAGGGAGGTATGTATCCTATGCCCGTATATGTGTTTATATGAATATTTCGAAAACCCTACCGGATGGAATTACTCTAAACTGGGAAGAATCAAAATGGTTCCAAACCCTGGATTATGAACACATCCCCTTCCATTGTCGTCATTGTCATACTCATGGTCACCTGGCCCGAGATTGCCACCTGAATCTCCCTGAGGAGATCCCTAGTAGCAGCACTAAGACGCAGAAGGATGAGGAGGGTTTTGTTAAAGTGGCAACTCACAAACGGATGGGAAGACAACACAAAGGGCTGGATTTGGGGAAAAATATTACTCAGACTAACAGTTTCACGGTCTTGGAAAATGCTCTGACAGACAACCCTCCCTCTGAGCCTGAGAAAGAATCAACACAACCTGTGGAAGGGAATCTGTAGGTGATATCTGTGAATAAGAAACATATTAACTATGCTGAACCTAAATGGAGTGAACCAGAGTGCATGGACGAAGATTTGGACGACACGACACTTGGAGAGCTGGATCTGGATAGCATGGAAGAGGCATGTAAGAACATCGAAGTCCATTCCATCCCTGAAAACCAACTTCAACTCCTGAAGGAAGCTATTCTAAAAAATAAACCGACCCCTAGTTTGGGAATCGGACCCTTAAAACTCAAGGAGAATAAAAGGAAACCAAAGGAAGGAAGCTCCAAAAGGGGCAGGTGATCGAATAGGGATAGGATTGGAGATATAGGGGCAAGACTGGTTGATTTTGGCTAATATCTGACTATCTAGGAGGCTCTTCTCTTAGCTTGATATAGTGCATGATGAAACTGCTAACTTGGAATATTAGAGGGATCAACGGTCCCCATAAAATAAAAACCCCGAAGAGTAAAATTATGAAGGAGAAACCCTCTGTGGTGTTTTTACAAGAAACCAAGTGTTCTGGATGTCAACTAGAGGTTAAAGATCAGATCCTATGGAAACATTGTAATAGTATGGCTCTGGATGCAATCAGATATGCTGGTGGTTTGGCGGTTCTGTGGGACCCTAGGAGAGTATCTTTATGCAACTTTCTCTCTACCAAATTTAGTCTTTCCGCTAAATTCCATGTCATTGGTTCTAAGGTTAGAGGCTTTCTCACCAATGTTTATGGACCTTGCTATTATCCTTAAAAATGTAATTTTCTTAGTACCATGACTAGCCTGAGAAGATTGTTTAAAGATGCCCATTGAATTTTGGGGGGGGGGATTTTAACATGATTCGGTCGTTATCTGAGAGAAAAGGTGGAAGACGACAGCTTATCCCTGAAAATATTTTATTCGATGAATTCATTGAAAATAATAGTCTCATTGATGTTGATCTTGGGAGCACTGTGTGTACTTGGAACAATAGAAGGGGAGGGGAACATCTGGTGGCGGCAAGGTTGGATCCCTTTCTCTTATCCAAAAGCATCATGCTTCTAGGGGGAACCTTGACATCTCGCTTGATTGCTTCTTCTGGATCTAATCATTGGTCGGTCTCCCTGCTGTGGAGTAATATAGGTACTAAGATGACCAAACCCTTCAGACTTGAAAATTTTTGGCTAACTTACCAAGACTTTGCTGTTAATGTGGAGGAATGGTGGCTTACCTGTACTCCTCCTACAGGCACTAAAATGTTTGTCTTTCAACACAAACTGAAAATGCTCAAACATAAGATTAGGGGCAGGAACAAAGAAGTCTTTGGTAATATACAATTGAAAAAGCTAAGCTGGAATTAAAGATGGAACAGATCTAGGAATGCATCATGCAGACTGGACTGACACCGGAGCTGGGGGGGGAGGAGACTCAAATTGCCAAGGATCTCTTTCAAAGACAAAGGCAGGAGGATATTTTGTGGAATCAAAAATCATGTAACATGTGGTTGAAGGATGGGGATCAAAATACTTAGTTCTTTCATCGGGCCACCATTCAGCATAGACAGTATAACCAGATTGTCAACTTGCAGATAGAGGGAGGGATGGTGGTGAAATCTCATGAGGAAATTGAACAAGAATTAGTCCACCATTTTAAGAATATGGTTACCGAAATTCCAGGTGACCGCACTGAAGCATTCAGGGTGATTAAAGAGGTTATCCCCTGTATTGTTGCATATGAGAAAAATGAAATGTTGATTCACCCCATTGAACTTCTGGAAGTTGAGAATGCCATAAATCAAATGGAGGATGGGAAATCCCCTAGACCGGATGGATTCACTGCTAATTTTTTTCATGCCTTATGGGAATTAATTAAGGAGGAAGTGTGGCAGGTAGTGTAAGAATCAAGGAAAAAGAGAGGGGTGCTCCCTGCACTGAACTCACCCTTCCTCACCTTGATCCCTAAAACCCCGATGGCAGAGAAAGCTGATCTGTTCAGATCTATATCCCTTTGTAACATGATTTACAAAATTATCACTAAGGTTCTTGCAAATCGGCTTAAACCCCTGCTTCCTTCGCTAATCTCCTCGGAACAATCTGTGTTTGTGGAAGGTCGACAAATTATGGATGGTATTATTATGGCCCATGAAGTTCTCCACTCTTTGCAGACTACTAAAAAGGATGGTATGATGCTTGAACTGGATCTTTCGAAAGCCTATGATAAACTGAATTGGACTTACATGAAAGAAATCATGAGTTCTTTTGGGTTTAGCGATATCTGGATTCGCTGGATAGCTAATCTCACCTCCTCGGCTTTCTTCTCCATACTGGTGAATGGACACCTGTCCGCTGTGATCAAGCCCTCGCGGGGAATTCGGCAAGGGGATCCTCTATCTCTATTCCTTTTTGTTCTTATGATGGAATGCCTTGGGCGTCTTATATCTCACTTAATTGCTCAGGGTAACATCAAAGGTTTGAAGTTCCCCCCCTATGAGAAGGCAATCACGCATCAACAGTTTGTGGATGACACTTTACTTATGGGCCATTCTTCAGTACAGGAAGCTTGACAAATCAAACAGGCTCTAAACATCTTTTTAAAAGCATTGGGTCTTATGATCAATATGGATAAGTCCCTGGTTTTCTTTTTTAACACTTCTCCCATTTGTCGACGAAATATCATTAGGATTTTGGGCTTCAAAAAGAGCTCCCTTCCAACCAAATATCTGGGCGTGCCCTTATCTGAGGGTGTTCTGAAAAAAGCATCATGGGAAGAGCTCCTAAATAGATTAAAGGAGAGACTATCAAACTGGACTCTCCAGTATTTAAATTTCTTGGGCAGACTGGTGTTAGTTAAATTGGTACTACAAGCTATGCCTCTTTATATGTTCTCTGTGCTGGTAGCTCCTAAGGCGGTGATGCAGGAAATCAGGAATATACATCGGGCCTTCTTATGGGGAGGTTCTTCTGATCATAGGAGATGGGCTCTGGTCGATTGGAAAACTATTTTCCAACCCAAGCAGGAGGGGTGATTAGGTATTCGTGACCCCGAGGATCTATGTAATGTATGTGGAGCCAATATTTGGTGGCAATGGCTTACCCACTCTAATGAACAATGGGCCAGCCTTTGGGGAAAAAAGTATTCAAGGATTCCTGATCAGCAGGATTGGATACAGGAGAAGGGACTGGAGAAAGGATCTCATATTTGGAACATGGCATGGGAGAGTAGTGACCTAATCAGGAAACACTATTTTTGGGAAATTCAAGAAGGAAATTCTGTGAATTTTTGGCAGGATGCCTGGAAACAGGAACCACCCATATCCACCCTGATTAATATTCCCAAGGATGTCCTGGATGATAGATATAACTGGATGACGGTGAAAAAAATTTGGTAGGAAGCATCTGATGATAGAGGATTTCACATTTGGTAGCCATTTCGGAGTGGTGGATCAACTCCTATGGGGAAGATATAGGCCGACACGTTCATGGAATAATCAACAGCAGATAGATAAAAATGCAGGGGGGGAGGGATATTCTTCGTTGGGGGTATAGTCCTAAAGGTATGTTTTCAGTGAGAGAAGCTTATAATCTTCAAATCTGTTCTAGAAATACTGTGGGAGATTAGATGTGGAAAAACTTATGGGAGGCCAAATTATGGCCTAAGATTACCCTCTTTCTTTGGCTGATGCTTCGAGGCAAGATCCTAACCTGGGATAACATTGTGAAGCGGGGATTTGAGGGTCCTTCCATTTGTGTCCTCTCTGGACATAACAGTGAAACTATCGTGCACCTGTTAGATGAGTGTCATTTTACTACTACTCTGTGGGATGAAGGAGCTTGTATTTTTTGAAGATCTGAGCGGGTTAGGACCATACCACAGCAAACGGTGAGACATTGGTGAGGGGATCCTTTCCATGGAAGAATCCTGAATCGTCTATGGAAACTCTTTCCTGGTTTTCGCCTTTGGGATGTGTGGAAGGAGCACAATAGGCATCTTTTCTAGGGAAAACAAAGCTCGTGGAAGATTGTCTGGGGTCATATAAAGCATGGGATTATTGAAACATTGCAATTATCCTTGTGGACTGAACAAGATATGAGTATCCCAGATAATGAATTACAAATTCTGCATACATGGGGTATCATGGTGTGCCCACTGTTTATCGGGTGCAACCCTCCTGCCAACAGGAATCAAAACAGTCTGACTGAGTGGTCGCCACCCCAATAGGGGTGGCTAAAACTTAACTTTGATGGAGCCTCAAAAGGAAACCCCAGATTGGCTGGATACGGTGGAGCTATTAGAAATGATCAGGGTATGGTTCTTTTCAGCTACTATGGGCATCTTGGGTGTGAAACTAATAATGTTGCAGAGTGCGAAGCTCTGCTATAGGGTTTCAGCATTATGGCACGTTGTGGTTTTATCAATATTATAGTGGAAGGCGACTCTAATATGCTGATTAATATAGCCACAAAAATGAACACTGGTACCCAAGCTGCCAAACTAGCAACCCCGTGGCGTCTGACATGGTGTCTTACTTGTCTGAGTACCATCATCACCTCATTTAATGCCATCGTTTTCTTGCATGTCAAGAGGAGTGCAAATTCATTGGCTGATGTGCTTGCCAATCAGGGAGCTAGCAAGTGTAATGAGCAATGGGACGGGGAGGAGTTGGAATTACCTATTGAAACGTGTCGTCTTAATTGTATTAAGATCGCCAAGTGTGACCGTGATAAAATGCTGTCAAAAGCTGATGACCGAACCCGTCCTTTTATTGATATTCACGAAACCAATGATATATGTCATTGATGGTCCAGATAGATGGTGTTATGGTAAGATGCCTATAAGGACATTGGTATGGTATTCCAGGGTTATTATTTTGGTTGGGAATGTTAAGTTAAAGGATTTGAAGTGTGAGATTGACATGGGAGCTCGGTTTCTCACGATCCATAGGGATTATCACGATCCATGGAGAATGGTGGTAATGAAAACCCAGGACAAGATCCATCATTACAGAGGCTGGGACAGGATGAGGAAGGTCATACAGGAAGGGGGCGGCTATCCTATAAATTTGGAGGTGAGGAATGGTTATAGCCACAGAGCCTATCGCCTGGATCAAATCTGTGTTGGTTTGAGTTATTACTTTTCCTGTTTAGGTGTGCTGCATGAGCATATGGGGGTGAGAACCATCTCGCCCATAGGTATAAATCTGAGACGAGGCCATCGTGCTCATGGGGAGCATAGGAATGAGGGAGGGGGTATTCCTTCATAGGCTAGTCCCAGCCGTGAACAATGGAACACATCTACAACGGCGGTTTTTTTTTTTCGCTGTTTCTTTCCACTGGGTGTTCAGCAGGAGATAGAGGAAATTGAAACTGACCTCTAGCGCCTGGTGGGTGAAACAGAACTTCTTGAGGAGGCGGTCGCTATGGATAATTGGATACATGACCTGGGAAACACGATGGGGAGGATGGCCCTGTATAATCAGGCGGTCGTCATCTTGTGGGTGACTAAGACTTTGATTGCTCAGTGTCTCGAGATGAGGGGGGATGCTCTATCGGGTTCCCCGAGACTCAAGAATTGGAAGACCTGTGTCTGGATACTGCTGATAACTGCAAATGGATTCACATGAAACTTGATACTCTGGCTAGAGACTTGGGTATCTCGTTTCTGGCGCGGCCCAAGAAAGGGGATAATCCTCGTGAGATTATTATTGAGGAGAAGAAGGTTGTGGAAGCACCCCTGATGGTTATCATTGATGATGAGGCAGGTCTATCCGGATAATGTGTTTTCTGGTTCTTCTGGTGTGACAAATATAGGCTTTATGAACATCAGCAGGCCGAAGGTTTGGATTACAGTCAGATATCTTTTTGTTTATTCTGGCATATGGTTTGGGTCTTTTTGGGTCTGATGGTTTCTATGAGTCTAACTCAAGATGTCTATCAAAGTGCTCTTTTGGTCCTGTTAATGGCTTTGTTACAGCCTTGGCGACTTTGCTCTGGTCTATGCATCTTTGGTGTTCTGGGTTTATTTGATATTTTGTGGTAGCTCTGGGGTTCAGGGTTCTGGGTTTATTTGATATTTTGTGGTAGCTCCAGTAGCACCATGATGAATGTAATGGGTCAGTTTGTTATCATATGGTGGTTATGTCAATACCAGGAGGGTAGTAATGTTTTTTTGTATGGTGGCTCCATTTAGCACCAGGGTGGATGTAAGTGGTCTGTTTGATACTCTGTGGTGGCTCGGTTAGCACCAGGTTGGTTGGGATGTTGATAATTGTAATTTTGTCACAGTATTAATATAATGAAAGCACCTTTTTGCTTAAAAAAAGAAGAAGACATTCTTGGTTACATATGAGCATATTGATTTAGCTATGCAGCCACCATAGGATGGTCTCCAATCAATATCTATACCCCATATATACATTTAACTTGTTCCTTTTAATAAGTAGTTTAATCTTACTAGTTAGATGTAGTGCAACTGGGAATAATCCGCAGGTAATGATCCAATGGGAGGAGGAATAAGCCACACATATATCAATATTTAAATACATGTCAAAATATTTAGAGGCCCAATAGGTCATCCCATCTCATATCGCAATCCAATCATCTCATACCATTAAATATCATATCTATTAAGTAATGATAAAACTAAACCAAATCAAGGTTTATATCACATTAGCTAAAGGTTTTTTTTCAATCAACTAATCATTCTTCTCACAAAAATGACTTAGATTAAAAAAAAAAAAAACACATCAGTTAATAAACTAAAATTAGAAGAGGGAACTACACCTTTCAACACTTCATTTATCTCAATTATTCTTTACAACCCTCAAGTTTATTCCTTCAACACACATCTATGAAGTTTGTCCCTTGAACATTGCTAATTAGAGGGATCATAAATTAAGAAAATCCACAAATGCTTCATATATTATATTTTCTAAATTGTATGTAAAGCTAGTTACCTCATTCAATTAATTGAAGCTTAAGGTACTTTAGTGAGGTCAAAAAAATATTATTAGGCATTTGCATTTGAAAATAAATTGGTAAAAGTTATCCATGGTAGTCTCTATGGTAGTGCTTCTAGTATGAGTATTAATTTAATGAAAGTATTAAGATATATTTAGTTATATATTATGGTAGTGCTTCCAGTATGAGTAATACTAATGAAAGTATTAAAAGAGATTTAGTTATATATTCTCATATACAGGTTAAATATTAGAGCATAAAGGTCATCTCTTCATTGGCATAGGAAAAATTGAGAAAATAGATAGGTATAATCTATGTATGTAGTTCTCGACAAGTGAGAGGAAAAACAATATTTAAGTAGAATGGATAATTATAACCAAGTGAACTATTATTAGCTTTCGATACATTTTCTGTATTGGTGGTCATTCCTCCTTTAGTTAATACATATAGAGAAGATAATCAAATTAGCAATATGGCGATCTTTAATTTTACATATCTGAAGTTTAAGGAAAATACAAATAAGAGGAAATTGAAGTACTAGGATTTTATAAGTCATATCAAAGGAATAATCAACTGTGGCAAGGACAAAGGCATAGGCCTAATGTATTATAGGAAAAAGGTAGGCGGAACAAAATTATATGCTATATTCATTTTGATGTTGAGTTCAATGAGTTTAACTGACTCATATAAAATAGTCATTTGTTTAGGGGGTAGGTTTTAATTTTTTTTTTTATTTTGTTATTACATAGTTTGGGGTGGGGTGTGGGGGGCTAGAAGGGGTGTTTAGAAAGGAGCACTTTGGGCATCTTGCAGACATAGAAGACCCAATGGAAGAGGACATTGATGTCCCTGAAGAAAGCCAAGCTCCAGAAAATTCCAATTTCGATGAAGAATTTGGCCCGCATGATATTGTTGATTAGTTTCATACCTTGAAGAAAATGTTAAATTTGACAATTTTTTAATAAGATATATTAGTAATGTTTTGACTTTCAGACTTTATTTTAGAAATAAAATTTCTATATATAATATTTTTAATATGTTTTTTACAAATATATGGTATAGTTTTTCTTGAATTTATGTGAATCGTCACTTTTCGAAAAATAATATGAAATAGTATCATTTTTATACAAAAATATCTAAAAATTCATTGAAAATGGTTTTAAATGTCTTTATTTTCTCGATTTTTTTACAATTTTGCCAATAAAAATGTCTTATTTTGTCCATAAAAAATGTCTTATTTTATAGAAAAAAATGCAAAATGTATATGTTTTTTTATTATAAATTGCTTATAAATGTATGTTATTTTGTTAAATTTCTAAAAACACACTTGAAAATAGAAATTAAATATATTTGATGAAAAAGATAATTCAAAGGCCCCCAAAAATGCCTCAAAATGAAAATGTGTGATACCATTATCAACCCTTTTTGAAAAGGAGGTAAAAATAGCTACTAAAATTAGGAGGATGAAAAACGAGAACTGTGTCGAGTTCTCGTTTCATAGTATAAGTGGTTTAACAATTATTTACTTAGAAATGCATCTGATTGTTTAATACATTAACATTCATAATAAAAATACTAAGCAAGCAACAGACATTTATGCATAAATACATTGCACATAACATATAAGAAATCGCAAAGTATATTGTATTACTTGGAAAAAATTTGGCTACAACCATACATGACTACAAAACTCAGCTCAACAAATTAATACTTCTTCATACATCAAAGCTTATTGTATACAGAACTACAACAACCAGTACAATAAATGACTGAAAGTGAAATAAATCAATCAAATGGGGTTCAAACCAGCAGAGTCGCCAATTTTTGTTGTAGAAATTTCTCCCTACGGATAGGTAGAAACTCTCTTAGGTTAAAGTAGACTTAACTGACTCTAAACTAAGACAAAAAGATAACAAATGCTACCTTGAATTCCTAGATCTAAACAAATATCTCAAGATTATATTGCTGAAAGAAATGGAAGAGATCTAACTGACCTTCGATTCAATTGCTTGTCATAATGGTTGCTCCAATCTACAAGTCCTCGCGAATGAACCTGTCAGAATGAAACCAAGATACAAGCATATACGATCTTCTAGCAACTTGAAATATGAGTTAGAATCTAAATCTATAGCAGAAACAAATCATATGATTGAAACAAGATCAACATACATGATTTGGGAAACAAGACAAGCTATGTTTTATTACCGACTTGAAGTCACTTACAATGGTTGCTTGATGTCCAAGCCAACTCCCAACTCCAAGTGCTTTCTCCTCTAGTTATCTACACAAAGATTCAAGATCATAGGTTTGATGTCTCTAAGAGTCCTCCCCTTTGCTCATGGAAGGCCTCTCTCTTATAGTGTATAGTAGGGTTAAACAACAAGAGAGAAGGATGGATCTTGGGAGTGTTTAGTGGATCAGGCCCACTAATATGAGAAAGTGAGTTAAGATCAAATTAGGGATACCAATCCTAAAAAATCTCTCGAATATCAAGATCCCACAAGCCATGGAAAAAAGACTAAAAAAGGAGTACCACGCCCCTTAAACTGAGCATAGCGCGGTAGTACAGTGTGGCAGAGAAGGAGCATAGCGCGGTAGTGGGGACTACCGCGCCCCTAAGATGGAGCAAGGCGTGGTAGTATAGGTATATGAAGTCTCAACTGGGTTGATTCTTGACAAGATAGGTTTGTCTTCAAGGATCATTCATCATTTTTCTCTTATGGGTGTTTTAAGCAGTAGGGGAAGTGTTGTCAACTATTTTTATGGTGAAGATGCGACACTGTGAAATATGGGGGTATAACAGATGCCCCCTAAAGTGTGAGGTCAGAAGGGACTGATGTCCGAAAGACTTTACAAATACTTTGCAAAGATAGCATCGAGGCGAGAAACAAGGAGCTAAAACAGAAACAAAATGTCAGATATACCATCGAGGCGGGCATCCCCATGCTTGGAAACAATTGACTCAAAGCATGGCTGTCGACCAATACATTGCAGATCCATGAGTATTGAGATGATATAGACTGTAGACAAATCATGGCTACTATCAACAAGCGTATATCCATGAGACAGTAATGACACAGCCACGACCAATACAAAAGTGGATCTGTGTGACAATACAAAGGACTTCTCCATCGCAACCTGGACGTAATCAAAGTACAAAGGTGCGTCCAGGGTCTTCTACTCAATCGCAAATGATACGAATCTAGCCATGTGATTACAAGTTGTTGAAGTCGAACATGGTAGAAACCATTTGATTACCGGTCAATGATGTGAACCGTTAACAAATGCGAGGGAAATCACCAATGATGACAATGATCCCCAAGGTATCTATAGTACATCTCAACGAAATGAAAATGAATGAGTTGATGTCGAGCATTCAAGAGATCGTTCGATCATAGGTCGATGATGTAAACCTACTGTCGAACATGAGGAAACCTGCCATTAAGGCATGCAGGTACCAAGGTACTAGTGGTTGATTCTTAAGTCCGATTCCCGGATAGTGATTTGGCGTCGATGGGAATAGACTTGTCGAAGGTGGGCCATAATGATTCCCATATAATCGACATGAAATTGGAACAAAAGATAGTAT
Source organism: Larix kaempferi (assembly GCA_027924585.1). Taxonomy (NCBI): domain Eukaryota; kingdom Viridiplantae; phylum Streptophyta; class Pinopsida; order Pinales; family Pinaceae; genus Larix; species Larix kaempferi. The sequence goes on along the minus strand of BSBM01001649.1, from coordinate 367,564 downwards.
AGGACAATGAAATGATAGAACATGTATTGACACAGCGGAGGTCTGACACAATGACTGACTCTGAACAATGCAACCCTTTGAACATATAACGACATGTAACAGGACTTGGTAGCAGGGATTATTGATAGCAGAGGATAGACACCGAATGAGTAGGCTCATGGACAGAGAGACGAATCAGGATGATGACCATAACTCAGTGAGAATAGATACTCAACAATAGACAAGGGACAAACGCATGCCATGTTCAAAGGTGACGACTGACAAGCGGCCAACAAAATAAACTCGACTTGTTTCCCATTTTCCCCCGACATGATAGATGAGTACCTCTTTGTTGTTTTATGAGCTTGAAGAGGATAACAGATGCTCGGTATAGCTCATCTCATAGATGAGTCCAATATCACATGTTTTACGAACCTGATAAAGGAGGGGTTCGTCCCAAAGTGGGTCCTTCAATGTCAATTTTAACGAGTCCAAGGAAGGAAAACTCGATATTTTTTCACATTTAGAGAGCCCGAAAAACTTAAAGAAGGCTCCAAAGTGTACTTTTTCGTAAATTTAGTCCCTTGATCCTGAAAAAGTGTAAAACAATTCTCGAGAGAACTCTCCCAGTCAAAAATTGACTGAGTAATACCTTTCTCATAAATAGTCTAGATGGACCGAAAAAGGGGTAACCTATCACCGAATAGACGACCCTTCAGATACTTTTACAAGTGTGAAAGAGACAAGATCACTTAGCAATCTTTTCAATTTTAGGGAGTCTTAAAAGAGCTTAAGTATGGACTCCAATGGTCTTTTTCGTAATTTTTAATTATTCTGGTCCGAAAAAAGAATAACGAGCATGAGTAAAGCTGACTAACCTCGACACCGTCTACTTGAGCTTGACAAGCATGATATGGGTGTAAAAGCGCTTGGAATATTTTTCAAGTTTTAATCCAGAGCACGAAAAAGATAAAGTAGGCTCGAAATGAAGGTCAAATAATAAATGAACGCCAGTGTGAACATTTTTAAAGGAGACCCTGTCAATAAATGCTCATGGAACCAGATATTAGTAATGTGAAATGGGTTTTAATTTAACTAGATAAAATAATGAGTAAAAAAAAAAGTGAAAAAGTTATATAAGGAATAGGTAAATATGGAAAGTTACCATTTCACTTGTGCATTTGCCTAAAGAGGAGATTTTACCCATTGAGGAGTAAAAACTTTAAGAGTTCATATCTGGAGATCCGGAGCACCATTTCAAAAACCGTCAGCACCAGGTAAGAGCTTTCGAGCCCCTCTTTCATTTCATAGATAAATAACTTGATTTCAGTAAGTAGAAGTTAAATTTTGGGAATGCCCTAATGGGCAATTTTCGCTTTCCACAGTACCGCACGATAGCAATGTCAGGAAACATGGTACTGTACAATAGTACCATGCTATAGGGTTAAAGAGGGGCACGATACTGTGCAGTACCGCGCAATCGCGTTTCCCCCAAGCGCGGTAGTGGTGATTTTTAAGATAAAAAAATTGATTTTTTTTCCAATTTTTAGCTGAGATCAAGTTATTAAATGATTAATGAATGTTTCCTATGACCTTTTACAGGTGTTTGCAACTTGTTTGAGGCAAAATGGTCAGTTGGAAACAAAGAGAGCATGAGGCGGATGATTTGTTGGCCGAAGATGACCAAGAAACCTTGACTGCACTGCGGGAATGTGGCTTGTTGAAATTATTCAAAACCAAAGGTATCTGCAAGCAAGCCAAACTTCTCACCCACATTATTCAAATGTGGAACCCCGACATTCAAGGTTTCCAAGTTGGAGAACACACCCTCAATATTGAACTCGAGGACATTTATTTCCTCATGGGCCTCTCAAAGAGAGGGGCCCGGGTGAGTTTTACTGGGTTCATGGCCTTAGAGACGAGCACTGATGCTTTAATTGCTTGTTATTGTCGTCAAGGTTCGGGGAAGAAAAGCGGAAAGGTGGTCATCAAAGATATTGTAGAAATTCCTTTAAAAACAATGTTGTTCACCATCACACATGCAGCAGGGAGTACGGGTCCCCATCAGGCGTCCCGTACACAGATGAATCTTGCAGTGGATTGCATGGCAGGAACAGTATTCAACTGGTGTGAGGCAGTATTGACCAACCTCAAAGAGCAAGTGAAAAAGTGTAGGCTTGGAGAGAACTCTCAGTTTGGGTACGGGAGCATTCTGGTCACCTTCTTCTTGGCGAGGGTGCCATTGTTGCGTTCGCAGCTGACTATGCCCGCCCGTCCACCCACTGAGCCATGGATGGCTCGATGGAGCGAGTATGCAGGATGGCTCGGGGGGCCACAGCGTTTGGCTTTCGGTGAGGATTTCTTCTCCTGGCTCGAGGAACAGATTGTGATGATCGATGACTACCCCTATGCAGGGGTGGACTTCTGCGAGGACATAGAATTGGCACTGCCGGAAGATGAGGATTGGGACAATACAGGTATGACCGTCACTAATCTGTTTTTTAATTTTTTGAATATGTAATTTTAATTGTTTTTTAGAATGTGTAAAAAGATTTTAATATATATACGTGTGCATGTCATAGATTGTGGACCACAGAGACCTATAGGGTACTTGCCGTTACACCGAGGTGGTGTTGATCGTCGAGCTTCTTTGGACGAGGAAGAAAACGAGGATGAGGCGGGAGGGGTCCGGCAGATAGAGAGGAACCTACAGGGTTTAACCCACGAGGTCCCGGCTATGAGGATGGACGATGTCCCTTTGCATCTCTAGTGGCATACCGTAGGTGTGCCTAGGCATATTGGCCGACTCCTCCGTAGGGTGGCTCGGGCTATAGTGTGCTATCACCAGCAGCATGAGGAATATGAGGAGGAACATGATAGATCTCCTATATCTCCTTAGATGGTAGCTTTTATCTTTTTACGGCATGTACATGATATGTAGGCTTTGAGAGCCAAATTTTTGTATGGGACTAGGTTCCAAATTTTGTCTTTAAAACACAAACTTTATGTATTGGAAATTTTTTTTTTATATGCAGTGATATATACATGGACCTATTCATTTACAATGACTTGTGTGTTCATTTTATGATGCATTTTTATGTATGGGCAAGATGCCAATCCAAAATGTAATTAGCTAATGAATCAGCTATACAATTGAATTCTCTTGGTATGTGTTGATATGAAATAAAATTAAAAGATCGTTCCAAGAGGCGTACCCTTCGAAATAAATGAAGTAGGATAGGATCGCAAACTGTGTAAACACGATTCAGATGAGAAACCACGAGTTGGGAGTCTAGAAAGACTAATAGGGAGTCAATTCCAAGGGAAGCAACCTCTGTCAAGAGTCCAATGACTGCATGGTACTCTGCAATATTATTGGTCGCGGGACCCAAACAATTGGCTCCTGAAGATAGCAACTCGCTAGTGGGAGAATAGATTACCCATGCTGCAGAAGCGAGGTTCTGAGTATGTCGGCTCGCACCGTTGGCGAATTTGAAGTAGGCAAACATCTGTGCATAAAAGCACAAGTCAAGGTAAGAATGGATACATGAGATCCGTGCGTGCACACAAAAAATGAAAACAAACTAGGTACATTATGTACAAAAAGTATCTTGTGCAGGATGATCCTACGCGTAGAAACGTTTGAGGTACAGCCTGTTGCGGGGCCATGCCAATGGTGTGCCATCACAATCGACAAGTTCATAGGCTCCTTTCTCTAAGACACGTTTTATAACAAAGGGGTCGTACCACATAGACTCTAGCTTTCCTTTTCCAAGTTTATTGTGCATTTGATCATATGTGAGTACGAGATCACCTTCATTGAAAACCCGAGGTTGAACAGATTTGTCATACTGTGCTTTGATGCATTTTTTGTGAGCTTCATTGGCTAAAGCAGCATCTCAGCGAGTTTCATCTAGCTTAGATAGGTATAGAAACCGTTGCTCTTCAGAAGTGGTGTGGGGAAGTAGCTCTATGGCTATCTTAAGTGATGGAATTTCACATTCAATCGGTAAAATGGCTTCCAGGCCGTACACCAGTTGGAATGGTGTGAACCCGGTAGCACGTTTTACTGAGTTTCAGTATGCCCATAATGCCGAAAATAGAGCTGAGTGCTAGTTGGACTTATGAGTACCCACAATATGCTGAATCATTTGTTTTAGAACTTTGTTAATGGCTTCGACTTGGCCATTAGCTTGTGGGTAGTATGGGGTTGAGTTTTCATGACGAAAACCCAACTTGGCACTCAGTTCCTCAATTATATGGTTCCTAAAGTGGGAGCCATGATCGGTCATGATGGATTGTGGGACACCAAATCTAGCTATAATGTGATTGAATATGAATTGTGCTGCTGTTTTTCCATGTTTAGCATAAGTAGGCATCACTTCAGTCCATTTTGTGAAATAGTCGACAGCTACTATGACATAGCTATGCCCCCCGGCTGAAGTGGGCTTACAATGCATGAAATCTATGCCCCATTTGGAAAAGGGGCCGATGGCAATAACAAGATGGAGTGGAGCAAGATGTGAGCGTGTCTTACTATGAAAGAATTGACAGGGTGGACATTTCTTAACCGTTTCAATGTAGTCTTTAAAAATCGAGGGCCAGAAATATCCCACTTGCAGTATCTTCTAGACCGTAGCCATCCCAGAGAGATGACCACCACATGCTCTAGCGTGGCAGTCATTAAGAACATGTTCCACTTCATCTAAAGTCAAACAACGTCGAAGAACAGTATCGACACGACGCTGATAAAGGGTATCGTTGACTATGAGGTAGTACTTGGTGTGATGTCGGATACATCGACATTCATCGCGGGTGAGGTCGAGCCGGAAACGTTGGGTTTGGAGATATAATAAAATATCCCCATACCATGGGTCAGACGTGCTAATGAGGAACAATGATTCATCAGGAAGAGAATCGATGGCCCCGGGTTGCTCGGTAGCACGGGGCAAGTTACAAATCAACTCGACAAAGACCAAAGACTTCTTAGACTTGGCTTTGGCAAATTCTAGGTCAAACTCTTGTAGGATGATGATCCAACGAGAATATTTTCCCCCAAGCACTTGACGTGTGAGGATATAATACATTGGATTGAAATCCGCTATGACAATGGTCTGGCGGAGTAGAATGTAATGACGAAACCTCTGGACAACAAAAACTATTGCCAGAGCCAGTTTTTCAACATGTGAATAACGAGTTTCAGAGTCGAGAAGACTCTTACTAAGATAGTATACCACATGTTCTATGCCGTTATTGTCTTGTTGGACCAACACCATACCGATGGTGGAAATCAAAGCTGCGAGATAAAGAATGTAATCCCGTGTGTAATTGGGGGGTTGAATCACATGATATTTAGTTAAGGCTGCCTTTAGATGATCAAAGGAGCGTTGGGCCTCGTCGTCCCAAATGAATGGGGTATTTTTCTTTAGTAGCCTCATATAGCCTTTTGTTATCTCAGAAAAATTACAAATGAAACGGTGTAGAAATTTTGCGTGCCGTTGCAAACTTTGAAGTTCTGGGATGTTCGTGGGGGAAGGCAGGGCTAAAATAGCTTCTACCTTCGCAGGATCTAAGCATATACCACTTTTGGAGATTATGAATCCCAAAAATTTTCCGGCTTTAATGCAAAAGACGCACTTATGTGGATTCAAATGGATATTGTAGCAACGAAACCTTTCAAAAATGGCACCTAAGTGATCAGGATGGTCTTCCTGGGTCTGAGAATGAGTGGAAAGATTATCAAGATACGGTTCTACAATATGTTTGATATTGTGAAATGCGTACAACATCGCCTGTTGGAAAGTTGCCCCGGCATTTTTGAGGCCAAAAGGTAACTTTCGATATGCAAAAATTCCCCATAAGCAGATAAAGGTTGTTTTATGCTGGTCGGCTGGGAGGATATCGATTTGATTATAGCCAGAAAAGCCATCCATGAATGAAAAGATGACACTCCTGGCACAGTTATCGATGATCTGGTCGATGAATGGAGTTGGGTAGTTGTCCTTTGGACAAGCTTTGTTCAAGTTGTGGTATTCGACATAGACTCTAATCGTTCCCTGTTTCTTGGCTACGGGAACGATGTTAGATACCCATTCTGTCAGTGGGACAAGATAGATAAAACTAGCATGCAAAAGTTTTTCAACTTCTGCTTTGATAGCGGCTTCCTTACAAGGATGGATGGGTCGGAGTTTCTGCTGGACAGGTCAGGCGCCAGGAAAGGTTGGAATCTCATGGACCACAATCAAGGGGTCTATTCCTGGCATCTCTTCATAACTCCAAGCAAAATCATCACGGAAGGTTTTAAAGTAGGCAGTGTAGAACTCCATTTCGAGGGGAGTACATGTCTTGCCAATATGAATGTTTTCCACAACACCAGGCTTCACTAAAATGTCAATGGGAGTGGTTGCGAGAAGGTTGGCCAAGTTTCCTTCGGAAAATACTTCATCAAGGGAAGTGGGAAACTTGGTTTGAACTATTCCAAGTGAAGGGATGGATTTTGTATCGGTCTCAATCGTTTGAATGGTGGGGAATGAAGATCGATGATGGAAATCTCCCCATGGTGGTTCATCACCGCACATAACCTCCATAATTGATTCGTCAGTGGGAAAAATCAATGTGAGAGGATAAATAAGTGGTGGGGATGAATGAGTCTCAGACGCGAGTTGTGCCACAATGTGATGGGTGGAACAATCGACCCAATCGGTGGTTGACTAGATCGCTTCGTACGCTGCGAGGTTTCTATTTAATGGCATGGAGTTGCCATAGTTTTCAATTTCAGTGGGACTTGGGATCACCCAAGAATCATTGGAAGGGGTGACATTTGATGATATGATGTTGACTGGTTGAATGTGGGACCCCAGCTCTGGGAAAACTCCGAAGAATCCTTCATAAGACCAACTCTAATGTCTTGGAACTGGTACCGAGGTTGATGCAATAACGGGACGGTGTTGGCGGAGTTCAGATGAGAGTCTAGGATATAGTAATCAAGCTGATCTATGGTGACAATTTTCCCTTCATGAGGAAATTGCATGATCTGAAAGACAGTAGATGCTATGGCCGTCATTGCGTAGAACTAGTTCCGACCAAGTAGAAGATTGTAATCTAATGGCGCATCCACGACTTCGATGTGTACAGATACTGTTTTGGCCCCTAGTTCAACACCAATTGCAGGAATGAGTCCATAAGGTTGAAAATCGTGTCCGTCAAATTCTCGAAGAGTAGTGGGAGATGACGTGACTTCAGGTGAGCCTAATGCTCTCCAACAATTCAAAGACATAATTGATGTGGAGGCACCTTCATCTAAGACAATGCGATGGATACTGTTTCGACGGATTCTTGTATGAACCTGGAAGGCTAGCTGATGGGAAAGCCAGGTTTTTACATACTCCAATGTAAACATGATGGTGTTTGAAGTATCCGGGTTTCCCCCAGTGCTGAAAGTAAGGTTCTACACTGCTTAGGGCAGTGTTGAAGAACCTCGAGTGTCAACATGGTGCAAGGTGCTTGAGATAAATCCTCAACAATGTTGTAATTCTGGGCAGCTCGCGCATTGGGATTAAATGTCGCCTTTCATATGGTGCCCTTGGCTGGGCATAGCACTATGTCCATAAGCGGTCTCTCGATATGGAGATGGCCGTTAGGGGGAGGAGTAGGAGACGGATCTTCAATAGGAGACTTGCCTTTGGATGTCTTTGATTGTTTGTTTGAACTTGGGGGGTTCTCATATGTCTTTGAACGAGTGGTTATGTGAATCTCCTCATTAATCGTCATCAGGATTTCGTGATTTGCGGATGTCTCTCTGCGAGGTGGGTTGCTCGGGTTTCCCCCTTCTGGGGTTTCTTGGGCAACCATTTGCTGTTGCTGCTGAGGGAAAGGGCTAGTTAACACTGTCGGGCGAGACAATCCTTTAACGAATTTGTTGACTTCATCCTTGTAGGGACAGTCATGCGTGTAGTGATCGTCTTGACAAATCAGGCAGGGAAACTTAGCCTTCCGACGTGGTTTTGGGTCATTGTGGGTGGGTTGTAGCTTGGGGTTCTCCTGCTGGTTCTTCTTGGATTTACCACGATTGTTCTTCTTCTTTCCTCCGGATGGTTGTGACATAGATTGAACTGCGTTCACTTCAGAGGAGACAGCAGGAGAAGTAGAAGCTTTTGGAGCAACCTGAGATAGAGCGGGGGAAGCAAAAGCTTGTTGCTTCGTCGAGTTGGTGGTAGGTTGGGCCTTGACTGAACCGACAATACCATCAATGGGGGGTTCAGTGGCAGGTTTCGTTGGATTAGTTGTAACACAGGTGGCATGGGGAAGAAGTTCGTGTAAAGTGTCGGATTGGGTATATAACAAATCCATGTACTGGGCTACCGAGATGGCTTGTTCCTCCATGATCGGCCCACGCATAGTGATATCCCTGGCTATGGGAGGCAAGAATGACTTTGTGAACCAATCAGTAAGTAGCTGATTCGGAATGGGTGCCTCAATTAGCCTACGGCATCGACGCCACTCATGGATGTGATTTGAGATGTGTGTAGAAGTGGTTTAATGCAATGAGGTTAACAGTTCTGTTCTAGTCTCATACTGGATGGGGAGCTAGAAATGGGTCAGAAACTGCATAGCCAATGTGTTAAAATCATGAAAAGAGTGTTGTGGTAGCTCGATGTACCATTTTGCTACCATGCCGGTAAGCATACGCTGGAAGAGCCGTAGTCGAATGGAGTCATCCATCAATGAGTTGGATGAACACCAAAGATGGAAGGTCATCACGTGGTTCTTGGGGTCTTCCCTAGGCTTGGCATCGAACTTAGGAATGTCCGATGGAAGTTTGGCTAGAATGGGTGGTCAGTGAGGTTCATGCCATATAGGATCGTTAATGAGCCTCGAAAAATCAGGTAAATCTAGCGTGGCCAAAAAGGGAAGTTGACGATTGGTCTACGGGTATGAGTAGTAACCATACAATGCAGGGAAAACTGGGGGGCCCTGCATAGCATATTGTTGCATGTTATACCCATATGTGTTTCCCGCAGGGTACTGCTGGAAGTTCTGGGGGTAGTAGGCCATCTGGTTAACTGGTTGTGTGTTGGAAGTTATTACCTAACTAGAAATCACGGTGGTAACCGGTTGTTGGATGTTCTGCTAAGTGGGAATGGTAGGTATGGTACCCTGGGGTTGTTGTGTCCCAGGAATGGTTGTTGCTCCTTGTGTTGAATATTGTAACTTCTAAGAATATTATATTTGTACATTATTTATTTCGGAGATGTTCCATCCCTCCGAGGTGATTCTATTATGTATCTGGAGATGTTTATTCCTCCAAGGAGTTGTGGCAACTAGGGTTATTAGACCCACCATGTGGGGGTCGGCCCAGTCAGTTATAATAGGGTATTTAACCTAATGGTTAAATACGAGCCTACATGTACTTATGTAAAATATATGTCAGAGTAGTGTATAAATAGAGGTGTGTTCCTCATTTGACACACTCACACACTTGAAAAGAGGAGCACTTGTCTGGGAGATTTGCTAAGGAGGATTAGAAGGAGGGAGCACATCTTGTATTTTGGTTTATCATCTTATTGAGGAAAGCTTTGCTGGGTTTTCTACCCCATGAGGGTTTCCCAGGATAAATCTGTGTCTCTTGTGTTTATGCTATGCTTGTTGTTTCTTCAGTGATCCTGTATATGCTATTATTGTGAAATGGAATGTAATGCTGCTATTTTTTGTCTTAGCATATTGAATTTTAACATGGTATCAGAGCTAACCTGAAGGAAGACAAGGTATGGCACTTACGACACTTGCTTTACTTACGACAATTTGAAGGTTAGGGTTTTACATAGCAAAAACTAGTCATCGTGGAACTTTCGCTATAAATCCATTTATGCGAAGTTTCAGGGCCTGAAAAGTTTACAGGTCGAAGATAACATCCCCATGTACGTTGTGTCCAAAGTACACCCTCAGATTCGTTGTACTTTATGAGTTATGATCAGTACAAGTTAGGGTTTCTGCCTCTTCCAGATCTCAGTCAAAATCAGGTAACCTTGGAAAAAAGGTCATAAATTGGGCTAGGAAGATCCAAATGAAATTTCATAAAAAGTGAAAGGTAGTACATAGACTGTACTATCTCAGAAAACGTTTTCAGAGGCCGAAGGTGAACCAGTGACACGTGGCACACCGTACAAGTTCGCTCTCCTGTTTTATCCCATAAACAGGTCACGTTGCGACACTTGGCATAAATCTCTCTTAGAGAGTCCAATTGAGGTCAGAACTATCAAGATGGAAAGATAATAGGAAGAGCTATCTCAGGAAAAATGTTCAGAGGCCGAAGTTCAAATAGTGACATGTGGCATGCCGTACAAGTTCGCTCTCCTGTTTTATCCCATAAACAGGTCACGTTGCGACACTTGGCATAACTCTCTCTCAGAAAATCCAATTGAGGTCAAACCTATCAGGATGGAAAGATGACAGGTTAGGCTACTGTAGAAAATGTCTTCGGACTTTGTGGAGCAAAAATTTCAGAGTTATAGCAGAAACAATCAGGTGCATATTTCTGTCAAAACAGAATTATTTTTGGAACACCCTTATTCATGGCTTCCGAAATTTAGGGTTTCGGAGAAAGTTGGAACTTTTGAAGTCTGTAACCACGGCTGGAAGCTCCTCAGAAAAATAAGAGTTTAGAGCCTTGGATCGAACCTTTTGATTGGACAGAAGGGTGGGCTTCATCAAACCCTAGTTCGGGTTCCTGTCCAGAAGATCCAGAAGTTTCGAAGGCAATTTTGAGGGGTCAAATTTTGGAGATTTTAAAATTGAAGAATGCTAGGTTGATCAGCTCAGCAAGACACATTCTTCCATCCATTCAGAAGTGTGAAAGTCAAAGATTGAATTTTTAGGGTTTCTCTAGCAAACCCTAATCAAGCTCCAGATCAAGTTTCAGGGGGAGTTGAGGCTAAGGCCTTACATAAGAAGACTACAAAAAGTCTCGACAGGTATGACTTAAGGAGGTTTAGGTATGCCTTGAAATATGATTCTTGATTTAAGTTCATAATGTGTTTGTCTTCATTAGTACAATCTTGATTAATGTTATTAATTGTCTTATCACCCTAGTTACAATATGAATGCATGTGAATGATCAAAGACATTCATTGATTAGGGCTATATGATTGTACTTATATATTATGGTGTTGTGTGAGGTTGATGTTGTCTGCTAACAAGACACAGGTACATCACAAAAGACAAATCAAGTTCCATGACCATGAAAACATGAAGACAAAGACTCACGAGGTATGTATGACTTTGTTATATTATGTTTAACCTACGAGACATGAAGGTTCTAGCTCAGGATCTCTAAATCATTGAAGAGATTGTTTTGTTGTACATAACTAAGCAGGTATACTAATCTAGGTATGTTTTCCTATATCATGTTAGAATCTTACCTTGTGTAAGTATACTTGGTATGATTGGTTAGTAATCAAGGGTTTATGCATATTATGTCTCTTATCTTGGTTGATGATTTAACTAACTAGATCAAACAAGAATATGCATGAGTAAAAGAAGACTTCCTTGAAACCCTGAATACTAATGATCATGACTGTACATATTCAAGATTATTTAGAATTAGAATGTTTTGATAATATTGAGAATATACTAATGAATGTATGTTTGTGTATGAGACCATGAGAATGACACTAGTGTACACTTGAGCATGCACAGTGGTATAGAATGAATAGAAGTTCAGAAGACATACAGAAGATCAAGCGGGAGGCAACCACACAAACATAAAAGATAAGTATTTGAGTTGTTATTAGAAATAGTAAATGATATTGCTTGTATGCATATTTGTATTCCTAGTGTAAACATTCATAAAGCATTGAACAATATACTGCTAATATGCATATGATTGGTAAGTTGGACAAACATTCCATTGTTGCTTGTCTAGAATGAAACCTCTTTGTTGACCTGCTGAGAGCTGTGCACACTCTCGATAGTATGTTCTGGTAGAGATGGAAGGCATCTAGATAGCCATTGTATGCATACCGGATATGGGAAAGTGTTGTGCCAAAGTATTGGTCAAAATAGTTGCATAACTATGTAAATGATATCTGTATGCATAACAGGTTATCATGTCAATATGATTTGATGATTATGAAGTATTACTAATCATGTACTTAATTTTGATTTATAGGAAAGATCATGATGAATGATGAACTCTGAACAAGCGATGGATGTTCAACAAAAGATTTACAAATCAAACACACTATAGAAAGCTTGTGGTTAAGAGATTCTCTTAGAAAGAGGAAGAGAATCATGATGAGATGTTTTGCTCCAAGGGACTAGATAAGACCATTCTCTTAATAATGTAATCAGGTTCTGTATGGGTAGCTAGGATTGGTAGTCAATTGATGAGCTTAATGATCATCATGGTTAATGTGGATCTCAACCTTTGCTACAAGGTTAAATATGGCTTCTATACACATATGACATGGATGCAAGAAGGAACTCACTGCAGAGTTTGAATGATTTTGAGGCTCATATTAGTAGACCCGTCTGACGAGAGATGGCACAGATAGATATGCAGAAGATCACTCAATGCAGAGTGTGAATAATGGACAATTGACAACTTCATGACAACGCTTGGGATTTACCAGAAGTAAAGCTGATTCTAACCTTTACCTTAAGGTTATGGATGATGAACCTATCATACCATTATTGTATGACGATGATCTCTTTCTGACAAGGAATGAGAAACAGATCATGAAAATGGCTGCAGAAATGAAAATGAAAGATCTCGGATTAATGCACTACTTCTTAGGTCTAGAAGTATGGTAAGATCCAAAAGGAATCTTTTAATTCAAGGTAAGTATGCTGTGAAGTTTCTAAAAAGATTTGATATGTTGGAGTATAAAGCCATGGCCACTCCCATGGACTCCAACTTGAATTTGTTAGTTAATGAATCATCGTATTTAGTGGACCTAACCCTATATAGACAAATCATTGGGTCATTGATGTATTTAACAAATACTAGGCCAGATATATGCTTTGCTGCAAATACCCTAAGTCAGTATCTAGTAGAACCTAGAAAGGTTCACTTAATAACTACAAAGCATGTAGTGAGGTACCTAAAAGGTACAATAGATTTTGGTCTATATTATCTTGGATGTCATGAACTCCGTTTACATGGTTACTCAGATTCTGATTGGGCAGGAAGTGCCTCAGACAGAAAGAGTACATCAGGTGGATGTTATAGTCTTGAATTTGCCATGATCTCATGGTTCAACAAGGAACAATCTAGTGTGGCTCTCAGTACTGCTGAAGCAGAATATATATATAGCTGTCTGCTCTGCCAGCTGTGAAGCAGTGTGGCTTCAGAAGCTATTATATGGAGTGTTTGACTTAGAAATGAATTCCACTATGATTATGTGTGACATTCAAAACTGCATCAAGATATAAAATCTTGTATTCCACGATAAGTCAAAAACACATAGAGATCCGATACTTCTATATACGAGATATGGTGCAGAGAGGAGCTATCAAGCTCGAGTATATAAGCACTGAGGATCAGATTGCTAATATCTTGACTAAACCTCTGTCTTGAGTAAAGTTTGAATACTTCCGAGACAAGCTTGGTATAGTCCAGAAGGACCCTCCTCGAAAGGGGGAGTAGCATAGTATCTGATAACAAGTCTGTCTCATCAATGATGAGGTTACCTATTTACTGCACCTAGTTATTTAGAATTATTTAGATTTAGGAATCTTATATTTTTTCTTTTGATGATAGATGTATACATGATTTTGATGATAGATGTTATGCATGTTTTGATGATGAGGATACATGTTTTGATGATGAGGATACATGTTTTGATGAAGTTCTTGGTAAACATGTGAGGGGATTGGATCATCCCTGAAATTCAGTCCGAAAGAAGAGCCGTAGACATATGTCTTCGAGAATGAAGTCCTTGGTGGACTTGAGGGGATTGGATCATCCCTGGACTTCAGTCCTAAAGAGAGCTGTAGACATATGTCTTCGAGAATGAAGTCCTTGGTGGACTTGAGGGGATTGGATCATCCCTTGACTTCAATCCTAAAGAGAGCCGTAGACATATGTCTTCGAGAATGAAGTCCTTGGTGGACTTGAGGGGATTGGATCATCCCTGGACTTCAGTCCGAAAGAAGAGCCGTAGACGTATGTCTTCGAGAATGAAGTCCTTGGTGGACTTGAGGGGATTGGATCATCCCTGGACTTCAGTCCTAAAGAGAGCCGTAGACGTATGTCTTCGAGAATGAAGTCCTTGGTGGAATTGAGGGGATTGGATCATCCCTGGACTTCAGTCTGAAAGAAGAGCCATAGACATATGTATTCGAGAATGAAGTCCTTGGTGGACTTGAGGGGATTGGATCATCCCTGGACTTAGGTCCTAAAGAGAGCCGTAGACGTATGTCTTCGAGAATAAAGTCCTTGGTGGATTTGAGGGGATTGGATCATCCCTGGAATTCAGTCCTAAAGAGAGCCATAGACATGATGTCTCCGAGAACAAAATCCTGAATGAACAGGTAAGGGGATTTGATCGTCCTCGGACTTTGGTACTGTGAATTGAACCATAGACATGAGGTCTCCAAGAATTGAATAGGACTGGATCGTCCCTGAGCTTCAGTTCAAAAGGTACATGATAGGACTGGATCGTCCCTGAGCTTTGGTTCAAAAGGTACATGATAGGACTGGATCGTCCCTGGACCTCGGTTCAAAATGTACATGACAAATCCTAGAATTGTTCTAGGTTACATCCAACATTAAACAGGGTTGGCTTTGTAGATGTGATACATCCAGCATGAAACAGGGCTGGCTCTGTAGATATGATACATCCAGCATGAAACAGGGCTAGCTCTGTAGATGTGATACATCCAGCATGAAACAGGGCTAGCTCTATAGATATGATACATCCAGCATGAAACAGGGCTGGCTCTGTAGATATGATACATCCGGCATGAAACAGGGATGGCTCTGTAGATATGATACATCCGGCATGAAACAGGGCTGGCTCTGTAGATGTGATACATCCAGCATGAAACAGGGCTGGCTCTGTAGATGTGATACATCCAGCATGAAACAGGGCTGGCTCTGTAGATGTGATACATCCAGCATGAAACAGGGTTGGCTCTGTAGATGTGATACATCCAACATGAAACAGGGCTGGCTCTGTAGATGTGATACATCCAGCATGAAACAGGGTTGGCTCTGTAGATGTGACACATCTGGTATGAAAAAGGACTGGCTCTGTGGCGGTAAATCCTAGATCTGATCTAGGTCACATCCAGTATGAAAAAGGACTGGCATTGTGGTTGGGATTGGATCGTCCCTAGACATGAGACTTGTCTTAAAGAGATAAAGATTGATCATCTTGGAACTTGATCTGGATTGCATCATCCATGGACCTATGTCCTAAAGAGAGCAGGATTGATCATCCTGTAATATGATCGTGTGATGACGATGCTGCCGATCATATGATGACGATGCTGATCGTATGATGACGATGCTGATCATGTGATGACGATGCTGCCGATCGTGTGATGATGATGCTGATCATATGATGACAATGTCGATCGTGTGATGACGATGCTGTCGATCGTGTGATGACGATGCTGATAGTATGATGACGATGCTGATCGTATGATGACGATGCTGTTGATCGTGTGATGACGATGCTGATGATCGTGTGATGACGATGCTGATGATCGTGTGATGACGATGTTGATGATCGTGTGATGACAATGCTGATGATCGTGTGATGACGATGCTGATGATCGTGTGATGACGATGTTGATGATCATGTGATCGTGTGATGACGATGATGATGACGATGTTGATGATCGAGTAATATCAACTCTGATGATGTTGATGTTCCAGTAACTAGTTGAGTTACTGATGATGATGAATTGAAGAAAGCTTCCGATGATATATAGATGATGTAGTCAATGACTCCTTGCTCCTGCAGATGTTGTTATAATATCCTTCTTGTTAAGGGGGAGTGTTGAATATTGTAACTTCTAAGAATATTATATTTGTACATTATTTATTCTGGAGATGTTCCATCCCTCTGATGTGATTCTATTATGTATCCGGAGATGTTTATTCCTCCGAGGAGTTGTGGCAACTAGGGTTATTAGACCCACCATGTGGGGGTCGGCCCAGTCAGTTATAATAGGGTATTTAACCTAATCGTTAAATACGAGCCTACATGTACTTGTGTAAAATATATGTCAGAGTAGTGTATAAATAGAGGAGGCGTGTTCCTCATTTGACACACTCACACACTTGAAAAGAGGAGCACTTGTCTGGGAGATTTACTAAGGAGGATTAGAAGGAGGGAGCACATCTTGTATTTTGGTTTATCATCTTATTGAGGAAAGATTTGCTGGGTTTTCTACCCCATGAGGGTTTCCCAGGATAAATCTGTGTCTCTTGTGTTTATGCCATGCTTGTTGTTTCTTCAGTGATCATGTATATGCTATTATTGTGAAATGGAATGTAATGCTGCTACTTTTTGTCTTAGCATATTGAATTTTAACACCTTGTTGGGGAAAGGTTCCCTGGAGTTGTTGTGTCCTAGGAATGTTACCACTAATTTGAGTAAGTGGAGGGTTTCCCATAGCAGGGTTGGGGGGTGGCTGTAACAGTGGTGTCCATGGAATATGGGTTCCACCTTGATAAAGATGTGGGAATTGAAGGGATGAGTTCCATGGAGTTGTTGCAGTCGAAGGATAGCGGAGGCTGGAATTCAAGTTGGGGGGAATTTGAGATTGACCCCAGCTTGGTTCCAGTTTCCAAATAATGAGTATCCCCTGCTCTGTGGGATTTGATATCCCCAAGAAGGAAGCATCCCTGACGAGGGATGTTGAAGATGTGGCCTAGTTGGGAAACCGGTATAAGGTTGTCCACTACAAGGTGTGTTGTACATACCATACTGAGCAGATGCTGCTGGTTGGGAGGGTTGTTGGATGGTGCCGATGGGTTTCCCTCTAGCAGATGGGTTGGATGGCCCTATAGGAGGAGGTTGTTGACTAGGAACAGGGTTCCCAACAAAGGGTTGTCCTCCAGTAGGTTGGGTTGATGGCCCAAAGGGAGGCGGTTGGTGACTAGGAGTGGGGTTTCCAACAAAGGATTGTCCTCCAGTAGGCTGGGTTGATGGCCCGCCCAGAGGGGGTTGGTTGTTGGGATTAGGGGTTGCAACAGTCAGTTGTCCTAACTGAAATGGTGTAGATAGTGGCCGAAGGTGAACCTCCGGTTAATATGGATGATCCAGCGGTATGACTTGGTGTTCTTCCGACACTAGCAAGGTGAGATAGTGTTGATTGGCCAATGGAGCCAAAGGTGCCGATTTGTGGAGTGGGTCTTCCATATGTGATAGGCGGGGATGGAGAAAATACTGGGTTATCCCTCATAGAATGTGCACCAAACATGCGTGATGGCAGTAAATGTGGGGAATTTAACCTAGGGGTGTTGGGGGTTTTTTCCATAGCGTCTTCAACAATAGGAGGACTATCAAAGACTGGGTCCGGGTTCATATCCTGCAAAGGGTTTTTGGGGTCCAGTAGGAACAGAGGTATAGTAACATCTGAAGGTCCAGAGCCGTCTGCATAGGAGTGATGAAACTCTGTGCTAGACAGAATGTTGGGATCTCGATAGTCGGGAGGACGGGTAGCAGGGGGATATCTAGAAGCCGACGAGACCATTTGCTCTGTATCACGTTTAAACTGTGTCGATGCTAACGGGGAATTAGCTAGACTAACCATACTAGATTGGATGGAGGCCCATGATCTCATGTCCCGAAGGGAGGTTGGGGAGAGATACTGTACGAGGTATGTTGGTGGAAGAACCGGTTTCCTGTGGATGAACACTGGATGGCACAGTCATAGTAGGCGGAGGTTCCACCTGGGAAGTGATAAAGCCATAGTTAGGTTCAAAAGGTGTATCAGGAAGTTGGGTTTCTTCGATAACTTCGACGTATCAACACCTATTTCATTAAATCTAGAAAAATTCTATTACAAGGACTTCTATGACATTGAATTTTTTTGTAAATATTTTATTTATTTCATTTAATTTGTAAAAATTATGCATTAAAGAAATATTCCATTAAAATTGGAAAAACTAATCCTAGAAAGAATGTTTTTATTGATCACAAATTTTATTTACTCCAAGTGTTTTTAATATACAATCATAAAAAATGAAATGTTGTATCATTTATAACTAGTTCAGTTTGCCATAAATTAGGAGGAGTATATGAAAATCTGTAATTTGTTGAATCGTGAGAAAAAATATTCATGAAGATATAAAATGTAGGATTAATGAAGTTAAGTTGCACACATAATTGCATGTTTTATTACAAGAAGATCTCTATCTATATTTGAAGTGAACAAAGTATCATATTAAATATTTTCATTGTTAAATAACATATTATAATATAGCATGATTGGAAGGAAATCACAATATTAAATTAAAATAAAATAAATTATAAGAAATGTATTGATGTCACCAAATAATAACTATAAATTCGTCAAAATTGGGATAGTTGTTAGGTACAACATTATACATACACAATGAAAGTGTGAAGAAATCGAATTAAGAAATCATGGCCGAGAATTACTTTCACCAAAAGGCAAAGAAAATGATAAGATATTTAAATGTCGAAGAAATAGATGTTGAAACATATTTTTCAAATCTTTTAGTTGAACTTTATATATGACCCCATGCTCTTTTGAATTTATTTATGGCACATATCGAATGAGTCTAAATAGTCCACTTAGTACTCATTATCAATTAATTATATGGTTTTACATTGTATTATATTCCAAAAATTACATACTACATTTATACATTCATTTAATGCATATAAGAAGATAAAAGATAGAACATATCTCGTGCTTTGTTGGCCTGTAAGAGATTATTTCAGTTAATCATAATTGAGTTAGTAATACAAACTTACAAAAAAATGAATTGAGAAATCAAATTTCTTATAGTTCAATGTCACTCACTTATGACCAATCACGTACTACCCTTAATACCACTTAGCACTCATTAGCAATAAAAATTACATACTGGATTGATAAACTCCTCTTATTAATGAATATACGCAAATAAAAGTCAATAATTTATTTCATGCCTTGTTGGCTTATATGAGATTATTGCAATTATAAACTATTAACTTAAGAATACACATTTACAAAACTTTGTGCGTGCCTTGTTGGCTTTTATGAGATGATTTTAATTACAAATATTTGATTTAAGAACGCAAATTAAAAAAATATTTTGAATGGGGAAATCAAGTGGTGTAATGCAAAAAAATGTCAAACTTAAGGCAATCATAAATAATATTAATAATTGTATTTAAATATAATTGTTAATTCTCATCTATCTATAAAAGTTTTAAAAACATACAAATTAATTCATCAAAAAATGTGTCCAACTTGTATTGAAATATTGCAATGTACGCGTTAACCAATTTCTAAAAATTAACATCTTGACCTACTATAAAGAACTCAATGTTCTATTGAACATTCGAATGTAGTTGCGTTTCTCTTTGATACGATGAAGTGTCTTAAAAAGGGGGAATAGAATTTGGACAAGCCAAGTATCAGGTTCATGTCCTATATAAGCCTTTGTTAAGATACAATTTGATCGGTATCCGGGGAATTGAGAAATAAGCTTTGATGTATCTATTAGCAATATATTTGATTTTTCGTACATATTTCCATATTTGGACCACACATCACTTAACATTTTCTCATAAAATTGTATCACACTACATTATTTGAATTTTGTTTCCAAGTGACAATGAGAGCTGTCCCATATGAATTCAAAGTCACTTGTATCAGTATTTGATTTTTCAACTACTTGTGGAATGTTTTTACATTGTATTTTATTCCAAAAAATACATCACATTTATACATTCATTTAATGCATACAAGAAGATAAAAGATAGAGCGTATCTCATGCTTTGTTGGCTATTATGAGATTATTTCAATTAATCGTAATTGAGTTAATAATACAAACTTACAAAAAAATGAAATGAGAAATCAAATTTCTTATAGTTCAATGTCACTCACTTATGACCAATCTCGTACTACCCTTAATACCACTTAGCACTCATTAGCAATTAATTTTGTGTTTTAAAACAATTGCAACTTCAATTATATGGGGTTTTATTTCAAAAATTACATATTGCATTGATAAACTCCTCATATTAATGAATATAGGCTAATAACAGTCAATAATTTATTTCATGTCCAGTTGGCTTATATGAGATTATTGCAATTATAAACTATTAACTTAAGAATACACATTTACAATAAGTTATAGATTGGGAAATCAAATGCCTATACCTTTCAAAATCATTCATCTATGACTCATCATGCTTCAATCTAAATTCTAGTACACTTAGCACTCATTATCATTGAAGTAATATTTTTTGTAAGAAATGTGCTTTTATATAGACGGAGGTTTAATTCAAAATTTGTGTGTCACTTGTATTAATCGATATAGATCAATAAAACTAAAGAGAACTTCATTCCTTGTTGGCTTTTGTGAGATGATTTAAATTACAAATAATTGATTTAAGAGTATGTAATTTAAAAAATATTTTGAATAGAGAAATCAAGTGTTGTAATGCACTTGTATTAATACATATAGATAAATAAAACTAAAGAGAGTTTCTTGCACGCCTTGTTGGCTTTTATGAGATGATTTAAATTACAAATAGTTGATTTAAGAGCACAAATTTAGAAAATATTTTGAATGGGGAAATCAAGTGTTGTATGATGCAAAAACTTGTCAATCTAAAAGCAATCATAAATAATACTAATAATTGTATTTATATATCATTGTCAATTATCATCTATCTATAAAAGTTATAAAATCATACAAATTAATTCACTAAAAAATGTGTCCAACTTGTATTGAAATATTGCAATGTAATTGTCAACAAATTTCCATATAATAATATCTTCACTTAATACAAAGAACTCAATGTTCTATTGAACATTCGAATGTAGTTGCATTTCTGTTTGATGCGATGAAGTGTCTTTAAAAAGGGGAATAGAACTTGCACAAGCCAAGTATCGTGTTCATGTCCTATATAAGCCTTTATTAAGATACAGTTTGACCGATATCCGAGGAATTGAGAAGTAGGCTTTGATGTATCTATTAGCAATACATTTGATTCTGTGTACTTATTTTCATATTGGGACCACACGTCGCTTAGCCTTTTCTCATAAAACTGTATCATACTACATGATTTGAATTTTGTTTGCAAGTGACAATGGGACCTATCCCATATGAATTGAAAGTCACTTGTATCAATATTTGATTTTTCAAGTACTTGTCGAATGTACTTGTTAGTAACATTTGATGTCCATATCGCAACATCATAATGTTTTAGGCAGTATTTTAATACTTCTAGTTGAAAAGGCCTACAAAAGTAGGATTTATCACCAAGCTCCCAATCTGGTTTTCTTTGAATTTGACAACTCGTATCATCTTTGGAATACGACGAGAAGAATACTCCTTCCATTTCAAAGATCAACAAGATCTTCCGACTGATATTAACTCCCATCTGCATTGCTGCCACATATATAACATTAACATATTTTCACTTCAAAACTTCATTGCTTAATGGCATCAAAACATATCCAATTTATTTCCACTCCCAAACAAACAACTTAATGAAAAAAATAAAAGTAATTTCAGTGGAATAGTTTTTTTATACAAACACATTCAACTACTACTCAAATCACTAATTTTTAAGAATTGTAATGAGATAAACTACAATTTAAAAATATAATTACAATAGTCGAATTCATTTGAACTAATTATATGTTAATATCTACATACTACCTAAATTTTACAGTTTTTAAATTTAAATCAAGCAAACTATTTATATGTTCATTTTTACATACAACCTCATACGATATTTTAATTTTCAAGAAATTATAAGAAAAATTCATATAAGCACATTGCAATGAAATTCAAATCACAATTTAAAAATATAGTTACAATGGTCCAATTCAAACCAATTATATGTTAATTTATACCCACCACCTAGATTTACAATTTTTTAAATTTCAATTAAACAAGCTAATTATAGGTAATTTTTACATACAATCTGATATGATTTTCCACTTTTTTAATTTCTAAGAAATAAGAAAATTTCATATGATAACATTGAACTAACATTCAAATCACTGATTTGTAAGAGTTATAATGATCAATTAAGACGCAATTGATAAATAAACTGCAATTGCTCAAACATAGTAATTGTACGTTAATCTATACATACAACCTAATACAATTATTTAATTAATATGGAATACTACATTTTTATGCAAACACATAAGACTATTATTCAAATCACTAACTTTTTATAACTCAATATCTCAATATAAATAAACAAAATAATAATATGTTAATTTATAATAATGACACAACAACAATCCTTATATGTGTATTATGAAATAATAGACATTAAATTGATAATAAAATAAAACACAGTAATAACACATCACATGTAGAATTAAGTCATCAAATGTACAATGACCAAGAATTTATATCATAAACTTCAAGATTTTGTTTATAGAGGAAATGAATAACAGTCATCTTAATGTACTATTAAAAGTCATTGAAGATTCTTCAAAATATCTCGAACATCGAGTGCCTTGTACAATTTATTCAATAAGCTCCATAGATCAGCGATCAACCATTTATCCTCATTCTTTCCATCAAATGAAGGGGCAATAATCACATTTTCTTTGGGATTTTCTTTCTTTGTCTCCATTGAACAATCCACTAGAATAGTGTTAGTAGCATCATATTGAGAATACATTCTCCACACTTTTTTCAAATGTTTTTTGTATATAACTTGTGTTGAATTATCAATGTCATTTTTTCCCTTTTGTTGTTTGCAATCTGAAGCAGTCCATGTAAACAAAAATTTAGCTTGTAATGTTTCTGAAACTAGCTTTTTCATAACTCTTGTTGTGTTTTGTTTCAAAGATGTCGTCCAAATTGCAATGTCAAGAGATTCATTTCTGGAACACATTTCAAGAAATGTTTTTGCATGTGGACGAAACCAAAATGATTTTTTCTCTATCGTGTAATCTGCGGCCCTTCCCATTTTCTCGATAAATTCTTTTTGTGATGCATCACCATCAACGCTCTGATAGAAAATGTTATTCAATTCAAAAATAACTAATTTCTTTTGACTTATAATAGCTGCAAAACAACAATGGATCATAGTAAATTCATTTTATTCATGCTACATAAATTATTATTAAAAAAAATTGTTGAAGAAATACACTCACTTTGAGTATTTTTTGTACTAGTTATTGATAAGCCACACTTCTCTTGTATTGTCTTCATAGAACCTAGAGCCAAAATAACAAACCTTCAATCAAATACCAATAATACTTCTTTAAATCAATTTTTTTTTTATAAGACATATTTTATGTTTAATTGAAAATAAGAGACATGTGAAGTACCTGATATGATATCATGTTCTTGACTATGGCTTTCTGTCACATTCCCTTGATCACTGTCTTTTTTCTCCTCGTTTGCTACTGTAATAAACATATGAAATGTTATAAAATGTATCAACGAATGAAATTCATTAAATAAATAGGCATAGAATCCAAAGAATCACTAGAGAAAGAACAAAACAAGTACAATACAACAAAAGAAACAAAATAAATTATGTACCTGGTATGGTATTTTCTTCGTCTTGTATTTGCATCTCGAAAACTTCTTCGACATTGTGCACACTATGTTGATCATTGCTTTGTTGCAAAGTGTCGTTGTTTTCTTTACAATTTCCGCCATTAGTAGTTATAGTAAACATCTTGTTAATCAAGATATATAAATAGCATAGAATCCAACGAATCACTAGAGAAAGAACAAAAAAAGTACAATACCTGGATATTCCAACAGCAATATATTAGACATTGGTTTTTGCAATTGGAAGGATTCTTGATTAGTCAGCATGGTAGTCCTTTGTAACTCGTTTTCTACGACACATGCCATTCTTCTTCCATATGTACAGCAAGCCTGCTGTAAATTTTTCCCCACATAAAGAGAAATAATCAAATTTAGATCACTATGTTGTTGATGTATTTGCAATAATTCTTCCCAGAATTCAAAATCTCTCTCTTTTTCATCAGATATGTCTCTAAAACTGTGAGAGTATATTGAGGCCTGTAAACTTTTAGACTCTTCACTATAGAAATGTATAGTTAAAACTATATCATAACTATAGTTATTTTGTTCTTTATATTCATAAAGACCGGTAGCCATTTTATAGTTGACATTTGAGTCCTTGACAACAATCTCCAGAGCTTGGCGTACATCCTTACAAGACCAAATTTCTACTAAGATAATCATAGTAAAATCTTTCAACCCATTTTTTTCGATTAAAAATCGAAACAATTCAATATAGTGATCCTTAAGGAATGATTCATCTTTCAAAGCCAATGTATCCAACACAACAAAGTCAGTGTATAACATTGGTTGAAACAGACAAGGAAAAGAGTGCAAAAGTGTTGACAAGAGGCTAGGACCCCCATAATGACAACCGAATTCAAAACTGTTCTCAATTTCCTATATATCTGTCGATGCATCAATTATTCTATCAAGGACCACACACGCTTGTGGAGAAAGGGACTCTATTTTTGTATTTCGTGATCCTTTTACATATTTACACCCTTCCATTGTCTTACAGAAGTTGGCAAATATGATATCAGTAATTCCATAATGCTCAAGAATATTGGATATTGTAAGAATCTTATCATTCAGATTCTTATCATGACTTTTGCAATATGTTACCATTGCCTCCAAAATTGTTCTTTTGGTTTTCAATTGTGAACAATAATCTTTCATTTTTATGGCATTGGTTGGATGGTTCACTGGAATAGAAAACCAGACAGTTCCATCCAATAGTTTATCTGCTACAGAACACATTTCTTCAGCGGTTAGTCCCTGAAGGGGAAGGAAAGAACTTGATACCAAACTGTTCAAACTATTTGTCTTATAGTTTGGATCCTTAGGTTGGTTTGGAGAACACATTAATGTCCCTAGTTTGTAACAATTAAAAACAACTTCCCATTTATCCCAAGTAGTATCATCAAGATATAACAAGACTTTTTTTCCAGCAAAGTTTGTTAGTGGACAATCGAAGAAAGAGCACAACATTTCATCATCAACCTGTTAAAAAATAACAAATATAAATTAGTAAGAATGTGATATCAAAAATAAAATAGCCATGAATTTAGTTATAACAATATAAACTAAGTGCAAAAAAAAAAAAAATTGCATACCTTGTCTTCAGCCGTCTTAGCATTCCCACATTTTTGTTTCTTTAATTTATTTGTGGCAATTAGGAATTGTCTTGCAGATCGCACAGAATCAATGAATGGAGTTTTGAAGAACATTGTGTTTGCAGAATTTAACTGGCAGCAAATACGAATCACCACACTGGGAGCAACTAATGGATCTAAGAATCGAGCATTACGTTCTTTGTACTTCTGTTTTGCCTCCCCAGATAGACTGAATTTAGGATTTGATAATATTTCTTTTGCTGCTTGAATGGTGTGTTGCCCATCAACTATCCAAAAATTGATGTTCTTGGCATTTATATCCATTTCATTCATGATTTTCACAGGGTTTCCAATCGGATCAGACTCTTTTTTGTCAAATGGAATCAGAAGAGCATCAGGCAATGATGCTTGAAATTTCTGTAGGAACGATTTTAATAATACTCGAACATTTAAATCATCCCATGATCTCAATTTATATAACTTGGGTGCTTCTACACATCTTCGAACATCCACCTTCATGGTAAAAGAGCTTGAAAATAAATAACTGTCCTTGAAATTTTCATGGATTTCATCGCATTGGTCAGCAAGCTTCTCTATCTGAGAGTCTTCTTTTTGGGATTTTACAAACTCTGTAGTAGGCATGAACTCACTTTCTTTAATGCTCTATTCTAGCTCAACTAAATATACCCTTCTCAAAGCAAGCATTTGAGCCTCGAGTTTATCATCTGGTATTTTATCAAGTAGTTTACCTCTTTGTTGCAAATAAAGAAACACGGATGATGTTTTCTTACATCTCACAAAGCGATATTTCATAACGTTGGTAATACGTTGTACAAGATCATCACAACTCTTTAGACCAGATTCATTGAAGCTCTCAAAACTGTCCAACTTAAACTGTGACTTTTTTATTGACTCTGGAAATTCTGTATTAGTATCAATCAAATCTGGTCTAAATTTTGTGTAATCAAGTTGGCAGGAAAATAATTTCACTTCATTTTCTTCAATTACCTCCATTTGAAAATCGATCTGACTATGATTGAGAGCATAGAAATTAACAATTATCCCTAGCCTTTGTATATCATTTCCATCCATGGATCCAAATAGATACATATCTGGAAACATATTCATGGGACTTTCAATCTCAACATACCAATCTTCGACATACTCAAATGCAGCAGATGTTTTGAATTTTTTAATCATTTCAAAATTAGAACCCATTGTTGAATTTATAATCTGAGTTGAATGAAGCTTTTGTTTTTTGAATGCTGATTGTGGCATTTTACTTGCTTTGGAGACGACAGCTTCAAAAAACAATAATAAGCAATTATTACTATAAATAAAATGAAATCAAAATCACAAATATTACCATATAGTCTTCTAGTCTAACCATTTAGAAATGAGAGAATAATATTTAAAACCACCATACCACATGGGGGAGACGTTGTTTGTGTGTCACTTGGAATTCGTTTTTTCTTCAAATTATTCCTTGGAATTGTCATTGCACCAGAGTCCATAGCTTCTAAAAACAATAATAAATAGTCGACTATAAGTTTAAATTGTTTTAAAAATACATGAAATAATGAGCATTATCAAAGAATATTCTATTACATGTCTTTTATTCACATGCACAAGAATAATAAGGGTCATGTGTTATGGAAACATATTATATACTTAGAGATAAATAAAAATCCATTGCATCTAGCACAAGTAGGGACTCATTAAAAAGAAAAGTTTTCATTCTCAAAAATGCTAGAAGGAAATGCTTATGCTAGAAAGAAAGCTAGCAGTCGCTAGTTTTCATTGATCTTTACCCATGTGCTTATTTCAAAATAGAGCACATGGCACAAGCTCAAGGTATAAGCTAGCAACCACCAATCACCATGGACAGGATTTTTCTATTGGAAAGCTAGCGATTGCTAGCTTTCTTTCTAGCATAGGTATATGTTATTATCCTATAAATATTTTGCTTATGCTAAAAGGAAAGCTAGCAGTCGCTAGCTTTCCTTGATCTTATGCCATGTGCTTATTTGAAAATAGAGTACATGACACAAGTTCAAGGCTTTCCTTACCTAACTAATTTATGTTTTGTGACCTCATGTGAAGCTTGGAGGCTACACCAAGAATATAATTTTTGAGATAATTTCTATTGCTAATAACAAGTAAATTATACAAAGACACTACCTCTAGTTTTCTATTGCTAATAACAATTAAATGTTACACATAGATTACCTCTAGTGCAAAAATAGACATAAACATAGTAAAATATACATAAAGAAAACCTCCTTCGTTATAGCTTTTATACCAAATTAAGTTTATTGGTTTACTTAAGGACCTGTGAACAAAAAAATAAATAAATTGAACCCATATAAATGATAGACTATAAATCATCATATATTTTTTTTGAACAGAAACTAAAAAGGAGTATATTATAAAGGGGTTGTGCACAGCCATTCAGTACATAGCAAAAAGAGAGGAAGAATAGTCCTTCAGAGCAGAGATAGAGCATTGTAGACTAAGCCTGCAGAGGGTCCAAAAAACTATATACAGAGTTCTTCCATGATGACTAACAGAACGGGCAATATATACCCTTATATATCTTACATAATAAAAGACAAAAAAACATATATCCTTAAAAACCAGATTACAGGTGGCCCATGAAGTGGACTGGCTGCACCACTGATTCTTCCTCCATCTGACGCTCCCCTTCAACAATTACTGCATGGTTCCTGCTGCCCTGGTTCATGGAAATGAGTCGCGCAAGGTCCTCCTGGATCATATCCACCTTCCCCATCATCTCGCGCAAGGAGCTTTCATTATCATCGATCCTGGAGTCATGGTTGCTGATTTGAAGGGAAGTGTAGCTCACAGTGTCCTCCATCTTTTTTATAGCGCAGGCTATCTCCCTGTTATCCATAAATCTTATGGAGACTATCTCATACAGCCGCCCCAAACATTTTTTGATGTCCTGGATGCCGGTATTGTCCCCTGGCTGAGGCATTCTGCCAAAATCAGAGGAAATAGCAAGACAGTCAAACTGCCTGAGCAAAGAATCAGCAGTTAAATTACTACACGAACCCTCACACGCTGAGCAATTAAGGATGCAACTGAGCACTAACAGTTCCTAATGGAGCACCGAACCCCCTTATCCGTCAGAGAAGACCTTTAAATCATCATATTTTTATGTCATTAACCAAGTAGTTCTTTTATCATTACATTTTGTTAACTCATTAAACAACATAAGGGTCATGTGTCCTGGAAACATATTGCTTACATAATAAAAGACAAAAAAACATATATCCATAAAAACCAGATTACAGATGGCCCCTGAAGTGGACTGGATGCACCACTGATTCTTCCTCCATCTGACGCTCCCCTTCAACAGTTACTGCATTGTTCCTGCTGCCCTGGTTCATGGAAATGAGTCGCGCAAGGTCCTCCTGGATCATATCAACCTTCCCCATCATCTCGCGCAAGGAGCTTTCATTATCATCGATCCTAGAGTCATGGTTGCTGATTTGAAGGGAAGTGTAGCTCACAGTGTCCTCCATCTTTTTTATAACGCAGGCTATCTCCCTGTTATCCATAATTCCTATGGAGACTATCTCATACAGCCACCCCAAACTTTTCTTGATGTCCTGGATGCCGGTATTGTCCCCTGGCTGAGCCATTCTGCCAAAAGCAGAGGAAATAACAAGACAGTCAAACTGCCTGAGCAAAGAATCAGTAGTTAAATTACTACACGAACCCTCACGCACTGAGCAATTAAGGATGCAACTGAGCACTAACAGTTCCTGATGGAGCACCGAACCCCCTTGTCCGTCAGAGAAGACCTTTAAATCATCATATTTTTATGTCATTAACCAAGTAGTTCTTTTATCATTACATTTTGTTAACTCATTAAACAACATAAGGGTCATGTGTCCTGGAAACATATTAAATACTTAAAGATAAATAAAAATCCATTGCATCTAGCACAAGTACAGACTCATTAAAAAGAAAAGTTTTCCTTCTCAAAAATGCTAGAAGGAAATGCTTATGCTAGAAAGAAAGCTATCAATCGCTAGCTTTCCTTGATCTTTTGCCATGTGATCTGTTCTTGGACAGAAGGTATCCAAGAAGACATTTATCCATCCAGACCATGATCTGCACAAATGATGTATAATAAGGGTCATGTGTTATGCTAGAAGGAAATGCTTATGCTAGAAGGAGAGCTAACATTCGTTCAAAATAGAGCACATGGCACAAGCTGAAGGTATAAGCTAGCAACCATCAATCACCATGGACAGGGTTTTTCTAATTGAAAGCTAGCGACTGTTAGCTTTCTTTCTAGTATAAGCATGTGTGTTTATTTTAGAAAGAAATGCTTATGCTAGAAGGAAAGCTAGCAGTCGCTAGCTTTCATTGATATTTTGCCATGTGCTTATTTCAAAATAGAGTAAATGGCACAAGCTCAAAGTATAAGCTAGCAACCACCAATCACTATGGAAATGATTTTTCTATTGGAAAGAAAGCGACTGCTAGCTTTCCTTCTAGCATAAGTATGTGTTCTTATCCTAGAAGGAAATGCTTATGCTAGAAAGAAAGCTATCAGTCGCTAGCTTTCCTTGATCTTGTGCCATGTGCTTATTTGAAAATAGAGTGCATGGCACAAGCTCAAGGTATAAGCTAGCAACCACCAATCACCATGCCCAAGGTTTTTCTATTGGAAAGCTAGCGACTGCTAGCTTTCCTTATAACATAAGCATGTGTGTTATGCCAGAAGGAAAGCTAGCATTCGTTCAAAATAGAGCACATGGCACAAGCTCAAGGTATAAGCTGGCAACCACCAATCACCATGGACAGGGTTTTTTATTGGAAAGCTAGCAAATGTTAGCTTTCCTTCTAGCATAAGCATGTGTGTTTATACTAGAAGGAAATGCTTATGCTAGAAGGAAAGCTAGCAGTCGCTAGCTTTCCTTGATCTTGTGCCATGTGCTTATTTGAAAATAGAGTGCATGGCACAAGCTCAAGGTATAAGCTAGCAACCACCAATCACCATGTCCAAGGTTTTTCTATTGGAAAGCTAGCGACTGCTAGCTTTCCTTATAACATAAGCATGTGTGTTATGCTAGAAGGAAAGCTAGCATTCGTTCAAAATAGAGCACATGGCACAAGCTCAAGGTATAAGCTGGCAACCACCAATCACCATGGACAGGGTTTTTTATTGGAAAGCTAGCAAATGTTAGCTTTCCTTCTAGCATAAGCATGTGTGTTTATACTAGAAGGAAATGCTTATGCTAGAAGGAAAGCTAGCAATCGCTAGCTTTCCTTGATCTTGTGCCATGTGCTTATTTGAAAATAGAGTGCATGGCACAAGCTCAAGGTATAAGCTAGCAACCACCAATCACCATGGACATGATTTTTCTATTAGAAAGCTAGCGACTGCAAGCTTTTCTTCTAGCATAAGCATGTGTGTTATGCTAGAAGGAAATGCTTATGCTAGAAGGAGAGCTATTCGTTTAAAATAGAGCACATGGCACAAGCTGAAGGTATAAGCTGGCAACCACTAATCACCATGGAAAGGGTGTTTTATTGGAAAGCTAGCGAATGTTAGCTTTCCTTCTAGCATAAGCATGTGTGTTTATACTAGAAGGAAATGCTTATGCTAGAAGGAAAGCTAGCAGTCGCTAGCTTTCCTTGATCTTTTGCCATGTGCTTATTTCAAAATATATCACATGGAACAAGCTCAAGGTATAAGCTAGCAACCACCAATCACCATGGACATGATTTTCCTATTGGAAAGCTAGCGACTGCTAGCTTTTCTTCTAGCATAAGAATGTGTGTTATGCTAGAAGGAAATGCTAGAAGGAAAACCATGTTATGGCACAAGCTGAAGGTATAAGATAGCAACCATCAATCACCATGGACAGGGTTTTTCTAATTGAAAGCTAGCGACTGTTAGCTTTCCTTCTAGTATAAGCATGTGTGTTTATTTTAAAAGGAAATGCTTATGCTAGAAGGAAAGCTAGCAGTCGCTAGCTTTCCTTGATCTTTTGTCATGTGCTTATTTCAAAATAGAGCAAATGGCACAAGCTCAAGGTATAAGCTAGCAACCACCAATCACTATGGACATGATTTTTCTATTGGAAAGCTAGCGACTGTTAGCTTTCCTTCTAGCATAAATATGTGTTCTTATCCTAAAAGAAAATGCTTATGCTAGAAGGAAAACTAGCAGTCGCTAGCTTTCCTTGATCTTGTGCCATGTGCTTATTTGAAAATAGAGTGCATGGCACAAGCTCAAGGTATAAGCTAGCAACCACCAATCACCATGCCCAAGGTTTTTCTATTGGAAAGCTAGCGACTGCTAGCTTTCCTTCTAACATAAGCATGTGTGTTATGCTAGAAGGAAAGCTAGCATTCGTTCAAAATAGAGCACATGGCACAAGCTCAAGATATAATCTAGCAACCACCAATCACCATGGACATGGTTTTTTATTGGAAAGCTAGCAATTGTTAGCTTTCCTTCTAGCATAATCATGTGTGTTTATACTAGAAGAAAATGCTTATGCTAGAAGGAAAGCTAGCAGTCGCTAGCTTTCCTTGATCTTTTGACATGTGCTTATTTCAAAATACATCACATGGAACAAGCTCAAGGTATAAGCTAGCAACCACCAATCACCATGTACATGATTTTTCTATTGGAAAGCTACTGACTATTAGCTTTTCTTCTTATCATAAGTATGTGATCTTGTGACGTGTGCTTTCCTTGATATTGTGACAAAATCTGTCTCAGGTACTGTCGGCTTCACCTATAAGGAATGACATCCTAAGTTGGTCACTAAGTACCTTCGTCAAGTGGAGAAAGAGCAGTTATCCCTCGAACGGTATTGGGTCATCTCCTTTTCAACAAGTGGTGGTGAGCCCACTTGAGAGAACATACACCCGCAACCTTGGGTTTGACCTCCTATGGCGCGGCGCCGCTCTTTCACTTGCCCCATGTGGCTATACACGACCACTTGATTTAGAAGGATTTATAAAGCACCCTAAGGACAACAACTATGTTTTTGGATGCCTAGCCCCAAAATCATACCTAAACTACAAGATTCTTTTGTGCCCTCCTATGGAAGTATTAAGTGAGTAGATTTAAGCTATTTTTGAATTTAGTGAGTGACGAGAGAGTTTCTTGTGTGTGTGTGTGTGCATCAAAGAAAGTGACGGTTTTGAGCGCACATGAGATATTGCATATAAATGAAAAGGCTTTTCTTTTAAAATGAAAATAATGCAACTCAACCTAATAGAAAAACAACTAAATAAACCATGTAAAAAAACTAAATAAAATAAATTGTAAAAATAAAATAAAAAATCTATAAACAAAATTGTAAAAGTAAAAAAAAATCTATAGACTTACCAATATTTTCAACCTCTTTTTAATCAGGTCTTCTTCTTTACTTTTTGTTTGGCTAAGACTAAAGCTAATGCCAATGCCAATGCCATTTTTTCCCATAACTTCATCTTCATCTTAGTTGGTCTTGCTTCTTTGATAGACAATAATCTAGAAGCTATGAAGCCAAGAATACTTGAATGGAAACTGTACAATATATTGAAACTATCTGTAAGTTACAAACTTATATCAAATAATTAAATATAAAAAACACTAGCTATTTAGCTATTTTTATATACAAGTAATGCTATATATTACATCTTATATACACGACAGTCACCTATAAGGAATGACATCCTAAGTTGGTCACTAAGTACCTTCGTCAAGTGGAGAAAGAGCAGTTATCCCTCGAACGGTATTGGGTCGTCTCCTTTTCAACAAGTGGTGGTGAGCCCACTTGAGAGAACATACACCCGCAACCTTGGGTTTGACCTCCTATGGCGCGGCGCCGCTCTTTCACTTGCCCCATGTGGCTATACATGACCACTTGATTTAGAAGGATTTATAAAGCACCCTAAGGACAACAACTATGTTTTTGGATGCCTAGCCCCAAAATCGTACCTAAACTACAAGATTCTTTTGTGCCCTCCTATGGAAGTATTAAGTGAGTAGATTTAAGCTATTTTTGAACTTAGTGAGTGACGAGAGAGTTTCTTGTGTGTGTGTGTGTGCATCAAAGAAAGTGACGGTTTTGAGCGCACATGAGATATTGCATATAAATGAAAAGGCTTTTCTTTTAAAATGAAAATAATGCAACTCAACCTAATAGAAAAACAACTAAATAAACCATGTAAAAAAACTAAATAAAATAAATTGTAAAAATAAAAAAAAAATCTATAAATAAAATTGTAAAAGTAAAAAAAAATCTATAGACTTACCAAGATTTTCAACCTCTTTTTAATCCAGTCTTCTTCTTTAATTTTTGTTTGGCTAAGACTAAAGCTAATGCCAATGCCAATGCCATTTTTTCCCATAACTTCATCTTCATCTTAGTTGGTCTTGCTTCTTTGATAGACAATAATCTAGAAGCTATGAAGCCAAGAATACTTGAATGGAAACTGTACAATATATTGAAACTATCTGTAAGTTACAAACTTATATCAAATAATTAAATATAAAAAACACTAGCTATTTAGCTATTTTTATATACAAGTAATGCTATATATTACATCTTATATACATTCATATAATTGATAACTATTTTTATGTACAAGTAATGCCATATACTTATATACATTCATAGGAACGATTAACATGCATTGACAGTGTTGGATTCTTTCCTTGGCGTACAACTCAATTCATGATATCTATGGTAACAAAACCACTTTGGGGGTGTCCCCATTTTCCACTAGTTTTCCCTTTGGTAAACATGCAACCTTATTTGCAACCATGTTTTCTCAACTATTGTTTCTCCATCAAGTATGAAACAATTGGAAGAATTCAAAGGAATCAATCATACTCTAGATTCTCATTTTCATACGCTCAAGAACTACATCTTTGAGTTGAGGATTTCTTCTTATTAGTCCTATTAAAGATGAATATTTAATGATAGTAGCTATCGTATTCAAGGGTAAACAAGGGAGTCTCATACACCAACAAGATAGCTAACCGACATATATGAGGTAACTTGTATCCTTTAAAACCAAAATTAAACCCACCCAATTCTTTGGATTAAAAAAGGATCTGATATATGACCTGACATGTAACGTCTTTAAAAAAAATTAACCCGAGCAGATTATCTATAAATACTGTTTAAATTTATTGGTTTCAAACATGTTGAGACACGTTGAACTTCTTCCTACTTATCAAGATTTAACAATGATATAAGTTATCATGGATAAGTCAATTAAGTGTTTAGTGGATGACTTAATTAGTAAAAGATTATCAAGTTCTCATGTGTAAAATAAATGTCATTAATTGTAAGTATCCTCAAGTAAAGGTGTCTTCAAGGTGAAGTATAAAAGTTAAACATTAATAATAGAGGAGTGTGCTATATAATTGTTGATCATGATTAATTAAATCATTTATTATATTTCATTGTTTATACACAGAGGTACTATGTTGACACTTATCCATTAACCAAATAAATATTTTAAATTACTATTCACAATTTAAATTAATTACTATTATTATTAATTGTTATTGTTATTATTATTATATTATTAATATTATTTAATTAATAATAATAATGATAATAATCCCTTTTATAAAGTATAGTGGGTTGAATAATAATGAATTTATTAAATAAATTATTAATTTAATTAACGGACGGAATCATCCCCAGTAAATTAAAAGGATATGTTTGAATAAATTATTGAATAATTCCATTACTAGAGAGAAATTGGGATGATATAAAATAATATATAATCCACCTTATTACCTCAAAAGGGGATGCATTAATGATTACCATGGAAAGTGGTTGTCGGGATTATCGGTCTGTGGGATGCTCGGGGGCTAGGAAATCCGTTGATTTCCTAGGGTCAGCACGATAATAGCTGATCGGCAGGGTGGACACATCATTTTGGGGTTGTTAAGGTAACTTACAGAATCCATTCCAGAAATCTTCTTATCTTACTGCAATCGACGGTTTCAGGTATTTTTCTGAACCAGCTTAATTAGAATGTATTTTCTTTTATTTCCAAGCTATGCATGTCAAACGAACAGAATTAAATGGAAAGTTTTAGGATTATGTTTATTTAACTGCAGAGACATGTAAACATATAGAAAACAGACAGTTAAACATTTACAGAAACAGAAATATAGATGGTTGAATCTCTTGTTTTCTTCTAACAATAATTAAGGGAAAAACTAGGTATAACCTGATAACCCGGAATAGACCCAGTGCCTAGATAGGGCACTACAGTTGGTATCAGAGCGCAAGGCTCAGACACTGAGACCTTAGGGCCTAACTACACCTGGAACTTTAGTGAAATTTACTAGAAAATAACAAACCAGTATGATGGCTGCAAAAAGATAATTTGAAGAGCCTTTTCCCATTTATTCGTAAGGCGTAACAGAAACAGAATTTGAATGATATATATATATATATAACTGCTTATTTAGGGCTCAGTCTAGACCCCATTAAACAAACCTTTCCAGAAAAACAACAACATTTCTATATACACTCTTTTAATATTCAAACCCTAATATTAATCCAATGCTAAAGCATTTGGGATAAAAATAAACACTTCATTGCATTTATAGAAAGAAATTGTATTCATAATAAATACGAAACAATGAGTCTCGCACAGGATTTACAGAGGGTTCTCCAAATTTCAGACCTGCAGCCAAAGTGATCAGTTTTCATTTCCTATTATTTTAATGCAGATCTGCCTTCTTGCCTGTAACATTTTGCTTTAAACATTCATTTCAATAAATGTGGCATAAAACAAATATTCAAATAATATTGTTGCCTGCAATATTGTTTATAATACAAGCATCGCAGCAATTTCGACGCAGAAATCGTTTCATTTGAGCTCGATATGATCCATTTTGACCAATAACTAAGAAGATTTACAAGCATGGCAAATGCATGAAACGATTTCCATACTGCTCTCCATTGTTGCTGCTTGTTTTGTCCGAAACGAATTTCATACAAAATGTTGCTTCCTTTGAAACCCTAGCGCTCAAGCCAGGTGTACCAAGCGCTCGGAGCCCAACGCCACATCAATTGTCCTCCAAGCGTTTTTCTTCTTTCCTTTGTGCCCAGCCCGAACTCAACAACTAGAGCCAATTGGCCCACGCACTTAACACATCAATGCCCACCATCGAATCCCATGCACTGAGTTCACATAAGAGGACGGGAATATATAAAAGATGCGTTGTGCTCAACGTCGAGAACTCATCAGGGAACCGAATGCCAAGCCAGGCGGGTCCCATGGATTTCATATCTCCCATCGTCCATGAGATTACCCACATATCTGCCCAGCACCGAGGCTCTTACATGAAACCAAGAGCCAAGTCGAAGCAGCCCTACAATGCCAAATAAAACCTTATTTCCTCCTTAAATAGGCATACTTTTGACGGCACGTGAGACGGTTTCCGCGTTGCCCATGAGCGGTTTACTATACCGCTTTATTGGAATGCGGACGAGTAAGGAATGAACACGTGGGATGGTGGTTTCCTTTCCGCGACCACCAACCACCCTTACCATGCGTACATGTTGCCGATGCGGAATAAGGAGAGCCGTCGATCCTGCCTTGGCATCAATCCCCATGTGAAAAAGAAAAGGTTTTTTTTTGCGTTTTATATTGTTTTAATTTTTTTTATTATTATTTTAAATTAATGTTTTTTAAATATTAATTTAATTTTATTAATTTAATGTAGTGTCTCTCAACCATGCCCCTTTTTAAAGCTATAATTAATTAATTTCACCTAATACACTGCTGTGCAATCTTTGGTTCTCACATCATATATGTCCATCGTACAGATAATAAATTTTGAATGAACACCATAATTAATGTGTAATTGCCAATGCCATTAATTAATTTCACCTAATACACTGTTGTGCAATCTTTGGTTCTCACATCATATCTGTCCATCGTACAGATAATAAATTTTGAATGAACACCATAATTAATGTGTTGCCAATTCCATTTCCCGGCTTCTTCCATCGTGATTCATGGCATTGGGCACACATTTTCCAGTTGCAGATTAAAATTTTGGCAGACTTTATCTCCAGGGTATTGAGCTATCCAATAAGCTATGGTAGTCAAACATCATTTGCACTGAAACAACCATGCCCCGGGGGACCAGAGCTTCTGGAACCAAATTGGACCATCAAGGGTTTCGGATCAGGTACTCCGGCTGATTGCACTTTATGCTTAAGGGAGACTCTCGCTACAGCCCATAGGCATCCGCATCAAGTTCCAATAAATCGCTGCGAATGCAAGGGTTCGGGCTCTTGGGGCAAACATCCTTCTCAGAGGTAGGTACCGTATTGTGAACCATGAAACTTCAACCCCCTTGCTGGTACCAATTTTGCAAAATAGTAACATTACAAATGTCCATTAGCTAAAGCTATAATTATAAGATTCCATTGGCGAAGAAAATAAGATTCCATTGGCGAAGAAAACCGTAGTTGGTTCTCTCTGATATTGGAACTGAAGGAGTGTGAGATATCGTTCTAGCTCATGTCCATGGAGTAAAGGTCCTTGTCAAATACATTCGGCTGTGGGAGGTTGACAATAGCCGACGGCTGGGCCTATCAAAAATAAGGTAACCTCTTAACCAACATTTACAGTTTAGACTCTAAATAAAATTGTAATTTTCATAAAAAATTAAAATATATTGAAAGTAAGATTCCGAATTTAATAATTTAAAGGAAATAGAAATATATTTATGCTCAATTAAGACAATTTTGCAGTTTAGATGCAATTTTCTTTTTACAAAACTTATCCATTTTTTAGATATAGATTTCCAAAAAATTAGTTTAATTTTAGGGCTTGATTAATTCCCCATACTAACTACACTAACTGTGTTAAATGAGAGACTAAAAAACCAGTCAAATAGATAAACCTATGCTGATGAAAAATGACAATAGAAATGAAAAATTTACCTTGGGAAAATATATCCATAGCCTCAGCTCTGAATCTATTAAAATGATTTACTTCAACAAACAAAGGGAAAGTGGTGGCGGTTGGATTAATGGTAGAAGCAACGCATGCAAAGTTTGATCCATGTTTAAAGTTAGATCCCACCAATTTCAAATACTAGCTCAATAATGTTGGATTCATTGCCTCGTCTGTAATTCATTCATTAACAAACAGTCAGTCTAGACTTTCAAATCTTTACATCAAGAAATTACCCAACAAGATATAAAACGTCGAGGTACATAAAAAAATAATTGATAACCAAGCTCTCCCCAGATTCGTAGTATCTCCAAGTGTGTTTTTCCTGGCTGGGAAGGAGAGAATGCAGCCTCACTCCTGCCACAAGGCCGCCTATGTCATAATTCGAGTGTCTAAAGTTGAAAATTGCAGTGAAATTACAAGCCCCAGCCCTCGGGTCTTGAATCTGCCACCCTACAATGCCAAATAAAACCTTATTTCCTCCTTAAATAGGCATACTTTTGACAGCACGTGAGACGGTTTCCGCGTTAGATCCCACCAATTTCAAATACTAGCTCAGTAATGTTGGATTCATTGCCTCGTCTGTAATTCATTCATTAACAAACAGTCAGTCTAGACTTTCAAATCTTTACATCAAGAAATTACCCAACAAGATATAAAACGTCCAGGTACATAAAAAAATAATCGATAACCAAGCTCTCCCCAGATTCGTAGTATCTCCAAGTGTGTTTTTCCTGGCTGGGAAGGAGAGAATGCAGCCTCACTCCTGCCACAAGGCCGCCTATGTCATAATTCGAGTGTCCAAAGTTGAAAATTGCAGTGAAATTACAAGCCCCAGCCCTCGGGTCTTGAATCTGCCACCCTACAATGCCAAATAAAACCTTATTTCCTCCTTAAATAGGCATACTTTTGACAGCACGTGAGACGGTTTCCGCGTTGCCCATGAGCGGTTTACTATACCGCTTTATTGGAATGCGGACGAGTAAGGAATGAACACGTGGGATGGTGGTTTCCTTTCCGCGACCACCAACCACCCTTACCATGCGTGCATGTTGCTGACGCGGAATATATAAAAGCCGTCGATCCTGCTTTGGCGTTAATCCCCATGCGAAAAAGAAAAGGTTTTTTTTTTCGTTTTATATTGTTTTAATTTTTTTTTTATTTAATTTTTTTTATTATTATTTTAAATTAATGTTTTTTAAATATTAATTTAATTTTATTAATTTAATATTTAAAAAACATTCATTTAAATTAATTCGTTTAATTTAATTTAATTAAATTAATTTAATGACTTTTAATTTAATTTGATTTAATTAATTTAACTTAATGTCATTTAATTAATTAATTTAATTTAATTAATTCAATTTAAATTTTTTTAATTAATTCAATTTAATTTAATTTTTTTTATTTTGTTTTATTAATTATTATTTAATTTAATTTAATTTAGTTGTTGATAAGAATTAAAAAAAAAAAATACCATGTAAAAGAAAAGGGTTTTTTTTGCGTTTTATATTGTTTTAATTTTTTTTTTTATTATTTTAAATTAATGTTTTTTAAATATTAATTTTATTTTATTAATTTAATGTAGTGTCTCTTAACATTTATTTAATTTAATTCGTTTAATTTAATTTAATGACTTTTAATTTAATTTGATTTAATTAATTTAATTTAATGTCATTTAATTAATTAATTTAATTTAATGTCATTTAATTAATTAATTTAATTTAATTAATTCAATTTAATTTTTTTTTAATT
Source organism: Larix kaempferi (assembly GCA_027924585.1). Taxonomy (NCBI): domain Eukaryota; kingdom Viridiplantae; phylum Streptophyta; class Pinopsida; order Pinales; family Pinaceae; genus Larix; species Larix kaempferi. Next base: position 327,508 of record BSBM01001649.1, on the reverse strand, counting down.
AATTCAATTTAATTTAATTTTTTTTTATTTTAATTTATTAATTACTATTTAATTTAATTTAATTTAGTTGTTGATAAGAATTTAAAAAAAAAAAAAAAAAATACCATGTCAAAATAAAAGGGGTTTCGACAAAATTTCATTTAATTCGTTTAATTTAATTTAATTAATTTAATTTAATGACTTTTAATTTAATTTGATTTAATTAATTTAATTTAATGTCATTTAATTAATTAATTTAATTTAATGTCATTTAATTAATTAATTAATTTAATTAATTCAATTTAATTTTTTTTAATTAATTCAATTTAATTTATTTTTTTTTTTATTTTATTTTATTAATTACTATTTAATTTAATTTAATTTAGTTGTTGATAAGAATTAAAAAAAAAAAAAAAAATACCATGTCAAAATAAAAGGGGTTTCGGCAAAATTTCTTATATAATTATATAATGCTAGTGTTATTTTATTTATATTTAATTAAATTTCGTATATATTTTTATTTAAATTTCGTGTATAATTATATAGCGCTAGTATTATTTTATTTAAATTTAATTAGATTCCATATAATGTTATAACCTAGGTTTCTTAAAAAATTAAAAGTTAATATTTAAAAATATAAAGCTACTCACGAACTTTCAATTTAAAAGTTCTTCATAGATTTAAAGTTTTAAGGTCAATTATAGTAAGGTTGAAGTGGTTAGTGAAGTTATATTTAAATTAGCATAGATAAAATTTAAATTATAATTTATATTTAAGGGAGAAATTTAAAATATTTAAATTTAATATATATAAATATTTAAAATTTTGGAAAAGAAATAAATAAATAAATAATAAAGAGTGGTTTAAGTGGTTTGGTGAAGATCTAGGGTTTTATAAATCTATGTATTTAATCAAATTGTCTTAGTATTTATTATATTTAACATCCTACATAAAATTAAATTCAAAAAATTCAAAAAATATGTAGGTGTAATTATATAATAATTTTTGGATGGTCACATCACAATTTCTCATAAAAAAATTACAATATCTTTAATTTTTCAATTCTTGGTTCATTGCATTTCATGATCGTTGAAATTGCATTTTCATTTTACAATTCAGCCTACTCATATGGAGTTACAAACTTTTACAATTCAACCCAGTCATATGCCGTTAGTTTGGAACACAAGAATAAGTATATATTTCTTTTACAAATCAGCCTACTCATATGAAGTTACAAACTTTTACAATTCAATCGACTCATATAAAGTTAGTTTGGAGCACAACAATAAGTATATATTTCAATTGAGAAGAGGTTATCATATATAATGGCCTATATTAAGAAAACCTAATAACGGCCTATATTAAATGCAATTGTGAAATTACTATCAGGTTATCATGTCAGTACCATTTGTCAAAAACCCAGATTCATGGTATTATAAAATTGAAGTTTTCACAATTATTTATAACATCTACATTTTTTAAATTTGATAAATAAAAAATAAATTATCTAAAAATAAAAGACATTTTTATTTTTGACATTAAAAGTTTCCAACCATGTTAATGTCAAAAGAGTTGTAACCAAAACTTGCATTGAGTTGGCAGAATAATCAAAAGTCTATAGTTCTACACCTGAGTGAACCCTTTCTTAATATATGTTTACGGAAGAACACTACACTAGTACCATTTTACTCCCATTTACAAAACCTATAAAGGTTGGCGGTAAAGATTCACCAGGCCAGTGACAAAAAAATATCGTGTGCTCCTATCTATGAATATGTTCGAACTCAAACGAGGGCGGGAAGCGGCAATGTCACTTGTATCTGGTAGTAAGGCGGAACAAAAAATTTCAAAATTCAAAATTCAAATGGGCGATACAGGAAAACGGTTTCATGGAAAACGACGTTAATATAGACATCTGTAGATAGATTTAGGCCCATCTCCCTCTACAACGTTTAATACAAGATCCTCAAAAAGATAATTGCAATCAAGTTATGGAAAATCATCCCTTCCATCGTCTCGATTAACCAAGGATGATTTGTCTTTTATTTTTTTGGAACCTTGAATTACCTTCAATTTTGTAGGTTTCAATATCAGAGATTGCTACTGCAAAAAAGGTTTTTATATTTGAGATGGTGAATTTATTTAACAAAGAACCAGGTGCACTGGACTTGTGCCTTAAATATCATTCAACTAGCATTTTGAAGTTAGGGTATGCTTTGCACTCTGACCTGAAGCGTCTTTCTGATTCCTATGGAGAGCTGGAGTGTTTTCGCTACTGTGAAGCGCCTAAATTAGACCTTCAAAACGTTTTTCCATCTGTTCCAGGGGGCTTTCCGACCTTACAAAGACTGTGCTGGGAAGTGCTTTAAACAAAAGTACTAGGATGAGTGACTGGAGGGAGCGTCCCTTGAGCAATAGTCAGGTACACTAAATATAAATCCATGCTACGTTATAAGTTGCACTACAAAGTATAAGAACGGTCCAGTACAAACCTCTAAAAACTGATAAGTTTGAAATAAGAACATACAAACTACAAATTTAAACGTTGCTACGAAATTTATATGGGAATGTTCAGATCAAGATTTTCAAGCATACAACAGACTCGCAGATATCTCCAGTAACTGAAATATGCAACCTCTTATAACTTGAAGAAGGCACAAAAATACCCATACCCCATGGGCCTTGTACAAAATCCAGATACTAAACTAAATGGACGAGAATGATAGGAATTTGTAGGACGAGGAGTACCTGAAGTTCTAATTTACAGGAGGACGATTCAGCCGCTCCAGCTGCTCGCAATAGGATTCAGGTTCTAATTTGCAGAGGACAAGAACAATGTTTCAGCAGCTCCAGCTATAGGAATTTGCAGGACGAGAATGAGGACCAGGTCTCTTGGCATTTTGCAATGGACTGCACTGCCTTGAATGCAGGTAGATGGGCGTTGAATGCAGGTAGGTGGGCGTTGAACCTTGAGAATATGGCGGGAGCGAGACTGTGTACGATGAGATCTCCAGGATATGGCTGCAGCTGGCTCATGATCAAGCTGCACGTTTTCGATGGGACTGTATGGCGCTTCGTGTGGTACTACGTCAATAATTATAATACATTATTATAATTATAAAAACTAGTTGAATGATATTGCAATATTTCTCATTTATGCAATGACATGAAATGGATGATAATGTATGGTATGTTCTTATTTCATATTCCTTTATGGCATGTTCTTATTTCATATTTCTTTATGGCATGGATGAAAAGTTAATGTATTATTATATTTTATAATACCTTATTATAATTATAATATTTAGTTGAAAGATATTGTAATATTTTTTATTTATGCATGATAGTATAAAGTAGTGTGATATTACATTTTTTTTGGGGGATAACTGGAAGTAGAAGAAAGATTAATATTTTGTCTATATTTTGTACTTTCTTATGTAATTTGAAAAGTTAAATGTATTATTATATTATATTTTATATTACGTTTATGTGATGAAATGAATTAGGTAAATTTAGGATAATGCATCACCATATTTCATATTTCGTTAATGGGATAGCAAGATGTAAAGGAAAGGTTAATGCCTTCTTTATAGTTCATAATTATTTTATGGGATACTATGAAAGGCTAATGTATTATTATATTTATACTACGTTTATATGATAATATGAACTGGTTGAAAGATAAGATACTGGTATGATATTTTTCTTGATGTTATAAAATGAACTAGATGAAAAGTTAACACATGCCTATATTTCACAGTTCACTTAGGGGATTGTAGGTTGTAAGATTAAAGACATAGCCTTCCTTTTTGTCAAATTGTACCCTTAGGGTTTCCGTTTGCAAGTGTTACTTATTTAAGATATATTTCAACTATGATAGAGATCCTTGCCAATTCACATATGGAATAATTGTTCCAGAACAAATGCTTTGGAAAGCCAAAGAACTATAACTTAGGAGTAGACACTTATAGTATAAAAAAAACAAAAAGAAGAAGAAGAAGAAAAAAAAAAAATCATTCACTAACTACGAGCATTAAATTGTCGAATAGAGATGGTATCAATAACGTAAAATTGTATTTTAAGAAAAATCTACTCGGAGAAACTTGGATGTAATGTCCCCTTCCATCAATTTCGTGCCAGGAAGGAAACGTTAACCAAATACCGAGCGTATTGACAAACTTAGCCTCATTTATTGCTAAGAAAAGCATGGATTATTAAAACTTCTTGTGTGCAGATTCATACTTCAAATAAACACAGTGGAATAACATACTAGCAAGCACACAAACAGTAATGCCTAACATATATATATATATATATATATATCATAGCAGAGGATGATTCAGCATATAGAGACTCAATCTCGTTCCAATGCCATGCATAGATTCCAAATTAGGATAATCAATTCATTTCCTTAAACATGGACAATTTAACATATTGCAAAACACAAAATGCAAATAATTTATAATACATAGAACACTTATCTTGAAGATGAAGCTGTCCAAACAACTAGCTATGTGAGAGCAACGTTCCACCCAACCATAGATCTCTGTCCAGCTTGTATTCTTTTAGCTGAGAGATCACCCCCGAGCTGGGTTATGTATCCACTAAGGAGTAACTAGTTGGGCTCACTCACAGCCATGGTTTCGGTCATCATCTATGCTAAGCCAACACACCGTTGGGTTTATCAAGCATTCAAGAAGATAGAGGAGAGTAACGCTAAGCCAGTGAGCTCAACAACAGAGATACAGGCATCTCAAGTGAACTCAACAGTCAGGCACCCACATTACCTACCACATCCAACACAAGGAAGATCCCCTTCTCTGCTACACAGTCCCTCAGGAAACTCTTCCCTCTAGTGCTCTTCAGGATGGGCATAGAAAGGTCCAGCTGCTAATCCTTGAGATCCTAGCCTTCACTGCGTTTATCAAGCAAACCCAACCTCTGCTCAGTCATTCACACTTGGATTTCTCACAGTTCTGTTATTCAATAACTCAATTCCTGTCACTTCATTTCCAGGCTGTAAAAAACTGGGTTTTCCAATGGATGTCGGGGTAGCTAATGCTCTCAATTTCGCCCCAAGGTTCGTATCTATGGATCCCCCATCGGATTTCACTGTCAAATACCAATTTTGGGTGTTGATGGCTCTTCAAAACGTGGGTTCCTGCAAAGTCGCGATTTCTGTTTTTTCTCACTGCTGGGCATTTGTTTTTGGATGGAAAATGGTGCTGGTAACTTTCACAATGGAATGGGGATGAGGAAGAAGCAACTCCCATGAGGTAGAGTGACTTGTGGTACAAGAAAAATAGAGCCCATACCTGCCATACAAATTTATGGGTTGCCCATGCTCCATTGAAGCCATGGACTGAATTCTTCAACAACTTCCTTACAGCAAAATTAAATGTCAGCAAGGAAAGTCAAATGGGTTCTCACAATGACATTTGGCAGCATATGATTCATCCCCACAACCCCCTCACCACTCCCTAGTGGATACACATGGCCCCTTCTCATTCGTTGCTCCCATAGCCAGTTTTGGTATTTTATTGCAATATCAAATATTTACATCAATTCACAATATCCCATGGCTTAATAGCACATGGGTAATAACATATCAAATACTTGCCCATTTTAAATAAGATCTGAACATATACTAGCGGGGCCTTGGCCTTGAGCTCCACGATAGGAAAACATACATTACATGTATACAATATTTACATGAAAGCCAATATTTCCTAAGGGTCAAATTTGGGGTATTACATTGGAACAAAGACCAACGATATTTTAAACCTTTTTCTACATAGCCATGATGAGAAAACAAGTGGACGGATATAATCGGTGGATTTGCTGAATGACGAAAAATTGATCAATTTTAAATGATAAGACACCAAGATGCTCCTAGTGAAAATGTTTATTAAACTTAACTGCATAAAAACATATAAGTTTGCACCTAGAGCACTACTTAGAAATGCATTTGAGTACTTTAGGCATTTGCATATATCTAAACATAAACAATCATTGGAGAATGTTATGGCAAATTATCACATCGTCGATCTACTGCGTATGGCTTGAGGGACTGTACAACAGTGAAGAGAATACTTCCTTGTGCTGGGTGTGTAGGTATTGTGGGTGCCAAGCTAGATAGATCTTGCAAGGTTATCCCTGGCTCTGTGCTGGAGCTCACTAGCTTAGCAAATCTTCCCTCCCATGTCCTAGCAGCCTGATAAACCCAATTGCAGATTGGCTTGGCTCATCTCGGTGTATGCTTGGCTATGTGTGAGTCTGCTGTTCCTTGGTTCCTTGTAGAGATCATGCCCAGCTCAGGGGTGGCAGTCGTGCTGAGAGATTGAGGAGCACACTGGCCTATGGTTGGGTGGAACGTTGCAGTTGCATAGCCAGTTGCTTGGGACTGCCTTATTGACATAAGTATTCTCCTGTATATTCTTGCAAAGATTTAATTGATGGATATCTGAATGTAGGGTGATGGTGTAAATGAATTTACTTCCGCTGTGTTTTTACGAGTTTATGCAATTCCATATGATCTTTTATAAATCTGCAAAGGTCTTTAATTGGCTGTTATAGAGTCTTGAATGTATGATAGATATCAACAACATTTAGTTAACTTCCGTTGTGTTTCCATTGTATAAACATATACTTGTATATATATATTTTCATTTTCATTTGAATGCTTGTTTAATGAATGGATATGGGGGCTAGATGCCCGGTTTAACCTCACGATCCCTCCAAAAATCCCCTCCTCCATACTTCCCACCATACTCATTAGATCTATCCCTTTGCTAATCTATGCCTCCCATGCTACCTCCCTCCCTCTCATCCCCCTTTCTATCCCCTTTTCCATAACAAACCACCTCTCTACCCCACCCCCCCCACTCTCTCTCTAACCCCATCTCTCTCTCCGATTATCTTTAACTCCCCTCCTTTATAACTCCCACACTCTCTCCCTCTCTCTCTTTAACCCCTCTCCTCCTCCCTGTTATTATACAAACTATCATCCCTAGAACACCTAGGCTGTGTGGACCAAGGGGCTAGTTACAGTAAGTGGGGAGGACATAGGTCCAATGTCACCATAACCTAACTCCTCATCTTCTTTGGTTAAGTCCTAAACCCATGGGAGAGTCCCTAATGGAGGAATAACACCTGTAAGCACCAACACACCTGGAAATACCATTCTACAATCATTATGGATAATATTAGTGCCTTGCATGGAGTCAACAATGGATAATAAAGACAAATAAGTAATATAAAAGGCGTAATTCAATATACCAATCAATGTCAATGAATATCACAAGTTCAACATACTTCACAATTCATACAATAAATCTACCTGATGCATACCAAGTATCTACCTGATACATATCATCATACATGATCCACCTGATCATACTGTGTATCCACCTGATACAAATACAAACTTAACCGAATATTTAGGGACACCTAAAATTGAAGTTATTGACATTTAGACACTGACCCATTATAATCCTCCCTTGACCCAACCTGACGATCATGTCTTGATACAACTAGATGTACCTTTTCCCATAGATCCCTTTAAATTTGTTCAAAATGTACAACATAATATGTCTAGAACCAAATTATGGTTAATCTAACAAGCATGGGATGTACTTCCACTACACCTAGTGTCTTTTGAGGAAACATGAATGCTTCTTATGTATATTTAGTTATCAAAATCATTTCTTCTACCCATATGCCACATGTTTCCAATGTCTCTTCATTCTTAATGCCATCTATTAGCAAACACATTCCAACCCTACGTTTTCCTAGTCTTGGAATACCTTCCACAAGTAATTTTATGCCTAGTTCGAGCTTCTCCTTTGGTGTATGTAATAATCTATTGATCCCTCAACAACTCCCCAAGTTATGTGATGTGGGGCCCCACCTGAAATTTTGAGCTAAAGGCCACTGATCCAAGTGTTGTTACTCTTTAATGATGTCTATACAACTACAATTTGGACGGAGTCCTTATAAGGTATGTTTTATCATACCATGTCTAATATTTCTCCTTTACAGGTTTTTTTATTATCATGCCATACACTTGGATATAGTAAACCCCCCCTACCCTTACTGCTTATTCTTTCTGTACAAGCAATTCATCCTTGAAAAGTTTGACAAAATATGAGTGAGAAAACTATCCCTGATTCCATAAGCTTAAATTCCACTTGATGAAAACCCTCAGTTTGTTTCACCCCTAAACCATCCAAAGAGTCGAGCTTGCTCATTGTTATGGTTGATGGAGCCCGCACATTGTTATGTAACATTGGTTGAATGGTCGATGGAGCCCGTACATCATTATGTAACATTGGTTGAATGGTCGATGGAGCTCGCACGGTTGATGAGTCAATAGCTATATGCTTGAAGTCGTTTTCTCACGCTCCTTTGGCTTCTGTCTCCATGAATACTGGTTGCTGGAACAGTGGAAACCTATTGGAACACAACCAATATTCCAATGAATCAGATCCCTTTTTTGTTTCCACGAACACCAATGTCAAAGAATGCTTGCCTGCATGAATTTCAAACATAGTTGTAACAACAAGGGGACTAGGACTACTTCAGCGACTTGGTACAGGCTTCAAGGAAGTACAGTACTTAGCATGTACCAGTACTTGGTACATGCTAGTGTTACACAAGCAAGTTTGATACAAAAGAAAACATAGAAGATATAATGTGGTACGGCAAGAGAAAATAACATAATGTCGATCATGGATTAACAAAAAAAAACATGCGATACTTTGAGGGGTGTGCTCAAGTGGAATGTGCATCCAAGGAGGATGCAAGTTAGTTATTCCAACTATGAGTCAAGTGCATGTGAGCAAATATGTGCATGACAATGAGTGCACATGATGAGCATGGGGTAACTGTGCATGACATATGAAGTGCACTAAGGGAAGATGAAATTTCAATGTGGAAGTTGAAGCGACAAATATGTGCTGAAGTAGTCATATGGAAGTTAAAGAGTAGTTGAAGATGGATGAAGCGTAGGGGAAGCTGCACCACGAGTAGTCATTTGAGAGGGGTTAGCTAGATGGTCTTGAGACATGGCAATTGAGAGAGTCTACCATGGACCTCAAACATAGTGGTAAGGCAAATGTTGTAAATGTGTATATATATTGTTATGTTTGAGTAATGAAAATGAGTAGAGAAATTCCCTTATTATAATTTGGTTTTGTATGCCCTCTAAAATTGTTTCAACTTTTATGTTTGTAGTGCTTTTCTATTTTCAACTTATATCTTTCGAAGCATTGTACTTAGTCTGCATAAATATGATTTCATAGAATTATGCCCATCAACTCTTTAGTTTGCTGTAATAATAACCAACTTCACAGATTTAGTTCATTTAATATATTGTTAGCACTCTAAAGTCTAAGCTAGTTCAATTAAAAAATTTGTAACTCAATCTTATTTTGATCCTATATTCGAAGAAGAAATAAATATATAAAAAATAAAATAATCTTATATCAAAATAACCTATTTTGACCACAAATTTATTAAGAATCTAATGTATGTCATATACCAAGTCCATGCATATAATGCATAATATATATATCCTGTCCCTTCAATGTTCAGACACGGTGTTCAAAAAAGCGAATTTGAATTTCAAAACTCAAATGCCCGCGCTCCACGAAAGTTACCAAAGGACGGTTCCTCACCAATTTCCTCCATTCTTCGCCATGGCAGAAGATCCATCAAGGATACCTCAGAAAACTCACCGTCGGGACTCGGTAGTTCAAATCTTGTGCATTGGAGGAGCGCCTTCAGGGCTTGCAAGTTTCCTAGAAGGAAATGGGTGAAAGGATGCTGTTCTCTCCATACTAAGGCTATGATGAAGGTGGTGAGCATTTTGCAACAGTTCATAAGATTTTTGGGGCGAGCATTGTCTGGAAATATTTGCTATATATTCTCATAATCTAGCGCTGCCAAACAGTTGTCACACATCCTACAAGGCACATGCTCAACTACGAGATCCAGTCTATGCCTGCTTAGGGCACATTTCCTCCTTGCACCAACTGGTATATAAACTAAATAGCCTCAGCGTATGCATTATTTGTTGTTATTTCCATAAATTGCTTCTCTTGGTATCTCCATCTCTCAAGATATGTGTAATGAATTTTTTACAGGAGTTGGCAGGCCAAAATAACCTTCATGAGCATGGGTGGCCAGCAGCATTTCATTCGGTGTTTCATCCATCTCCATGAATCATCCTGACAGCACCACATTAGTTCCAGGTACATCTCTCTGCCATGTCATCCTATCTCCTAGTGCTACAAGGCATTCTTGTCTCATCAAATTCTCTGGCATTTTCTTAACAAAATTTCATTCCCTAAACCAAATACTATCCAATTTCTGGTCTAGTCGGGTTTAGTGCGTGGAATGTTCATAGAAACAACTGCAACATCTCATGGGAAATACCTGCGCACTTTGCCATCCTGCTTTCCCTTATAATTAACTCTAGCTAGCACATTAATTCATTCAAATTTTATTATTCAGTGTAATTCTTTGTGTATGATCATGTTAATGCTCTCGGATATGGTTACAATCAAGAATTGTTATATGTGTTCAATCCTTTCGTTCGCCTAAGTAAGTATGTGAAATGCAGGAAGCGAGCCCTAGACCGATCTATCAAAAGATTGTGAAATGTGTCAGGGACCTCGATTTAAAGGTTGGAGGGTTAAGTCGATTATTTTATATATTTGAAGTGATTGTGTGTTAAGTACCAAGTGAATTGTGGTATTAAGGCCTGTGTAATACGTTTGTGGAGTGCATGCGACGTGCAGATGGTCATGGTCTGCAAATAACTGTTAAATTTCGTGAACTTACTGTTAAGTGAAAGACAAGAACCCTCAATAACTTTTTGGAATGTTTCCCTACTTGTCAACTCGGCGTTTCCATGTTCTTCCTTGTGAGATCCGCCCATTATTTTTGGGTTGTGATGCAGCAGTTGAGTGATGCGTTTTGGGCAGAAAACAATCAGTCTATTATGGTGATGGTGCGATATAGTTGGGAATTAATACCCCCTCGGTTCTCGATCGTAGATCTTGTGGTAGAATCTTCATAATAATTTTCATAATATTTGAAGGTTGACCCTAGCGGAGAAAAACAGTTTGGTTAACTCCCTTGAGCGATCGCTCATTTATGTGACAACTCTTTTCTGCTCGACGCCTGCCTCTCACATTTTCTTGTTGAATCTTAGAGTCCATATGTACTTTAAGGGTTTAGTTGTCACCCTTGTCTCCTATGCCAAACTCCTGTTGAAGAAAAGGAAATAAAAGTTTTAAAATTTCTGCATTCCTTTTGTTTGGGTTGTTACATTTCCAATGCTAGCACATGTCCAATTTTTACATATTTTTTTAAAGCTAGAAACATGTTCAAGCATCTTTAAACACAAATATATGATATTTACTAGGAAAAAAACAGTACTAGGAAACATACATGTAGGAAATTTGAGTCACTTGGTTGGGCTCCCTAGTGAACCTATGTTGGTATCTAGCAATTAGTACCACATTACATAAAATATGCTTAGAGATTTAATCTTCCATGTGCCTTTGGGTATATAGGAAGTCCCTTATTTTCGCCTATACCCATGCTTCCATAAACTCTTCGATTATCTTACATTGCTATAGTACGTGCTAAGAATATCACTTTGCGGGGAGATCACTCTTACGAATCATATAATATGACTAAGGATATGGTCTATGTCATTAGTTAGTATTTTGAAAGATTATAGATGAATAAACTACCTAAACACTTGAATATTATGTTGGCAAGAACGTTGAAGAAACCCTAAATTTTGAATATATGTCAAATTAAAAGTTCAATTTATAATCGAAGAAGGATAGAATGATGGATAACATCAACCATAATTTTAGTACAAAAGGAGAAGGATGAGAAGGTATAAGAAGGTCACCATAAAATAATTGTTGAATTTGAACATCATCTTCAGAATATAAAGGAAAAATATGATCTTATTATCTCAAAAGTAGAAGCAATTGAAGGTCAATAATTATAATAGTTGGAGCATGTCATTGTACCAAAAAGGAGAGGGGGTGATAAGGGCATCAAAATTTACGAAGCACCATTAATGGTGGAACCATATTGATACCTCTTTACAATGAAATATCGGAAAAAATACAATAAGTGTCAACATTACAAAGGATGAAAATGAAATAATCAATGGTTCATATAATGAGGCAAAAAGGGACCATTATTTAATGTGATGTTATCAAAGAACAAAAACTATAACAAATTGGAGAAGCTATAATAATGCACATGCAATCAAAGGAAAGGAAGCCATGAAGAATTGACAAAAAAAAATTAAATATAGATGGATGGATAATCAATAGTAGTAGCAAGAGAGAACAAATATAAATAACCATTATTATTATTAGGTTTCATCACATATAAAAGCCTTAGCTACAAACATTTGATGACAAATCCTTTTTATGGGGTGATATGTTATAACTCCATGGGATGTATATATGGGGTTGAATATATAGGTAATGTGGTTACATGAATATTTAATAGGGATAACCCTAATAGGGGACCCACAAGTACAATTGGGGATATGGAGAGATGGGGAATATTATATAGAGAGATGTAGTTACAATCATTATAATTAAGGATTCTCTTAATGAATATAATGATTTTTCTCTCTCAGGATTTCACAGTGTGCTTGTTTATTCTCCATGATTTTTGGATTCATTGTGTTAAGGAGGGGTTTATTGATGTTTCGGACCTATGATATGTAGTCCATCTTCATGATAGGTAAGAATATGGATTGCGTATCGTAGGTATGAAACATCGATAAACCCCTCCTTAACACAATAAATCCAGAAATAATGGAGAATAAATATAAGGATTTATTATTTAATTTATCTCTATTATAACTTTAGGATTTATGTTTCACTCTCATATTTGGTGTACATTGGTTTATACACTATTTTATTAATCTATTTTATTTACAAAATCCGCAACATGCTTCTTGAAAAACCTCCCACAAAATGCATTGTTCTCCCATGGTCTAGTACTTATATGTATATGTTGATATAAACCTTCCTTCCCATTGTTGGTCTTACTAGAGCAATGGCGTATGCATCCTCTAATGAACCAATCTACATCTTCCTGAATTTGGCACAAGACACATATCTACAAGTTATTATTTGTTTTCTCAAAACCAAAATGGCCTCCAACATCAGAGTTATGGGCCTCTGTTATTAGTTTTTTCCTCTCACCTATATAGGTGTATAACACTTATATATCTTGTTGAGAAATGCATCTTGGAGATGATACTAAATCTTGTTGTCACTTTAATTGATTCTTCATGACTTTGGCCTTGTATCCATGAAATATCTTCATGAAATTGTAATCTTATGTTCTTTCCTCTTTGTATGAATCATGAGTGAAAGGATCCATGTGCACCAAATTAGCTAAATCACTGATATCTATTGAGATATGATTTTAAATCTATGAGGCATTAACCATAAAGATATGGTTTAACACATTATAAGTTGCAAAAAGATGGCATTTAGAGTAGAATATTTTTATTTCCTCTCATGGAAATCCCATATAAAACCTATGCGGCATTAACCGTTTAAAATATATGGGACATTAGCCATTTAAAATCTATGGTTCACCATGAGATCCCTCCGGACGTTACATTATGGATCAATCGAACTAGATGGAAAAGTTTAGTGTCGGGTCATAATAGTTTAGTCCTACCTATTAAGTTTATAGAGAGATTTAGGATTGATCGCCAATTTGGTGTGTAACTTGTAGTTGTTTGCCTTGCATTGGAAATGCTATGCAACTATAAAACAAAAGTAGAACAGAACATGGAGTAGAATAGAACCTGCTCGAGCAGCAGATGCAGGGGTCTCGCTGCAGAAGGGTGAGATGTTTGGTTGAGAAGCAAATGCAGGGGATGGGATTCCACAACGGAAGAATGAACAGGGAGAGGCAAGATGCCAATTTTAATTCACCAACATTTACGACAATGTGACAAGTGCATACCAAGGAAACTGACATGTCATACTTAGTTGGAGATTGGAATGCTTGGAGTTTGAAATGCCAAAAATAGGTACAAAAGTTGAGAGTGGTGTAATGATCAAAGCATAATTATTGGAAAAAAATTAATTAGACTAAGGTATAGATTAATTACAATTTGCATTCCCTTGTTGCTACAATTCAACAAACTTGCAACATCTACCGGCTTGGTATAGAGGTAGACCATCATAAAAGAGAAATCCAATTTTTTTAGATATAGAGAAAATACACCAGGAATTTGAGAGGATGGAAGATGTCTTGAACTATGAAATGCAGATGGGTGCTAATTCTCATGTAAAGAGAAAAGATTGGCATTCTATGTGTTGACACTAAGGTTTGAGAATGACTAAATCCAAAAAGTTTGCTAAAATGTCCAAAAAAGGAAGAAATTATCACAAAGGAGGTTGAAGAAAAGGTTGACAATTCAAAAACAAGAGGAAAAAACCCACTTATGCAAAGTCCGAAAGCAAATTTGTGAAAAGATTAAACCCCGATCAAGTTTCGGTGGCGGAGATGTCAACAATCCCGATCAACGGCCGATATTGCTTCCTGCATCGCCAAAGTGATCGGCGGCAAATAGATGTGGGCGGTAGCGGACTCAATACCGCCGGGACACGTGTCCAAACCTCATCCTTCCGCATATGTAATATAGCGGTAAAGGAAACCACCATAGCGCCGGGAGGAACCACCAAATATGGAAGCGCGGTGGGGTCAGTACACGTGGCAGGGTGGGACCTGATACGTGGCAGATAGAGCAAGCGTGGCGGGGTCATATCACATGGCGTATACTTTGTAGCAATCGGAGGGCCGATATAAACCTTAGTCAAATCAACGGCCATTGTTTCATCCGCATCTAGGAAGGTGCACACTGGATATGAGGAAGAGCGGTCGCGGAGAATAAACCACTCGAACAGGTGTCAGCAGGTGGCTGATCCGCGCAGAGAATAAACCCAAAAAGAAAACAACGTTTTGATCGCGGATACCACCAGATGGAATAAAGGGAGGCGAGATCTGACGGTCCAAAACAAAGTCTCGAGATCAATGGTCAGATATGAACCGCATTCATAAATGTGCAGGGAAGTTAATTCAAAAGTCATATAAAACAAAATAGGCTCCACATAACGGCATTCTGCATGTGTCACTATCCAGAAGAGCTCTGAAGACTGGTGGAGATCTGCGATTGCGACAGAAGGCAAAAGGCGGGTACATATAGGTAGGGTCGGGTTACCTGTCCTACTTTTTTAAACAGAATTTTGTTTAAAGAAATGTTTAAATGGAGACTGTGCACGATATAGACGTTTTTAAATCAAAAGAAGCCCTAGAGGATAGAGACGAAGACGTCTACGATACCCTAATTAGGTTTCCAATATCTGATATAAAAATTAGGTTGTGTGAATTGTTAAAGGAAGGGACAGACCCCCACAGAGTTCACCAGTCGTCTTTGATAGCCTTTTGCCCCGACCAAATCCCTTCTTTCCCAGAATTCGTATCGTGGTGTGTCGAAAATTACTCCCGGGAAGAGAAAGTCGTTCTAAACAGCCAAAAGACCCAAGTCATTTGCGAATTAAAGCCAGTAGAGTTAATTAAAGCCCTAGAAGTAGATTGTTCCCAAACCCTTGACCCTGAGGTTTTCTCTGAAGTCTCCGTTATTGAAAATTATCATCATGTTTCTCAAAATGATAGGGAAATGTTTTTGTCATCGTGTCTCAAGCCAGAGACAAGCATTTCGGAGGTCCCATACCCTATAGATATCAATCTTTTTAATGAAAATACCCAGTTAGTTTTGACATTATTGGCCGTAGTTCTAGGTTTGGATACGGATTTGTATGTAACCGAGTTTCAATTGAGTTTATTGTACAAAATGAGTACAGTCCAGTCAGGGATTGGTGAAAATCAAATCCCTCGACTTAATTTTGAAGCATTTTTAACAGAAACGATTCACGACCAGATGGTCAATTTTCCTACTCTCAGACATTTCAGGTTTCAGGCCTTTTTGATGAAAATGATTATGACAGCCAGTCAAGACGAGTTGCAGTTCCCAGAAATCATTTTCACGACTTTACTAGAAAATAACATGTTCAATTACAACAATTACATGCTTTCAGAGATTTATAGAATGATTTTTGGAAAAAATCTGCCTAGAGTACTACCGAAAATGCAGGCATCCATGCAATTGAGTACAGAATACGCAACAGGAGACTGGTTTTTGTCGAAAGACAGTACAGTAATCAGATTATATGGGTTCAGACATAAACCCTATGTGTTACCAACTTTTCTTACTTTAAGGGTTTTTGCCTTGGAATTCTTAAGACAAAAGTTGATTGTGGAAGATAACAATTTTTTGGTTCACAGACAAGCTACAGACATTAAATACCCATTCACATTTGGTCCGTTCACAGTAAAGAATAAGAATGCTGTAGTGTATATAGAGAAGTTGTTGACGGATATGAATTTTGAGTCAGATACGGCTATGGAGTATGACCCGTTAAACATCATATCAAAACGAAGAATGGAGCATCGTATCAAGGCCCTGAACCATCAGATTGTTGAAGGAATGTCGGACAGAGCCAATTGGCTAGAATATAATGAAGAAATCATTCCGGATGCATCCGACAAAGAAATGGCATTGATTGAGACAACAACAGGGACAGAAAGCGAAATAGATAGTGCATTGGTTGGATCTAAAAGACCCATACAGGACATAATGATCATTGAAGATGAAGAAACAGAAAGAGGTAAAAGATTGAAAATGAATGAACCACAAGAGTTAACAACAATTTCAGAAGAGGCTAAAACAGCTGAAAAAGAAATACCAGAGGTTACAGTTAAAGAGTACAACATTGAAGAAACCCCTGTAGAGGGTGATGTAAATAGACCCCAGAATATCATGGATGTGTTTGATGAGCATAGTCGAAATAAACAGGAGTCCGCGAAACAAACCAGTCAATTGTTTCCGAAGGTTAGAAGTATATCTGGGACTGATGTAAGCTTATTTACTAGCAGAAATATCAGGGAAAATACCTTGAAATTTTCAGTTGTCACAAAAAATAAGATTTCAGAAATGAATTTAGATTTGTCTAAAATAAATGCCCCGGATAAAATTTTATTGCATAGACAAACTGGAGAAGTCATATATTCAGACTATTTGGGAGCCATATTAAGAGCAGACAAGTTGAAAAGTTCAGTGGATAAATTGAACAATCAATTGAGACAAGAGAAGGCAGAGAATAAGTCTCGACAGCAACAGATTAAAAAATTGCAAGCAGATTTGATAAATAAAGAAGGAGATGCAGCAACCAAACTGCTCAAAGAGAAAGACGATACGATCCAGATGTTGAGACGAAAATTAAAAATTCCAGACACTGTACTCATCCAAGGAGCAGAATTGACAATATTGGAAAAAGAAAAAGAAGAATTATCTAATGAAGTCAATGATGTTACTGCTAAAATGTTAAAGCTTTCTGATGAAAAAGATCGGTGGGAAAAAGAGAAAATCATTTTAGAAGAACAGTTGGCAGAAGCGAGGAAAAGATTAGCAGGAAGTGGTCAGCAACAAGTACAAACAGACACACAGGAAGATAAAACGGGAGTAGATGATATTTTACAGGCTATGTCCCAGGTAAGCTTAAGGGAAAATGAAATCAAAGAATTGAAGGTTGAAATACAGAAGCTGACAGAAGAGAATGAAATCAAAAATAAAGAAATAAAAACCTTGCAAACAAAGAATCAGGAATTAAGTAATAATAATAAAGGATTAGCAGCTCATGTGACAGGGCAAGCTGCTATGCAAGGTTGTAAACACCTGGTGTGGGACCAAATTATAAAAGAAGTTGAGAAACTAAGACCATATCTGGATTACATAAGATTCAAAGAAAAGGTGGTCAAAGATGCCTTCGAAAGTTGCAGAGCCGTCAGGGAAAGCTTAAATAAAAAGCCAAAAGACGTAGCCCAGAAAGCAATAACATTTTTAAACAGTCTAACTGAAGCAGACCTGACAGCCATGAATATAACGAACAGAATTTCAGTCATCACATGGGTCAGAAGGATCTTGGGTAAATACTCGCATGTTGAGAATGTTGAAGCTAAAGCTGGAGAAATACGGGAAGAAGTAGTAAAGTTCAAAAAGCAATTTGAAAAATTAGTAAACAAAGGGTTCCCTACTTTTTGGAATGAAAAAAAATGAATTAATTCCTCCGAATGATTATAAGAGATTGCTGTTTGATATAAGGATGGATCACAGAAAGTTCCACCAGCTTGATCATATGCTTACAGGGAAAATTTTAATGGAGAAAATATCAGAGGATTTTGAAATTTTAAATATGGTAATCTCAACCTGTGGAAACCTTCTTCCTGTTTCTTATGCAGGTCATGTTGAAATGCGAGTCTTGGTGAAGGAAATGACCAACTATGACTTACCCGCGGCCGACCAGTGGACTTATGTGGAAAAATATGGAAGGAAAAGATATTCTGTCCATTCATAGAAGCTTTCAAAACTCTCGCCAAGTGGCGAAAAGATGATATTCAAAATTTTTGCCAAGTGGCAAAAAGATACTTTTATTTTAAATTTGTAATATCATTTGGAGACAGTTATCTATTGCTCAAAGACAGTTATCTTTTAAGTTAAAATATTTTCAGTTATTAGTTAAAAGAAGTAGTATTGTCAAGCTTCTTCCAAATTTTGTATAAGAAAAATGAGAGTCATTGTTGAGGGGGTTGGAAATTTTTTGAGAGACAGTGTATGTTTGGAGATCTATTTTTTGATAAATAAAAGCAGTACAGTGAAAATACCCATCTTTTGAGACCAGAGATTCATGTGTTGATCAGCTTTACAGTCCGTTTTTTCTTTATCTTTATATGTGCATGTTCACTTCCTTTGTTATATCTTCCATTATGTTTTTCTTCTATATTTAAATGAATGTCTGAAATAATTCGAGATTCATACTGGTTATGCCTCGTTTTATATCATTTAAATATTCACTATTTTCTCCAAAGTTGACAATGGAGAAAAGTTGGAACTTATTATGGTGGAGGAAGGGTTGTTGCAGGTTATGTTATGGTTTTGATAATTGATGTCACTCAACCACATTTGATTGTGGAATATGTTGATGAAGGGGACACACATCCATGGAGGACTACAGATTTGAGGCACACCATAGGTAAATCAAACACCAAAGCATGTGTTAAGAATTATTCATAGTTTATTGAATGTTTTTTTGAGAAAATACTAAGTTTGTTATGTTTGTACAGGTGCAAATGTTTGTTCAACATTTTCTATTGGAGACAAAGTAGATCTTTTACAACATAGAGTGAAGGTGGGTGAGGGCTCCATATTCAATACAGAGCATAGTGTTTATAAGTGTTTATAAATGACAAGCTTTAAATTCTAACCACTATGCATCCTTTCTTTTTTTTAGACTGAAACATAGGGTAGTTTTAATTGATAACCGGTGAAACAGCCACCGGGTGCTTGGTTACATAGTTATCGCTATCTGAAGTTACAAAATTCTTGGACTTGAGATAGCACGGCCCTGTTTGCCTCAGCGTCAGCCTTTCTTTACAATCTTTCCATGAACCTTATTCTCATGTTGACATGTCCAAAAGTTATTCATCTAACGAGTTAAATGATGGTCTCCATGGGATAGGCTATTATGAATCTTTAGGAAATGTGAACTTAAAGAGATTCTTATTATTTTTCTATTGGACTGTTAGCTTTCCTTCTAGCGTAAATATGTGTTCTTATCCTAGAAGAAAATGCTTATGCTAGAAGGAAAGCTAGCAGTCGCTAGCTTTCCTTGATCTTGTGCCATGTGCTTATTTGAAAATAGAGTGCATGGCACAAGCTCAAGCTATAAGCTAGCAACCACCAATCGCCATGGACAAGATTTTTCTATTGGAAAGCTAGTGACTGCTTGCTTTCTTTCTAGCATAAGTATGTGTTATTATCCTAGAAGGAAATGCTTATGCTAGAAGGAAAGCTAGCAGTCGCTAGCTTTCCTTGATCTTGTGCCATGTGCTTATTTGAAAATAGAGTACATGATACAAGTTCAAAGTATAAGCTAGCAACCACCAATCACCAAGCCCAGGGTTTTTCTATTGGAAAGCTAGCGACTACTAGCTTTCCTTCTAACATAAGCATGTGTGTCATGCTAAAAGGAAATGCATTTGCTAGAAGGAAAGGTAGCATTCGTTAAAAATAGAGTACATGGCACAAGCTCAAGGTATAAGCTAACAACCACCAATCACCATGGACAGGGTTTTTGTATTGGAAAGCTAGCGACTGTTAGCTTTCCTTCCTGCATAAGCATGTGTGTTTATGATAGAAGGAAATTCTTATGCTACAAGGAAAGCTAGCAGTCGCCAGCTTTCTTTGATCTGTTTCCATGTTCTTATTTCAAAATAGAGCACATGACACAAGCTCAAAGTATAATCTAGCAACCACCAATCACCATGGACAGGATTTTTGTATTGGAAAGCTAGCGACTGCTAGCTTTCCTTCTAGCATAAGTATGTGTTATTATCCTAGAAGGAAATGCTTATGCTAGGAGGAAAGCTAGCAGTCGCTAGCTTTCCTTGATCTTGTGCCATGTGTTTATTTCAAAATAGAGCAGATGGCGCAAGCTGAAGGTATAAGCTAGCAACCACCAATCACCATGGACAATGTTATCAATTGGAAAGCTAACGACTGCTAGCTGTCCTTCATGGCTAGAGTTTTTCTATTAGAAAGCTAACAATTGTTATCTTTCCTTCTAAGCATGTGTGCTTATGCTAGAAGGAAATGCTTATGCTAGAAAGAAAGCTAGCAGTCGCTAGCTTTCCTTTATCTTGTGCCATGTGCTCTATTTTGAAAGAAGAACATGGAACAAGATCAAGGAAAGCTAGCATAAGCATTTCCTTCTGGCATAACCACACATGTCATGTGCTCTATTTTGAAATAAGAACATGGCAACAGATCAAAGAAAGCTGGCGACTGCTAGCTTTCCTTGTAGCATAAGAATTTCCTTCTATCATAAACACATGCTTATGCAAGAAGAAAAGCTCAAGGTATAAGCTAGCAACCACCAATCACCATGCCCAGGGTTTATCTATTAGAAAGCTAGCGACTACTAGCTTTCATTTTAGCATAAATGTGTGTGCTTATGCTATAAGGAAATGCTTAGGCTAGAACGAACGCTAGGAGTCTCTAGCATTTCTTGATTTTGTGCCATGTGCTTATTTCAAAATAGAGTACATGGCAGAAGACCAAGGTATAACTTAGCAACCACCAATCACCATGCCTAGGGTTTTTCTTCTGGAAAGCTAATGAGTGCTAGCTTTTCTTCTAGCATAAGCATGTGTGCTTAAGCTAGAAGGAAATGCTTATGCTAGAAGGAAAGCTAGTAGTCGCTAAGCTAGGAGTCGCTTATAATTCAAAAAACTTCTATTATGTATTAGTATACTAATAGTGGCTTGGGATTTTGTAGGACTCTAGTTCCATATAGATGTTATTCTTCACTAATCTACAATATAGGTTTAGATGACACCAAATAACTATTTTCGGGAGTACTTAAAATAGGGATGACTCCAATCAAGGATATTTGAATTTACTTTGAACAATTGATACAAAAAATAAATCTCAGTGAGACATGATTATACAAACTTGCATGATCAATCATGGTTGGATTCCAACCTACTTAATAACTACCTTCAATACTATTACAAGTTCCATGATTATACAAACTTGCATGATCGATCATGGCTGGATTCCAACCTACTTAATAACTACCTTCAATACTATTACAAGTTCTTAAGTATGGAAAATTTTTAGACATTTTTACAAGTTTTTCTAAGAATAGTTTTGTGTTTGTATTAAGATTATATACATTGATAACCAATCTTGTTTTGATTACGCTTTGTAGCTCCATCATAATTTATATGTAAAGTCCCTTTTGGCGGTGGGGACTAAATGGTGGGGAACAAGGTTTAATTTGCACAACAAAATGATGCCATACCCTTTTTAGCTATTACAAGTACATTATTTTTTTGTAGATTGTGTTTTGCCTAAAATATAAGAGCACACTTTACATGGTTTAACCTTAACTACAAATTATAATTCAATTGTGTGTTACAGAATTTGTAGGAGCGACAATGGAAAGTATAATTTTCACAAAAGGGGACTATGTTGACGTCCTGGTTAATGGTCAAGTTATTGGGCTAGGAAAGGTTGAATCTACAGAAGTTGGAACTTATTATGGTGGAGGAAGGGTTGTTGCAGGTTATGTTATGGTTTTGATAATTGATGTCACTCAACCACATTTGATTGTGGAATATGTTGATGAAGGGGAGACACATCCATGGAGGACTACAGATTTGAGGCACACCATAGGTAAATCAAACACCAAAGCATGTGTTAAGAATTATTCATACTTTATTGAATGTTTTTTTGAGAAAATACTAAGTTTGTTATGTTTGGTGTACAGGTGCAAATGTTTGTTCAACATTTTCTATTGGAGACAAAGTAGATCTTTTACAACATGGAGTGAAGGTGGGTGAGGGCTCCATATTCAATACAGAGCTTGGGAATAAGGTTCATGGAAAGATTGTAAAGAAAGGATGCTTAGTGGTTAGAATTGAGAAGGTGTTAGAAAATGATGCTCCTTTACCACATCCAACTGGATTTGAGGAAACACTAGGGGGTGCAATAGAATCTTATGAGATTTGGCCAGAAATAGATTTGAAACCTCATTGTGAAGATCAACCCATAAATATTCCACAAGATAGGGCTGCAAGTATAAATTTCACAAAAGGGGACTATGTTGACCTCTTAATTAATGGTCAAGTTATTGGGCTAGGAAAGGTTGAATCTACAGAAGTTGGAACTTATTATGGTGGAGGAAGGGTTGTTGCAGGTTATGTTATGGTTTTGATAATTGATGTCACTCAACCACATTTGATTGTGCAATATGTTGAAGGG
Source organism: Larix kaempferi (assembly GCA_027924585.1). Lineage (NCBI taxonomy): Eukaryota > Viridiplantae > Streptophyta > Pinopsida > Pinales > Pinaceae > Larix > Larix kaempferi. The sequence continues at coordinate 304,512 of BSBM01001649.1, read as the reverse complement.
GACACACATCCATGGAGGACTACAGATTTGAGTCACACCATAGGTAAATCAAATACCAAAGCATGTGTTAAGAATTATTCATAGTTTATTGAATGTTTTTTTGAGAAAATACTAAGTTTGTTATGTTTGGTGTACAGGTGCAAATGTTTGTTCAACATTTTCTATTGGAGACAAAGTAGATCTTTTACAACATGGAGTGAAGGTGGGTGAGGGCTCCATATTCAATACAGAGCTTGGGAATAAGGTTCACGGAAAGATTGTAAAGAAAGGATGCATAGTGGTTAGAATTGAGAAGGTGTTAAAAAATGATGCTCCTTTACCACATCCAACTGGATTTGAGGAAACACTAGGGGGTGCAATAGAATCTTATGAGATTTGGCCAGAAATAGATTTGAAATCTCATTGTGAAGATCAACCCATAAATATTCCACAAGATAGGGCTGCAAGTATAATTTTCACAAAAGGGGACTATGTTGACCTCCTGGTTAATGGTCAAGTTATTGGGCTAGGAAAGGTTGAATCTACAGAAGTTGGAACTTATTATGGTGGAGGAAGGGTTGTTGCAGGTTATGTTATGGTTTTGATAATTGATGTCACTCAACCACATTTGACTGTGGAATATGTTGATGAAGGGGACACACATCCATGGAGAACTACAGATTTGAGGCACACCATAGGTAAATCAAATACCAAAGCATGTGTTAAGAATTATTCATAGTTTATTGAATGTTTTTTTGAGAAAATACTAAGTTTGTTATGTTTGGTGTACAGGTGCAAATGTTTGTTCAACATTTTCTATTGGAGACAAAGTAGATCTTTTACAACATGGAGTGAAGGTGGGTGAGGGCTCCATATTCAATACAGAGCTTGGGAATAAGGTTCATGGAAAGATTGTAAAGAAAGGATGCATAGTGGTTAGAATTGAGGTGGTGTTAAAAAATGATGCTCCTTTACCACATCCAACTGGATTTGAGGAAACACTAGGGGGTGCAATAGAATCTTATGAGATTTGGCCAGAAATAGATTTGAAACCTCATTGTGAAGATCAACCCATAAATATTCCACAAGATAGGGCTGCAAGTATAATTTTCACAAAAGGGGACTATGTTGACCTCCTGGTTAATGGTCAAGTTATTGGGCTAGGAAAGGTTGAATCTACAGAAGTTGGAACTTATTATGGTGGAGGAAGGGTTGTTGAGGGTTATGTTATGGTTTTGATAATTGATGTCACTCAACCACATTTGATTGTGGAATATGTTGATGAAGGGGACACACATCCATGGAGAACTACAGATTTGAGGCACACCATAGGTAAATCAAACACCAAAGCATGTGTTAAGAATTATTCATAGTTTATTGAATGTTTTTTTGAGAAAATACTAAGTTTGTTATGTTTGGTGTACAGGTGCAAATGTTTGTTCAACATTTTCTATTGGAGACAAAGTAGATCTTTTACAACATGGAGTGAAGGTGGGTGAGGGCTCCATATTCAATACAGAGCTTGGGAATAAGGTTCATGGAAAGATTGTAAAGAAAGGATGCATAGTGGTTAGAATTGAGAAGGTGTTAAAAAATGATGCTCCTTTACCACATCCAACTGGATTTGAGGAAACACTAGGGGGTGCAATAGAATCTTATGAGATTTGGCCAGAAATAGATTTGAAACCTCATTGTGAAGATCAACCCATAAATATTCCACAAGATAGGGCTGCATTCACATGTACAAGGGTTTCTCTTACACATGGATGCATAGGAACAATTATGTGCATTCCCAAAGGAATGATAGTTAATGTCCATGAGGATGACATGGTTGTGGGTGAAACACTAGGTGAAGATAACTTTGGTGTTTTTGTGGAAGAGATACATGGGTATTGTGAAAGATGCAAGATTGGGGATAAGTCTATACATGGATTGGTTAGATGGCCAATACATAAATTGGTGGACAACATAGGTGAGATGTTAAGGGTCAAGACAAAGTACAAAGAGCCACCCATGGAAATGCTGATATGGGATGTTATAGAGGATACAAGTCCTTTATACCAATGGGATGGGGATCTTTATAATCAAAAAGATCAAGATGTCAATGTTCTTAATGCATCGAGGCCATATAAAAAGATTAAACGAGCTATGACAAGAGAAAAAGTTGCAAAACGTCAAACCAAGATAGATAAAGAGAAAGAAGTCCGACTTTTGGCTGCAGATGAATGTTGTAAACAAGATTGTCTTCAACATGTGGATAGGAATGCCATTGCAAATGCTAGAAGGGATATGGAATGCAAAGAGAAAAATGGTATCAGGGAATTTGTATTGAATTCACTTGTTTCAAACACTATCATGTCAATGAGCCATGGCCATGGCCTACCTCCTATTACTAGAAAAGTAAAGGACATGAGATTTGATGGTAATGTTATTTGTAAGAAAGCATGGTACAAGATACATAAGATTCCTCAAAGCACCTTCTATAGCTACCAACATAATTTTGAACAAGGACATATGGAATCCATTCATGGTAACACCAATAGATGTAAAGCACGTGCACAAACTGTGGCGGCCATAGAAATACTGCATAAAATTGTAATGGACAATTCAGATTTTTCGCCAAACCAAACACGTCAAGTCGAAGCAGATGGAACTTCTTCTCCTCTAAGATTGTTGCCTTCGACTTACACACAAAGCTCTTTGTTAAAAGAGATCAATGTGGGTTTGGAAAAGCTCAATTGTCCATTAATATCACAACCAACAATGAGCAAGATTTGGAACACTCATTTTCGAGACGTGGCATTCTCAAAGAACACCAACTTCAGTAAATGTGGTGAATGTATTGTGTTGAAAGCACAAATGAAGTCAGCAACTACAAAAGAGTTGGAAGAAACGGCACGCGCTAGATTGAACAAACATAACAAGATCGTTATGTGCGGAAGACATTGCTACTATGCCCACAGAATCATGTCAGAGAGGTTTCCAAAGGAGTATTTGAGTATTATCCATGATAAAATGGATAAAACAAAGACTTCAATTCCAAGGCTACGCGTCAAATCAAAATCTATTGTAGGAATAAACTTGGGTTTGTCATTGACAGGTATGCTAACACATGGGCATAAGACAGGAGGTTTTGGTCATTTCTCCCTACCATTTGTACATATGGGATCACAATTTACCATTACATCACTTGCTAAGTGCTTTAGGGACCTTGAAGACCCACATCTTGATATGTATGGTGATCTTCTTTATGAGAGTGGAAGTTCAAGAAGCCCACTTTCAAATGCATTACTTGACACCTCTATTTACTCAAAATGTAGAGTGTACAAGGATGAATTTTTATCTCATGGAAGATTAGAAAATCAAGATATCGATTTTAAACCTCTTCCTCCACATTTATTGTTACAATTGGATAATGCAGCAAGTGATAATAAAAACCGTTATCTTTTCATGTTTCTATCACTTCTCACTGCACTTGGTGTCTTCATCACTATTGAGGTTCGGTTCTTGCTCGTGGGACACACCCATGAAGACATAGACGGGACCTATGGGAGAATGTCTTCCAGCTTGAAAAGTAAAGATATATATTCTCTACCTGAGATGATGGATACATATCGCAAAATTGAAGAAAAAAGAGTGTTTCCACCTAAACTGATTGATAAGGTGTATGACTTCAAAAGCTTCCTTAATGGATACATCAAGGAAGGAAAAAATGCACTAGTTGGACATCTTAATGTTCAGTACTTCCAATTTCTTGTACTCAATGATGTTCTGGTATTAAGATATAAAGAATCCATAAGAGATGTTGAGTGGTCAGAACCAGTTGAGTTATGGAATACAGACGATGAAGGTCGATCTAAACTGCCCATAGGGAAGCCATCTTTCTTACATCCCAAAGAGAATGAAATCTATTTAAAAGAACTAAAAGAAGGAATAACATCATACATAAAAATGTGGAAAGACACAATGGGTGGTGAGGAATTGCCAATTGTTACACCAGAATGGAAAAATAAGGTAGAGTATTGGGAAAGAGTTCTTGATACTTTATATGAAGATTACAATGATCATGATTCATCTTCTGAGGATTTCTGGCCCAAGACAAGGCAAACTCCAGATGTTGGTCGTAATGCGCTTCATGCAATCTCAAATATTATGGATGGGGATTTTGATACTATGACAGGTGAACCCGTGTATGTTGGACCCAAGTGCAATAAGCCAAAGACAACATTCAACCCTATTAATGATGTTGAGAAAGGAAAGATGTTGCTAGTTAGATCAGGAAACGAGGAAGAAGGGGAGATGATTTGGATGGCAAAAGCCACCTCAAATATATTTCAAGATGATGAAAGTGATACTCTTCATGTTAAAGTTGATTGGTGGAAGCCCGGTTCAGGGAAATACAATGGAAAAGTATTAGAGGAATATTGGGTACCAAATCCTGATGACATAGAGCTTGGATCTATTCCAATTGATACCATAGTTTGGGCATGGATGGCTAAGAAAGAACATTGCAAGAAGGCCAAGATAAATAAACATGGTGTACATGCTATCCTTGACGTACTTGAACGAATAACATGAGATTAGGTGGAGATGATTCATGGATGTAATTATGTTCTTTGGAGGACCAATTAATACATGAAGAAACATTTTTCAATTTTTCTTGTATATTGAATATTTTCTTCAAATTTATTTGGGGAGTTTTATATTATTTGGTACAAATATGAAAATTTTGTTTAAATTGCAATGTATTCATGTGACGATACATCATGCAAATTACATGACACCATGAAATATTAAACTTTCAATGATTTGTTTATATTAACATAACTTCTCCCATAACTTGGATAATCAAGTCCAATAATGCACTTAAAATCAATATCTTCTAGTTTTGGCCTATTAAAACTATACTGGAGTCAATTTGGCATATTAAAACTATATTGGAGTTAATTAGCATTGTTTTCCATTGAAAACAATGCTAATTAGCTAATACGTTCAAACACCAAACAATATCTAACATGGAAATTACAAATTCCAATGCTTTGTCTAGATCGACATAACTTCTCACTCCATCAAACTTGGATAATCAAGTTCAATAATACATTTAAAAGCATCATCTTCTAGATACGATCTATTAAAACGATAATGTTGGGCTAGCTAATTCGTATTCTTTTCAATATAATACATTCAAACACTTCATGAATGTATATTATAATAAAATAAATTAAACTGTACTAGTTTGTTTCTATTCCAATTCATAACAAAATTATTTATTTTGATCATTAAAAAACACGCCTTGACTTATAAAATATTTTCTTTTGACATCTGTAAAATGTTTCCAATAAAAATTACCAATAAAAGTTCATAATAATTTGATTTTGATTGTTTTTTCTTTTGACAGTAACATAGGGGTAGATTGTATTAGTGCCGGTATTGAGCAACCGAATGCTAATTACATAGAGTTCCCAGATACAGTACACCTCCATAGAAGTACAACGAGCTTACAGAGATCGCCCAAAACTTGGCAGGGCTCCACTACTCCCAAATGCCAGATATTATTTAGCTATAACAGAGGAGAAAGGCGTATTGTACTGCTAGAGCGATATTCATTTTTCTAGCTTAGCTTTCAGAGTGGTGACTTCAGCTTCAAGTGCTGCGATCCTATGGCCGAAGTTGCCATGAGTGTTCGCAGCATCCTTGAAACCAATTCGCGTCTCATCTTTCATATCATCCATTTGTTCGGAGAAGTCTGCCCGGAGTTGCATAAGTTCTTTGTTCAACAGGTCCCAGGTTTGCTCTCTTGCCTTGGAGAGCGCCTCTAACTTTGCTTTCTGGTCATCGTGCTTTGCCCTCAGACGCCCCAGGGCAGTTTCTAGGGCTCCAATCCGTTCTTCCGCTGTGAATCCGGAGCTCGAAGAGCTATTCGACGCCATCTAGTTCAGGAGCACACCGCAAACCTTGATCTGAGCTCGGACTTGACAGAGGGAACTCGAAATGCTTGATACCTTAAGCCTATTAGCAGAGCTCGCTGATAGAGAGGAATGAGTTCGAGACAGGGGAGGAGCTCCTTTAAGAGCATACAGGGAGACTCCCGAGGGCGCAAGGACCTGTCTCTAAGCTGTGGTGCAGGGAATCTCTGCATTCGCATGAAAAACGTGTTTTGGGAAGCCAAAGAGCGTGCTGTGAGAAGATACAGGATCCCCTGCAGCTATGGGATGTCACATCGCTGACGCGAGCCATCTATGCTTAATATGCCTTGAGCCAGCTCGACCCCTTTGTTTGCTTCCATGTCTGCTTGCTTATTCAGCACCCGAAGCACATGGTAAAATCTGATTTTTTGGAAATGTTTGCTCACTTGAAGAATTCTTTGAAATATATGGCGCAGTTTGAAATTCGAAGGGGTCTTCTTGGTTATGAGGGCTCTGATCAGAATCCTGGAGTCCCCAAAGACTGTTAAATTGCTAATTCCTTGATCACGCGCAATATTTAATCCTTGCCAAAGACTGCAGAATTCAACAGTGTTATTCATAATAAAAATTCATAATAATTTGATTTTGATTGTTAAATGACACACGGATACTTATAAAAAAAATTGATTGTTAAATGCACTTTTAATAAGTTTAGTGGGTTTTCACTTTTGTATTTGTAAGAAACAAAAATGTACTTCAATGTTTCTATTCTAATTCATTGATTTCAAATGTAGTCCAGTAAAGCACTTACAAGCAACATATTATAGACTGTCCATAAAAACTTTATTATGGGAATAGCTAATTAATGTTTTTTAATGTAATATGTTCAAACATTTCAAAAATAAATACTGGACATACAACATATTATAGACTTTGTCTATAAAAACTTTACTATGGGAGTAGCTAGTTAATGTTTTTTCAATGTAATATGTTCAAACATTTCAAAAATAAACGCTGGACACTTGCAATAACTAGAATGGGTTTTCCCTCTTTCTTCATGTATTTGAAAAAAAACCAATTGTACCATAAAATTTATATTCTAATTAATAATTTTTTTTGACCTTAATCGGTATACTTAGACTTTATCCAATACAATATTTTCTCTTGTTGGCTCTAAAATAGTGCCAACCACATATCATAATATATAGTAGTATTGAATAATGAATATTTCTTTAAATGTTAGATGATTATATTTATATTATAAAAAGGAATCTAGGCTTAACCAATCAACATAATCCAAAGTAATAATTGATAGTTAACAATGTCCAAAACATGTAGAAACTTGTGGGCTCATAATAATCCCATAAAATGAAGGGAAAAAGTGAGGTGCCTAAGTATCTATTGTGCTATATACTTGACAAAAATGTCCTCGGGCATACAATAGACAATACATATAAAGGGAAGAAAATAAAATAGAGTACGACCTAATTTTCGATGTTGTTGCTCGTAGATATGTTATTGATTATTTTTCTAGTCAATATTCTAAAGATTATTAGGGGTAGTGTCATCATCCACAAGTACAATATTACAATGACTACAGGAGCTAATACGTCTTCATGGTATTAGAGGTTTCACCTAATTCCTAGACATTTCCAGTTCTCGTTGTCTCTTGAAGTTGAGCAAAACCCCCCATGTTCTAGCCATCCATTATCAAGATTGAGAATTACTAAGTTATTATGCCAATACATAAATTTGTTATAGTAACAAACACATTGACTGTTATGTCATTAAATAGCTTTCTAGGTCACTTTAAAATGGCGACAATCTCTTACTAATATGGTAATTCAACACATGCACAATATATGCTTTATCAAATTATAAATAAAATGGTTAATACTTTCAACATACAAATAATGCCATTAGATAAATTAATAGGAAAGAAATATTAATACAAATTACAAATTATAATAATAAAATAATGTAAAGAATCTAAGTTTAAGCATAGGAAGATATGCTTCAAATTAATATAAATTTGATTTTATATAGCTTATAATGATAATATTGTAAAAAAAATGGTGAATATATAGATTGAAAATGGTAAATTAATGATAATGATAATATTGTAATAATAATGTAGATTGATTTTATATATATTGTAAGGAATCTAAGATTAATATTCGGAAGATATGCTTCAACTTTATATAAATTTGATTTTATATAGCTTATATTGATAATATTATTAAAAAATGGTGAATATAAAGATTGAAATGAGTGAATTAAGTAATTTTTTGGTTTTTCATTTTTCGAAAACTCAATCTTGTTGAAGTTCTAAATTCTAGATCCCTTGCATAATTCCAAATTTAATGAAATATGTGTTTATCCACCCGGGACCGCAATCAATTTGGATAAATCTTGGTCAAATCCTTCGGTGGTGCGAACATATCCTTCCGTAACATCGTAGAAAATCTCTGGTGGAAGGGAAGTGCTGACATCAGGGAGGATGATGGCCTTCGATCTAGTATCTTGGGCAGTACTAGTTTCAGCCGTTGTGGTGTTGTCCACTGTGACAGATATATCTGGAATGATAGTGGGTGAAGAGACAATGGGAGTATTAGGTGTACTAGTGGTTGAAGAAGTTGCAATAGATTTTGAGACCGTACTGTCAGTAACAGTTATAGGCGGAACTGAAGATGTAGTGCGTATCGGCGGTGGAATGTTCCCTCGACTAGCATCACGGCTAGAAGGGGCAGGAATACGTGATGCAGGTGGACTAGAGGTCCGTGGTGGTGGTGGTGGTGGAGGACTTTTGCCCTGTACTCTTCATGATCTCCATGGTAGTTCTAACATAATGGTAGGAATATGGAATCCGTGGGCAGTCTCGTAACAAAGAACTCAAAAACCCTAATGCAGCCGAGTGTGCAAAAGGGGAGCTAGAAAAAGCAAGGCTCGCAGGCCAAAAAGAAAGCTCTAAAATCTATACTGAGACTGGCATCCCAGTAAGTGAGCTGAGAAAAACAATGGCCAAAATGCCAACAAGCAATCACTAAAAAAGAAAAATGATCCTCTACTAAGATGAGATAACAAGCAAACTCCTAACTAAGAGCTGGAAACCTCAACAAGTTGTATCCTTCGCAAGGTGATGAAATCCAAGTCGAACAATACAACGTGAGAGACCAATATGAGAAGGATATGCCTCTACCGAAAGGGATCTTGGGTAAAAGAGCCCTAGTAGAAAAGTTACTAAGCTACCTCGCTCATGACATGTTGGAAAAGGTTTTTGGCGGTTCTGCCTTATCACCCTTGCATTACTATGAATACAAGGAAGACAATGATCGATGTTGCCTTAGGGCTAAGTGGAGTGCGGCATTCCACAGAGTCCGTCCGGTTCTCAATCTCGTGATGGTTTAACCCCTGAAAGTTAAAAACAGTCAGGAGGCCCCTCCACAAACTAGTCTATGACCGTGTCAATAAATACTAGAGGATTTTAGTTCCCTAAAGGACAACAACTATGTCTCAGATGATAATGACAAGGGGGAATTATTTTGATGCCTATCCCCGGTGTCCTACCTAACTACCAAATTCTTTTGATTTCCTCAAGTGAGGTTAATGTTGGTTTAGTTAGGGAGATTAATTTTAGTGGTTGTATTACTCAATCGGGTAAATGGATGTGAAACTTGGTGGTGTTGTGACGACCCAAACCATGCAAGTGAGAATGAATCGAAATAAGCCTTGTATTCAATGAAAACTAGCTATGGAAGAGAGAGAGTTCTTTGATCATAAATGCATGAAACTTTAACAAACAATGAAAAACCACTTCAAAACAAATTTTTTGTTTTCTTTTTCTAAGTAAATCCAAACTGAAATAAACACTTCTTTCAAATTTCACTGATTTGCAACTAGAATGCTTCAAAATTAGAATTTATGTGGCAAATTGAATGGTTCATTTCCTAATGCACCATAATATTGCTAGATCATTTCAATCCAAACAACACAAATGTTCTCTAATGATAATTTCCAATATAGATTTGAATAACAATAATGGAAAAGATGGTAGTTATAAGAATGATGTGATTATGAAAGATACACAATCCAGTAAAAAAGGACAGTAGTAATAGTTTGGTTGTGATGGGAAGATCAAGCCAATGCAATCAGACTGAAGGGGTGACCCAATGTGCAAATAATGCCACTTAACTAAGAAAAATAATCAAGCTCACACTGAGAAATAAACAAACCACATAGACTGTGCAATGGACATGATAGTGGTGAGCAACAGAAAACACCAAACTAAGGTAGAGAAAATCAAAAGTTGACTCAGGAAACTAAACAGGCAAGAAAAATTGAAAAAATGCAGACACTACCGTGTGGCAGAAACAAGCTATAATGTAGTACTGGTACACTACCACTCTGGTAAGAGTGTTGGGTACGCTGTACTACCGCACTGTAGTCAGTGCTGGGGGTGCGGTACTGTTGCTAAGGTTGGAAAAAATGCAACTTTTGAAAAAGAATTTGAATTTTTCAGGGTTGCTGTAGACCCAGAGGACTCAATGATCATAGAGGGAGATAAGATGTAGAGAGAAGGGGTGAATAAAGGTCAAAGAGACCAAAATTTAGTACTGGTTTGAAGAGAAAGAAGAATCACAATCAGAAATGACTGAAAGTGAAATAAATCAATCAAATGGGGTTCAAACCAGTGGAGTCGCCAGTTTTTGTTTTAGAAATTTCTCCCTACGGATAGGTAGAAACTCTCTTAGGTTAAAGTAGACTTAACTAACTCTAAACTAAGACAAAAAGATAACAAATGCTACCTTGAATTCCTAGATCTAAACAAACATCTCAAGATTATATTGCTGAAAGAAATGGAAGAGATCTAACTGACCTTCGATTCAATTGCTTGTCCTAATGGTTGCTCTAATCTCCAAGTCCTCGTGAATGAACCTGTCAGAATGAAACCAAGATACAAGCATATAAGATCTTCTAGCAACTTGAAATATGAGTTAGAATCTAAATCTATAGTAGAAACAAATCATATGATTGAAACAAGATCAACATACATGATTTGGGAAACAAGACAAGTTATGTTTTATTACCAACTTGAAGTCATGGAAGGCCTCTCTCTTATAGTGTGTAGTAGGGTTAACCAACAAGAGAGAAGGATGGATCTTGGGAGTGTTTAGTGGATCAGGCCCACTAATCTGAGAAAATGAGTTAGGATCAAATCAAGGATACCAATCCTAAAAAATCTCTCGAAGATCAAGATCCCACAAGCCATGGCAAAAAGGCTAAAAAAGGAGTACCACGCCCCTTAAACTAAGCATAGTGCGGTAGTACCGCATGGCAGAGAAAGAGCATAGCGCGGTAGTGGGGACTACCACGCCCCTAAGCTGGAGCAAGGCGCAGTAGTGTAGGTATATGAAGTCTCAGCTGGGTTGATTCTTGATAGGATAGGTTTGTCTTCAAGGATCATTCATCATTTTTCTCTTCTGGGTGTTTTAAGTAGTAGGGGAAGTGTCGTCAACTATTTTTATGGTGAAGATGCGACACTGTGAAATATGGAGGTATAACACTATTAATTATCTGGATTGGTGCATCGCGACTAGTCAAAAAATTGGGCATCAACAACAATCGACATAATAACACAAGATAGGTGAAATTCTAAATCACAACAGATCATGGAGATAAGTATACCTCATAGAGAAAGAATGAGCATAAAATATGAATTACAGTGAAAATTGCAGTAAAAATGAGCAGACAAGTAATCATGCATCAGAATTTAGATAGAAACATAATAATGTCACATGATCCAATAATCAGTATAGTCAACAATGATGTTACAATGGATATAATTCACAAACACTTGATACTCTACTTGATATACATAATATTTTTGTTTCTCCTCACATTCAAGTTAACATGGCGTTTGTTGCTTTTGATTTCACGGTTATCCTTGGGTATCATAACCAAGCATTAAAGTTCAAATACATTAAAGAATTTCCCATGTTTTCTGGATCGAATGCTATTATTACTGCCCAACATTGGGATGCTATTGAACGTTGTTTTATGCTCACTGACACTACTCATCTGGATGTTATGTTCAAGGCTTTTGCTTCTTGTTTAATTGATGAAGCTGCAAAATGGTTTAAATCATTGCCTGCTTGATGTATTGCTAATTATGTTGATTTCAAGACTAAATTCTCTGATAGATGGCAAGAAAAGAAATATCCGATGATGTTGAATAATGCTTTGATGAATATTAAAAGAAGCAAAAATGAGACTATTGACGATTTTGATCGCAGGTTTGACAAGATTATAAGAGTTTCCTGCAAATTGCACCTCTCAAGACCCAATGATCTTATCATACTACTTAAAGGCATTTTCAGGCGATTTCATTTTTCATCTTAGTATAGAAAGACTAGGGGATCTTACAGCTGCTAAGAAAAAGGTAAGGGTTCTAGATGATAGTTGGAAGGTAGCTGGAAATCCCGACACTTCTGGACACTCAAGAGCTAAACCAGAACTGAAGAACAAGGCCTCTTCTTCCAGTTAAGGCCCCGATCCAATAAACATATTGATTGAAGAGATGATAAAGTTGAGGGTTGACATGACTCAACAAACTACTACCATGTAGAACCGAATTGTGCAGTTGGAAAGAAATCAAGATCCTATTAATCCTAGATTTTCGCCAAAGAATTTCAATAAATCCTTTTCACAACAGCAAAGGACTCATTCATCCTTGGATCCCACCAATGCGGTAAGTGATTTCCCATATTATTGCATGGCATGTCGTATCTTCCATGACGAAAATAATTGTTCCTACTACATGGAGTACATCAGGAACAACATTCTTTTCAAAGAGGATGACTCCGAGGTATGTAATCTATTTGAAAGAAAGCAGTTTAATCTATCTAACGAGCACATGTAGGAAGTCAGAAAAGGTTATATTGATGCAAACAAAGTAAATAAGATTCTAGTAGAAATGCCTCCTCGGGAACATATTAAAAAGTGGTATGAAAATCAAACTGCAGGCGACACTTATCAAATAAGAAGGTTTCCTCCAACAAATGTAGAAAGGGAAAAGGCTTCTTCCCCACCATAGGTAAGCATAGGTAGGCCTCTTATTTATTTAGTTACTAACTTACTGATGAACCTTTGAGGATTGATGTTACAGGATCCCTTAATTCTATGAGGATACCAGTTCTGATCTCTGAGCTAGCAAAGATTGCATCAGTTAGAGAGGAAATTGTAGAACACTTCCACATTCAAGATCAAGTCTAAGATAACAAACCAGTGGTCAACTAGACTGAAGAAGAGGATACTCTGATCATATTATTGAATATGCCACCAATTGACAATAAGAAACCTGGACATAAACCCTTCTTTATCTCCTTATGCATTGGTGATTTAGTCTTACATAATTGTATGTTTCATTAGGGTTCTTCCACTAATGTTATGCCATTAGCTGTGATGAAAAGGTTAGGATTGAAGATATCAATACCATACAAGAACATTTGTGTTATGGATTCTTGAGAAGTGAAGGTCTGTGGGGTGGTGGTAGATGTCCCAGTTCAGTTGGAAGTACATCCTAACATAATGATAAAGATGGATATTGTACTCATTGACCAACTAGAGTCATGGGGTATGCTTCTATCTAGGAAATTTGGCTCAGATTTGGGAGTAATTTTATAATTGGATTTATTGTACGCCACGGTGCCCACTCCCGAAGGCGGTCACATTACTCTACAAAGAGATACTATACGGAAGCACCACGTGGAGGATCCTGAAGAGCCATAAAATGAGTACATATGTCAAAATGACATCGGGTCATATGCAGTACTTCACTACAAACGTTTCTCCTCATGAAGACACTGATACATTCTGGACTCTACACTTCGACCAAGAAAAATGCCAAGCAAGTATGGGTGCAGGTGTCGTATTGATATCTCCCAGTTATGAAGAGCATTGTTTTTCATTTTGATTAGAATTTGACGGTACTAACAATACTGCTGAATATGAATCCCTATTGTTAGGTCATAACATGGCTAAATATTATGGTATAAAATTGTTACATGTGTTCGATGATTCTAACCTGATTGTATGCCAAGTCAAAGGAATATTCTCTTGTAAAAAGATGCAATTGAAAAGATACAGCGATTCAATTAGGTTGGCTACTGAATAATTCCATGCCTTATCATTGGAGGCCATTCCGAGACTTCAGAATTGGACATCTTATGCACTTGCAGTTTTCGCATCTACTTTTGACATGACTGATGCAGTATAGGATAAAGGGAAAGTTAAAATGGTATTCCTTCCTTCTGTTCCTGAAAAATTTGATGATTGGGAAGTGTTTGATGATGAAAAATAGATCCATAGGTTCATGGAAAATGTGGAATAATAATCAAACAACCATATCGATTGGAGAGAGGAGGGATCTACAGAATAGTCGGATTACAATCCTATCCCGATGGAGAAGGTCGCTATAGAAAGGATATTTGACAGGGATCATCGGTGCAAATAGAAAGTGGAAATATCTCTGAATCCCAGGTATGAATAAGTAAACATCAGTTCGCAAGAAGACCCTCGCCCGATAAAGGTGGGAAAAGCACTAAAATCTCAAGAAAGAAAAGAAGTGATTGATCTAATCCAAGAATTGAGATATTTCTTCACCTAGTCATATGATGAGCTCAAGAAATACAAAAAATAACATAATTCAACATGCTATAACTCTGGAGGAAAACATGAAACCTCATCGACATAAGTTATGAAAGATAAATCCGAAGCTAGCTCCATTCGTGAAAAAGGAATTACAGAAAATGGTTGAAGACAACATAATAGATCCGATCAGATATTTAGAATGGATTTCTAATCTAGTCCCTACCAGAAATAAGATGGGAGATGTCTGAGTGTGTGTTGATTTTAGAAACCTGAATGTGGTCTCAAAGAAAGACAACTACCCGCTCCCAAATATGGAGCTTATGCTACAAAGGATTACAGGTTCACAAATGATGTCTTTCCTTCATTGTTTTTTTGGGCTTCAACCAAGTGGCGGTTAAAAAAGAAGATCGAGCTAATACAACTTTCACCACTCCTTAGGGAACTTATCAATATTTACGAATGCCACTCGATTTGATGAATGTCGGGGCCACCTTCCAGAGAGCCATGGATGATTATTTTAGGGAAATCATGCAAATATTCTTGGAAATATATGAAGACAACCTGACGGTCTAATCCGAGGAAATAAAGAACCACACCAAGCATCTACAACAGGCCTTTGAATGTTGTTGTAGGTATGGCATTTCTTTAAACCCTAAGAAGTCTATTTTGGGGGTCACTGAAGGTAAGCTGCTAGGCCATATTGTTACTAAAGAAGGTTTTAAAGTTGATCTCGATAGAGTTAGAGATATCAAGGAGATACCATTGCCTAAACATCTTAAATCTTTGAGGTCTTTATTTGGAAAAATTAATTTTATTCATAGATTTATACCCAATTTTGTTGAACTTACTAAACCTTTGAATAAGTTGCTTAAGAAAGATGCAGAATTTAGATGGACGAATGAATCAAGGAAATCTTTTGAATACATGAAAGATGCGATCACTTGAGCTCCAGTGTTGGTAATTCTGGACTATTCCAAACATTTTCAAATATTTTCTTTTGCATCTGCTCACATCGTTGCAGGATTTCTCCTTCAAAAGAAAGAATGAAAAGAATGAAGAACAACCGATTTATTTGATGAGTAAGACTTGAGAAGCACAGAAGTGAAGTATCATAGTATAGAAAAGAATGTGTATGCCTTATGTTACTCGAAGATTATGGCTTATGTTCCTCCTCTAATATTTTCAAATTATTTCTTTTGCATCTGCTCACATCGTTGCAGGATTTCTCCTTCAAAATAATGAAAAGAATGAAGAACAACCGATTTATTTGATGAGTAAAGACTTGAGAAGCACAAAAGTGAAGTATCATAGTATAAAAAAGAATGTGTATGCCTTATGTTACTCGAAGATTATGGCTTATGTTCCTCCTCTAACAGTAAAATAAATATTGAAGCAACAATATGGTTTAGACGCTTGATCCAAGTGGATTATTATGATACAAGAGAATGACTTGGAAATCCAGCCTACTAAGTTGATCAAAGGTAGAGGACTAGATCAGTTATTATCATAAGGAAATGAAAAGGCCTTGGACCTAACAGAAGAAAGGATTCCCATGATTTCAGTGGTCAAAGAAGCCATTGCACTGTGAGACTAGTACATATACATTGTATACTATCTACAGAATCTTTCATGTGCCACTCATTTACACAATCATAGAAAGAGAGCTCTGAAATTGAAGGCATCCAAATACTATTTCGTGGATATAGCTCCAAACGATGGATGGATTCAGGGACTTGGTTGGAAGAATCCAGATGGAATTATTCTCACCTGTGTTGAACCTCCCAAAGCTGAATAATTGATGAAGGAATTCCACCAAGGACTTTGCGGGGGGCATCATGCAACCTATACAATCACACATAAAATAATGAGATCAAGTTATTATTGGCCCAAAATCTTTCAGGACATGTACAAGTATGTGCATACTTCTTAGACATGTCAATTGTTTACAGGAAACAGGAACTCTCGGGCTTACAACTTCAGTCAGTTATAATCTAAGCACCATTCCTGCAATGGGGCCTAGACTTCATTGGTGAATTCAAAGAAAACCCGAGTAATGGCCATAAGTGGATCTTGAAAGCTACATATTACTTTACCAAATGGGTCGAAGCCATTCCGACAAAACAATCCACAACCCAGGTGATTATAGACTTCTTGGAAGATAGGATTATCACCCGCTTTGGTACATTGGACAAGATTGTGACCAATAATGCACTAGCTTTCATAGGAGGATAATTGTCTACCTTTTGTTTCAAATACGACATTGTATTATCACACTCTTACAACTATTACCCTCAAGGGAATGGACTTGCCGAATCAAGTAACAAAAATTTGATGAACATCGTAAAGAATACGGTCGGTGAGAACAAAAGATCTTGGGACAATAAATTGAAGTATGCAGTTTGGGCTAACAGAATCATTGTGAAGGAATCTACTAAGAATATCCCGTTTGAGTTAGTCTATGGATTGGATTCTACTCTACCAATAAAATTGAAGATGTCTGTGTACAATATGCTCCAGCATAATGTTGACATTCTAGACAAATACCAAAGAAGAATCAACACCTTGATAGAACTGGATGAGAATCGAAGGAAGGATTTGGATCACTTGACAAAACACCAAGACAAAGTCAAAGACAAATTTGACAAGAAATCTCTCCAGCGTAAATTCTAGTTAGGAGACTTGGTACTCTTGTCAAAAAAGAGAGTGGAAAAATCAGGTAAGCATGGAAAATTTGAAAGTTTATGGTTAGGTCCATACCAGAATACTAGCATTGCAGGTACAAGTACATTCTGGTTGATCCACCTAGATGGAGAAACGATCCATCTTCCTTCAATGGACAATTACTGAATATGTACTTTTACAAGTGATATTTGATCCTTGATATATTCATGTTAGTTATTTCTTAGTCATTTATTATTTGAGTTATTAGTCATACTGTCATTATTCATTTTAATATGCACTTATTTTATTTTTATGATCAGCAGGGCAGGACGGAAGTGTCTACCTCATGGCAGTTTGATGTCCTTGGATTTTTGATGTGTGTGTAGGTCTGCAGGTACCCAAATGATTTGTGGATTCTCAAGCACCCACAAGAGGAGTTCTCATCCTGCAGTTGGAGCCAGTGTTACGTGGTACCAGTACGAACACACCTTGTAGTGAGTCCCTGGGTAGAGGGGGTCATTTTTTGACCATGAGGAGTGTTACCTAGTCTTTTTTGAGAAGGGGTTATGGATGGACCCTTTGGTTTCTCCCTTGGAATTAATATGTCTTAATGGCATAGCTGTTTGACTCATGAAAGGAATTGAAGCCCCAAAGTTGGTTTCTAGGGATTCCAGGGGTAGGTCACTGGGTCACATGACCCCCACCTTGATTTATCATACCGGTGGCAAATGTTTCAGCATTGAGGCACCTATCTCTTCTCCAGACCACCTTCCACACCCTCGTGGTCCTCTAGTTCACCAGCTCCCTCTCTCCCTACGCTCTCCTTGATGATGATGTCATCCTCTATGCCAACCCACAAAGCTTGATTAGGGGGAGGCATCGAGGGATTTACTATTGGGGTTATATGGGGTATGAAAACCCCCCATCCGCACTCTAGCCTTCAGAACATAGTGATATGCTTATTGTTAGCTATGTAGTCAGGTAGGGGTAAATTCTAGGAAAAATGTTCCAAATTACCCACACATTTGATTATTTTATATTATTTTTGTTTTAATTTTAAGTTGGCATTTTATAATTTCAAATTGACATTTTTAAAGGCATGTCGGCCTAGATATTTTTATATTTTTGTAAAGTCAGTGTGAGAAAGTATAAATAGATTTTCCTCACTTCATTTAAAAAACAACTTATGGAATAAAACTCTTATGATGATTTTTTCCCTCACTGGGACTCTTTGATTGATGCACACCTCTTGAGGAAGGGTTCTACTTATGGTTTGGAGCAATTTCTTTGGAGTATATTTTGTTAATGCTTCTTGCTAAGGCGATGCCAAGAGTTATTAGTGTAACACATGCATAAGGAGGCATCTATTCTCTCTTTTGATGTCTCTTTGTTAATTGTTGGAGAATGATGCTTGCTTAGGGTTGAATGGTAGCCATTATTGTTGCATTTTGTCTTAACTAGTTCATTTTCTACCTTTAGTCACCATAGCATTGTTAGTACCTCCTCCAAGAGAGTCCTCTTTTAGGATTGAGCTTTAGGTCTTCAAGTTTTGCTAGGACTAGGTCTCCATTAACCAACCTTTGAGGTTGTTGAGGAAGGCCCTAGTTGTCAAAATTTCCAAGTACCATCTCAAGAGGGGAAACCTCTTTCCTTGATTCCCTAGGGTTAAGCTAGAATCTTTTATAACCCTAAGTTGCCCATTTTCCTATCTTTTTCTAAAACCTAGTTTGTACATTTGTAAATGGTAGATTAGGTTTTTAGCTAAGTTAGTCTTGTTTTTTTATTTTACAAGAATTTTTATAATTTGTAAACCCCAAAAATCAATTTTCTTCCAATAAGTGCCCTAAAATTTTCAACCTAAAATATAATTTTGTAGCCCTAAACCCTAGATGCAGTTTTCCTTTTTCCCTAGCAACCTCTCTCTCTCTCTCTCTCTCTCTCTCTCCTTTCCTACCTTCAATATCCTTCCCTTTCTTCTCTCCCTCCTCTCCTCTATCCTTCTACACCCTCACTCCTCCTCCACAACCTCCTCACCGACCTTTCCCTTCCTCCTACCCTCCTCGCTGGTTTTTTTCCCTTGTTCTTCCTTCATATTTCCACCCTCTACTTTGTTTCCCCACTTTCCTTCTCCATTCCTCTCCCTCCTTTATCCACCTCTTCCTCTTCCTTCCCTCTTCCATCCCCCTTCTTCTCCCTCTCCTTTTCTACCATTGCTTTCATTCCTTCCTCCTATTTCCCTTTCTCTCAGTCCCCTTTCCCAAGACTTCTCTTGGCATCAGTCATCACCCTTTTGGGTCTTCCCAATGCTATAACAGCCACAAGACAACCCTCAACCAACATACCACAGTCTGCAATAAAATCCATATTGTCAAACTCAACTGCCCCTACAAGAACAACATTACGCCTACACAAAACAAGACATTAAAGGGGAAGGTTAGACTTGATATTTTTTTATCTCTTGCATGGTCATTGTTTCCCAAAAGGAGGTATGAAATTCACATACAACAGGTTAGAAATTTCCATTACATACAGCATGCTAAAATTGTTTTCAATCATTGATGAGAAATGCTATTGATATTTCTAAGTATTGGTATTGAATGTTTTCATTATAAGCATATCTTATAGCCTTGATGATTATGAAAACTTGATGCTACTACGCCTCTCTGCATGCACAAATTGATACACTGGTTATTATATCTTCCATTGTTGGTTTTATTACAAGGTTTCCTATTGAAAAGGATGTCTATTGTTGCATTAATGTTATACTGAATACCTTTACCACAGACTTGATATATTTTTCTGAGTGACTTTTCTAAGGCGATGACATTGTGAGATCTTGCATTACAATTGGTTGGGTATGTTTATCTCTATTGAATGTTAAACGCTAACAATTACAGGACCATCTTATGATATACGAATGCAAGTTTGATATTGGTAAAGTTCCCATCTATAAATCATTGGAAGCTTTCTCAACATCATTAGTAACTCAAGTAGTTACTGGAACATCAACATCTTCATAGTTGAGTCTTCATCTTCTGCAGCACTCGAAGAGCTATAGCAAAATCAACATCTGGATCCTCATGATCATCAACATCGTCATCACACAATCATCATTATCACACGATTATCAGCATCGTCATCTAGACCATCACGATCAACAGCATCTGGATCATCTCGATCTACATGATCTAGATCATCTTGATCTATAGCATCTAGATCATCTCGATCTATAGCATCATCTGCAATACACATGATCCAATTCCAGGATGATCAATCCTGCTCACTTTAAGACATCTCTCATGTCTATGGACGATACAATCCAGATCTTACTTATAGGATGATCAATCCTGATCCTTTTAAGGCAAATCTCATGTCTAGTGACGGTGCAGTCCATGATCCTTTTAAGACAAATCTCAGGTCTAGGGACAATGTAGTCCATGATCCATTTAAAACAAATCTCATGTCTAGGGACGATGCAGTCCATGATCCTTTTAAGACAAATCTCATGTCTAGGGACGATGCAGTCCATGATCCTTTTAAGACACATCTCATGTCTAGGGATGATGCAGTCCATGATCCTTTTAATACAAATCTCATGTATAGGGACGATGCAGTCCATGATCCTTTTAAGACAAAACTCATGTATAGGGACGATGCAGTCCATGATCCTTTTAAGACAAACTCATGTCTAGGGACGATGCAGTCCCAACCACAGTGCCAGTCCTTTTTCATACTGGATGTGACCTAGATTAGATCTAGGATTTATCACGTACATTTTGAACTAAAATCTCAGGGATGATGCAGTCCTATCATCAGTTTTTGAAGACAGATGTCTACGGATCAATTATGGGACCGAAGTCCGAGGAAGATACAATCCCCACATTCTCGGACACAGATGTCTACGGATCAATTATAGGACCGAAGTCCAAGGAAGATACAATCCCCACATTCTCAGAGAAAGATGTCTAAGGATCAATTTTGGGACCGAAGTCCGAGGAAGATGCAATCCCTCTTCTTTTTCAGAGACATATGTCTACGGATCTTTTTAGAACATGTGTTCAAGGATGATGCAATCCTTCTTCTTTCTCGGAGACATATGTCTACGGATCTTTTTAGAACATGTGTTCAATGATGATGCAATCCCCTTGTCAACCTAGACCCTGTCTAAGGGCCATCCACCAACCTCTCTATCGGCATCACCAATATAGGTATCTACATCATCGACCTCACTGTCGATGTAGGCAATCTCATCATGTCATGTCCCCCATTTTGACCCTTATAATATTTTGGGCTATAATGTAAATATTGTATGTATATTATGTATGATTCCTAGCATCGAGCTCAAGGCCAAGGCCCCGCTAGTGAATGCTCGAAGTTGAAGAAACAAGTATTTGATATTATGCTACCCATGTGCTAGTGAACCATGGGAATTGTAAATATACATTTTAATATAAATGCCCACAACTAGCTATGCAATGCAACAAGAGATAGGGGCATGATGTTACAAGGAATTGGGAGGGAAATATTCAAACCCTTGGAGCCAATCAAGCCAAGCCAAGTTTCAATGAGAGAACCAATCAAACCCTTACCTACCCATGTTGACTTTTGTACCCAATCATTGATTTCTCCCAAGAGTTGGTTGAGGTAGTTAATGCCTTGGGGAATGGGAGGTATGGCTGTCCAAATTCGAGTATGGGCAAGCCACCCTGCATGGAAATTCGTGTTTGGCTTCTTGGGTAAGAAAAGAGCCATGAATTGCTCCCCAAGCCATTACCCATCAACCCACCTTGCTCTCCCACGAGTTAGAGCTTCCTGGGCATTTTCTCCATTGATTTCCTGTGTGTTCCTTTGTTTTTCCTAGCTGGGAAGGGCATTTTTGATGTGGTTATCAGTGGAGAAGAAGAGGAAACTATTTGGGGTTTAATTGAGGCCATTTTGGCCAACTGAATGCTCATACATCTGTGGGAGAAATTGGTTTTCTTCCCTGGGGTTGATTCCCCCTTCCCACAATCCATTTTGGTGTGCCCACGTGTTGGGGAAAACCCATAGACCCTATTATATGAATCCATGGTTAAATTGTGCATCCATGCCAGTCTTGAGCTGCTATGTGTAAAAGAATGTTGGGGATTGAGTTGTGTATCCATTCCTTTGGCTGAGCTGAGCTTGAGAGTTTCCTTTTCCTTGTAGATATCATGCCCAGCTTGGGGGTGGTCTCTGAGTGCTGAAAGAATACAGGCTGGGAAGAGACCTACGGTTGGGAGGAACATTGCAGCGACATAGCTAGTTGTTTGGGACAACATTACTGTGAGATAAGTATATCTTCCTTTGTGTCTTACCTTTGCAGTGGTTAAATTAATGACTATTATTGATATATTGAGTGCATAAGAAAACATGTGTGTGGATGAGTTTATTTTTGCTGTGCATATTTGTTTGATTTACACTTACACACATTTTCTTTTTAACTATATGCATCTAATGAATGGGCTGAGTTTTATGAAAAGCCCCATAGATTGGTAGCATGTTTTATCCCTTGCCTTGGATGGATGGGTGGGTACATGAAACATCATAAGTGACCACATCACTCCCCCTTTCGAGGAGGGTCCTTCTGAACTACACCAAGCTTGTCTCGAAAATACTCAAACTTTACTCAAGACAGAGGTTTGGTCAATATATCATCAACATGTTCGTCGGTGCTCACATACTCTAGCTTAATAGCTTCTTTCTGCACCATATCCCGTATATAAAAATATCGGATCTCTATGCGCTTTGACTTATCATGGAACACTGGATTCTCTGTCATCTTGATACAACTCTGGTTGTCACACATGATCATAGTGGATTCCATCTCTAAGTCAAATAGTCCTGATAACATTTTTTGAAGCCATACTGCTTCATAACTAGCAGAGCAAGCAGCTATGTATTCTGCTTCAGCTGTGCTAAGAGCCACACTAGATTGTTTCCTGCTAAACCATGAGATCATGGTAGATCCTAGACAATAACATCCTCCCGATGTACTTTTCCTATCTGATACATTTCCTGCCCAATCAACATCAGTGTAGCCATGCAATTTGAAATCATGATCTCCAAGATAGCATAGACCAAAGTCTATCGTACCTTTTAGGTACCTCATCACATGCTTTGTAGCTATCAGGTGAACTCATCTAGGTTCCACTAGATACTGACTCAAGGTATTCATGGCAAAGCATATATGTGGTCTGGTATTTGTCAAATACATCAATGACCCAATAATCTGTATGTACAGAGTCATATCCACTAACTCTAATGAGTCATCAGCTAACAGCTTTAGGTTGGAATCCATGGGAGTGGCCATGGCTTTACATTCCAACATGTCAAATCTCTTCAATATTTCCACAGCATACTTTCCCTGCTTCAGAAAGATTCCTCTTGGTCCTTGCCATACTTCCAGACCTAGGAAATAATGCATCAATCCGAGATCTTTCATCTCAAATTATGAAGAGAGCTTCTTCTTGCACTCGATAATCTGTTTCTCATTTCTAGTCAAAAATAGATCATCCACATATAGCAGCAATATGATAAGTTCATCATTCATAACTTTGAGATAAAGGTTAGGATCAACTTTACTCTTGGTAAATCCCAAGCTAGTCAAGAAACTATCAATTCTACCATACCAAGCTCTGGGAGCTTGCTTCAGCCCATACAAGGCCTTCTTTAGTTTGCACACATGGGCTCTTCCATCTTCCACCTCAAATCCTTGTGGTTGTTCTATGTACACTTCCTCCTCAATCACACCATTCAGGAAGGTTGTCTTCACATCCATTTGGTGTAATTCCCACTTCATCATGGATGGAAGTGCCATGATGGTTCTAATGGAAGTGTACCTTTCAACTGGTGCAAATGTTTCTTCATAGTCAATTCCCTCTTTCTGAGAGAATCCTCTGGCCACAAACCTTGCTTTATACTTTTCAATGCTACCATCCGCAGCATGCTTTATCTTGTATATCCATTTGGAGGATACCACACTATTATCCTTTGGTTTGGGAACTATATCCCAAACATCATTCTTCATTATTGATTGGTATTCCTCCGTCATTGCCTCTACCCACTCTTTCTTATGAGATGCCTCTTCACAACTGGTGGGTTCTTGATCTACAAGATCACACATCAGGGCCACATAGTTGGAGAATGTCTTTGGTTTCTTGCTCACCCTGGTGGAGCCTTTAGGAGCTCCATATTTTTCATCTCCTAGTATAATGTCTCTTTCCCATGTTGGCTTTCTCTTCCTTGAAATTTCTATGACAGGGGGTTCTTGTCGTTCCATCATGTCATGGTCTTCGGGAGTTGTCTTTTCAGGGGTGGGTGCAGCTTCTGTGATTCTGGAAGGTGCCTCTTCCTCATATACTTCTTCATGTTGGCACTTCCTAGATCTCTTGAGAGTTGCCTCTTCATCAAATGTCACATCCCTACTTATTTCCATATGATGGAATCCTGGGATGTATATTCTGAATGCTTTCGATGCCTCATAATATCCAACCAATATTTATTTCTTCCTAGAAGGATCTAGTTTGGTACTCTTTTCTTTTGGAATGTGAATGTATACTGGGCATCCAAATATCTTGAAATGACTTACCTCAGGCTTCTTCCCTGTGAATACTTCTTATGGGGTCTTGAAATCAAGAGCACTATGAGATAGTCTATTTCACACATAGACTGCTGTCCTGGCAGCTTCATCCCATAAATACATGGGTAGGTCTTGATCATGTATCATTGTCTTTACTACCTCCATAATGGTTCTATTCTTTCTTTCTGCAACACCATTTTGTTGGGGATTGTAGGGAGTGGTTAATTCCCTCTTGATTCCATCTTCCTTACAAAAGACTTCAAAATATTTTGAAGTATATTCTCCACCATTATCTGTTTTGAGTATCTTAATCTTCTTTTCTGAGTGGTTTTCTATCAAGGCTTTGAATTCCTTGAACTTTCCAAAGACTTCATCCTTTCCCTTCAGGAAATATATCCAAGTCTTTCTTGAGTAGTCATTGATGAATGTAAGGTAGTATTCATATCCAATCAAGGATGTGGATGGCATTGGTCCACATACATCTGAGTGAATCAATTCCAATTTATTCTTAGTCTTTGTTTCACTCTTTGGTAATGTGTTCTTGATATTCTTCCCTTTTGCACATCCTTTGCAAGTGCCATCATGGTCAATCTTTAAGTCTGGTATTCCTATGACTACTTTGTTCACATGAGGTAGTGCTTTGTAGTTAATGTGAGCAAGCCTTCTATGCCATAGCTCACTTGGGCTAGTCACTTCATGAACAAGGGTAGCTTTTGAATGGCCCTTGACTTTGTATAGACCTCCTTCCTCTTCACCAATAACAATTGCATCCTCAATTGATTTTCCTTTGGGCCACATTAGTACTTTCCCATCTATGAATGCAACCCTATAGCCTTTCTTATCCAAAGCAGAGATATAGAGTAAGTTCTTCTTCAAACCTAGTACATAAAATATTTCTTTCATCTTCAATGGGGTTCCAGAATCAAGCTTGTAGCTTGCTTCACCAATTCCCTTGATTGGATATTGATAGTCATCTCCTAGAGATACCTTTTGTGGGGAGGTCTTTTCTTCAAGTCTTGAGAGAGTCTTATTTTGACCTGTCATGTGCTTTAAAGCACCACTCTCAATAAACCATGTGTCTTCTCCAGGTGTTACTGACCCATAGCGTGCAGAGAATAAAACATATTCTTCTTCCTCTACCTTGGTCCTCTTCTTCTTCTTCACTATCATCTTCTACTAAATGTGCATGATGTCTTTTGTGGAAATTCTTTTTCTTCTTTGAAGGACAATTTCTAGCAAAGTGTCCTGGTTTGTGACAACTGTAACACTTAACTGAGGAGAGGTCTCTTTCTGAGCTTACTCCTTCCTTCTTTTGACATCTATGTGGAGGGTGAGATTTCTTGTGGCCATTTTTCGTGGAGTTGTAGTGACTCCTTCTTCTTCTAGTGTGAGTGTCCAAAGCTTGGTCATCTTCCTTCAGCAAGGATTCTCTGTTGGCTACCCTAGGCTCTTCTTGAATGCAATCTTCCCATACCACATCAAACTTCATACTTTCTTTCTTGCACACATAGTTTGGATAAATGACTCCCAAGGTCTAGTTAGACCATTTAGAGCAGTTATGACTAGTTCATCTTCATCAGGGGTATCTCCAATGGCATCTAGTTGTTCCTTGAGTTGGGAAACCCTTGAGAAATAGTCTTGAATGGATTCTCCTGTATTCATCTTGGTGCTCTTCAATTGAGCTCTCAGATTCATCTTTCTATTGATGTTCCTTCCTTCATACATTATACCTAGGGCATCATACATTTCCTTTGGAGTATTCTTGGATGCCACTTGGGGAATCAAGTGGTCCTTAATAGAAGCAACAATGATTCTCTTTTCCCTAATCAGGTCCTTCCTATACTTCTCTTTGGATTCATCTTCTTCAGGTTCTGCAATCTCATCTTTAATATATTGGACAAGATCATTCTCTTCAAGAATGAGACCAATTTTGTATTTCCATGCCCAGAAATTTTCTATACCCTCTAGCTTGTCTTCAAGCTTAGTGCTTGGAGCCATCTTATTTAGGGATCAAAGAGATTGAGGTTTCAAAAGATAGAATAATACTTACCATGAGATGATCTTGAATGAATTGAGAATTCTGGTGTGATCAGCTTTTGGAAACATCAACTTTACATCTTCTGGATCTGCAATAGAATTTCTGGATTTCTGGTCTTTTATTTTCTAGATTTCTGGTGCACAGGTTCGTAGCTTTTCTAGTTCACTGGTGCAGAGGTGCGCACTTTTTCTGGTTTACTGGTCCAGAAGTCAAACTAGGGTTTGACAAATCCTAGGGTTATACCCACTCAAGAAGTTCGATCCAGGGCTCAAAACTTCGATTTTGAGAAGGGCTATCCAGCCATGCAATCATAAACAAAAAATTTCAACTTTTGCAGAAACCCTAATTTTCACCGGAGAAGGAGAGAGAGGTATTTTCACCTTGTGAAAGATGTCCTATTCAGGCTAGCTCTGATACCATGTTAAGTTTATACTAATTTGACTAGCAAGATCACTAAAAGAAACACAATCACAAGATAGACAAAGATTTACCCTAGAAAACCCTCATGGGGTAGAAAACCCAGCAAAGCTTTCCTCAATATAGATGATCAACCAAATACAAGATGTAGAAACCAAACAAGAGCTCCTCCTCCTTCTATGCAGACCTCTCTCTCACTGGTGCGCTACTCCTAAGTGAGTGAATGAATGAGATAAGTGAGGAACATCCTCCTCTACTTATACTCATGTCCCGACTGACCTTTTACCCTAATGGGGCCGACCTCTCCCAGGAGAGTCTAATAACCCCAAATTAGTAAACTTAGGGCCAACCTCACATGGGAGATCTAATAACCCTAGTTACCACATTCTCTCGGAGGAATAAAAATATCCGGATATACAATAGGGTCACTACGGAGGAATGTACCATCTCTAGAATAATAAAATACAAATATAATATTCTTGGAAGTTACAATATTTCAACATTTTCAACTCCCTGCTAAGCTAATACATGTAAATTTTCCATATAGTTTTCTGTATACTCATTTTAAATGAAATAGATCCTACATCCAACCAAAATAGAAAGAATAAAAGGAAATCAACTAGGGAATGCAATGTTATGGAATTTCTAACCAACCACTGAACTGAGAAGAATCATATACTAATGCACTACAATATCTCCCCTCGGAAACCCAACTATCAACCTTCTATATAAGCGGGGTACAACCAGAAATGGGATGTATTCTCAAAGAATATAACTTTACGAGCACATCTATCTCTAGTTCTAAAGTGTGTGATTCCACTCCTATCTTTTGTACTTCCCTTTCTTTCCATTCCCATATTCTTACATGTGTTACTAACTCAATTGAATAATTATGAAGAATTACCCTTGTATTCGAATAAGAAAATATAGAGATCCTGATCATATACATAGGTACTTCTATCAAGTAGGGAGACTTCCCCTCAATTCAAATCAAAATGAGAGGGATAGAAAGAAAATAAGGAAGGACTAGCTACCTTTCAGAACCGACCCTGTGCTAGAGGGAGGGAGGGAAGGAACCTGCAGTACATATTATGGTATCTTGTTGGGGTTTTTTTCCTATTGAATATAAGCACCACTAATTCCGAAACAAAAAATAGTGGGTTCCATATTATATCAAGAACAATAATGAGATTCGAATAGACCCTATCGCTATATCATTCCTCTAGCTATTCCACAATAGCATCTTGAAAACGCATGGAGGGATCCCTCATGATTTGGAAGCTATTCACCCTCTGTAGGAATCAATCCATCCCAGCTTGGATTCTCACCCTCCATGATAGCTTGTTATCGTTTTCCTTGCTAGCAATCAGTGATCCATTCCCATTCCCCAACAACAATGCAATATCCACAGCTGCATCCGGAGATGAATCTAAATGTTTAAGCATCCTTGTTCAATCCATGTGATGGCTTCATTTACTTCCTCTCCTCTAATTATTCCCTCCAACGAGGTTCTAATGCCGCTTCAAAATCCAGTGGGATTGAATACCGATTCTCGAATAGCAAGAAATGATGAATATGCTTCCCTTTCCCTAATCCAAAGATAACATGGAAAGAAAGAAAAAAACCTACAATGGACATGCTTGGAACAAACCCTCATCACTCAAAAAATACCAAACATTGTTTGTAGAATAAATCCCCTATTTCCTGCCTTCTCTTCCGTGCTTTGAACTTAGTTTCTCTAAAATCCATTTTCCATTGTGAGCATTTTGCAAGAATTGAGTGAGATATGGATGTTGATCTGCAAGTACATAGTTAGCAATCCATTGAGATTAATTTAACAAAATATGCTTATCTCCATTTGTTTAATGGTGGGTGACTCCCATAAAATAGAAGGTAAGGACATTGTTAGGGTTACAAGGATATGTGTTCGAGAAATGGAAACCAAGCGCAATACTTTTACTGAGGCTTATAGGCATACAAGTTTGAGAAATGGGAGCCTCATTGTTAATGGTTACAGGGCTATGATACCATGGGGAAAGATGGGGCCAGTGAAAAGAAATTTGCACATGGTCAATTTTTTAGTAGTGTAATTAAAAAGTTAATACTAAAATATTATATAAAAGAAGATAGAAGGGGTGAATGGGGGAAGTGAAAGACAATGAGGGTATTCATCTCAAACAATCGTCTTAAAATGCCCCTCGGTTTGGTAGTGCCACTTTATGTCAGGCAAGCTATTCCTCCTTGAAAATAAATTTTGAAACTAAAAGGAACTTGACTTGCTTGTAGTCCTGGAAAAATGAGGCTTTTAGATTGATTTCAGGCTTCATATCACATGTGTAGAAAGAACATCCTGAAGAACTTCTAGCTATCAAGGAGAAATTGTGAGAAGGTATATAAAGCAGAAGAAAAAAAAGAGGTCATAAGATGCTACTAAGAACCAAATAGAGTCATGTTGTTGGTACAACAACCCTCCCTTTTATTTTTTGAAAAATATTGGGGCCCCTCCTCTTTTTTGAGTATGTTTGCCTTAAAAAAACGTGTTGCAACATCTTGGCATCCAGTGACTTAGTATCTTTTGATATTAACTTTACTTAGAACTTTTGAGTTTCGTCTTTTACCCAAGAAAAACTTAGTCTTTTGGCCAGCAACGACGGAAACACTGAGCTAACTTCGCCGCAATAGCGGAAGAGTTGGCCCAAGTCTTCCGAAACCATGGAATAAAAAAGCCAAGTCAAACCATGGCGGAAAAGTTATCACAAAGTCTCCGGAAAGGTGAAACATTTACTCAAACGAGCTCGCGGCGGAACAAACTCGTTAAATCCTTCCGCTACGGCAAAAGCTTTCATCTAACCCTTCCGCAAACGCCGGAAACGTATCGACAAAGTTTTTCGGAGAGACTCGTCTTTCTCTTCAGCCCCGCAAACTTTGGCATATTTTTGGAAGAACTTGGCCAAATTTACCGCGAAAGCGGAAACGTTCGCTTAAGTCCACCATGATACATGACTTATTAGCGGAAGCTTTTGCACAACTTCCCCGCAACGGCGAACCATTTTCATTTTTTCTTCCCGCTTGGGTCGGAAGCATTAGCATAACCCTCCTGCGTTTGACGGTCACATTTATTTGAAAAAAGTTTTGATTTGACTCAGCCGTACACAAACGTAAAAACCATTTAATGGCATGCAACCATCGCATTAAGGTTTCACATGTACCAATTCGAATATATAGGGGTAAACCCCATTGGCATTTCATTTTGTTTCATCGATTGGAGTGTATTCTGTTCTGTTTGAGCTGTGAATCACATCCATCATCGTTGGAGGCGCAAACTCACAGACCCTTCGACAATCGTCAGCACCATGCCATTCGTTTCCAGGTAAGTATATTTGCAGGCTCTGTAGGATGTATGTGCCTACTTAAAATGATGTTTCATTGTTTCATCTCTTTCCTTTTCTAAGCCATGATGTTTTCTAGGAACAATTACACCCATTGTCAACCCTTTGTGCACCTGACATAGAGTATCATGCTGCCTAGTCTTGTCTTCGTAATCACGGTCGTGTATAGGGCCATTTTTTCTACGCAAGGCCGTTCCATTACTACGGTAGCTCTCATCATTAGTATGGAGCTTGTTCTTCATGGTCCCGGATGACATATTACCCCTAATCCTAAGAGGTGTTTGTTAAGCAACCCTAATCATAGACGTAAAGGGCCCCAAGGATCCCATAGTTTAAAATGATGCATCTATTCGTCACCTGCTTGACCTTTTCTTCCTTTTGGTTTCACACCTAATCATGGGCGTCTCTGCTATTATAATTTTACACCTTTCGCGCTTGCGCACTAGTCAATGTTTTTTTCCAAGGAATTAAGTACCTGGATCAGCCTTTATCTGTCTGCTATCATAATCCCTAATCACCATAGCCACCACAAAGCTAACTTATTTAGTGATCTCACAAGTTTAAACTAATATGTGAAGGGAACATTTTCAGGAATTTTGGTTGAAATAAATAGATTATCTAACAGACATTAGTTGGATTGTAAACATTATTTCATGCATGCTTATTCATGTTAATTGTTGAACAGGATTCCCATAATGGCTAAAGGTGGCAAGAGGAGAACGAAGGCAGTCGAAGAAAAAAACCAAATTGGAGAAAGGATTTTTCGCAGGAATGATCGAGAGGGCAAAATTGCACAGCATTGCAAAGAACTCTCCACTGCCCATGAATATGCCAACTTTTGTGATCCGTAGGAGGAAGCATATAGGGGGATCAGCAATATGACTGAGCTATAGATTTGTCAGGTGGCCAAAGGAGGGGCCAGATCAAGCTCCAAGGCTTTCTCGGAAGAAGAACTAAGGCTCTTGGAACAAGCAAAGAAAATCCAAGAATATAAACATAGGGAAGAAGAAAATTTGAGAATCCAAGAAGTCGAAGCTAAGGCAAAGAAGAAAGAAGAAGAGGAAGAAAGAATTAGGCTGGAAGCTAATGCTAAGCAGGAAGAAGAGGACAAAAGAAAGAAGGAGCAGGAGGAAGAGGCACGAAAAAAGGAAGAGGAAGTTAAAAATTCCTAAGAGGATGTTGATCCCAAAAGCCCAGACCTGCAAAACTTAGATATGAGTTCCCCCATAGAATATCTACCCATTGTCCCTTTTACACCATATAAAGGAAGCACAGTTTCTAATTGGCAGAACTTTGCTTAAAACAAGAAAATAAAGACCATTGTCAAAGAGACATGTTCAAAATTGAAAAGACCTTTTCGGCCAGACATCATCACCACACATGAGACCACGGTCATGCGGAACACAAAAGAGGCCGCTAGGCTCCTAGCTTCCATCTCCGTAGCCACAGTTATAGCAACTGCAAACAATGTTAACATACTAGGAGATAGGTTGGATGAAGAAAAGGAGAAGGCGCAGCAGCTTTAGGAAGCTTTAGTCAAAGAGCAGAACTACACAAATCTAATGATCGAGAAGAATAATGTTCTCACATATCAAAAGGAAGAATTAAATAAAACACTCCAACAATTGGAGGTTGATAGGAGAGCTCTGGAAATACAAATAAGAATATTAGAAACATAAAATGCATAACTTAAAGGTAAGAATTTGAAGCTCCAATTGGATAAATTCGACAACCTTCAAGAGGTCGATGACCTGAAGGAGTACATTGAGAAGTTACAAGGAGAAAATGAATTTCTGGAGCAACAATTGGAGTTGGCAAACAACAAAATGGGAAACATCAGCCCCTTCCACAAGCAGGCTTGTGGAATACTAAGAGAGACCTATGGAGTTCGAGAACTCATAGCAGAGGAAGTATACAGACTAAAAGCAGTCATGACCCCAAAGTCAAGGAAATCAATGTTGAAGCCACTAGGATAAGGAGGAAGCACTTACGCATCAGTGGGGAGATTAAAAAGCACATCGAATGGAGAGAAGGGAAGTTAGGGTTCTCAGCAACCCTTCCCCTTAAGTCTGTTGTTGAATACAAGGCAGATATATGCACTCTAGAGTATTCTAAAGACTGCGGAGTAAAGTTGGCCACCGTAGCCTCAACCACTTATGAGCAGTGCAAGATTGTGTACTCTCAAATCCGGACCAAATAGGAAAGCTACCGAATAGACATGCCCCAAAGGATAGAAGAGTTCCCAGATAAATCACAGTATTTAGCTAATCTAAGTATAGAGCTCCAGGCAAAAAGTGAATATGTGCAGAAGCTGGACACCTTGATAGCAGAAGATCTATGCCAATTTGTCAGCCAAGCTATTGTTCATCAACACAGCCTAGAAGAAAGCCTCCGGGTCACTACAGCTGAAATAACCATCTTAGAAGAAGAACTGGCCAAGCAAGAAATATCTCTTAGATTCATCAGTCCCCCAGTTGGAACAAATATTGTAAGGGACACAAATCACTGGGGATTTCATATAGCAGAAGTGGAGAAGGCATTGGCGGCCCACCAAGCTACCACATCAGAGAGTGGCCTAGCCATTGCAGCAGTGCAAGAAGAAACCCCAGCGATCCCACAAATGCCTCAGTCACCAAAGTAGCCAGCTCAGGGATAGCTTGCATTTGCTAGCATGCCCCATGAACATTTATTTTTGTATACACCTTTGGAATATTAAATGGCTTGTAATGTTTAACTCCTGTTGTTGCAAAATATTTGAGATATTTCTCTTATGTAATATTCGGCACTACAAGACAAATTAGAGGAATATAAACGGTTAGGGTATAGGTGGAAACTCTTGGCCCATTTTTGTAAAGCTATATAAAGCTGATTAGAGCAAGGTAGTAAGGAATTTTTGCAGGTGAAATTCTTTTATGTCTTGTAAAGGAACTATTTCTGCTACATCAATGGAAAATCGTTTTGGCCTGTTGAAGTTGGCACAACATTTTGCATGGAGTCTTGTTGATTAACTGTTGAACTATTTCTACACTTTTCACACATTTCTTATGAGATCTTTCCTGGCTGTTATGAATTAATTCTGTGCTATGAATGGTTTCATATTCTTTTGCAAAATCTCGGTGTTAAATGGGTAATTGAATACTTATATTTGTCTGAGCTATCTTGGATAATCTTTATTTCTGTTGTCAATGCTCCTTTGATTTTAAACAACTATCTGTGGAATTATTGGGTGTATTTTCCAGTTTGTTACCCATTCTTTAAATCTACTCCTTATAAGGATAGGTTAATTTAGATTTAAATAAGATTAGCATAGATTTTTTTCCTGCGTGCATTTAATATAGGGCACTTGCATATCATAGTAAATACAAAATACATAACCGGTGGATCGGGCCGCAACCGGTAAAACAAAAAAATCTTTAAAACTCACGATAGCTGGAATCGTTAACTGGACGTATTCCCCTCTCCAAACGGTGAGTGATCTAGTTGGGATCACTTACTAGGGAGAATCCCTTACTGATTTATGCAGCGATATTCAATGCATCAACAGTTTTGGTGCTAGAAGGAGGGCCACCCGTGCATGGCTAGAGGAAAAGATTCTTTTGTTAGCAAAATTTCCACTGAAAACCCATCCGCAACAGTTTTCCAGAAATTCTAGATCTGGAATCAAGAAATTAAGAAGATCCTAACCTTGAAACAGAACAATTAGAACTAGTGTATGTTGTCCTTTTTGAAGAATTAAATCAATTTAGGAGGCATACTCGCTCATTCATGAGAAATCTTGGAGGATTAACCACAGTTCCTTTGTTACCCAGAACTAGAGCTCCTCGAAAAAATCCTCAGTGCACAAGAGATTCCGTTCTTGTTCAAAGTCTAGAAGAATTGTTAGATTTATCTCTAGAAGAGATCAATGAACCTTTCGATGAAGTTAGACTACAGACCCCTACAAGCCCAGAGCAGCATGCTCCAAGAGATACTCCTCTTAACTCACCACCGAACTCACCACCGCGCTCTCACCCCAGATTCATGGCCGTACCTGCATGGATAGCCATAGGGGCATTAAACGTAGTTGGACCATTCCATGATTTGCCGAAGAACCCAGAAAAGGTTTTTCCTAAGTACGACCCTAGCAAAGGAGTTTCCGCCGAAGACCACCTTAAAAGTTTTTACCTAGCTCTCAATCTTTTAAATGTGGAGCATGAGGACGTGGTTTGTCATCTTTTTTCTTATACTTTCGAACCAAAAGTATCTTCCTGGTGTTTTAGTTTGCAAGCCGGTTCGATAGCAAGTTGGGAAGATTTTGAGAAATGCTTTCTTAAAAAATATGACAATCAGAAAACTGTAGCCACTCTCATGAAATAATTATTGTCTATGAGAATGGAAAAGAATGAGAACGTCCAAGAATTTAACCAAAGATTCACAACGTTGTTAAATAATTTCAGTGATGCAACAAATCCCGTTGAGGAATGCTTAGTAGAATATTATACAACAGCTCTTAAATCCCCACTTGCAATGTTCATCAAGAGAACAAAAAAACCTACCTTGACAGAAAATTTTGAAGAAGCCAAGAACGTGGAAGAAGAACATGACAACATAGAGAAACATGCCTTAGATATAGAGGGTAAACCGGCAACTGTTAAGAAACCTTTTTTGTTAACCAGAGATAAGGAAGGACCTGCACCAGATTTAGAAAACGTCATAAAAATGATGCAAAAACTCTCCAATAAAATTGTGGACCTAGAAAAGGACAAACCAACAAGCTCTTCAAGGCCACCTTTTAAACCTTTCTATAAAAAGAAAGAAGACAATGGATAGACAACCCCACCAGTCAATAATTCTGCTATATTAAATATGAATGAAATAGGGATGGACCACTTTTGCACCTTTCACCAAGAACAACACTCAGAAAAAAGCTGCCCACAATGGATCAATTCGATGAGCTTAGTAATGAACCAGATGTTAGATGCACAAGTGCCCGAGCAAACGAACCCTCAACAAGAACAAACTCTTGACAGTGAAGAACCAACTCCCGATACTACAATGATTCTTTGGGATCTAAGAATATTATATTTGTACATTATTTATTCCGGAGATGTTCCATCCCTCCGATGTGATTTTATTATGTATCCGTAGATGTTTATTCCTCCGAAGAATTGTGGTAACTAGGGTTGTTAGACCCACCATGTGGGGGTCGGCCCTAAAGTTGGGTTTTAGGGGTTATTAGACTTCTCCAGGAGAGGTCGGCCCCATTAGGTATTTTTGGTGGTCAGGAGTGTGTATAAATAGAGGAGGTGAACTCCTCATTAGATCACTCACTCACTTGTGGAAAGTGGCACACTTGTCTGGGAGATCTGCTAAGGAGGATTAGAAGGAGGGAGCACATCTTGTATTTTGGTTAATCATCTTATTGAGGAAAGCTTTGCTGGGTTTTCTACCCCATGAGGGTTTCCCAGGGTAAATATTGTGTCTATCTTGTGATTATGCTTCTTTCAGTGATCCTGCTAGTCTATTTGGTTTAAACTTAACATGGTATCAGAGCCATACTGAATAGGACATCTTTCACAAGGTAAGAATACCTCTCTCTCTCTCTCCAAGTGAAGTTAGGGTTTCAGCCCAAAGTTGGTATTATTGAATTTTGGTTGCATGGCTGGAAATCCCTTTTCAATACCTTTCTTTTAAGACCTATATCGAACTTTTTGGTTGGGTAGAACTCCGGGAAATCCAAACCCTAATTCTACCAAAAGTGCGATACGTCAGTTTTTGGTTTCAGAAAAAAGTTGGAATTTTTGAATTCTGATTATATGGCTGGATAGCCCTTCTCAAGAGCATTCTTTTGAGCTATAGATCGAACTTTTTGGTGGAGCAGAACTCCGGGAAAGTCAAACCCTAATTCTACCAAAAGTGCGATAAAATTCTGTTCCAGATTCCGGAAAAGTGAAAAGTGACTTTTCAGGTAAGTCTACTCTGTCTCTTGGAATCCCCCAAGAGAAGATGGCTCCAAACACTAAGCTTGAAGACAAGCTAGAAGGTATAGAAAATTTCTGGGCATGGAAATACAGAATTGGTCTCATTCTTGAGGAGAATGATCTTGCTCAGTATATCAAGGAAGAAGTTGCAGAACCAGAAGGAGATGAAGCCAAAGAAAAGCATAGGAAGGATTTGATTAGGGCAAAGAGAATCATAGCTGATTCCATTAAAGACCACTTGATTCCCCAAGTGGCCTCCAAGAAGACTCCAAAGGAAATGTGTGATGCTCTAGGAAGAATGTATGAAGGAAAGAACATTAATAGAAAGATGAACCTGAGGACTCAATTGAAGAGTACCAAGATGCACAAAGGAGAATCCATTCAAGACTACTTCTCAAGGGTTTCACAAATCAAGGAACAACTAGATGCAATTGGTGATACCCTTGATGAGGATGAACTTGTGATGACTGCTCTCAATGGTCTCACTAGATCTTGGGAGTCATTTATACAAACCATGTGTGCCAGGAAAGAAAGCATGAAGTTTGACATAGTATGGGAGGATTGTGTTCAAGAAGAAGCTAGGGTTGCAAACAAAGAATCCCTTCTCAAAGAGGATGACCAAGATTTGGCCACTCATACCAAAAGAAGAAGAATGAGTCATCTCAAGAGAGTTGACCACAAAGGATCTCAACACTTCTCTAGATCTAAAAAGAGAAGAGGACCCAATTCAGCAAGAGATCTTTCCACAGTAGAATGCTACAATTGTCATAAATTAGGACACATCTCCAGATTCTGTCCTTCTCAAAAGAAGAAGTCTTTCCACAAAAGACATCATGCACATATGGCAGAAAATGATAGTGAAGAAGAAGAAGAGGAAGAAGATGAAGAAGAAGAAGAGGTAGAGGTAAAGCCTAAAAGGAAAAGAAGTAAGGTGAAGAAAGAAGATCCAGAAGAATATGTTCTATTCTCTGCACTCTCTGGATCTGTATCTCCTGGAGAAGATACATGGCTCATTGACAGTGGTGCTTCCAAGCACATGACAGGTCAAAGGAAGACATTCTCAAATCTTGAAGAAAAGACTTCCTCACAGAAAGTATCTCTAGGAGATGACTACCAATATCCCATCAAAGGAATTGGTGAAGCTAGCTATAAGCTAGATTCTGGAACACCCTTGAAGATGAAAGACATCTTATATGTACCAGGATTAAAGAAAAACCTTCTCTCTATTTCAGCACTAGATAAGAAAGGCTTTAGAGTAGCCTTCATAGATGGACAAGTACTCATGTGGTCCAAAGGAAAGACAATTAAAGATGCAGTTGTTATTGGTGAAGAAGAAGGAGGTCTCTATAAACTAAAGGGCCATCCAGAAGCTGCCCTTGCACATGAGATCTCTAGCCCCAGTGAGCTATGGCATAGAATATTAGCTCACATCAACTTTAAAGCCTTACCCTATGTAAGCAAGGTAGTCATAGGATTACCAGATTTGAAAGCTGATCATGATGGCTCATGTAAAGGGTGTAAGAAAGGGAAAAATATCAAGAACCCCTTTCCAAACAGTGAAACAAAGACTAAGAACATTTTAGAACTAATACACTCGGATGTATGTGGACCAATGCCCACCACCTCTCTAAGTGGGTTTGAATACTATCTTTCATTCATTGATGATTATTCAAGGAAAACTTGGATATACTTCCTGAAAGGTAAGAATGAAGTCTTTGGAAAATTTAAAAAGTTCAAGGCTCTAATAGAAAATCTATCAGAAAAGAGAATCAAGATTCTTAGAACAGATAATGGCGGAGAATTTACCTCAAAGGAATTTGAGGACTTTTGCAAAGAAGCTGGAATCAAAAGGGAACTAACTACTCCTTATAATCCCCAGCAAAATGGGGTGGCTGAAAGGAAAAATAGAACAATCATGGAAGCTGTGAAGACCATGATACATGATCAAGATCTTCCCATGTATCTATGGGCTGAGGCAGCCAAGACAGCAGTATATGTGCAAAATAGATTATCTCATAGTGCTCTTGAGTTCAAAACTCCAGAAGAAGTGTTTACAGGTAAGAAGCCTGAGGTAAGTCATCTTAAAATATTTGGGTGTCCTGTGTACATCCACATTCCAAATGAAAAGAGAACCAAGTTGGACCCTTCTGGTAAGAAGGGAATATTTATTGGTTATTGTGAATCATCCAAAGCCTTCAAAATTTACATTCCAGGCTTTCATCACATAGAAATAAGTAGAGATGTAACATTTGATGAAGAAGCAGCTCTCAAGAAATCCAAGAAGTGCCAACTTGATGAAATCTATGAAGAAGATACTTCTCCCAGAATCATAGAGGCTGTTCCCATGCCTGAAGATGATTCTCCAGAGGATCATGACATGTTGGAACCACAAGAGCCTCCTATTACAGACTTATCCAAGAAAAGAAGGCCAGCATGGGCTAGAGATATTTTTCAAGGGGCTGAAAGATATGGAGCTCCTGAAGGCTTTACTAGAGAAAGAAAGAAACCAAAGCTAGTGTCCAACTATATGGCCTTGATGTGTGATCTTGTGGATCAACTACCCACTAGCTATGAAGAGGCAGCTCAGAAGAAAGAATGGGTAGAAGCAATGACAGAAGAATATCAGTCAATAATGAAAAATGATGTTTGGGATATAGTTCCCAAAACGAAAGATAAGAGTGTGGTTTCTTCCAAATGGATTTTCAAAATAAAACATGCCGCGGATGGAAGCATCGAAAAATATAAAGCAAGATTTGTAGCCAGAGGATTCTCTCAGAAGGAGGGAATTGACTATGAAGAAACATTTGCACCAGTTGCTAGGTATACTTCAATCAGAACTATCATGGCACTTGCATCCATGATGAAGTGGAAATTACACCAAATGGATGTTAAGACAGCTTTTCTGAATGGTGTAATTGAAGAAGAAGTATACATAGAGCAACCTCAAGGGTTTGAGGTTAATGATGGAAGAACTCATGTATGCAAATTGAAGAAGGCATTATATGGGTTGAAACAAGCTCCCAGGGCTTGGTACGGAAGGATTGACAATTTCCTAACCAGCATGGGCTTTACCAAAAGTAAAGCTGACCCAAATCTTTATCTCAAAGTGATGGATGATGAACCAGTTATATTGCTGTTATACGTAGATGATCTATTTCTAACTGGAGATGAGAAACAAATTATTGAAAGCAAGAAGAAGCTTTCTTCAGAATTCGAGATGAAAGATCTCGGATTAATGCATTACTTCTTAGGCTTAGAAGTATGGCAAGAACCAAAAGGGATCTTTCTAAATCAAGGTAAGTATACTGTGGAGATTCTCAAAAGGTTTGATATGTTGGAGTGTAAAGCCAAGGCCACTCCCATGGACTCCAACTTAAAGTTATTAGTTAATGATTCATCAGAATTAGTGGACATAACTCTATATAGACAAATCATTGGATCATTAATGTACTTAACCAATACTAGGCCTGATATATGCTTTGCTGTAAATACCCTAAGTCAATTTCTAGTAGAACCCAGAAAGGTTCACCTAATAGCCGCAAAGCATATAATGAGGTACCTAAAAGGTACATTAGGTTTTGGCCTATTTTATCTTGGAGGTCATGAACTCAAACTACATGGTTACTCAGATTCTGATTGGGCAGGCAATGTCTCAGATAGAAAAAGTACTTCAGGCGGATGTTATGGTCTTGGATCTGCCATGATCTCATGGTTCAGCAAGAAACAATCTAGTGTGGCCCTCAGCACTGCTGAAGCAGAATATATAGCTGCCTGCTCTGCTAGCTATGAAGCAGTGTGGCTTCGGAAACTTTTATCTGGAGTGTTTGACTTAGAAATGAACCCCACTGTGATCATGTGTGATAATCAAAGCTGCATCAAGATGACTGAAAATCCTGTATTTCACGATAAGTCAAAACACATAGAGATCTGATATTTGTACATACGAGATATGGTGCAGAGAGGAGCTATCAAGCTCGAGTATATAAGCACTGAGGATCAAATTGCTGATATCCTGACGAAACCTCTATCTTGAGTAAAGTTTGAACACTTCCGAGACAAGCTTGGTATAGTTCAGAAGGACCTTCCTCGAAAGGGGGAGTAGCACAGTATCTGACAACAAGTCTATCTCATCAATGATGAGGTTACTTATTTACTGCACTTAGTTACCTAGAATTATTTAGATTTAGGACTCTTATATTCTTTCTTTTGATGATAGATGTATACATGCTTTTGATGTTAGTTTTGATGATAGATGTATACATGCTTTTGATGTTAGTTTTGATGATAGATGTATACATACTTTTGATGATTTTGATGATAGATGTATACATGTTTTGTTCATGATGATACATGTTGTGATTATACATGTTTTGATGATGATGATACATGTTGTGGTTATACATGTTTTGATGATGATGATACATGTTGTGGTCATACATGTTTTGATGATGATGATACATGTTGTGGTCATACATGTTTTGATGATGATGATACATGTTGTGGTCATACATGTTTTGATGTTGATGATACATGTTGTGGTTATACATGTTTTGATGTTGATGATACATGTTGTGGTTATACATGTTTTGATGATGATGATACATGTCGTGGTTATACATGTTTTGATGATGAGGATACATGTTTTTGGTATACAACATGTGAAGGGATTGGATCATTCCTGGACTTCAGTCCGAAAGAAGAGCCGTAGACGTATGTCTTCGAAAATGAAGTTCTTGGTGAACATGTGAAGGGATTGGATCATTCCTGGACTTCAGTCCGAAAGAAGAACCGTAGACGTATGTCTTCGAAAATGAAGTTCTTGGTGAACATGTGAAGGGATTGGATCATTCCTGGACTTCAGTCCGAAAGAAGAGCCGTAGACGTATGTCTTCGAGAATGAAGTCCTAGATGGACGATGAAGGATTAAGTCATCCTTGGATGTAGGTCCTAAATGCACGGTTGGAGGATTAAGTCATCCTTGGACGTAGGTCCTAAATACACAGTGGAGGATTAAGTCATCCTTGGATGTAGGTCCTAAATGCACGGTTGGAGGATTAAGTCATCCTTGGACGTAGGTCCTAAATGCACGGTGGAGGATTAAGTCATCCTTGGACGTAGGTCCTAAATGCACGGTTGGAGGATTAAGTCATCCTTGGACGTAGGTCCTAAATGCACGGTGGAGGATTAAGTCATCCTTGGACGTGGTCCTAAATGCACGGTGGAGGATTAAGTCATCCTTGGACGTGGTCCTAAATGCACGGTGGAGGATTAAGTCATCCTTCGACGTGGTCCTAAATGCACGGTGGAGGATTAAGTCATCCTTGGACGTGGTCCTAAATGCACGGTGGAGGATTAAGTCATCCTTGGACGTGGTCCTAAATGTACGGTGGAGGATTAAGTCATCCTTGGACGTGGTCCTAAATGCACGGTGGAGGATTAAGTCATCCTTGGACGTGGTCCTAAATGCACGGTGGAGGATTAAGTCATCCTTGGACGTGGTCCTAAATGTATGGTGGAGGATTAAGTCATCCTTGGACGTGGTCCTAAATGTATGGTGGAGGATTAAGTCATCCTTGGACGTGGTCCTAAATGTACGGTATAGGATTAAGTCATCCTTGGACGCTGTCCTAAATGTACGGTAAGGATTGGATCATCCTTGGACTTTGGTCCTGTAAACTGAGCCGTAGACATGTGGTCTCCGAGAACATGATAGGACTGGATCATCCATGAACTTCGGTTCAAAAGGTACATGACTGGACATAGAGAACTGCTGATGATCGTGCGATGACGATGCTGATGATCGTACGATGACGATGACGATGCTGATGATCGTGTGATGGTGATGCTGATGATCGTGCGATGACGATGCTGATGATCGTACGATGACGATGACGATGCTAATGATCATGTGATGGTGATGCTGATGATCTTGCGATGACGATGCTGATGATCGTGCGATGACGATGTTGATAATCGTACGATGACGATGACGATGCTGATGACCGTGTGATGGCGATACTGATGATCGTGCGATGACGATGTTGATGATCGTATGATGACGATGTTGTTGATCGCGTATTATGACGATGCTGATGATTGAGTACTATCAACTCTGATGATGCTGATGTTCCAGTAACTGATCAAGTTACTGATGATGATGAATTGAAGAAAGCTTCCGATGATATATAGATGATGTAGTAAATGACTCCTTGCTCCTGCAGATGTTGTTATAATATCCTTCTCGTTAAGGGGGAGTGTTGAATATTGTAACTTCTAAGAATATTATATTTGTACATGATTTATTCCGGAGATGTTCCATCCCTCCGATGTGATTTTATTATGTATCCGGAGATGTTTATTCCTCCGAAGAATTGTGGTAACTAGGGTTGTTAGACCCACCATGTGGGGGTCGGCCCTAAAGTTGGGTTTTAGGGGTTATTAGACTTCTCCAGGAGAGGTCGGCCCCATTAGGTATTTTTGGTGGTCAGGAGTGTGTATAAATAGAGGAGGTGAACTCCTCATTAGATCACTCACTCACTTGTGGAAAGTGGCACACTTGTCTAGGAGATCTGCTAAGGAGGATTAGAAGGAGGGAGCACATCTTGTATTTTGGTTAATCATCTTATTGAGGAAAGCTTTGCTGGGTTTTCTACCCCATGAGGGTTTCCCAGGGTAAATATTGTGTCTATCTTGTGATTATGCTTCTTTCAGTGATCCTGCTAGTCTATTTGGTTTAAACTTAACAACCCCTACCCAAGAACTGCCTTGTGAAGAGTTTGCAGATGAAGTACAAACAACATCTGTTAACATCACCACCAGGAGTAAAGGCCTAGTGATCGAACTAGCAGTAGAACCACCTAAAGCTAGGTCTAACCAAATACTGAGAGGGCACATAACTGTTATTCCTCCCCAACCCAAAACAAGCGCGGTGGTTTCCCCTACAGTGACGAAAGAACCGAACTCGAAAAAAACTAAACAGTCCCAAGCTCCTTCAAACAAAGAAGAAAATCAATCTACAACTATGAAAGGATGTGACATGAGCTATGATATAATCGAGGATATAAAAAAAATGAAAGCTAATATTTCCATTTTTGATATGTGTAGCTTACCACAACAAAGGAAGAAGTTGATGGAAGCATTAGATCTGCAAATAGCTGTCCCAGTAGAAAGCACCCAGAAATTAACGAAGCAAGTATCAGCGGAAAATTGAAATCTCAAACTCTTCCTTTCCTCTTAACCTTTGAGATTTTTAATCACAATGTGCACAACTGTTTGGTAGACTCGGGTGCTAGTTCAAATGTCATGCCTTTGTCAATTTGCAAGAGGATTAATGGACAACCTATCCCGTCCCCATCTCAAATCATCCAACTAGATAGGACTATTGTTAAAGTTATTGGTGAATTAAAAGATGTACTCATTAGATTGTCATCCGATCCCAGAGTGTGTCAATTCATTGATATAATGGTGGTTGATATCCCCGAGGCATATGGTCTAATCTTGAGTAGGGATTGGTCTGCGAAACTTAATGGCTATTTTGCAATAGATTGGTCTCATCTACGGCTGCCACATCAAAATCATCAGAATCAAATTAAGATATTAAGGGAGCCACATATGAAACAAAATGTTACTCAGCTGGATGGAAAAAATGAAGCAGTGGCCTTTTCGTCCTCAGTTTTAGGAAATTACTTTTTGGAAATTGAACCTGGAAACTACAAATCAGAAGAAGCTAGCCATTTTTTAGATAGACATCCTAATCTCCTTCAGTTTTCACAGGCTGATGATATTGACTGTAATATAGTAGACTTAGTCACTAACTTAGACAAAAATCAAACTAACTTAGCTAGAAAAGAAAACATCTTTTGGACCCTTTAGTTCGATGACTCCAAGACACAGGAAGAATCAGGAGCTAGTTGCATTTTAATTGATCTTGATAGAAATAGATATTTTTTATCATGTAGGTTAGAGTTTGAATGTACTAACAATACCGCAGAATACAAAGCTCTCATTCAAGGTTTGAAGAATGCCATTGGCCTTAATGTTAAGTTTTTGAAAGTCTTTGGTGGTTCTGAAATTGTTCTTAGGCAAATAAGAAATACGATTCATTGTCT
Source organism: Larix kaempferi (assembly GCA_027924585.1). NCBI lineage: Eukaryota > Viridiplantae > Streptophyta > Pinopsida > Pinales > Pinaceae > Larix > Larix kaempferi. Next base: position 259,805 of record BSBM01001649.1, on the reverse strand, counting down.
TTCGCCGCATTTAAAAGGCTATCAAGCAGAAATCTGGAATTTAATCTCGTGTTTTGATGCTTTTAACATTACTTATGTCCCAAGATTACAAAACACTGTAGCTGATCTGTTAGCTACTTCCGCTTCCAGATTAGTACCCACTAATAATAAATGTTCTATTGAATTAATTTTCAGGCCTTCTATGCCAGACAACATCACAAATTTCAGAGTATTTGACGACGACGAACGGATCATTAGTTTCTTAACCAATGAAGATGCTTTTCAAGAAGCCATCATAGAGGAAGAAGAGCATGAATCAGATCTACAAAATAAAGACATGGTGAAATGTAACTTTATTCCCAAAGGAGTGAGAATGCTAGAGGCCCTCTTCAATCTGCAAAGCAAATTCATAAGACCTGTGAATGCCAAAACCCACAGCTCGGCCCTGCAATACGAGTTGATAAATTTGGGCACAGAAGCTGAACCGAAGTATGTCAATTTGGGAAAATGTTGTACGCTGGAAGAAAGAAATAGATTCATTAAACTTTTTCAGCAATATAAATATGTGTTCGCTTGGACCTATGACGATCTGAAGAAATATGACACCCGTATCATTCAACACGCAATACCTATGAAGGAAGGAGTCAAACCTTTTCAGCAACAACTAAGGAGAATGCATCCAACGCTTGATCTTCTAATTTAGAAAGAACTAAAAAAATTGTTGGAAGACAAAATCATTTTCAAAGTCCGACATTCTGAATGGGTGGCTAATCTAGTCCCTGTGTGGAAGAAATTAGGAGAAATCAGGCCGTGCCTATATTTTCGGAACTTGAACAGAGCTTCTGATAAAGACAATTATCCAGTGCCCCCAATGCAACAGATATTGCATATGGTATCAGGATCATAACTCTTTTCCCTACTAGAAGTTTTTTATGGTTACAACCAAGTGCTAGTAGCAGAGGAAGACCGACTCAAAACCGCTTTTTGCACATAGTGTGGAACCTTCGCATACCGAAGAATGCTTTTTGGCTTAATTAATGCAGGAGCTACTTTTCAGCGAGCCATGGACATTGCTTTCCGAGGATTGGGCGGTCAATGTGTAGTGGTATACCTGGATGATGTGATAGTCTTTTCCAAGAAGAGGGAAGACCACATTTCTCACCTAAAGCAAATCTTTGACCGTTGTAGGAAGTACGGTATTTCTCTAAACCCTAAGAAAAGCGTTTTTGCTGTTCTTGAAGGAAAGATTCTTGGTCATATCATTTCCAAGGAAGGAATCTCAATAGATCAGGAAAGGGTTCAGGTTATCAATAAAATTTCCATGCCCCACAGCAAGAAGTCTATGTAATCATTTATGGGCACCATAAACTTTGTCCGAAGGTTCGTGCCAGACTTCACCCAGATTGTTAAACCTTTGCAACAAATGGTTAAGCAGAATGTACAATTTAAATGGACAGACTTGGAAAAGGTCGCATTCAAAGATATCAAAGCCACTATAGCCAAGGCACCTTCTTTAAGAAGTCCATATTTTGATAAAGATTTTATAATGTATACGATTTCTTCTGATGACTCTCTTGTAGCTATGCTCACTCAGAAGACGGAATCAGGAGATGAATACCCAATTTCTTTTATGAGCATTGGTCTGCAAGGCGCTGAACTGAACTATCCCGTGGTAGATAAACAAGTATATGCATTTTTCAAAGCAGTAAAATAGTTCAGGCCGTATATTCTGAAAAATAGGACTAAGGCCATAGTCCCTCACCCCGCTGTCGGGTCTCTTTTCATTCAAAAGGAATTGGGAGAAAGAAGAGGAAATTGGGTCACTGCTCTCCAGGAGTATGAATTATAATTCAAGCCAGCTAGCATTATTAAAGGTCAAGGCCTATGCAAGCTACTCACTCAAAGCCAAACTGACGAAGAGCTTGATTGGAGGAATGAAACCGAGCTGAATGTGATAGACGTATGTCCAATTTTTACAGCCCCAGAGTCTTGGTACAGATACCTAGTACATTACTTAGAGTCAGGTTACTTACCAGAGCATTGGAGTCCGAAGTAAAGGAGAGCCCTCCATCTTAAATCAGCAGCTTATTAGATCATTGACTTCAGAAAGAATTATGATGGCATTTATCTGAGATGTTTAGAAAAGGAAGATGCTATTAACATGGTCAAAGAACTACATGATGGACCTATTGGAGGACATTATTCCGGGGACACTACAGCCCTAAAAATTCTCAGAGCAAGGTATTATTGGCCTACTCTCTTCAGAGATTCCCATGCCTATGTTAGAAATTGTGATGTATGCCAAAGAAGCACTGGAAAGCTACCTAAAGCAGCAGGCCCTTTGCAGCCAGTTATCATTACTGAACCATTCGAGCAATGGGGCATAGATATAATTGGGGAAATAAACCCCAACTCTTCACTGCAGCACCGGTACATTCTGACCGCTACAGATTATTTTACAAGATGGGCAGAAGCTGTTCCCCTACGAAAATCTAACGAGGATACGGTCATCAACTTCTTGGAAGAGAACATCATAACTAGGTTTGGGGTTCCAATTTCTCTTTTTTTTTATAATGCTCCATATTTTTCATCAATAAAGATTAATGAATTCACATATGAAAGAGGAATTAAATTACATTATTCAACCAATTACTACCCTTAGGGGAATGGTTTAGCTGAATCAACCAATAAAAATCTCATCTGCATCCTAAAAAAGACCGTGATTGAAAACCAAAGGAGCTGGCACATAGCCCTCCCTAACGCCCTATGGGCAGACAGGGTAATGCCTAAAAACGCCTTAGAAGCCACTCCTTTCAACCTGGTCTATGGAAAAGAATCCATTCTCCCTCCAAATATACTACTTCCATCATTGAAGCTGGTCCAATCCTCCCGAGATACTAGCAGTCAAGCCTTACAGTCTAGGATTGATACCCTACTAAAACTAAAAGAGTCATGGGAAAAGGCTAAGAAACGGTTTCATCATCATCAAGACATAGTCAAACAATTATTTGATAAAAGAAAATCCGGGAAGAGAACTTTCGAAGTAGGAGATTTGGTCCTCAAATGGGACCACCAACATGATGGTAAGGGAATGCACACAAAGTTCCAGCACTTTTGGCTTGGCCCTTATCAAATTTCTGAATAAAATGGTCCATCAACTTATAAGGTGAAAGACTTACAAGGAGAGGAACTAAACCTCCCTCTCAATGGTCTCACCCTAAAGCAATACTTTGCGTGATTTTTACAAGGTTCTTGTACATAAATAAAGCTCTGCTTCTTTGTTTTGATTTGTCTTTTCTTTTCTTTTGCTTCGATTACCTTGGTTTACTAGTCAGTTTGACCCATTTTTCTTTTATGTTTTGCTTCGTTTTGATTAACTCTGTTAGGTTCGTCACTTGAAATAAAACCAAACTCCAATTATGGTGTAGCTGAATAAAAGGTCTCCAGAGAACTAAGGAGGATAGTCATAAGAATCCCATCAATAAAGATATTCATATTTGTACCTCCGTCCTCAACGATCAGTCTCCTAGAATGCAGTGATCCTCTTTCTTTTTGGTCAAAATAACCCCGGTCAAATAGCTATGATCTTGTATTTCCTTTTAACTATCTTAAGGCCCATTCATTTAAACATCAACGGCTATCTCAAGAAATTAAATGTGGCAGGACCAATGGAAGGAAGCATGTCTCACGGATACATGGTATTTAAATGATCCCATGCTGCAAATAAAGCCAAAAGGCATATCTTAAAGAGTCTGGCTTCCAAAAATTCACTCATCAATTAAAGCATGGTCGAGAAATTAAAGTGAGCTCAAGAAAGTTGAAGGGAGCTATCTAATAAATCACCCTAGCAAAAGTTCTTCTCCATCCGTGAATCATGAAATCTAATCTTCTGTTCACACAAAAGGACATTTTGGATTGAAGAACTAATATCGAAACATATAAAGTAGGAGAAACTTATTTCTGGAAGGCTCAAAATGGCTAAAAGTCAGAAATTAAAGGAACATCTAAAAGGATGTAAAAGCATGGGAATGAGGAACAAACGAATGTCCCTGTGAGATTTTGTCATGATCCTGTGAAGTCCTATACTATTTAACTTTTGAAGACTATTTTCTTCTAAAAATCCCACAATACGGCCCTTAGAGAGTTTTTAAGAAAAACGAATCAATGCTACTTTTCTCCCTTTATCACCATCACGATAAGAGTGATCAATGCATTCTTCGAAACTGAACTGCAGACACATCTGGGTACATATGTAATCAACACTTTGAAATTTTCTTGACTTCTATATGAGTTTTGCTTCAGAGATTTGTGTTCACCAGCGAATCGCCATTTGTTGTTGGTACAACAACCCCCCTTTTTATTTTTTGAAAAATATTGGGGCCCCTCCTCTTTTTTGAGTATGTTTTCCTTAAAAAAAAAGTTTTGCAACATCTTGGCATCTAGCGACTTAGTCTCTTTTGATCTTAACTTGCCTTAGAACTTTTGAGAATCATCTTTTACCCAAGCAAAACTCAGTCTTTTGGCCCACAACGTGGAAAAACTGAGCTAACTTCGCCGCAACAGCGAAAGAGTTGGTCGAAGTCTACCAAAACCACGGAAGAAAAAATCCAATTCAAACCACAGAGGAAAATTTATCACAAAGTCTTCAGAAAGGAAAAACGTTTACTCAAACGAGCTCGCGGCAGAACAAACTCGTCAAATCTTTCTGCTATGGTGGAAGCTTTCATCTAACCCTTCCGCAAACGCCAAAAACACATCAACAAAGTTTATCGGAGAGACTCGTCTTTTTCTTCCGCCCCGCAAACTTTGGCATATTTTTAGAAGAACTTGGCCAACTTTCTCGCAAAAGCGGAAAATTTTGCTTAATTCCACTACGATACATGACTTATTCATAGAAGCTTTCGCACAACTTCCCCGCAACGGCGAACCATTTTCAGTTTTTCTTCCCGCTTGGGTCGGAAGCGTTAGCATAACCATCCTGTGTTTGATGATCGCATTTATTTGAAAAAGGTTTCAATTTGACTCAGGCGTACGCAAACTTAAAACCCGTTTAATGACATGCAACCACCGCATTAAGGTTTTGCACGTACCAATTCGAATATATATGCGTAAACCCTGTTGGCATTTCATTTTGTTTCATCGACCAGAGTGTATTCCATTGCGTTTGAGCCGCGAAGCGCATCCGTTGTCGTTGGAGGCGCAGACTCACAGACCCTTCGACAATCGTTAGCACCAGGCCATTCGTTTCTAGGTAAGTACATTTGCAGGTTCTGTAGGATGTATGTGCCTACTTAAAATGATGTTTCGTCGTTTCATTTTTGTCCTTTTCTAAGCCATGACGTTTTCTCGGAACAATTACACCCATTGTCGACCCTTTGTGCACCTGAAGCAAAATATCATGCTGCCTAGTCTCGTCTTCGTAATCACAGTCGTGTCTAGGGCCATTTTTTCTACGCAAGGCCCTTCCGTTACTATGGTAGCTCTCGTCATTAGAATGGAGCTTGTTCTTCATGGTCCCGAACGACATATTACCCCCCAACCTAAGAGGTGTTTCTTAAGCAACCCTAAGAATAGACGTAAAGGGCCCCAAGGCTCCCACAGTTTAAAATGATGCATCTATTCATCACTTGCTTGACCCTTTCTACCTTTTGGTTTCGCACCTAATCATGGGCGTCTCTGCTATTATAATTTTACACCTTCTGCACTTGCACAACAGTCAATGTTTGTTTCCAAGGACTTAAGTACCTGGACCAACCTTTATCTTTCTACTGTCATAATCCCTAATCACCACAGCCACCGCAAAGGTAACTTAATCAGTGATCTCACAAGTTTAAATTGATATGTGAAGGGAACATTTTCAGGAATTTTGGTTGAAATAAATAGATTATCTAACAGACATTAGTTGGATTGTCAACATTATGTCATGCATGATTATTCACGTTAATTGTTGAACACCCATAATGGCTAAAGGTGGCAAGAGGAGAATGAAGGCAGTTGATGAAAGCACCAGACTGGAGACAACGTTCCAAGACACCAAATGCACTACAAATGTGCCTCCAAAAGTAAACTGGGGTGATGTATACCGCATGATAAGAGATCAGGACTTTCTTGAAGCTCTCCTTGAAGAAGAATGCTTATATAAAAATATCCGGAACTCCTGTATATCCAAAGCAGCCACACGTCTAGAACTCTTCCAATGCTCAGAGGTAATCAGATGGGTGCTACAGCATGCCAACACCGAAACTAGAGTCATAGCAGATAGCATGGGAAAGGCCTTTGCATCATTTCACCCGTCTTACATCTCGACAGCCTACAGGCTACCCAAAGCATAGTAGTGGCTCAATGATGCGTGGCTGCAAGAGATCTATATGGATAATCTAGACATGGCAAGAAGGTTGTTAATTTCAGGCAAGCAATTCAAAAGAAAAGACAGTGAAGAATACGAAGTCCAAAATCTAAGTCCTCCCTTCAGACAAATCGCTCTCATGCTAAGCAGAATCTTTGGGAGGCCTGACGGGACGATGTTTATGCTGCATTGGGTCCCTATCATCCATTATGTTGCTTTCAAAGGGACGATCTTCAATTGGGTTGATATTCTTTCGGAAAACCTATCATCAGCAATAACAGTGGTTAAAGAAGGGTTTGTAGAAAGGAAAGCAGAGTTTTATATGGCTTCGTACCTCATAGATTGTATCGTGGCAAATGTCTTTTCCCCAAGTTGGGATGCATGTGGAGGTCGACAAAGGGCTCGGTGTTCATAGCCTACAAGATATTTTGGGCTCAAAATTACATGAGGGATTACAAGCTCATTTGCGAGGAGTTCATAATGCCACTTTATCAGTTGATATTTAATGAAGAACCCAATTGTCTATCTAAAAACGCCATCGAAGCCTTGGAAAAGTATGGCGATTTTTATTTCTCTCCAGAAGGTACCTACATAAAAATCTATGGAGGTTCCAAAGCCCCATATATTCTCCCAAGGTATGCTACAGATTACATAGTCCACAAGGAAATGGTAAGGAAAGTATTCATTGATGGGATGGGTAACACCTTGTATAAGGCCAAGAAAGCCACTTTTCCCCCCTTACCCTTTTATGTTGGGTCTTACAAGTTTTCAGGAATTGCAACTGTGAAAGAGTTTGTTGCAAAATTGAGAAGTTTTCATTTCAGAAAAAGGATTTTTCATAGGAATGATCGACAGGGAAAAATTGCACAGCATTGCAAAGAACTCTCCACTCGCTGTGAATATGCCAACTTTTATGATCCACAGGAGGAAGCATATAGGGGGACCAGCAATATGACTGAGCTACTGATTTTTCAAGTGGGAAAAGGAGGGGCTAGCTCAAGCTCCAAGGCTTTCTCGGTAGAAGAACTAAGGCTCTTGGAACAAGCAAAGAAAATCCAAGAAGATAAACGCAGAGAAGAAGAAAATTTGAGAATCCAAGAAGCCGAAGCTGAGGCAATGAAGAAACAAGAAGAGGAATAAAGAATTAGGCTAGAAGCTAATGCTAAGCTGGAAGAAGAGAAGAAAGAAGGAAGGAGAAGGAGTAAGAGGCACGGAAAAAGGAAGAGGAAGAGAAAAAGTCCCAAGAGGATGTTGATCCCAAAAGCCCAGACCTGCAAAACTTAAATATGAGTTCCCCCATAGGAGATCTACCCATTGTCCCTTTTACACCCTATAAAGGCAGCACAGTTTCTAATTGGCAGAACTTTGCTTACAACAAGAAAAGAAAGACCAATGTCAAAGAGACAGGTTCCAAATTGAAAATACCTTTTCGTCTAGACATCATCACCACACATGAGACCACGGTCATGCGGAACACAGAAGAGGCTGCCAGGATCCTAGCATCCATTTCCGTAGCCATGGTTATAGCAACCACAGACAATGTTAACATACTGGGAGATAGGTTGGATGAAGAAAAGGAGAAGACGCAGCAGCTTCAGGAAGCTTTAGTCAAAAAGTAGAACTACACAAATCTGATGATCGAGAAGAATAATGCTCTCACATCTCAAAAGGAAGAATTAAATAAAACACTCCAACAATTGGAGGTTGATAGGAGAGCTCTAGCAATACAAATAAGAATATTAGAAGCATAAAATGCAAAACTTAAAGGTAAGAATTTGAAGCTCGAATCAGATAAATTCGACAACCTTCAAGAGGTTGATGACCTGAAGGAGAACATTGAGAAGTTACAAGGAGAAAATGAATCGTTGGAGCAACAATTGGAGTTGGCAAACAACAAAATGGGAAACATCAGCCCCTTCCATGAGTAGGCTTATGGAATACTAAGAGAGACCTATGGAGTCCGAGAACTCATTGCAGAAGAAGTATACAGACTAAAAGCAGTCATGACCAAAGTCAAGGAAATCAATGTTGAAGCCACTAGGATTAGGAGGAAGCACTCACGCATCAGTGGGGAGATTAAAAAGCACATCGAATGGAGAGAAGGAATGTCAGGGTTCCCAACAACCCTTCCCCTTAAGTCTGTTGTTGAATACAAGGCAGATATACGCACCCTATAGTATTTTAAAGACTGCGGAGTAAAGTTGGCCACCGTAGCCTCAGTCACTTATGAGCAGTGCAAGATTGTGTATTCTCAAATCCGGACCACACAGGAAAGCTGCCGAATAGCCATGCCCCAAAGGATAGAAGAGTTCCCGGATAAAGCATAGTATTTAGCTAATCTAAGTATAGAGCTCTAGGTAGAAAGTGAATATGTGCAAAAGTTGGACACCTTGACAGTAGAAGATCTACGCCAATTTATCAGCCAAGCTGTTGTTCATCAACACAGCCTAGAAGAAATTCTCCAGGTCACTATAGCTGAAATAACTGTCTTAGTAGAAGAACTGTTTAAGCAAGAAATATCTCTCAGATTCATGAGTCCCCTGGTTGGAACAAATATTGTAAGGGACAGAAATCACTGGGAATTCATATAGCAGAAGTGGAGAAGGCATTGGCAGCCAGCCAAGCTACCACATTAAAGAGTGGCCCAACCATTGCAGCAGTGCAAGAAGAAACCCCAATGATCCCAAAAACTCCTCAGTCACCAAAGGAGCCGACTCAGGGATAGCTTGCATCCGCCAGTGTGCCCCATGAACATTTATTTTTGTATATACCTTTGGAATATTAAATGCCTTGTAATTTTTAACTCCCGTTGTTGCAAATTATTTGAGATATTTCTCTTATGTGAGATTCGGCACTACAAGATAAATTAGAGGAATATAAATAGTTAGGGTATAGGTGGCAACTCTTGGCCCATTTTTGTAAAGCTATATAAAGCTGATTAGAACAAGGTAGTAAGGAATTTTTGCAGGTGAAATTCTTTTCCGTCTTGTAAAGGAACTATTTCTGCTACATCAATGGAAAATCGTTTTGGTCTGTGGAAGCTGGCACAACATTTTGCATGGAGTCTTGTTGATTAACTATTGAACTATTTCTGCACTTTTCACACATTTCTTGTGAGATATTTTCTGGTTGTTATGCATTAATTTTGTGCTATGAATGATTTCATATTCTTTTGCAAAATCTCAGTGTTAAATGGGTAATTGAATACTTATATTTGTTTGAGCTATCTTGGATAATCTTTATTTCTGCTGTAAATGCTCCTTTGATTTTAAACAGCTATCTGTGGAATTATTGGGTGTATTTTTCAGTTTGTTACCCATTCTTTAAATCTGCTCCTTATAAGGATAGGTTAATTTAGATTTAAATCAGATTAGCATAGATTTGTTTTCCCGCATGCATTTAATATAGGGAACTTGCATATCATAGTAAATACAAAATACATAACCGGTGGATCGGGATACAACCGGTAAAACAAACAAATCTTTAAAACCCACAGTAGCCGGAACCATTAACCGGACGGATTCCCCACTCCAAACAGTGAGTGATCTAGTTGGGATTGCTTACTGGGGAGAATCCCTTGCCGATTGATGCAGCGACATTCGAGGCATCAACAAGTCAATAACCACCTATAAAAGCACCTATAACTCATGATTGATTTAGATGCTTGTGATCGAGATGAAGAACTGTGCGTTCTTGTCTTATTGCATTAAAACCCTAGTAAACGAAAATCCAGTCATAAATCCCTTCCCCATACTAGGAAAATTGCAATAGAATATTAAAATAGATTAGATAACAACACCTTTTGATGCACTCCAAGCCCCCACTCCCACCGTGCCTTCGCCCTTTCAACCTTCCAGCACTTAAGCTATTAAAGAGTTATTAAAGGGTGCAACCCCACTTTTGAATACATGAATTTATGCAGAGAGTGGGCATTTTGGACTCCATGCCAATACTTAAACAAGGCTTCTCAACCCAAGTTGAATCTTATCCTTGAAAATACACAATATTGAGCCAACACTTACCATTTTGATTATTCCAGTTGATCCATTCAGATGATTAAGAATGTTTATGTATTTCTCATCAATGGTTAAAGTAGCAACAAAACTATTGATATTAAACACATATATGGACAATTGATATCTGGAAAATGAATTCAACTTCAATATCCTCGGTCTTAATCTTCCTATTTGCTTGGTTTTGCAACCAACTTTTTGCAATGGGCACCTATCAACAATGTGATAGCAGTTTCAATATAGAAAGCAAAAACGATTATGAATTAAATCTAAATCTAAACTAACATGTGCATATAACAAATAAATTTAAAAACGATTCATAGAAAATACAATAAATAAAAGAATGTTTTGTATTAAGATACCTCAAATGGTGAGGATATGATGTTGAGCAACTCCAAGGGTGAGTAGCTCCAAGCTCCAATGGTCTCTTCTCCAAGATGTTGAAAAATGGCCAAAAGTCTCAGGAGAGATTTTGACAGCGTGAGGACAGGATGATGGATGGGTGGAAAGTGAGGAGCCCCTACCACCTTTTTATAGTTTTTGGTGGTGGGGAATACCATTATGGTTTTGAGGAAACCAATGGTATTGACCAACATGGTTTAGGTACCTTTTTTTTCTCTTTTTTCCTTTTTTGAATATTTTGAATATTTTTATTCTCTTTTAATATTTTTGGGAATTCTGGACCATTTTTGAGGGTTTTTTATGTTTTTTGAGGAAAAATATATCTTTTGAGGGGAAAAAAGGTGTATTATGGTCTTTTGGTGACCTTTTGATGGCTTTAGAGGCTCAAATGGTGGAAAAGTGGACAAATGGGTTATGTGAATAAGGAAATGAGCTAGTGAGCACTTTTCAAGTGTTAACAGATTGCCCCTTGATGTGTGAGGGTAGGAGTTCATCGTATGGCCGATAGACATCATAGTTCTTTTGTCTTTTTCTGGGGTTTGGGGAAGAGAAGAGACCGGTTGGAGACTGGATCAATGGCCCTTGGAAGCTGCAAAAACAAAAAATATTACATGGCCTCAATATGAATGAAGAATAATCTCGGATAATGGACAAGGCGGGCATACCCATGCTCGTTTCAAGACATATACATAACAATTAGTCCCAAGAAGGGGTACATAAAAAATCTGCTCATACATCATAATGGTCCAAAGGGGACACTATTTTGGGATGTACTCATGATCATAACATGACTAATCTCAATAACTGCTACACTGGAATAAAGCGACAACTGTTCTGAACAAGGTCTCAGAAGGGTTGATGGACTGTTGAATATGAAGGTGTCCAACATCTGTAGGGACTCAATGACTTTGAGTCAACTCTGAGGAGTATATGTAATTGTATACTCGAGGGAGTATAAAACTGGGGTACATCTGAATACTGTCGCCATGCGCAACCTGAATATCTATAGGAAAATGTAATTGGTTGTTTCCATAAGTAGACTCTCAAATGTGGAAGAGTCAGGTGGTATCCAGGGTCTTCAACAAATAACTGAAAGGACCAATACCCTGTGCGAGTCTCAATGATGCGATCAAGGTGTTGAAGTCAAGCATGTGAGAAACAACCATTTGGATAGGCACTAAGGACTCTTCTCGAAATGATTCGTAGGCACTCATCATAAATGGTGATAAGTACAAGACACAGGGACCTCTAGGTCTATCCTCTGGAATAAATTTGGTTGTCGTCAACAGAGGGAGACCAGCAACTAACAAGGCAATGATGTTTCCTTGATAGGAGCGTGAGGTGTAGAACTGAAGTTTGGTAGTACTGAATGGTAGGACTGACATACTGTGGGGATGAGAAATAATTGGGGTTGTAGAGTGGGTGGAATCAAACTTCCTTTGTTCAGAGCATGATGACATGGATGACCTGGCAGGGTAGGAATCTGACTTGTAGGTGTGGGGATCATGGCTTTAAGGACTGAAGGGTATGTATTGAATCTGGGGGGATTCGCTGATGGGTGCTGTCGAGGTATCTCAGGGTGACATACTGGAGAATACTCTGAACAAAGGCGACGAAAATGGGGAAGCTGCCACATGAGTAGACATGATCTGTTGTGGCGCCGAGAAGCAACATTGGGTCCTTCTTCGTAGTTTTAATGAGCTCCAAGAAGGGATACAAGAATGCTCTGAAATGGTACTATCTTGTGGATTTTGTGAGCCCAGGACTGTTTGTGCTCATAAGTGCTTTCATTTTTAAGGAGTCTGAAAATGATAAGAAGACTCTGCAGTGGTGGTGTAGTACCGTCCTGTGGGTTTTTACGAGCCCAGAATGGTGATTGCTCGTGGTTGCTTTCATGTTTAGAGAGTCTGAAAGCAGTAAGTGGAATCCATTGGTTGTCTTTTTCGTAAGTTAGTCTCCAAGGCCTGAAAAAGCATAAAAGAATGCAAATGGAGAACTCTTCTGGCCGATGTGACTAGAGTATTACTTTTTCGTAATTAGTCTACAAGGCCCGAAAAAGGGGTAAACTTATACCAGGTAGATGCCCTTTCAGATACGTTTAGTGAGCATGAAAGGAAGGAAGGTTGCTTGGAAATATTTTCATTGTTTTAGGAGTCAGAAAAGAGCTTAACAGAAACTCCCTAAGTGCCTTTTTTGTAAAAGGAATTGCTCGGCCCGAAAAAGGGGTAAAACTATACCGAACAAAAAGATATCAATGAGAGTGAGAAATGGTCTCAAGCATCGTCATGAGTGTGGAAAACTGAATCCGGTGACATAAAGATTGTAAAAAATGGGCAACGGCCAATGTGGCACGCAAAACGAGGTGATGAGTGGCATTTTGAAAAAATGCCCAAAAATTATGGGGGTGAGAGCAAGAAATGATCTCAAGCATCATGACGAGCGTGGAAAACTGAATTTGGCGGTATAAGATTCGTCAGAAATGGACGACAACCGATGTGGCACGCAAACTGAGGCGACGAGTGGGCATGTAAAAAATGCCCGAAAAATATGGGCATGAGAGCGAGAAATGATCTCAAGAATCGTCACGAACGCGGAAAACTAAATCCGATGATAAAAGACTTGTCAAAAATGGATGACGACCGATGTGGCACGCAAACCGAGGTGACGAGGGGCATGGGGAAAAATGCCCAAAAAATCTAGAGGTGAGAGCAAGAAATGATCTCAAGCATCATCACAAGTTCGAAAAAATGAATCCAAGGGTATAAAATTTGCCAATAAAATGACAACAGCCGATGTGGCATGCAATTCGAGGTGGCATGGGGCATGCAAAAAATGCTCGAAAGTGTTTGGTGAGAGTGAGAAATGATCTTAAGCATCATCACGGGCATGGAAATATGAATCCTACAGTGCAAATGGTGCGAAAAACGGAGGTCATAAGGACTTCAGAATGGTCAAAGGAAATAACTAGGTTAAAAAATGGCTACAAATAAAGGTGAGCCCACCAAGCCAAGTGTTCGCACTTAGATTTTATTCCGGTTGTAAGAAAATAAGACCTAAGGTAACCTATTTCAAACCAAGCTTTAGGTAGAAAAACTAGCCATTTTCTCCACCAGAGAGGGCTCTCTCTTGATATATATGTGAAGGCTAAAATATACAAAGGTTCTCTTAAAACTTCTTAAAAGATATTTTCTGGTCGAAAAGGTAAACAAGAAACATTGGGCATGGAGTCGAAGCTTTCAAATGTATAATAAACCAGTAAGAGATTTTCACCATACAGATTTACACAGAGGCAAGATAGTAATCATATTACAGTCAATTTGATTTTTCGGGCGATATAGAAAGAAATAAAGACATTCCATCAACAACAGGCATCTATCCAGGACGAATCTATTGTCAACTTTGGAGAATATAGTGGATATTTAAATGCAAACAAAATGAGGCATAACCAGTATGAATCTCAAGTTATTTCAAGTGCTCATTTAAATATGGAAGAAAAACACTATGGGAGATATAACGAAGAAAGTAAACATGCACATATAAAGAAAAAGGAGAATAACAGACTGTAAAAACTGATTAACTCATGAATCTCTGATATCAAAAGATAGGTACCATCACTGTACTGCTTTTATTTCTCAAAAAATAGACTTCAAAACATACTTGTTTCTAAAAAAATTTCCAACCCTTCAACAATGACTCTCATTGTTTTTATACAAGATTTTTAGAAGAAGCTCCACATAACTGCTTCTTCTAACTAATAATTAAAAATGTTTAACTTAAAGATAACTGTCTTCGAGCAACTCATAACTGTCTTTCAAATAATATTACAAATTAAAATAAAATGTCTTTTTGCCACTTGGCAAAACTTTTTTGAATATCATCCTTTCGCCACATGGCAAGAGCTTCAAGTGCATCTAGGTATGAACAGAATATCTGGTCTTTCCGTACTTCTCCACATAATTCCACTGGTCAACCGTGGGTAAGTCATAATTGGTCATTTCCTTCACCAGGACTCGCATCTCAATATGACCTGCATAAGAAACAGGAAGGAGGTTTGCACAAGTTGAAATTAGCATATTTAAAATTTCAAATTCCCTTGACATTTTCTCCATTAAAATTTTTCCTGTGAGCATATGATCTAGCTGCTGGAAATTTCTGTGGTCCATCCTTATATAAAACAATAATCTTTTATATTCATTTCGAGGAATTAATTCACTCTTTTCGTTCCAGAAAGCTGGGAATCCCTTATTCACTAACTTTTCAAACTGCTTTTTGAACTTGATTACTTCTTCCCTTATTTCTCCTGCTTTAGCCTCAACATTTTCAACATGCGAGTATTTCCCTAAGATCCTTCTTGCCCAAGTGATGACAGAAATTCTATTCGTTATATTCATGGCTGTCAAGTCAGCCTCAGTTAAACTATTTAAAAATGTTATTGCTCTCTGGGCTATTTCTTTCGGTTTTCTATTTAGGTTCTCCCTGACTGCTCGGCAACTTTCGAAGGCATCTCTTGCTACTTTTTCTTTAATTCTTATGTAATCCAGATATGGCCTAAGTTTTTCAACCTCTTTAATGATCTGGTCCCACACCATATGCTTACACCCCTACATAGCAGCTTGCCCTGTTACATGAGCTGCTAATCCTTTATTATTATTGCTCAATTCCTGATTTTTTGCCTGCAAAGTTTTTATTTCTTTTTCTTTTGATTCATTTTCTTCTTTCAATTTCTGTATCTCTGTCTTTAACAATTTTATTTCATTATCTTTTAAACTTATTTGTGACATTGCCTGTAAAATTCCATCTACCCCAGTCTTATCTTCTTCTGAGCCTGTCTGTACTTGCTGCTCACTATTCTCTGCTAATTCTTTTCTTGCTGCTGCCAACTGTTCTTCTAAAATGATCTTTTCTTTTTCCCAATAATCCTTTTCGTCAGAAAGCTTTAACATTTTAGCAGTGACATCATTGACTTCATTAGATAATTCTTCTTTCTCTTTTTCTAATACTATCAATTCTACGCCTTGAATAAGTACAGTATCTGGTATTTTTAATTTTCATCTCAATGTTAAGATCATATCTTCCTTCTCCTTGAGCAGTTTTGTGGCTGCATCTCCATCTTTATTAGTCAGATCTATTTGCAATTTCTTAATTTGCTGTTGTCGAGACTTATTCTCTGCCTTTTCCTGTTTCAACTGATTATTTAATTTGTCTACTGAATTCTTCAGCTTATCTGCTCTTAATGTGGCCCCCAAATAGTCGGAGTATATGACTTCTCCAGTTTGCCTATGTAACAAAATTTTATCAGGGGCATTTACTTTCGACAAGTCTATCTTCATCTCTGAGATCTTGTTTTTTGTTACAACTGAAAATTTCAAAGAATTTTCTTTGATGTTTCTGCTGGTAAATAAGCTCACCTCATTATTAGATATAATCCTGACCTTTGGAAACAATCGACTTGTTTGTTTCGCGGATTCCTATTTATTTTTACTATGCTCATCAAATACGTCCATGATATTCCTGGGTCTATTTACATCACCCCCTACAGGGGTTTCTTCAATATTGTACTCCTTCACTGTAACCTCTGGTATTTCATCTTCTGTCGCTTTTGCTTCTTCTGAAATTGTTGTCAACTCTTGTGACTCATCGGTTTTCAATCTTTTTCCTTTTTCCGTCTCTTCATCATCGATGATCATGATGTCCTGTATAGGTCTTTTGGACCCCACCAATGCAGTATTTATTTCGCTTTCTGTCTCCGCCGTTGCTTCTACCAATGACATTTCTTTGTCGGACGTGTCCGGAATAATTTCCTCGTTGTATTTGAGCCAGTTGGCTCTGTCCGCCATCCCTTCAACGATCTGATGATTCAGAGCCTTGATACGATGCTCAATTCTTCGTTTGGATATGATATTTAATGGGTCATACTCCATAGCTGCATCTGTCTCAAAATTCATGTCTTTTAACAACTTCTCTATATACACAGCAGCATTCTTATTCTTTATTGTGAACGGACCTAATGTGAAAGGGTATTTAATATCCGTTGCTTGTCTGTGAACTAAAAAATTGTTATCCTCTACAATCAACTTCTGTCTTAAGAATTCCAAGGCAAAAATCCTCAAAGTGAGGAAGGCTGGTAACACATAGGGTTTATGTCTGAATCCATACAATCTGACTACTGTACTATCTTTCGATAAAAACCAATCTCCTGTAGCATATTCTGTGTTCAATTGCATGGATACCTGCATTTCCGGCAGTACTCTAGGCAGATTTTTTCCGAAAATCATCCTAAAAATCGCTGAGAGCATGTAGTTGATATAATTGAACATATTATTTTCCAGTGGAATCGTGAAAATAATTTCTGGGAACTGTAATTCTTCCTGATTGGATACCATAATCATTCTCATTAAAAAGGCCTGAAACCTGAAATGTCGATGGGTGGAAAAATTGACCATCTGGTCATGAATCCTTTCCGCTATGAATGCTTCAAAATTAAGTCGGGGGATTTGACTTTCGTCAATCCCCGACTGGACTATACTTATTCTGTACAACAGACTCAATTGAAACTCAGTTATATACAAATCCGTATCTAACCCTAAAACTACGGCCAACAGTGTCAAGACCAACTGAGTATTTTCATTAAAAAGATTGATATCTAAAGGGTAAGGGAGTTCCGAAATGCTGGTCTCTGGTCTAAGACACGTCGACAAAAACATTTCCCTATCGCTCTGAGAAGCATGATGATAATTTTCAATAATTGAGACTTCAGAAAAAACCTCAGGGTCCAGGGTTTGGGGTAAATCTACTTCCAGGGCTTTAATCAATTTGGCTGGCTTGATTTCGCAAATGACTCTGGTTTTCTGGCTGTTTAAAATGACTTTTTCTTCTCGGGAGTAATTTTCGGCACACCACGAGACGAATTTTGGGAAAACAGGAAATTGGTCTGGGCAAAAGGCTATCAGAGACGACTGGTGAACCCTATGGGGATCTATACCCTCCTTTAATAACTCAGACAACCTAATTTTTACATCGGAGACCGGAAACCTAATTAGGGTATCGTAAACATCTTCATCTCTGTCTTCTGGGGCATCTTTTGACCTAAAAAGGTCTATATCTTGCATAGTCTCCATTTAAACGCTTCTTTTAAACAAAATTCCGTTTAAAAAGTGTGACAGGTCACCAGACCCTACCTGTAAGTGCTCGCCTTTCGCCTTCTGTCGCAATCGCCAGCTTCCACCAATCTTCAGAGCTCTCCAGGATAACGACACATGCAAAATGCCGTTATGTGGAGCCCTTTCTTTTTTATATAAGCCTTTTTAAATTAACCTCCTTGAACCTTTATGAACGCGGGTCATATCCGACCGTTGATCTCGAGGCTTAGTTTTTGGGCCGTCCGATCTCATCCCTTTTTATCACACCCGGTGGTATCCGCGATTGAAAAGGATGTTTCTTTTTCCGGTTTGCTCCCTGCGCGGATTCACCACCTGTTGACACCTGTTATGGTGGTTTATTCTCCGCGACCGCTTTTCCTTATATCCCGTGTGCATGTTCCTGGCTGCGGATGAAACGTTGGCCGTTGATTTTATCTAGGTATGTATCAGCCCTCCGATCATTTCAAAGTATAGTGCCACGTGCCATGTCCCTACCAAGCTTTCCCTGTTCGCCACGTGTTAGGCCCCACCTTGCCACGTAATATATCCCTCCGTATTTCCATAATGGGTGGTTCCGCCCGGCGCTATGGTGGTTTCCAATACCACTCTACCCATACGCGGATGAATGAACATCGGACACATGCCCTGGTGGTATTATGTCTGCTACCGCCCACCGCTGTTTGTTGACGATCACTTTGGCGACGCGGGGGTGATATTAGCCGTAGATCTTGATCTATATAATCTCCGCCGGTGGAACTTGACCGGAGTTTAACCCTTACCTATATTTGCTGGCGGACTTTATAAATATGGGTTTTTATCCTATACTTTTATATCAAAACCTTCAATTCAACCCTTTTTGTGATGATTTTTTCTCTTTTAGGACCTTTTAGCAAAAATTTTAGGTTTCCTCAGACCTGGTGTCAACACCAAGGATGTAGTGGTGGGGAGAAATGATGACCCGCGGGGGAAGAATACTAGGTTTATCAAATATACAAGTGACACGTGACCTCAAAAATGGTTGAGATCATGAATGTGAAAAAGTGAGTAGGGTTAATGACTTGCCCCCATGCGATGTGCATGGGGTTTGTGATTGTGGATCACATATGTGTTGGTTTGAATGATGGGCTCATTGAGGTGTTGAGATAGAGATGATGGAGAAGGGTCAAAATGATTGATCATGCCCCCTATCCCAAGTTCGAGGTAATCTATTATGCCCCCTAACTCAGAGGTGTCAATGTGGTGCAGATGTTGTCTCAAAGAGAGATCAATAGGGTATTGAGCAACTGTTGGCGGGGTGGTATACCATGAGGCTGTGGGCCAGGTGGCATACTGAAGTGATGATATGATGATGGGGGATTCCCTTTGTGGGGTGGATGCCCCCAGTATCTTCGACGAGAATCACGATGATGATGAATAGGCAAGGTTTTGGGCCTGCCCCCATGCTGTGGACATGTGGTTTCCTCTTTGATTTGAAAGTGTTGAACATGTGTGTCAAAGCGATCAGTGGAAGGGGTCGACCGGACAGAGGGGTCTCCAGTGGAAACCGTGTAAATGGTGTTAATTTCTTCCGAGGAGGAAGATTTTGAGGGATATATTTCCTCAATGAGAAGAGTGGATATCTCTAGGTCGGCATTATTCAGTTCGTATAGTGCTGCTCTATAATATGGGAGATCAGGGCAGTGATGTGAATAATGGCCATAGATGCCGTATATCACACAAGGGTGGTTGGTACGCAAATATTTATCATGAGGCTGAGGGGGAAGCTCGAGTTTGACAACTAGAATGTTAGTGTCATCATCCAACATTTGCATATGTTCTT
Organism: Larix kaempferi; assembly: GCA_027924585.1. Taxonomy (NCBI): domain Eukaryota; kingdom Viridiplantae; phylum Streptophyta; class Pinopsida; order Pinales; family Pinaceae; genus Larix; species Larix kaempferi. Next base: position 240,107 of record BSBM01001649.1, on the reverse strand, counting down.
GGAGTGCAGGTAATTGTGGACATTGATGAGTGGCATGGCCTACGTCGTCACATAACGAGCACTTAGGGGGAATGCGAATAGTTGGGGGGTTCTTGTCTACCTTGGGGGTTGCTGGGGGGGTGCGAGTTATGGGTCCAGTGCTATAAGTTTGTGGGCCTCTGCCCCCTGTGTTTCATAACGAGGGTGGGGCATTTCTAGATGTTGATGCTATAGTCACTATTGGGAGTGGTATGTTTTGTAGATGAGTGACAGGAGGGGGTGGGTGGTTGGTTGTAGGGATAGGTTGTACCGGTTGTAAAATAATAGTCATAGTTGGCGGGGGGCTCGAAGCAGGTAAGTACCATACAGGTAACCCTAATGTTAAACCAGGAAGGTTGAGTGTAGCCATTACTGGAAAACTGACAACTCCGGAAAATGGGAACAAAAATGGGATAGTATGAATTGGTGTTGTTCTGATATGAGTAGGCACTATGGGTGTTTGTGGTAGTGACGAGGGCTGCTGTGTGGTGTGCGACAGGGTGCACAAATCAGATGTTTTTGTTATCGGTAAAGGTGGTGGGATCAATGGAAATGTGGAAGTCATAGGTGACTCGGTGTAGATTCCAGGGCCAATTGACGAGACAAATGATGTCGGTACAGTTTGAATGGTTTGTTCAATCATTGGTAGCACATTTTGAGGGGTTGCAGGGGCGTTAGGATCATAAATGTGAGTTGATAAATCTTGATAATGCATCCTTCATGTGGGAACATCATGAGGCGGAACATAGATGAAGCGATAGCTTTCATTTTGTACATATAGCTATGTCCAAGAAGGAGGTTGTAGTCGAGCTAGGCATTGATCACTTCAATGTCAATGAGAACTAATTTGCTACCTAGTTCTATAGGTACGTTCTCTAAGAGGCCTTGTGGTTGAGCTGAACGTCTATCGTAAGCTCGTAATGTTGTGGTGGATGGTTGTAAAGTGGGGGAGCCAAGTTTCTGCAACACAAGAGTGGATATAACGTAGGTTGAATCTCCTTCATCGATGATGCATCGATGCACAACAAGGTTTCGAATGTTTACAGATACTTGGAAGGCCAAATTTGTGTTAAATTTTCAGTATTAAATCACAATACTATAGGATCTTTGCTGAGAGAACAACATCTACAGTATATCAATGCATGACAATCATAATATGACAAGCATCACAAGCATCACAAGAATCAAAAGCATAGAGACAAGAGACACAGAGTTTCCGTGGGGAAAACCCTAAGGTGAAAAACCCCACAACTTCCTCAGAGATAGAGAGAGCAATGGCTCAACCAAAATACAACCAAATAATACAGAGATAGTCTCCTAGCAGATGATCCTCCTCCTCCTCACTAGTGCGCCACTTTTCAGAGAGAGAGATAGATGCTTTTCCGAGTGAGTAAAATAGAGATCTCCTATCTCTATTTATACTCACCTTTTTGCCCAGTGACCTACTGGGGCCGACTTGTCTACTTGAGTACATCCACATTATATTATATATTAATTAGGGCCGACCCCATAAGGTGGTCTAATAACCCATCGGCAAGTACACACACTTGCGACACTTGTCAATCCACATGACGACACTTCCTTATAGAGGAATAACACATCTCTTATAAGGGTACAATAAATATATATATAATATACTGATGAAATACATTCCGAAGTTACATATACATCAACAATTTGATGGCAATCGAGGTTTGGCTTAGTCTAAGTTGAAAGCCATCATATGTGTATCGTTAGGGTCTACTCCTCCGATGGCAGATAGTAGTAGTTTTCATTGCGCAAGGCATGTTTTCAATACCTCTAAAGCAGACATAGCAGTAGGGGATTGTGCTAAATCTTCCATGACGTTATAATTGGATGTTGCGCAAGCATTAGGATTGTTGTTAATCCTTTGCAAAGGGATGCGAGAGATTTTAGGTCCTCCGTCGAATGGCATATTTGGTATGCATAGTGGTTGATCTGATGGAATGGAGGTGGATGCATCAGTGGGGGGGAGTTTCTGGGGGTGGGCCGTACTGATTCCTGTGAGTCTGGAGGTTGATGTCATTGCATGACATCATGAATAAATGGTGTGTGCCTGAATCTGTATGATGATAATCAGTGGCGGCCTAGGTGATTTGCTGCTGAGGTGCAGCAGATCCTTGTGGGGGATCCATTGGGTGAGCATTTACTGCTCCTTGGTTTGGCAATGGGTTTTGTAATACCATGGGTTGCGGTTGATTAAGTGGAGCTAGCTATCCAGCGTGGCCCTGGCGTTGGGCATCGTCGACCCAAAGCTTACATGCTTTCTCTAAATGGGGGCAGTTGTGAGTGTAGTGGCCAGAGACTCCACATATAGAACATGGATGGTTTGTTCTCAGGTTATTGTTTTTCGCCTGCTTGGGATGACGATCAGGATTCTAGTTGGGGGGAGCAGCGTTGTTATTGTTTGGAGGATTGGGTGGTGGTGCACCTTGATTATGTTGTTGGTTGTTACCGCAGTTACATCCTCTTCTGTGGTTTTGTTGTCCTCCCTGGTTGCGTTGCTTGTTTTGGTGTTGGGGCTGATTGTGTTGTGTGTACACTTGCCCTTGAGTAGTGGGAGGATTTTGGGGTGCCACAGGTGTGGGAACAGGTTGCGGTGGATAATAAGCTGGTGGGGCTGGAGGAGGTCCAGTTGCCTGCTGGGGTTGTTAGTAACCCTGAGCTATTGGAATTGTTGGGTTAGCTGGTGTAGCTTGCTGGGGGTAATACATTGGTTGGGCCGGTAAGTGAATTAAGTTCTGGGTGGCCGGTTGGTTATAGTATGTGGGTGGTACATATGTCGATGGTGCTTTCCCGTAGCAATGTGGTGGACAAGAGGGTCCGTCAGTGTGATGAGTCTGATTCATTGGAGCATACGAAGTCGTCGCTCCAGAATTATATGTAGCCATAGAGAGCTCTGGGGCATTTATGGTGCTCACCATGCCAAAAGGTTTATTTTGTGCCGTGACTTGGCTGATAATACCATCAGTGGCATGTGATGCCCCCGGAGCATCACCGCGTGAAGAATCGCCTCGTTGGGTGTCTGGTATGATGGTGTAGAGATAGCTTGACTGGGCATAAATCAGGTCAAACTATTGAGCTTTTAAGATAGCTTCTTCTTCTGACTGGGGTCGTTTTGGTAGCTACATCTTTGGCTATGAGGGGTAGAAGTGATTTTTGAAACCAATCCAAAAATATACGGTCGTCTAATTTTATCTTGCAAAGGCTACGATGCTTGCGCCACTCATGGATATGGTCGGTGATGTGGGTAGCTGTGTTTTGTCTACAAGACAACAGTATTTCAACTCCTACATCATAGCGTACAGGTAGCTGAAAAAACTAAAGGAAAGTGGAGGCGAGGGACGTAAATGTATGGTGGGTCCCATGTGGTTGTTCAATGTACCACTTGGCTGCAAAGCCAGTGAACGTTCGTTGCAACAGTCTTAGTCTAATGGAGTCATCCACTATGGAGTTAGATGAACACCATAGGTGAAATGACATTATGTGGTTTTGGGGATCTTCCCCAGCTTTTCCTTCAAACTTTGGGGTGTTCGAGGGAAGCTTTGGGGTGTCCATGTAGGGTTGTGCCTGATAGGATCATTGGTTAACCTGGCTAGGTCTGGTAAGTTCAGACTATACATGTATGGTAAACTAGCAGATGGGTGTAGCGTAGTGACTGGGACATAACTGTTAATGGTGGCATTATGTAGTGGTCCAGTGGCCCCTAAGGGTATGCTAGCTATTGAAGGTATGTGTCCTCCAACCATTGTGGTGTGGGATGGGCCAGCGCTCCCAAGTGCAACATGGGTTGTAGAGGGGTTAAGAATAGTGCCAGGAATTGTTGGGATCTGGGTTGTGGTAATGAGAGGGGGTGTGATTCCTATGTTGGGCATATCCATAATAGGTGGTGGTCTTGTTTTGGGCATAACTAAAGGTGGAGTGGCCCTTATATTAGGCATGCCTAAAGGGGTTGTTGTTACCATGGGTGGCACAGTAGTAGTAGGGTTTGTCGATGTATCTCCAATAGCACTGGTGAGAAGGGGGTCGTATTATGATCCAGCCATGGGGTTGGTTGGTGATATTTCAGTAGGGTGTTCGGATTCAGCCTCGGAATTAGATGTGAAGTGAGGCACGTCAGAATCAAATGACTGTGTTCTATGCCGATGACATGTCGAGTCAAGGGATAAGGCTCTACGTCTATGACGTGTAGAGTCAAGTGTACCGAACTGAGTGGGTCCACCCTGAAGACGGCGGGATCATCTTAAATTCTCAATGGTGAGAAATATATACAAATTTCAGTGGAAGGTGGTGATGTAAAAAACTCGAAACCCTAGTGCAACAATGAGTGCAAGAGGGGAGTGAAAAAATAATGGCTCTCAGGCCAACAACCAACCTCAAAAGCACTTATTATAACAGTTGTGCTATAATAAGTGGAGGGATCCAACAAAGTGGTCAGAATACCAAAAGTCAAATAGTTCCTAGAAAAAAGTGGTGCTCAATAGACCAAAGGTGAGTATTGTATCATGCAAACACCTAACTAGAAGTATTGTGATTCAACAAATGATATCCTCTACAAGGTGATGAAATCTAAGTCAGATAATATAGAGTGTTGAATCAACGGCTAGATATCCCCCTACCGGGATGGACATCGGGTAGACAATCCTAAAGAGTGGCAACTAGGATACCCCGTTCATGACACGTTCGGTTGGGTGAATCTGCAGTTTGGTTCTATCACTGTTGTACCCCCATACGAGTGTACACCGAGAACTTCGAAATGTATCCTTCGGTTACTAAATGGATTGTGGTATTCCACTCAAGCTTCCGGAACTAGTCTAGCTACTTCAACCCTCCTAAAGGAGAGGCCTTTTTGATAAATTGGTTGATAACCGTGTCAAAATTATAAGGAATTTTGGTACCGTAAAGGAAAACCACTATGTCTCAAATGTAAATAATTGAGGGGTTTTATTGGAACACCTATCCCCACAATTCTACCTAACTACAAGATTCTTTTAAGTTCTCCCCAAGTGGGGTTAAAAAGTTTGTTGAGTTAAGCTGATTTTAAGGCTCAGTTTAAATAATGTGGTAGATTGGGTGCACGTGTGATTATTGAACTGAAATTGATTTTCCTCGCTTGGACGATTGATTACAAATGAAAGAAAAGACGCTTCCAGTTTGCAAAAAATAAAGGCATTTTTTGAAATATAAATGCTTGAAAAAACTATTCAAAAATAATAGATCTTTGAAATAATTTAAAGGGGGGCAAATAACATAAATATTTCAAGAAATAAATGGATCTCTTACAAAATTGCTTGGGTAAACTATTGAGAAAATAAATAGTGAAACCTATGATCTAAATAGAATGCAGAAAATCTTTCTTTCAATTACTGAAAATTTTTAAAAAGACTTTTTAATGGAGCATTTATAAATAGAAAAAGATTTAGTATGGCTATAAAAATGTAGAAAAAATAATGTTGTAGAATAGGCTAAATGAGAAAAAAATACAACAATTTTTTTTTAAACAATTGGCCGAATTCAAAATAATAGCATTGTAGGTTTTAAGGAAATAGTTGCGATGTGCAGTGCGGGTTTCGGTCGCGTAGTCGTGATGTGCAACGCGGTAAATGGCCGCGAAGCCGCGATGTGCAGCACGGGTTTTGGTCACACAGTCGCGATGTGCAGCGCAAAAAATGGCCGCGAAGCTGTGATGTGCAGTGCGTAAAATGGCTGCAAAGTCGTAGTGTGCCGCGTGGTAAAAGGCCGCGAGGTCGTGATGAGCCGCGCGACTGTCGGGCGAAAAGCCGCGAGGTGAAAGCTAAAAAATGGACACTAAAAAATGAACCCAAAAATGAAAATTTCAGGTTGTTAATGGCAACAGAAAGGGCCAAGATCTAGAATAGCAATGGATCTGCTGTCTAGGATGGCAGATCTATGATAAAAATGATTAAAACTAACAAAAACTAACATCTAAAGAAAAAAACCAAGATCTAAGAATTCGAAGCTAGCAGAGTTGCTAAAAACTGTTTGCTTGGTTTTGCAACCAAGCTTTGTGCAATGGGTACCTATCAACAATGTGATAGCAGTTTCAGTACAGAAAGCAAAAACGATTATGAATTAAATCTAAATCTAAACTAACATGTGCATATAACAAATAAATCTAAAAATGATTCATAGAAAAAACAAGAAATAAAAGAATGTTTTGTATTGAGATGCCTCAAATGGTGAGGATATGATGTTAAGCAACTCCAAGGGTGAGTAGCTCCAAGCTCCAATGGTCTCTTCTCCAAGATGCTAAAAAATGGCCAAAAGTCTCAGGAGAGATTTTGACAGTGTGAGGAGCCCCTACCACCTTTTTATAGTTTTTGGTGGTGGGGAATACCATTATGGTTTTGAGGAAACCAATGGTATTGACCAACATGGTTTAGGTACCTTTTTCCCTCTTTTTTCATTTTTTGAATATTTTTAATATTTTTGGGAATTCTGGATCCTTTTTGAGGGTTTTTTATGTTTTTTGAGGAAAAATATATCTTTTGAGGGGAAAAAGGGTGTATTATGGTCTTTTGGTGACCTTTTGATAGCTTTAGAGACTTAAATGGTAGAAAAGTGGACAAATGGGTTATGTGAATAAGGAAATAAGCCTATGAGCGCTTTTTGGGTGTTAACACTTCCTCAAGCTTCTCGTGCACAAGATCCTGTACTCATTACCTCCTTGCTCCACATGTCCAACCCTAATTATTTTTAATCCACTCAAAATTACTTTTTCAACTTGCGCATAATTACTTGTTCATTTGGAAACTTAAAAAAAAATATTAATTAAAGGAACACTTGGCATGATTTCATCTTAAAAATACGTCTCAAAGAGACATCCCGTGTAGTAGTGACTAAACCAAACAATCAAAAATTTAAGATTTGAAATAGATGGATAGGATGATATCGAGTAATCTCACATGTTAGGGTTAGGTAAATATGATGCCATGTTTATAATAGCGTTTATATGAATGGTAAGATAAACCATATGGATTTATATGAATGGTGAGAATAATTAAAGAAAAATAATAATAATATTTACAAAGTTTAAATTTTGAAAATATTTAAAATAATGTATAGTTTTTTTTAAAATATATTATGTATTGTATCATATAAATTGTATTTTGAAAAAATAATTTACATAATAATTATAAAAAAACACCCTTTCTTATATAAGATTAAGATTAGCTAAATATAATATCATGTTTATAACACCGTTTATATGAATGGTAAGATAAACTATATGAATTTATATGAATGGTGAGAATAAGTAAAGAAAAATAATAATAATATCTATAAAGTTAAATTTTGAAAATATTTAAAATAATGTCTCGTTTCTTTTAGTAAAGAAAATATAAATTGTATTTTGTAAATATTATGTCATATTTATAACATTTAAATATATTATGTATTATATTATATAAATTGTATTTAAAAAAAAAATTACATAATAATTATAAAAGAACACCCTTTATCATATAAGATTAAGATTTCAGAGATGTCTTTCATCAGCAGAGGCGCATATGCTTGTTTAATAGGATCCCCAATGATGCTGAAGCTCCACGAAAAATGTTTTAATTGGATGGAGAATGCCCTGCAAGCCATGGCTGCAGCTTGCTATACATAAGCCATATTTGCCATACCTCGTGTGTGAATATATATATAGATATATATATCCATGGCTGTAGCTCGCTATAAAACTGTAAGCCATGGCTTAGGTATAAAGCCTTATATACATATACATTCAAAGCCATGGCTAAAGCTTGCTATAAAACTCTAAGCCACGGCTACCATACCAAGCCATACTGTCTTGTTTATATATATAAAACTAATTGTTGCCATCTATTTTAGAGAGATAGAAAAAGTTGCATTCATTAGTTTAGTCAAAGTTTTAATTATAAATGTTAGTGAAGTGGGGTTAAAATTATAAATTTGTTGAGTGTATTTATAATTCAACTTATTATTATTTTATTAATTTCTACTTGACTATATATATAAATCCATGGTTATAGCTTGCTATAACACTGTAAGCCATGGCTTACATATAAATCCATATATATACATTCAAAGCCATGTCTAAAGCTTGCTATAAAACTCTAAGCCACGACTAGCATACTAAGCCATATTGTCCTGTGTATATGTATATATAAAACTAACTATTGCCATCTATTTTATGGAGACAGAAAAAGTCGCATTCATTATTTTATACAAATTTTTAATTATAAATGAAGTGAAGTGGGGTTAAAATTATAAATTTGTTAGCTGTATTTATGATTCAACTTATTCATTTATTATTATTTTATTCGTTTTTGCTTTACCAAGGACGGCAATCATAGATTCAACCTATAAGTATGGATGTTTTAATAATTCAAACTCAACGAGATAGAGAACATTTGTGGATGTTTTAATATTTCAAACCTGCAAGAACATCTACCCTTTCATTTATTGGCGTTTAAGTAGGATGACATGATGGAAAAAGCATACAACGTAATAGACTACAAGAACATTCGCAAGTATTTGATGACTTTTGGAGATTACAAAAAACCTTTTGAATACGTTGCCAAATACCATGAGTTTGATTTGACAACGATGCCTTTATAATTTTCGTGGCTCTCACAACAATAATCATTGCTGCTGCAAGCTCCCAACTTTCTTAGGCACTCCAAGTCAACAAAATTTCAACCTGATACAGTTCAATTTGGATGTATTCTCAGGTTTTTCTCATAGAAACGTACATATTAGAGAAAAGAGAGTTTTACTCGTACCTGCGATACTATCTAATCCAATCAACTAACTGGAAGAAAATCAATAGTGTTTTCCCTTGACATGGAATGTCCAATAACCCTACCTTGTTCATATGTGAGCATGATTGCAAATCCTAGGGGCATGCTGCTATCATATTTTTTTGAAGTTAGGCTGAAAACCTTCACTTCTGCTTTGTACTAAGAGAAACAAGGTGCTCTACAACCTTGTATGATAGAAATGTTGTAATGTATGTGGGTATTAGGTTAATGCTTTGATGTTAACTTTAGAAAAACAATACTTATAAAAAATATTAATGATAACAAATAATTTGTCATCACCCCTCACTCAGGTTGTAATTGTCATTAAGACAAGAAAACAAGGGTCAATGCTTCAATACAGGTGCACATATACACACAATTTACATTATAAAACTATGACAATAAAAAATTTCCTTGGAGCATCTAATTAACAGTCCCATATCTACATTAGTTGGCCCATAAAAATAAATAAATACATCGGCAGCCAAACGCATTAGACATATCAGAGTTCAATTCTAACTTTTCCTAACTTTCGGTGAAGACTACCATCCAAATTATAAGCAACATAAGCTTGACACAAATTTAGAAAAAATCATCGAAGCTTGCAAAGTTACACAACACATCTCAAACTTATTCGTACAAAAGACTCCCAATCGGACATCCAAACTCATAACCGGGTTTAGACTTATCATTCTATGAACATTACATGAACCATTCATTCCTCACAAGGTTATGACAACATATATGAGATACATAAATGAAGTATAAGCCATGCATCTTTCACATATCAGATTCCAAATGCAGATAACTCACGCAATTGAAGGAAACATCATTGAAGGATACAACCTTCTACACAGTCTTAAACATAACATAATTATGGCTTACATATAATTACAAAATCATTCAAAAAATTGAGCATAACAAGCATAACAATTCACATGAACAATAAAATTCATCCACAGATAAACTTATATGAAATTCACATGAGAGTGGCGTCTGACTGCATGTGAGCCACGCTCCACCCAACCTTAGAACTTGTCCATCCTGTACTATTTCAGCTCCCAAGTTCACCCCCGAGCTGAGATCGAGACATTAACCCAAGTTGTCTCACCAACCCACTCAACTCACTCACAGAGTCAAAGGTGAAAATAACAGAAAGAATGGATATTCACAGGGGCTCAATAAAATAATAGGATAACAACCAATTCCATGTCAAGTCTGCAATTGACCCACCTGAGTTCCTTCCCAAAACGCACAACGATACACTTCAGTGCGAGTGTTGGGATTCCCTTTGGTCCTCATGCTTCATTTCCAATTGACTGGTGTATACAACCACGAAATTCATGGCCAGTTCGGTTATCACAACATAACAATGTTTAGGTTATCTCTGCAATTCGGGTTCAGTTTTGTCACAGGAAATCTTTCCAAGTTTTCTTCACTTTTCGAGAACTAAAAAACACACAGTGAACCTCTTCACTATCCATGTCTGAACTTCCCTCCCCAGGTTTCCTCACACTTCCTTCTCCCCCTAGCTGACACTCCCCCTTGCTCCCTGTGCATCATGCTCCCCCCATGTCCAACCACCCCCCAGGCCGTGCATATAGCAGCCTCCCCACTTCCTCCAGATCAATGAGGCAACCCCGTGTCCCCTTTGGGATCCCACGTGGCTATCCCAAAGGAACACGTACTCCCATCCATAATCACAATGAGCCACTAAATCTCCGGATTAATTAATAATTAATCCCCAACTAAAAATATGGCTTAGGGGTATGGGTTCTGGTTTTATCATAAGGTTTATAGAACAAGGGTTTAGGGAACAAGGTACTTAAGTCAACATTACCCCCTCACAACCCTCGGTTAATATATAGATCTCCACTTCATCATTTTTATCCTCATGCAGCCAGTTGGTATTTGTATTAAAATATAATCAAGCTATGTACATACTCATAGAAACAATGTTCATATTATAATAAAATATCTAACCTAGGCCAGGGGGTGTTACAATTCCCCTCTCCTCAGAGTCTTCATCGTTCTCGATGATTAACATTGTATCAAAACATATACAAATTTTCATTGTCGTAATGTTTTATTATATACACATTTTCAAAATAAATGTGGATACTCTTCCCACATTATATCTTCTAGTTCCCAAGTAGATTCTTCAGGACTGTAACGGGTCCATTGGACCTATACTTGTCTGATGACCCTGTTCCTGAGTATCTTGCTTCTGTGATCCAATATGCATATTGGTTGAACTTGCATTTCCTCTTTTGGTCCCACCTGAAGAAAAGACCAATCAAGCACATGATTAATATCATAAACATACTTTTTCAAAAATGAAATATGAAACACATTATGTATTTATATGGTGGGAGATAGTGCTAGCTTGTAAGCTACTGATCCCAGTCTGCTTAATATTTCGAATGGTCCACAAAATCTAGCGGCGAATTTCTTGCATTTTCCCAACTGTAAGGAATTTTTCTTGCCTCTGACATTCAAGAACACCATGTCTCCAACCTGGAATTCTCTGTGTGTCCTTCTTTTATCTGCATAGCTCTTTTGACGATCTTGTGCCATTTTCAAATTATGTTTTATCTTTACCACTTGATTTTCAATATCCTGAAGCATTTCAGGCCCAACAATCAACTTGTCTACTAGTTTATCCCAATTGATTGGAACATTATACTTTCTACCATATAAGGCTTCAAATGGACTCATTTTAAAATATTTTTGATAACCATCATTATAAGCAATTTCCACCAAGTACAGGTACTCTTCCCATTTTCCTGGTTTGTCCATGGCATACATCCTGAGCATGTCTTGAATGACTTGATTTACACGCTCAGTTTGCCCATCATTTTGGGGATGATAAGCCATGCTTAAATTAAGCTTAGTCCCAAACTCTTTAAACAAACCTTTCCAAAAATTAGAGGTGAATTTCAGATCTCTATCCGACACAATGGCTTTCGGAATATCATGCAACCTAGCAATTTCTTTCATATAAATCTCAGCAATTTTAGTTGCCTTGAAAGTTGATTGAACAAGAATGAAATGAGTTGTTTTGGTTAACTTATCAACCGCTACCATGATAGAATCATGCTGCCTTGTGGTTCTCGAAAATCCTGTAATAAAATCAATAGTTACAGTGTCCCATTTCCATTAAGGAATAGGCAATGGCTAAAGTAAACCAGCTGGGTATTGATGCTCTTCTTTGACCCTTTGACATTCTAAACAACGAGCAATGTAATTGGCCACCTCATTTTCATCTTTGGCCAATAAAAATTCTTCTTTATAGCTGTAATATTTTTCTGATACCCGAGATGTCCTGCATAAGGTACATTATGCATTTCCCTTAATATTATTATTTTCAACTCTTCATGATCAGGTACATAGATCTCCTATCCTTAAAATGAAAGATACCATTCTTAGCTATTGCAAAATCGCAGAACTTTAATTCTTTACTTCCTTCTTGCAATGTTGTTGTTACTTGTAAATAATTCTTGTCACTTTTCAAAGCTTCAAGCAATCTGATTTGTAATTCAGAATTCCAAGTGTTGATGGCTGAAACATGCATCAACTGTCCCCTTTAGCTGAGTGCATTAGCTACTCGATTTTCTTTTCCTTTCAAGTACTTGATCTCAAAATTGGACTCACTTAAGAATTCAACCCACCTAGCTTGTCGGGAATTAAGTTGGGGATGATCAAACAAATAATTTAAACTGTTATGATCAGCTCTTATCCCAAATTTATTTCACAGAAGATAGTGTCTCCACATGCGAAGTGCATGAACAATGGATGCTAGTTCCAATTCATGAGTAGCGTAGTTCTTCTCTTGCTCCTTCAAATTCTATGATTCATAGAAAATCACATCTCCTTCCTGCATTAGAACTCCACCCAGTCCTTCAAGTGATGCATCAGTACATACCAAAAATTATTTATCAAGATCATAAATCTTCAATACAGGCGCACATGTAAGCAATTCCTTTATATTTCTGAAACTATCTTCGCATTTCGGACTACAGATGAAAGGTACACCTTTCTTTTGGAAATATGTAATTGAATTGGCTATTCTCGAAAATTATTTTATAAACCTTCGGTAATAACCAGCCAATCCCATGAATGATCTTACCTCAAAGACATTGCGAGGATTAGGCCATTCCAAAATAGCCTTAATTTTAACAGGGTCCATAGCCTTAATTTGAACTGGGTCGCAAGATTTGATGAGTCTTTATAACTTTGTGTCAAGCTTATGCTGCTTATAATTTGGATGGTAGTCTTCACTGAAAATTAGGAAAAGTTAGAATTGAACTCTAATATGTCTAATTCCAAGCACAGATAGCATGCTTCTGGCTGTCGGTGTATTTATTTATGTTTATGGGCCAAGTAATGTAGATATGGGACCATTAATTAGATGCTCCAAGGATATATTTTATTTTCATAGTTTTATACTGTAAATTGTGTGTATATGTAACACGGGTATACTTAGGTTGTAATTGTCATTAAGACAAGAAAACAAAGGTCAATGTTCTTCCAGTTTTCAAACAACTAGAAACAATAGAAAATTGGGGATGTTTCCAGAAGGCCATGTGTTTCTTGGTATTTTACCTTTTCTACCACCTTTTTCTACTAACTAAATTTAAATTACTTTCCAAATCTGTTTGTAACTCCTCCATCCAGAATCCCATCCTATGAGGATTCACTTTTCAAAATATTTTGAACATAACACATTGAAATATCTAAAAGAAAGAATATAATGTGTTCCTGGAAAACAATGCACTCATATTAGAGTACATGTGTTGAGCCATCTTTGGAACGAGATGACATATGCACATGATGGAAAGGACGTAGTGATTTTGGTGACACAACAATGATTCCTACATTAATAGATTTAATTCCCATAGGTTGACATTTCTCTTTTATAGAAAATTGCACTAGCCCTCACTGAAATACACATGTGAGCTGCAACTTGTGCACATAATGAACACATCAATCTTGGCCTTAATTTATTCCAAGTGTCCAATCTAATCTATGTACATCCTTTGAATATATTAGTTTCTATGCTAGAGTAATTATATATTGTGAATGGTATGTGATACTGATAATATTTAATATACCATAGGTAACCCTAGCATTTGTACAAATTTGCAAGTGAAGTCCTAAAATTGTAGAGGCTTATATATTGACAATTCTATGTCGCATGCAAGGGAGGGAGGCTACCTACAACTGTTAAAGATGGCATTCAACTTCAATCCTATTCAAAACTAGGATCATATACTTTGATAAAATAAAATTGTGGACCACTTCACCTTAGTTGCAGACAAAAGGAGGGGCTGTTTCTATCCAATAGAGTAAATAGAAAATGTACATGTGTAAAGGGGCAGGGGGACGAGATTTATGCCATTCTGAACTTCAAGTGTAAAAGTACTAGCATTTGGGAAGGGAAAATAGCTTTTTAACCTCCCACGGGTCCATAGTTGTGTGTCTCTCACTACATTGTCATATTTGTGTAATTTAATGTTAGTACAAGAGCCCATCACTTTGCAAAAGTAATCAATCAAAAGAGAATTTAGATAACGATGTGAAAACAAAGGGATACACTATTGGTACTAAAATAATTCCCAATACCAGTAATGCTAATGGAATGGGGGTGTAATGCAGGGTATTTCATTGTTGTTATTCTTCACTATCATCTAATTTGGCTCCATTCTCCAACTAGATCAATGAAAGTTATGGTTGGGACTTAGGATCATGAGGATTGCTGGAGTGTATGGAGGATCCTATGATTGATTTCTCATATGTTTTTCCTTAATTAAATATGATATAGAGTGTGCCCATTATTTTGTGCTTTCATTTGCCCTTATTTTTGGTGCAAATGTAGTGCTACTTCATATTATATTACATAATTAAAATCTATTATAATACCCATGGAATCCTATCTATATTATTATTTATTCTCATATGAGATTAAACTATGGATTTTATTAGAATCAAAAGTAATTTATGGCATGTTATGGTGCTAAATTTAGCATGAAGTTCAAATATAAATCCAGCACAATTTGGGTTAATTATTATCTTCTATGATGTGCCCTTTCCCATTATCAATAATTGACTTAGTTGGAAGACAACATGACAACAATTTAAAGTGGGGTGGATTGGGAAAGTCATCTTTCATTATTTCTCGTATGTGGTGGATATTCCAAAATACCTTGTTTCCCTGTATTAATGGACAACCATGATTGCAACTCGTTGACATAAGAGGTATAGGTAAGAAAAACCATGGGTAAATCCATGGGTGATTGAGACATGTTGATGATGTAGGATTGGAATGGACTCCCACAATAATAAATAAATTCTAGAAAACCAAGGATAATTTTAGGGGTGAAATTTAGCCCATGGGCTATTTTTCCATTTTTTTTCCAAAAAAAGATTAGCCAATTTACATTTTTTGAAGCCCCATTTCGCCCAATTTTGATGGGGTAAACTTTTTTCACTCTAAAAATCGCCAAAATATTATATAAACTCTATAAAATCCTTAGAAATTGAAATAATTTTAGAAAAATATCGCCAAATATTTTATAATTGACATTTTGAGAATTGGTAAGATTCGCCGAGGTTTATACACTTTTAAATAAGTATGGGTCCTTAAAATTATCCCTGTAGAAAACCTTGCTAATGATGAATAAAAACAAAAATCCACAAATATAATAACAATTTATTAAAAAGGGATACACACATACTTGTGTTTCCAAATTTCAGATTTAGGGAGGATCATTTGCATGTGACCAAATTTGGCATTCATTTTTTCTCCTAGGGATTGGTTGTTCATCACACCCCACCAACTCTGGACTACTAGAGTGAGGTGCAACTTCTCCATGAATAAAATCCCTCAGATTGCCTAAATTTTTTCCTATGGTTTGGTTTACAAATTTGATCACATATAGAAAAGACCAAGATCTAAATCTATACCCCTATTTCGGGGATCTTACTAGGTTTACCTGGAGAATTTTGGGAAACACTTTGCTTTATAACAATGAGATTGCAACATAGTTTTTCCATGCAAGATTTGTATTTTTTCTTTAGTTTTTTTTGGGTATAAATCACAAAATTAGGACAATACCATGAAGTTCATTTCATATAAATCATAAAAATTCACAGGGGTAGATATTTTAAAACCCAAAACTAAGCAATAATTTGTTATTGTAATGATTCACAATTTATAATGCCAGACTTTCTGAAGTACACAGAATGGAAACATACTTTTCCAAGATGACCCAAGTTTCCTATGCCTTTTCCGCTTGAGCAGATACTATGTTAGGTAATGTAGTGGAAACTACCTTCACCTTCATTCACCTCTGAAATTAAATTTCAAATCTTCAATTAAGCAATCACTATTATCTGGATTTATGTGAGAACGAAATGAAATAGCATATATATTCACATACAAAGATATATGGCAAGAAACATAGAGATACAGTAAACTCATATTCTACTAAATGAATGAAATAGAACAAACTGTAAAATAAAAGCATCTAGAACGGTGGTAGTTATATCTCTGAGAAGAGATGTGGCAGCTACGCTCATTCTTGACAAGATGAATACAAGAAGAGGCTGAAAGAGCCTATTTATCATAAGCATGAAGGGAAGAACCCTAAACATCCAAAAACCTAACCCTAGAAGAAGAAGCATCATAAAGTTTGTGGCCCAAATGTGGTTAGTTGAACAATCAACTTCTCGAGGTCATAAATTTTGCATACAATCTTCGTTAGTGGTGCTTGATAGCCCGTTGGAAAGTTCTATCTGAGCTATACAAATTTCGACTAAGGGCCAATGAATATCATTGGAAACCATTCCCCCCCCCCCACCACCCCCACGCTTTGAATCTCCAAAAAACGTCATTAAGGGCCCCAAAATGGCCCTGAAAGTTCAAGACTCGAAAAAATGTAGAAAAATTACAAGAAAACTGCCAAAATAGAAAATTGTTTTGAGCCAGGGAATAGGTGGGTGGCCACCTATATCCATCTGGATCACACTGGAACAACCATATATGTCATCTCAAACACAAAATTCCGCCTAAAATAGGAGAGAAAGAGAGTGATGGAGATATGTGACAAAATGTTCCATTGCGGCCCCGACTAGATGATGATGAGAATCATAAACCTCTAATGTTCCTATCCAGCGCCCAGATGATGATGAGCACAAGAAAATCAATATGCATTATAAAAACCTGATGTTCCACTGTGGCACCCAGTTGATGATTAGCATCATAAAACTCCTAATGTTCCTGGGCTACTTTGAGATGATGATAAGCATCTGAACCCCTTGCATTAGAAACCCTAATTGTTCAACTACAGGTGCCCAGTTGATGGTTAATTAAAACCATAAACCCCTAATTCCTTCCACCATAAAACCATTAGATCCATGAGGGACAAAAATGAAGTCCAATGAACTTGACTGCTAGATGCTTCCAAACACATGCTCAACTTGTTAATCTGATGGTCGTAAGAAAACCCTATAGCAAAAAACCATGATGTTTCGCTATTGCATC
This sequence comes from Larix kaempferi, assembly GCA_027924585.1. NCBI lineage: Eukaryota > Viridiplantae > Streptophyta > Pinopsida > Pinales > Pinaceae > Larix > Larix kaempferi. The sequence continues at coordinate 222,734 of BSBM01001649.1, read as the reverse complement.
CAGCTGATGATTAGAATCATAAAACCCCTAATGTTCCTCAACGATGTTGAGATCATGATGAGCATCTAAAACCCGTGTTATTCCGCTATGAGTACTTGACTGATGATTAACACCATAAACCCCTGATTCCTTCCACCATAAAACCATTAGATACACGAGGGAGAAAACTGAAGGCCAACCAACTTGACAGACAAATGCTTCCAAACCCATGCTCAACATCAATCTGAGTGCTGCAAATTATAGAAAGTGGATGGAAAATTGTCTTTGGAATTGCAAATATATTAACCGCGACAATGGCGGCTTCTCCCTCACGCACTAGTATCTACGACTCATTGTATGTCATTGGCATGCTAATTGTCACTCACTGCTATCGGGGTCACTAGAGAAAACCAACTATCGCTCGCTAAAGGGCAAGTTGTTCACAATACTTCTCCCCAAATTTTACTACTTTGCCTTTCCACACTTAATGTATTTTTTATTTTGTCTTCTTAAAGATGAAAAAAAATATATATATTAGATTCAAGATATTTTTGTCTCAAATAATTGTCTAAAACTAGCCCTACATGTAGTAGTGTTATTTTGTCTATATTTTCTCCTTTTATTTTATATTTTAGAAATGTTTATATTTATTTTTATTGTTGATAATGTTTATATATTTTTATTGTTTTCTTTTTTAAAATTAAGACAATGGTTTATATTTTCAAAATTTATTGTATGGTTAAATGTTTATGCTTTTATTGTTTTTTTTTTAAATTTAAGATAAATATTTATATTTAAAATTTCTTGTCTAATTAAATGTTTACATTTTTATTATCCGTGAGATGTAGAACACTCAGTGGAGGGTGATGGTTAAGACACCCCTAAGCGGAAAGGTTGTCGATTTGAAACCCCGCGGATACTAAAATCCAACCATGTTAAGGGTTGGTGCGGTCCAGTCCAAATGTGATCCCCGGGTGATTTTGACAGCTTAGATGCCCTTGGTTCGTGGTCTCTTAGCCAATGGTGAACCCTGTTAGTCAGGGAGTACTACCACTTGCCAACAAAAAAACAATGTTTACATTTTTATTGTTTTTTAAATAAAATAAAGGTTTATATTTTTATTGTTTTTCTTTCTTAAAATGTTTTTGTAACCACGTAGAAGCCCGATCATAATTTTAGGACTAAATAAATCTATATACAATACCATCTCAACCTCCCTCTTCTATATATATATAATATTTTAATCTAAAGGAAAGGATTTTTCCGCACTGTTCATAAGCCCATTCAACAAAGATGACCGTTACATCTTATTTTGTAGTCCGGGATCTATGGAGTTTGTAAACTCTATCTCTAAATAAATTCTTAATAAAGTAATTTGTTTGAAATAATTTATTTGGATGAATAAACAACCTAAAGAGTTTGATGTAGGATTAGAGACATATATCAAACATTGGCTGCACTACTATTTTACAAGCACAATGAATGGTAGAATCCAAAGACAAAACACAACAATTTATAATATACTGCACCTGAATCGATTGGTACAAGTAAAATGGGAATCCTGAGCTATTTTCTAGCTGCATTAACACTATACTGAAATCATGCATTTGAGTTCTCTGAAATGATGTACATTGCGTGGAATCCAATGTACATCTTTGACTTGAATCCATACTCCTATGCCGCGACCTCCAATAGCTGACTAAAGCACGGATGATGCAAATATTTGACTGGGTAGCAATGTGTCCCTTTTCTGGCAGAGTTCCTCTTTTCTAGTAAAGTTCCACTATAAATCTGGGGAAATTCCAGGTGGGGAAGAGTTCCAAGGGTGTGGTGACAGAGTTCCTACTCTTCTTATAGAACTTTTCTCCTGGTGTTTTAGACCATTTTAAACCAATCCAGGTATTCAAAAAATATATCATGGTTAGGGATTGATGGAAACTCGGCCATAATTGAGTTATTGGATTTCGACAACAAAGGTGCAAATCGTTGTTGTATTTTTAGACAACGTCATATTCTTTTTCTTTTCCTACTTGAACAACCAAGCATCCTTTAGGAATAACATTTATACGGCCAATAATTCTCTCCTTCATCTTCCATTTCTTTGGTTGTTGTGCAATCAAAGGCTCGTACTCCATATTCCATGAATAAATAATTTTCACTCATTGAAACTGAGGGAAATAGAAAAACCTAAACAATTCAAGGATTTCTTCTGCCATTGCTTTCTAATCTCTTATAAAACACAACTGTTGTTGGGAGAGTATATGGTATTACAGTCCTTTTATAGCATACAACGTCCATTGCCATGCTGCCGACCAGGGTTGGAATTTCATTTCAACTTTTCCCTTCTAACTAATTTTTTTTGATGTTTTGAACTTGAGTTAAAAGGCGATATAGATATTATATGCCCTTTCTAGAGGCAATTCATTAAAAAACACATCAAAATTGAGATTGTACTATGATGTTCTCCCCTTCCTTTGTCAGAAGAATTTTCATAAGGATATATTTCCAAGGTATGGATTATTTTGGATTCCTCAACTATTATTGCACGTGAACTTGTACATACCAAGCTGCCACAATTATTTCAGGGAAGTGGATTTGTCTATGTATTATCCATGATGCAAATCTTTTGGTAAAAACTATTTTTTGGGCACAAGTTTTGCTAATATAGAGCCAGTGTTGTGATACATTTTTTCCATTCAAATTGACAACCTTGGGATTGAATTTAATTTTCAATGTGTTTTTGTGGGGGGGAGTCACTTTATTCTTTGGGCCATTCACTTTCCCTCGGCTATAAATGGATAAGAAGAAACCACTCTCAACATCAAACTTGGTTAGAAGCTTTTTTACCCATGAGTAAAAGTAATTGTTTCAACCAATTACTAAGACTACAAGAATAATAAAATGTTATTAAGTTTTAACATATATCAAATAAACCATTTAAACAAATGTGAACAGATAAGTGAAAAGCTTTTAGCAGCAAGACCTATAAATTGTAACTTGGAAGTATATAAATTGTAACTTGGAAGTACTGAAAGTGTACAAAGTGAGATTGAGAGCCTCCCACAACAAAACCATGTTTTTATGCCTTTGTCTAGTCACAAGTGTTTTCCCAACTCAATATCAAAATAGCAAAAACAATTTTATGTTTAAGAAAAAACACATATTAGTTTCATTGAATTTTTTTTTAGATTCTTATCAAATTAAAAAGTAAAAAATTGAAAATAACATCTTACCAAGATTAACAAAAAAGAAAGGGTGTATGCAATTTTGTAGGTGATGCTTGGTAGATTTGGTACTATGATAAATTGATGATGCCCGGTAAATCTAGTAGCTAATAAATCGTTGATGCTTGGTGGAAGGGCATGACCTCATATTGGGACAATACTAAGACAATATAAGAAAGAAAGAACAAATTGAATGAAAGAAAATCCATCCCCATTGAAGGCAAACTCACCCACCTACTTTTCAATCAAATGGGAAAGTTTCAATCTCCATTATTGCATATATAATAACATGCCACATAATGCAGGAAACTTATATAGTCATAAACATATCATAACAAGCTTATTAATAAAAATTAATAACAGTTTGGAAAAATAATTAATCTTCAAAAATATGTTTTAGTAAATTGTTTACCCTTTCTTTGATAGGGTTTGTTAAAAATTTTAACAGTATTTTGATGACTAAAATGCCTTATGATGGACATATGCCCTGCTGCTGAATCACCACCTGTAATAGCCGCTACTGTGGATTTCATGTCTAGTTTAGTCGGTAATAACGACAACTTGAGAAACGAGTGACAGGAGGGTCGTTGGATGAGAGATCCAACAGTCCTCCCCTCACTCCCCTGGGGTGAGCAACAAGTTTGTCCATAAAATAAGTTCGCCGTGGGATAGTACCATCAAGTCTACAAGAATCTATTAGTAAAATAGGTTTTTGTCTTGTTGGTAAGTTTTAGTCATAGAGATTTCATTTCTTATGTGCGTATTAAATCTATTTTATGTTAATTAAATAAAATAGAAATAGGAAAAAAATGAATTTGAAGAAGTTAAACACTCAAAAGTGTTTTCTACTCTTTGGTTTATTATTCTATCATTATGTTAAAATTTGATATCTGGGATTTTATCAAGTCTAATTGTGTAGGGGAGAGAGTTCTATAGTTGAACGGGAACCGGTAGTGGTGATAGAACCGGTGACTGTTACAACCCAAAAAGTGACCAAGAAAATGCCAACTGTCAAACACATATAATTATATAAATAAGTAAAAAGTTTCATATTTAAGTTCATTAAGTGTCATTCTATACAGTAGGCCCACAGTTGTCAACTATAGGACAAAAGGTTGACAACTGAACAGTCTTGACAAAACCAACATCAAATACATCATGTCCCTTCCAAATCCCAACATGCACTGACACAAACATCTAATTGGACCTCATCACTCCCCAGCCAGCAGAATCTACAAGGACGGATTGCCCATCACATGGACCCCATCGAACAAGCTTCAGGGTACACCCAGACCAGCATCGAGAATCACTTAACCACCAAGGCATCCCACCTGCACATCTATCAAATGTCACCTACATAATAAATGGAGAATGAGTGTCAGCTCCAGGTGCATTGTTGTTCAACAAAGTAGCCCAATCAATGCAATTAATGCTGCCAACTCCATTAAAATCATCAAATCAACCAGAAAACCAAACAGAAGCATATGTCCATAGGCATTTCGAAGAGCACATGGATCGACAAAGCCCCATTGATGGCCATTGGATCGAGGCCAACTCAATCTTGAGCCACTCATCCAACTCCAGCCAGTTGCAATCCATGCCTTCTCAAACTTGCCAATCAAATCAAACACCAAAATGCTATAAAGACACTACAACCTTCAAACAAACTTCATTTTTTCTGCTATTCGAAATTCCCAGACCTTGTTAAACTCACCTCTATTTCCAAGCATCAAATTTCAGAGTCCAGGCATTGCATTCAAGCAAAACACAGTTGCAGAGTTAATTCAAGACAGCATTCAGAGTTCAGGTATTGCATTCAAAATAAACTTGTCTTTCAATAATGTTTTCAAGTAGCCAGACTATATCTAGTTTTGTGCAAGAACCTATATTGAACATGTAAATCACATCAAGAGATCCTTTTGAATACTCCAGATCCTAGGGTCGTTTTAACACTTGGTTTCAACACGGCTATTATAATATTCCAGATCCCTGTGAATTTACACAGCTAGTTCTAATTCCGTAGGTGGGAGCACTGTTATGGTTTTTGGTTTTTAATGGAGCACTGTCCTTAGCCCTGTCCTTGCCCCTGTTTGTTCTAATTTTGTGGGGTGATTGCAGTCATGGCAAGAGTCAGCACTACTCGTGCAAGGAGGTCAAGTAGGAGACTCAGTAGGGGTGCCCAGCTACGATGCACCTCGTCCGATGAGGACATAGCACATGATGCTGATAATAACAATGCACACAGAGATGATGAAGAGGCAAATGATGCAAAGCATAGTGGTGTTATTCCATCATCAACCATAGTTGAAGAGGCAAATGATGTAGATCTTGGAGGTGTTATTCCACCATCAACCACAGTTGAAGAGGGAAATGATGCAGATCCTGGAGGTGTTATTCCACAATCAACCACAGTTCAAGGTGCAACTGCCAGTAAGAAGATAAGTGCCATCAGAGGATGGACACAAGAAGACATGAAGGCTACCATAGATGATATAGAGTTCAATGGTTTTTCTATCAGAGCAGCTGCTAAAAAACATGGGATTCCACCAAAATCAATCCATTACTGGATAAATGGCCTGACCCATACCAAGCGAAAAGGACCTCTTACAGTGTTGAGTGCAGAAGAGGAAGAAGAAGAAGTTGTGGTTTGGTGTGAAGAGATGGCTCAACTAGGCCATGGTCTGGAGTTGGTTCAACTCAAATCCAATGTTGCACAAATCTGTCAAGAGAGGCCAAACCCCTTCAAAGATGGATTTCCAGGAAAATCATGGTGGAGAGGATTTAAACAAAGGCATCCAGAACTTGTGTTACGCACAACATAGGGGCTTGACAGGGATAGGGCTTTCAATCTGCGCCCTACAGTTGTGAACAAGTTCTATCAGACACTCTCTGATGCATATGATAAACACTCATACAGAGGAGACCATATATGGAATTGCGACGAGACTGGATTGCAGGCAGGGAGGAATTGTGGCATGCGGGTAATTTCCAAGAGAGGGAGCAGGAATGTGCCCAAAATTCTGCCAAAAAGTAGGGAGTGGATAACTATTCTTTGTTGTGTCAACGCAGTTGGAGCATCAATTCCAGGTTTTTATCTGTTCAAGAGAAATAATCAACTCAAAAATTACATTAAAAACTGTGAACCTGGCGCATGCATGACTGCACACCCCCATGCTTGGATGACAAAAGAACTGTTCTTGAGTTGGCTTTGCCACTTTGCTTCCTCTGTCCCTAGTGGTGTTTCACCTGAAAACAAACACCTTTTGATTTTTGATGGCCATGGCAGCCACGTTGCTATACAAACCATTGAGGAGGTTAACAGGCTAGGCATTGATCTGTTGACACTGCCTGCACATACCACCCACAGGCTGCAACCTCTAGATGTGAGTGTGTTTGGGCCTTTCAAGTGTTACTTCAGGTCTGAGAGAGTGTCCTGGATGGAAAAGAACCCAGGGGTAGAGGTGAAGAGGTTCGAATTAGCAGAACTTGCAAGCAAAGCTTTTGCTAGGGCACTCACAGCATCAAATATCAAGGCTGGTTTTAGGCGGACAGGAATATGGCCTTTCAATTCTGATGCTCTTCAACATGACACGGGATGTAGTCAGGCTTTTGATGTTCAAGGGAGAGAGGATGCAGATGTTGCAGATAACATCATATCACTCTTTCAAGGTCATTGCCAACCACTGGATGACGACAATGAACATGTAAGTGAAAGTCAGTATGGCACCGAACCTATTGGGGAGAATATAGAAGCTGTTGGAAGGACAGAAACAGAATTAGATGGCCAAGGGATTGTTCATAACAATGTTGCCGATTTGAGTGTGAATGGAGGTGACCAAGCAATGGTAAACAACAGCGAGGAGTTGACATTTCCAAGCTAGCTAGAACAAACTGAGTGGGTGGCAGAGGCGATGACAAATATGAACAGACACATTGTCACTCCCACCAACGATGAAAGCCTTAACCTGCCTTCGATGCCAGCAGTCCTTAACAATGAAGCTGTACATTATTATGTGCCACTTGGGGGTGGTGGAGATGAGATTGAACAAAATGAAGATACAGTGGACCAAGAAAATGATGATGAGGCACTCCCACCAAATGAGCCACTACTTGGCCAGTTCCTTAAGTTGCCAGTGGAGAAAGTTGCAACTCAACTATCTAATCCTACTGCTTAGCATCTTAGATTAAGCAGGAGCTCACAACTACTAACATCAAAGGACTACATCACCCTATTGATTGAGGCTGAGCACAAGAAAAAGGAGATGCAGGATTTAAAAGAGAAAAGAAGGCCCTGACAAAGGAGAAGAAGGAAGCAAAGATTGTTGCAGCAGAAAATCGAAGGAAGGAAAGGCTTGTAAGAGTGAAACAAAGGGAGGAAAGAAAGCGACGGAAACAATTGGCAAGGGAGGAAAGGGAGCAAATAAAGGCAAATCAGAGGAATCCAAATGGTCTGGAGAGGATAGAGGTGGTTGACAACCCATTGGATCAGTTTTCAGAGAACAGAAGATTATTCCAGGACCTTATTAACATACAGATACCCCAATACCACCAGGCAGGGGGAAATACTGTGTATGCCTTCCAAACTCCAGTGAACCCAGGGCAATTAGGCTCAAGTCATAACTATGGTTACTCAATTCCTCCTTGGCTACAAGGAGTAACCTGGCCCGCACCAAATTTTTGTAGCTCAACACAACCAGGTCATGCATCAGTATCTAACCCAACTAGTTTGGGTAATGAAGGTAGTCAACCTCCTCACACATAGGGTTTTTTGTTTGGCAAATGATAGATGTTTTGTGTTTGGCATACACATATGAAAGGAAGATTTTGTTGCTAGGGGGAATTTTGGGTGGTTTCCTAAGTTTTTGTTTGATTCCAATTTGACAGTGGATATATGTTAGGCATAACCACAGTAAATGTATAAAGTTCCAACCCACCATGGACCAACCATATGTATAAATCTCGAATTGCTACTATGTTGAACATGAATATGCCCTTTATGTCAAGTATTGTTTTCTTCATGTCTCTGTCTATTTACTGGACTACATTCCTTACTAAAACTGATTGCTATATTTCTTGGTTGGAAAACTAATTTGAATGTTAAACTAAATTGGATGGTAGACCAACCTGATTGAACATTTAAATTGAATGCAAGTTTTTTCTGAATGCAATACTGACTTGAATGCAAATCGACTTGAATTGGATTGATAGTAAGCATTGCAAACAATCACCGAGCACACAGTTAAAGATTACTTAGGTTAGATCACACAGCAAGAATGAAAGCAGGTGGTATCACTAATTCCATGTTGCATATTGCATTACTGCCGGAAGAGTAATGACAAATTTTTAAATGAGAACCAAAATTCTAGAAAAATAGAAAATGAGGGCTAACTGTAGATGGGACAAACACATATGCATGTCCAACATTCAAATACTCCTTCATATTCTCTCATACTCTCATTAACAACCCTAATCAACTCCAATAAGAAATTAACAACCATTCCTTAAGAATTCAAGCAATCACTGAAAGCAATATAATCACTGAAGGGTTTAATGGAGCATTGTTATGGTGTTTTTTTATGTCAAAATTTCCCGTAACCTTCATACCATTAAACCATATCTGAATTTTCCATAACCATGAAACCTTCTCTCAATTTTAAAATATACTAAGTTATCAACCAATGAAACAATGAAACCATATCAAACCGTAATCCTATAATGAACTCCATTCACAAATTAACAACCATTCATTGCGAATTCATACAATCACTGATCCATAGCAAACCCTAATTACCATGAATGGTTGTTAATTTCCTAAAAGGTTTCATGCCTCCAAACCCTAATTGCAAATTCATACAATCACTAAAAAAATCAATGAACCATAGCAAACCCTAATGTGTTAAAAGGTTTCATGCCTTCAATTCATAGTCCAAATTATTCATCTAATTGGCATGCCCAAATTATTCATCTCAAGCATGCATCAATCCTATAATCAACTCCAATAAGAAATTAACAACCATTCCTTAAGAATTCAAGCAATCACTGAAAGCAATATAATCACTGAAGGGTTTAATGGAGCATTGTTATGGTGTTTTTTTATGTCAGAATTTTCCGTAACCTTCATACCATTAAACCATATCTGAATTTTCCATAACCTTGAAACCTTCTCTCAATTTTAAAATATACTATGTTATCAACCAATGAAACAATGAAACCATATCAAACCCTAATCCTATAATGAACTCCATTCACAAATTAACAACCATTCATTGCGAATTCATACAATCACTGAAACAGTCACTGATCCATAGCAAACCCTAATTAGCATGAATGGTTGTTAATTTCTTAAAAGGTTTCATGCCTCCAAACCCTAATTTCAAATTCATACAATCACTGAAACAATCAATGAACCATAGCAAACCCTAATTTGTTAAAAGGTTTCATGCCTTCAATTCACAGTCCAACTTATTCATCTAATTCGCATGCCCAAATTATTCATCTCAAGCATGCATCAATCCTATAATCAACTCCAATGAGAAATTAACAACCATTCCTTCAAAATTCAAGCAATCATTGAAAGCAATATAATCACTGAAGGGTTTAATGGAGCACTGTTATGGTGTTTTTTTTTTATGTCAGAATTTCCCACAACCTTCAAACCCTAATACTATAATCAACTCCATTAACAAATTAACAACGATTCATTGCTAATTCATACAATCATTAATAATAAATTTCGACCCTAACAGTGTGCCATTAATAATCAATTTCGACCATAACAATGCTCCATTAAAAACCAAAAACCATAACAGTGCTCCACTAAAAACCAAATACCATTACAGTGCTCCATTAAAAACCAAATACCATAACAGTGCTCCATTAAAAACCAAATACCATTACAGTCCTCCATTAAAAACCAAATACCCTAACAGTGCTCCATTAAAAACTAAAAACCATTACAGTGCTCCATTAAAAACCAAATACCATAACAGCGCTCCATTAAAAACCAAATACCATTACAGTGTTCCATTAAAAACCAAACACCCTAACAGTGCTCCATTAAAAACCAAATACCATTACAGTGCTCCATTAAAACCCAAAAACCATTACAGTGCTCCGTTAAAAACCAAATACCATAACAGTGCTCCATTAAAAACCAAATACCATTACAGTGCTCCATTAAAAACCAAATACCCTAACAGTGCTCCATTAAAAACCAAAAACCCTAACAGTGCTCCATTAAAAACCAAAAACCATTACAGTGCTCCATTAAAAACCAAATACCCTAATAGTGCTCCATTAAAAACCAAAAACCATAACAGTGCTCCATTAAAAACCAAATACCCTAACCGTGCTCCATTAAAAACCAAAAACCCTAACAGTGCTCCATTAAAAACCAAAAACCCTAACAGTGCTCCATTAAAAACCAAAAACCATTACGGTGCTCCATTAAAAACCAGATACCCTAACAGTGCTCCATTAAAAACCAAAAACCATTACGGTGCTCCATTAAAAACCACATACCCTAACAGTGCTCCATTAAAAACCAAATACCTTAACAGTGCTCCATTAAAAACCAAAAACCATTACAGTGCTCCATTAAAAATCAAATGCCATAACAGTGCTCCATTAAAAACCATTACGGTGCTCCATTAAAAACCACATACCCTAACAGTGCTCCATTAAAAACCAAATACCTTAACAGTGCTCCATTAAAAACCAAAAACCATTACAGTGCTCCATTAAAAACCAAAAACCCTAACAGTGCTCCATTAAAAACCAAAAACCATTACAGTGCTCCATTAAAAACCAAAAAAGCTAACAGTGCTCCATTAAAAACCAAAAACCATTACGGTGCTCCATTAAAAACCAAATACCCTAACAATGCTCCATTAAAAACCAAATACCTTAACAGTGCTCCATTAAAAACCAAAAACCATTACAGTGCTCCATTAAAAACCAAATACCATAACAGTGCTTCATTAAAAACCAAAAAACAATAACCTACGACGTCGTTTGAACAGGCAACTGGACCCAAACAAACCGAACACAGACAGAGAAGGCAAGCAAATCACACCGAGAGAGTGGTTGTGTTGAAAAACACAATGCAAGTGAAGCCGGTAGGATCGAAATCCTACCATGTTTGCTGAACAAGTGGCCACCACCGAGCATGAACCAGGAGCAGAGCAGGTACCAGGAGCCGAGGACGAACCAGGAGCCGACGACGAAGTAGGAACATGAACACCAGGAGCCGAGGATGAACCAGGAGCAGCCCGTAAACAAGCAGGAACAGGGCCGAACCATCGAGGAACCCACGCCACAAACCACGAACACAACAACAAAACCACACCAGTTATCCAACGCACGGCGACGACCATGGAGGCGGGCCACTCCACCACAAGCTTCGAGCCAGTTAACAACAACAAACATCTATGCTCAAATGTATGCGGACCAGAACACCCGAATAGAGCTTCCAAGCAGCGGCCTCATCGAATAGCAGTAGGAGGCGGCAACGAAGCAGTAGTGGAGCCATGGCGGACAGCTAATGGGGTGGCCGAATGCTCACCTTCCAGCCCCGAGCAAGAATGAACGGGCATCGGGAGCGACTGCAGGGAAAGGGACAGCTGGCACACGTCCCGAGGTGCCATAAAGCACATTAAAGCGCTAGCTACTCGGGACGATGTGGAGTAGCCACCTACAGTGGTCCGGCCCTCGACGGGTCGCGTCCGCGTGGCATCCCGGGTGACCAAAGTGGGGCCAAACCACTTTTGGCCTCCCTCCCCTAGTACTTCTTAGACCGACAAAATTTAGCTCATCACCCATTCAGACTAATTTATTTACGGGATGAATTTAATTCATCACACAACATTTTTCAAAAATGCCAGTGGACTGAAGATGTTTTTATGGTCCCCGGAGTTTTGCGCGATGGATTTACGCACGGACAGGGCTGGAATCTCAAATCACTCACACCCGTAGAAACTGAGTTGAAATCAGATTCTTCAACGATTAAGACATTTCAAAGCTACTTTATGGCTGGTACATTTCAATGTTGGCCGTATTTGATGGACAAATTGCCCTGCGCCGCACGGCAATTAGTTCGTTGAAGCCATATTCGATGGCGATGCCGTCGACAACTTCTCCAGTACAGCTGTGACCAACGGTGCCTTGTCCTTTAGCGACTGAATTACCTCAATGTCCAAACCTATGCAAGCCTATACAAGATTGGTGAATTATTGAGGTATTTTCATTCATGTATTCATTATATGGGTTGTTTAAAAATTTCTATTAAATATATTTAAATAATAATCAAAATATTAAATATCATTGTGATGATAATACTATAGGTGTATTGTTAAGACACTCTTTATTAAGATTATTGGTTCAAAGCTTTGTGAGTACTAGTCTTAAAAAAATGATAAGTTTATGTTAATTGGATAATAGTTATTAAAATAAATGGCTACTAACAACTTATTCAAGTGCACAATTATCTTGCATTTTTGTTCAACAACATCGAGGATTGGCTATATCCATGAGACATCTGCCACTCTTTGGTATCCAAATTCATGAACAACATGTTTGATCCAGACATCCATGGAATAGCCATGATGTCATGATTTTTGTCGTGAGTTGTTGCTACATCAAATAATGGGAATTGTAACGTGTGTCATTGAAATCTCGCATTCCGCACTACTAGGATTTGCTTTCCATAAGCTAACTAAAGCGAAAGGAACTTACTAGGTCACTAGAACCTTGTTCAGAGCCTCTCTCCTTGTTGATGCCCCAGTTCTCGCCAAATCTTTTGAGATTGATGCCAAGCTCATCAACCTCCAAAACAAATTTAAATCCTCATGGTCAATCTTGATCTCATGACTTAAAGCCATTTAATTTTGAATTGATTCAACTAAAAAGTAGTTGAACCAATAGAGGGGAGTGAAGCCTTTACACTAGAATGAGGGGAGTGGAACCATTGGGAGGATGGGAAAGGTGGTTGTCTATTTTATTTTTTATTAATGCCTAGATTATAACCTACAAGTACATTAACACATTAAATCTCATCTCTTCATTGATGGATACAAAGAAGAATATATACTTATTTTGTTGAATCTTGTCTTACAATCTAAATTTATATTAAAATATTTGTTTAATGTAGCACCCCATCCAATTATAAAATAATAAATCCTATCAAAATAACAAGTAAACATGTAGCATTACCAATCCAACAAAATAACCATGAATCAACATGCTACTTTACTGTAAGAGATATGGGATATGTCAACATCAATAAAGAGAGATAACATTAATTTTGGCGTCTCAATTTTTGTTGTTTTCTCTTCAAATAGTCATTGAACCACATGATCACAATTAATCTATTAATAAGTTTAGGATGCCATTACAATTACATGCATAGTCCCTCAGTAATTGTTTTGGTGTTTTGCAAATCCAAGAGTGGAGGGAAATACAACAAAGGAAACAACATTATGGTGAGTGTGAGATATGAATGCATTAAGTATGCACATTAAATTCAATAATAGTTCTCGTATAAACCAAAATTAAAAATTCCCATAATGCATGAATTCATGTGGACATTAAAAAATACAAGGTATCAAATATTTTCTTGGTAACTTTCAATAAGTGACATGTCAATGGGGCATATGCCAATACAGTGGTTGTGTTATCTCCATCTAGCTATGTGAAGATTTAATATTGTGGAAGGCTACACCATATTATGGAATAGATGGGAGCCAACAAGAATGGAGATGACTTTAGTCTTCAGATACCAAAGGTAAGTAATGAGATTTGAATCTTGAATCTAGCTCACAATTCACATCCATTCTCATGTAATATGTAAAACATGGTGCTCAATAGGAAACCAAGACATTCCTGGGTTGTTGAAAATGTGGCCCTTTCTTTTAAAATATTCCAATATTTGATGTCCTTTGTAAATGATAAGTGATTTTCATTTTTTTTTTCAAATGTTAAGTTTTGAATTATGCTTCTAGGATGGGTTTGAATATCATTGTCACACCCATCCTAGTGATGGCTGTTAAGTTAATAGACAACTACTAAGTAAATTAAAGTGCTAGAACTAAGTGAGTCCAACAATGTAAACTAAATGTATAATTTTTTAAGTTTGATTTCCAAACATGTTTCTTTCACTTGGAAATTTAAAAGCATAACATATATACAATTTCTAACAACATATCCATAACATTAAATATGCCATAAAAATGCAAATAATACGAATTAGTAAGAACAAGTAAAATACCTTAGTGTCTTGTCAAGATAGAAATCATGTTTCTCTAACCCATCCCACTAGTCCAGAAAATAATGTTGCCCTAACATCTAGGTTGAGATAATGTTTCCCTAACATCTAGGCTGTTAGTTCGAGGTTTCCTTTCCCTCCGTGGCCGCAATGCCAATAACCGCAATAGTAATCCAAGTATGCATAGTCCAATAAGCACTCAAGTCCCAGTCAAGTATCCACATCAAAATCATATGTACTTTTCCCTTTCCCGTCGTCCACTCGTGTCCCCAAAAATAATCCCCCTTTCTCAAACTCCAAAATTTGTTTTTATCCATTTTTTTTTATCTTTCTCCTTCCATCCCCGTCCTTCCCCCTTTTTGAATGGTCCTGAAGAGCCTTGACTAATAAAATAATATTAAATCACCTACTTCTAACATGTGAGTCAAGAAGCCCTAAAAAATATTAGACACCTAAGCCTAAAGAAATTAGACACCTACATTGCATTGGAGAAGCCCTAAACAATGTGGGAGAATATCGAAAATTCATCAAGCCCCCAAATTTCTTACCCCTATTACTAAAGACATGATCATGATTCATCACACATAATGCAATGTTGAGACTAAATAGATAAAATGATTTCCCATTCAAGTTAGGTTATTTTTTAACAAAAATCTAATTTATCACCGTGAGTGGTTTGATCATACTCACATCCTCTAGGAATATCGAGCAAAAATCTAATTTATCTCCGTGAGTGGTTTGATCATACTCACATCCTCTAGGAATATCGAGCAAAAATCTAATTTATCACATTGAGTGGTTTGATCATACTCACATCCTCTAGGAATATCGAACAAAGAATCCAAAAGTTTTAACAAAATGGCAAACGTTAAAAATGTTCTAATTGAAGGATAGTTTTTAAAAAATGGATGAAGGAAAATTCCATTATGTCCCATTGAATTATCTATAATATTTTTCAATTTGGTATAAAAGGACATGGCATTGGCATTCACATGAAGCTTTCTTGATCGTCGTTGCCACTTTAATTCTCCTCTTGGACATCGTACCTCCCATCTAGTGTATGTCTCCATGTTAAGTCGAAGTCAAGCCCGAGCTCAATTGCTTTGCATTGACAACAATAGTTGCAGCAAGATTCGTTAATAGAGGTGGAAGGTCATGAATACACCAAACTTATGATTGAATTGGATACAAATACTTTCTTTGGCATGCAAGGTTTGCCTCTTTGTTTCACGCCATGGACAATTCATGTATGGTGTGGTTATCATACATTAGCCACGTGTGACCCCTCGTACAAATACTTTATTTGGCATTCAAGGTTTGTCTCTTTGTTTCACGCCATGGATTTATATTACTTCTATGAAGAGCAATATTAAGTGTAGATTAAGAGATAAATTTTGGCAATTCTATGAAGAGCCACCCAATCTAGTGAAAGCAAAGAAGAGATAGACATTTTCTTGTTGTCGCTTTTGCATGCATGCAAAGCATGTTGTTGCATTTATTAACTAAACGTCTAAATAGGAACTGAATGTAAAAGCTAAGTTAACTGAAGTAATTACTATTTCTAACACTCTCTCTTAATTACTACTACTGACTATTGCAACTTTTACAATGTCTAAATTATTTCTATGAATTTCAAAAATATCTTTTGCCAATGGCTTTGTGAATATGTCAGCCAATTGGTCAATCAATTTACAATGCTCAACACGAACTTCACCATTGTTCACAAGTTCTCTTATGAAGTGATATCTGGTATCAATGTGCTTACTTTTCTCATGAAAAACATGGTTCTTGGAACGAGTGATTACTAAATTGTTGTCACAATAAACTGTGGTTGGTCCTTCTTGTTTATGTTGAAGACCTTCTAAAACTCTGTGTAACCAAACTGCTTGAGATGCTGCTGATGTCACTGCTACATACTTTGCTTCTGTCAATGAAAGTGTCACAATGGGCTGCTTCTTGGATGCCCATGAAATCACCCCTGATCCAAGATGAAAAACATGATCGAAAGTGCTCTTCCTATCCTCCAAACTTCCTGCAAAATCATTGTCAGTGAAACCTGTCAAAACATCATACTCAGTGCTTGAGTATAAAATTCCATAGCTTGAAGTCCCTACAACATATCGTAAGATCCTTTTGCCAACTTGTCAATGCAAGTCTTTGGGAGACTCCATGAACTTCGAAATCAAGCTGACAGCAAACATAATATCAAGTCGCGTAGCTCTGTGAGATACATGAGACTTCCTACAAGTCTCTTATACAATGTTGGATCTACATTGGTACTGCCATCTTCTTTGCTCAACTTAGTACCTGTTGCCACTGGTGCAGGTGTTGTTTTGCAATTAAACATTCTGAACCGCTTAAGAACTTCATTAGCATATTTATTTTGATACCTTTTTCTGACTGTTCTACTTCTAGGCCAAGAAAGAACCTCATCAATCCAAGGTCTGTCATCTCGAACTCTTTCTTCATAGCTATCTTGAACTCATCTACTGAGAGGTCACCTGTAAAAATCATATCATCAACATACAAGCAAACTATTAAAATCTGTCCTTGTTGATTTACCTTTGTGTAAAGTGTTGTTTTGCTGCTGCTTCTGCTAAAACCATTTTTGCTCAGATAAGAATCAATTCTGCTGTACCAAGCTCTTGGAGCTTGCTTGAGCCCATATAGAGCTTTCTTCAACTTGTAAACTTTCTCTTCATGCTCTTTTATTTCATACCCATGTGGCTGCTCCACATAAATTTCTTCTTCAATAATTCTATTCAAGAATGTTGAATTGGCATTCATTTGATACACTTTTCATTTTTTCTGTGCTGCAATTGCTAGGACTGCTCTTATTATGTCCAATCTTGCCACTGTTGTAAAATTTTCTCCAAAATCAATTCCTGGTTGTTGCAAGAAACCTTTTGCTACTAACCATGCCTTATACCTATCAATCTCACCTTTTTCATTGAGTTTGGTTTTATAAACCCACTTCACACCAATGGCTTTCTTATTCTTTGGCAGGTCAACTAGATCCCATGTATCATTTCTCTCAATGGAATCTATCTCTTCATCCATAGCATTTACCCAATGCTCTTGTTTTACAGCCTCTTCATAAAACACAAGTTCACTAGCAATAAAAACATAATTGGTATTTGCATCCAATTCATCATAAATATCTATCAATCTTCTAGTCTTTTTATTACTGTGATCGGATTCATTACCTGATTGCGGATTTGATGCTTCACCTCGAACTGAGTTTCTAGGTGTTCTTTCTGGAGTATTTGCTACTGGGAAAGATGCTACTGGATCTTGTTGTCCAATCAGCTCCTCATCTTCTCCATCTTTTGGTTGGGGTATTGCAGCTCCCACACTCTTTTCTATGGTTCCATTCCATGACTCTTCTTCGAACAAAACATCTCTGCTGAGGATAACCTTCTTAGTAATAGGGTTATACAGCTTGTAGGCTTTAGTTTGTTCACTGTATCCAAGCAATATACATTTCTCACTCCTGTCGTCTAGCTTTTTTCTTAGCTATTTAGGAATATGAGCATAAGCAACACAACCAAATATTCTGAAATGAGAAACATTACAACTCATACCTGACCATGCTTCCTCTGGTACTTTGTTCTTCACAATTTTGGTGGGAGATCTGTTCATCACATGAACAGCACAAGCCACTGTGTCTCCCCAAAATTCATGGGACAAATTTCTTCCTTTTAGCATGCTCCTTGCCATATTCATGATGGTTTTGTTCTTGCGTTCTGTAATACCATTCTGCTGAGGAGTATATCTTGTAGTAAATTGCCTCTTGATTCCATGATTCTTGCAGTAATCATGAAATTCCTTTAATTCATACTCTCCCCCTCCATCAGATCTCAATATTTTGAGTTGATAACCACTTTGTGTTTCAACCATAGCCCTAAATTCCTTGAACTTGCCAAAAGTTTTAGACTTCTTACAAAGGAAATACATCCAAGTTTTTCTACTGAAATCATCAATAAATGTAAGAAAATAATAGCTTCCACCAATCGATTGAGTTTGCATTGGTCCAACCAGATCAGTATGAAAAAGTTGTAAAAGTGCATGTGCCCTTCGAGACATACCTTTAGGAAAGCTATCCCTGTGCTGCTTTCCAATGATGCAACACTCACAACTGCTTTCTGGCTCCTTCATAGGGGGTAATCCTTTTACCATCTCTTTTTGCTGCAAAAACTTGAGACCACCAAAGTGAAGATGTCCATATCTAAAATGCCATAACCAATAATCATCCATGCAAATGGATTTTTGAGCAAAAGAGGTTACCTTGCTGCTGCAATTCATGACTAGTGGATACATCCTATTCCTAGTCACTTGTATTTTGATGATCAACTGTCGATTTGGGGGTTTGTCATAAATTTCACAGTATGATCCATCAAAGACAAGTCTGTATTTATTTTCAATGAGTTTCCTAATGCTAAGCAGATTACGCTTCAATCCTGGAGCACATCTGAGATTGTCTTTTGTTAGCCTTGTTTGGTCAGAATGTTTACCACTCCTTTGCCAAGAACTGGAACAACCTCATCCATGCCAACTTTGACCTCTATCCTCACTCATTCATCTAGGTCTACAATTAGACCTCTGTCACCTGTCATATGGTTACTGCAGCCACTATCTAAAAGCCAAAGTCCCTTTGGGCTTTCGTGTGCAGCATGTAAGAAATAACATATCATCTTTATCCTCAGAGGTATTAGTCACATTAGCATTATGATTTGCTTGATCATACTTTTTTTTTTACATTCATGAGCATAATGCCCAAATTTATTGCAATAATAACACTGAATATTAGATTTATTTGACATTTTTTTGTCGCAGTTTCTGCCTTCATGGTTATAATGGTGATCTTGATCTCCATTGCCATTAATTTGGCCACTTCTTCCTCGTCCTCTTGATCCTCCTCTGCCGCTTCAGAATGAGACATGTGCTTTGAAAGCATTCTCCAGAGAGGATTCTTCATTCTTGTTGATTCTGGATTCGTATGAAAGTAGAGATCCAGTCAACTCGTCTATAGAGAGAGTACTCAGATCCTTTGCTTCTTCAATCACTGAAACTTTCAACTCAAATTTGTGGGGTAGGGACCTTAGAACCCTTTCAACCACCCTTTGATCTTCCATATTTTCACCATAGATATTCAGCTGATTAACAATCCCCATGACTTTGGTCATGAAAGAATCTACTAAGTCTGATTCTTTCATCTTCAAATCTTCAAAGTCTCTTCTTGGGTTTTGGAGTGTTGCTGTTTGTACCTTATCAGCACCTTGATAACTGGTCGCCAAGGTATCCCATGCTACTTTGGCATGTAACAAGGCTGATATCTTTGGAAAGACGTTGTTATCCAAAGCGTTCATTATGAGATGCAGTGCCTTTGTATCCTTCTTCCTGTGTGTTCACAAGACATGCTTTTCTGCGTTTGAAAGGACTTGAAATGCTGCATCATCTGCAGGTTCAGAATAGCCATTCACGACATATTCCCATGCATCTTCTGACCTGAGATAGACTGCCATCCTCATGGCCCAGACATCATAGTCCTTTTTCCCTATAAGAGGAGAAATCTGAGATTGATTGCTGCTAGAAGCCATAGACGCTACAGTGTCCTTCACTGGCTTTTTCAAAATAATCTCCTTCCTCTTTTTTCAAAATAATGTCTCCCTCTTAAACAAGATTTGAAAAATATCTTAAATTCTTCAAAGTTACGACTTTGGCTTCTCTGGAAATTTATGCTACCAATTTGATCTTCTCCTAAGCTCTGATACCAAACTGAAGGTTGGAGGCAGAAAATAAACAAAGATAATGCAGAATGAGCTACGGCTCTTCAATCTTTATTCATAAACGGAGATCAACTGATGTAATACAAACAATAATCTAATGTGTATTTAAATATTTATGGAAAACCCTAAAAGCTCTAACCTAGCTTTTGCATGCATGCAAAGCATGTTGTTGCATTTATTAATTGAATGTCTAAATAGGAACTGAATGTAAAAGCTAAGTTAACTGAAGTAATTACTATTTCTAACAATGGAGATGGCATTAGAGGAGATAGAATGTTGGATTTTAAATGTATATGGAACCCTCAGAGAACATAGCAAGTTGGATTTTAGATGCATTTGGAACAGTCAAGCAAATGGAAAAATATCTTCACTTTGTAAAGATCTTATATCTTCAAGATTACAATTTATTTTCATGTCATTTTCCTCTATCTTATTTTCAATGGGTTCATTGTACATCGCCATCTCTTCTTCAACCTTTCTTAGTCGCCATCTCTTCTTCAACCTTTCTTCATAGAGCATCTTCAACTGGGTTGCATTCTTCATCTTCTATGTATGCAAAATAAAATGAATTATTAGCAAAATTAACTTTGACCCATGGCAGAGTTTCTTAGCCATTTCCTTGGTCATTACTTATGTAGTCTCACTTCTCTTCATTCTTCATATATTTCTTGTGTTTCTTCAACTATTTCATATGCAACTTCAGCAATATATGTTTCTGCTTCACCATTAAATTCATTATCATCTTTGTCTTCATTATCCACCTGCAGAGTGGGCTTTGCTTTATTATCTTTTAAATTCACTTTATCAAGACATATTGCTTCATTGACAGTTTATTCTTCAGCAATAGACATTGTTTGATTCACCAAAGCACTGGCTTCACCATCATAGGCTGCTGCTACATTGACAGCTTCAACTTCAACTTCTAAATCTTTGTCTTTTGCTCTTGCTCTGTTGCACACATAGAGTCTTTCTCATACGCACCCTGTTCACACACAAAGGCTTCTTCATTCTCCTTTTCTGGTAGCTCTACTTTAGATGCTTCTTCCAGTGTGACAACATTCTCCGTCTCATATCTCAGATTGGAAAGCTGCATGAGTTGGATGGTATTATTCCCATCAGGTCGTTAAAGCTCAGTAAAAGAACCTCGATACTGATAAGGTTGCCAAAATCCTTTAGATTTTTTCTAACCAACATATTTCTTCACGAAGAAATAGCTTTCAAAGATGACAATGAGCTGAAAAAGACAGGAATGCTTCGGCTAAATCCATTACCGTCCAGATACAGAAGATGCAAATCATGTCATTGGAAAAATGAAATGGGATAGACTCTTAATCTGCCGTGCAAACCTCAGCTTCACAATCGAAGAAGGAAAAACGACCCGTGATTGCATTTCTGTAATATCTTAAACATCAACGTTGAAATGTCATTGCTGGTAGCTAAAGTAGAGAAACTAATGAAATCCAATTGGAGTTGAAGCAAGGAGGTGCTGTTGAAGATGGAGGTGTCAGAATAATGAAAAATGAAAATGTCTTTGCTCCACGCTTGCTAATAGATAAGAAAGAACTAGAGTTAGGGTTTGGCCAGGATCCTCACGGATATGGGCTTTTTAATATAACTTATTAGAATAGATTCGTCTTAAATATTTTTTTAGATGTAAAATTAATTCTTAATAATAGAAATACTTAGAGTAAGAGTCATCACAATACTCTTACTCTAACCATGTTAAGATTTGAACCTTTTCGAATAACACTACTCTGCTGTGGATGAAATAATCAACTCTATTTCTGTGCACCTTCTCTCTAGATTCTTTCCACATCGCTAATAGACAACATATTTCTATATATTTCATCCCTTTTATATATATTTTAAATTTTAGAGAACATGTTTTTACAGAGTGCATAATCCGTTGAACAAATGCTACTGTTACATCTAATTTTCTGTGGAGAATACTAACAACCTCTCTAAATAAATGCTTAGCAAACTCATTGGTTTTCTATAGCATTTATGATGAATATTATTTAAGCATAAATATCATTAAACCATAGACACAATTGAATATTAACTTTTCCATTTTGAAATCATTTTGGATGAATCAACAGGTGAGAGTTTGATATAGAATTACAGACAGATATCAAACATTGGCTGCGCTACTATTTTACTGCACCTGGTAGAAGCCAAAGACAAAACACAACAGTTTACAATATACTTCACCTGAATCGACAGATACAAAGTAAAGTGGGGATCTTGAGCTGTTTGGCAGCTACATTAACACTCTGCTGAAATCATGCGTTTGAGTTCTCTGAAATGATGAACATTGCATGGAATTCGTAGGGCACCCTTTTGGTCGAATCCGTACTCCTCCGCTGCGGCCTCCAATAGCTGAGTGAAGCACGGATGATGCAAATCTTTGACTGCAACTATGAAGCGCTCCTCCTCTTTCCCTACATGAACCACCAAGAATCCTCTCGGAGCACCATTTTTACGGCGGATAATGCTCCCCTTCATCTTCCATTTTGATTGCTGTACTGCATATTCCATATTCCACGAATACAAAATTTTCAATCACTGAAACTGAAACTAAAACTGAGGGAAACAGAGAAAGTTTATCTATAATATGAAGGATTTGCTTCTGCCACCGCCTTCACAGAGTTGCTGCCACAGCCCATTTATAGCTTACATCTATCTATACACCGAGTGAAGCATTGAATGATTTCACTAATAAAATTGCAGATAAAAGAAATTGCAAACGCGGGGCCACTTTTTTGGGATCAAAATATCCATGTCGGGATCAAAATATCTAAACACGACAAGTCCGTAATAGCCGTTGCACTGGATTTCATGTCTAGTTGAGTCAGTAATAACGACAGCTCGAACAGAAGATGACAAATGAGCTCCCATGGTGGCAGGCTGGCAGCCTGGGACTACACGTTCTCGTTTTGATCAAATTCGTATCGTGTAAGTAGACAAATACAGAAATAAAAAAGATTTAGAGGAAGGTAAATGCTTATATATTTGGTTCATTATGCATCCATCTCAGGTATTAAATTTGATTTGATATCTGAGATTTTATCAGTCTAATTTCATATTATTTTTAACAACACAAAAGCTCATATAAGAGCATTAATTCAGCCGTGCACTCCCACTTGGCCTCCGACTCTCCGCCCTGTGGCGATAACAGCATTAAAAGCATTCATTTGAACGCGCCAATCCACTTGACGGTTATGACATACGACAGAAGCCGATCTATTCGTATCTTATTTTCATTTCGAATTTTCAAATCAATGTATTAATAATAGTAGTTCTCGGCCATAGTTCTCCGGGAGGCAATGCTATTTCAGCAATCATCCGGCAATGCTGCTATTTCAGCAATCATGATGAGTGGTCTTAAATTAAATGCTTGATTTTAAAATTACTCAAATTGTCGAAATAGCCAACAACGGAAATTGTGATTTGGACAATTCTTGATCTGCAGGATTCGGGCAATTGTTCCTTATACTGCTCTAAAAGTTTTCAGCAGCAACAACAAATTTATTCACTAGCGAGAATTGTATTTGGATAGGGAGGATTATAAACATATTTTTAACCACTTAATCAAAATAGTTAGTAACAATATATTGATCAATAATATTTGTGAAATAGTTAGTAACAATATATTGATCAATAATATTTGTGAAATAGTTAGTAACAATATATTGATCAATAATATTTGTGTTGTTCGGTGTAGTTAATCAAAGTTAACGTCAATATAATTATGTTATATGTGTATTAATTAATGGTGTCAATATATGTAAATCGATAAAATTATCAATAACACTTGTGTGGAGTTTCAAATCTTGTGGGGAGGGGTTCACCGTGGCAGCCATTTGTGGGGGATAAATTCACTTCTTCAAGGGGTGTTAAGGCTCGATCTAGCCTCGTACAAACCTAGTGGAAGCATTCTACTTGTGGGCACATCATTCTACCATCCAACATTGGGGTTGGCCCGACTTAGGCTCAACATAGCTTAAAAGACAAAAATATTAAAATATCAATGATATTTGATTATGGTCTACTATGGTTCACCATCACCAATGACCATTGTTCACCATATTTGATGGTGGTTAACTATGGTTTGACCAAGGCTTGACTATGATTGACCATTTTTCCCTATGGCTTGGTTGGCTTTGGTAAACAAGGGTTTACCATGTTTCACAATGGTTGACTTGGTTTCCTTTAGTTGAGTGTGGGTGACTTGCTATCATGGTTGACCATGGTTGACCAAGGTTAACCATGTTAGATTATTGATAACCAAGGTTGACAATCTTTGACTAGTGAGTGATGGTTGGCTAAGAGTGCTTCTAAATGAAGGATCGTTGAAAAAAAATGATTTGGAAGATAATTCCACTATTTTATAATTTGTCCATGAAGTTATTTATAAATATTTTCTTATATAAAAGGGCATGGGTTTGAGCATTCACATCAATCCTTTGTCACCGTTGGTGCCACTTCAATTCTCCTTGTCAACATTGCACCTCCCATCTAGAGTTTGTCTCAACACTTAGTTATAATTGAGCTTAAGCTCAATTGCATTGAGTTGACAACAATGTGACAATGTGATTCACCGTTAAAGTTGAAAGGTGAATACAAGTTAATGAAGGCATGGTTGTCACACATTAGCCCCGACCTCTCAGCCATACAAAGGATTCCTTTGGTATAGAAGGGGGACCATTGTTGTTCTTTGTCTCTATGTCTCATACCATGGATCCAAATTTCTTTAAGTGCATATTAAAAGATGAATTTGGGTAGGCCCTAAATGGCCACTTGGTGTAGTGAAACATACTAGAGACAACATTTGCACTCACATAGTAAGAAATCTAAATGGTACTAGAGGACAAAAATTGTGATATTTTGAATATGTAGCGAATACTTTGTAAATCAACCGTTATTACCCTAGAGAAAATGGACAAGAACCGTGGTTGAACCCCAACAAACTACTAGGTAACTCATGGATATCTTTTGTGCTTAAAGAGATGGAAAATTAAAGTGCAATTCACAATTTTGACTCATAAAGTTAAAGTAATAAAGCTAGAAGCATCAACCAGTGTATTAAAAGAATTAGTTGTCCATCTATCAATATTTCTCAACTTTTCACCAAAGCTTCATGTACCCTTACCTAATCATGTTACTAGCCCATGAGTGGAACAAGAGGAAAATTATAGTCCATCTATTCACATGGAATTTGTAGCTAGTATGATAAAGATACTTTCATTAAGAGTCACAAGGTCCAGCTACAACCCAATATGACAGAGATGTTGTCACCTAGGTAACACTTACATTATCATATGTTAGCATAAATAATAATAATAATAATACATGTTAGCAAATATAAATACAAATGGAAATAAAAATATCTCTCTATATAGGTGAAATACAAATTTGATATGTAAATAGATAGAGAAAAATAAAGATACTAGCTTTACACATAAATAAAAATACTATACATGTGATACATACATGAAAAATTTGTTACAATATAACTCTAAATATATTCATTACCAACATAGATCCATCTTGACTCTGGCTCTATAATTAAGCACCAAGAGGGATCAAATCCCTTGAGGTGCAAATAATATGTAAACTCTCATGGATATTCCACTGGATTGGTTCATCACAATGGATCTTACAACTTAGTTCATCATAATGGATCTTACAACTTAGTTCATAAATACTTAATACAATGGAACTAAAAGAGAAATTATAGCAAATAAGTACAAAATCGACACATTAACACAAGATATACCATGGGAAAACGCATCAAGGGGGGAAATCCAGCCACAAATGAGGACTATGCCTTAAGATCTTTGTATCAAAATGCAAATAGAAAGGAAATGGTACTCTCTATAGAGTTACCTATGACTCTGCAGCCAAAATGGCTACTACATGATCTCATATATACTATGTTCTTCTCTAACATCCACTCCCATATTGTTGCACAACTATGGAACAACTATACAATACATCAAAGGAATGAACTCCCTTATTCTTCTAGCGACCGAGTATTTAACATGGCTCGATAGCCATCTAGGATTAATTTTAGGTTTTTGGCATGCCTCAACTCTCGATTAGGGCCAGGGTTTTGGTCTTTCTAGAGTGTTCTTGAAGGTCCACACATAACTAGATCCACATGTGTGAAAAATAAGAAGTGATGTGGAATCCACTCGATACCATGGTGTTCAATTGGATAGAACAATTTGCGGGAGGCATAAATTTTGCATAGAGACTCTGATTAAGGCAATCTTTGGATAGTTGGAAATTTCTTGGAGTGTAGAATCACCTCAAGGCCCATTGCATTAGTGATGGATTTTTTTACCCCAAAAATTCCATTTAGACCCTGAAATAGGCCCAGAAGGTTCCAGACCCCAAATCTGCAAAATGAGTCATGCCCATAAAATGGGCCCTATAAGTCAATTCATCCAATCTTTCGACCCGAAAGCTCCAAGTAGATGATAAATTATATATTGATCCATTTCTAATCACACCGCCCCTTTTTGGGAGGATTTTGGTCCCCAAAATATTTTACTTAATGAGGTGAGAAAAAATTTCCTCTACCTTCTCCTTTGAATACCATTTAGCCTTTCCTAGAAGTTGTTCTTTTAGCCCTACTTTCTAGAATTCATACTAACCCCTCTTGTTATTTCTGGACTTCTTCTAGAACATGGTGTCTATGCTAACTATTCTTGAGCTTATGGTGTTAATTCCTCTATAGAAGGTAAGACTTCCTCAGGTTCCTGATCCAACATGGAAGATTCATGTAGAGTTTCATATTTTCCACATTCACTACAGAGTAAAAGCACATGTATGAGGGTAGATTGAGCATGTAGGTGTTATCTCCCACCTTATCTAATACCTCAAAAGGACCATACCTCAGATCCTTTATCTTCTTACAAGGAATTTAAATTCTTTCCTTATTCAGGTGTAACCATACTTTGTCTCCCACCCTAAATGTTTTCTCAACCCTGTGTTGGTCATGTCTTGCCTTGCATTTTTCTCGTGACTTCTTCAATGCCTCCTATACCTGTAAATGGATCTGCCTAATCTTATCAATGAAAGTCTTAGCTCTTACTACTTCATCGGTAGTGTCTTCCCTCACTCCCCGTTGTTTTACATAAACAACATCTAGAGGTGAAGGTGGAAAGTATCTAAAAAAAGTTTCTAAATGGGACTTCCCAATGGAAGTGTGGACTACTCTATTATAAGAGTGTTGTACGTAGATCACATTTTCATCCAACGTATTCAAATACTTTTGATTGTAACCCCTCAAAATTTGTACCAAAGTCTCATTGAATACTTATGTCTTCCCATTTGTCTATGGATGGAATGTTGTAGATCTCTTCAACTTAGTGTCTATCATTTCCCAAAGTGTAGTCCAAAATATACTACAAAATATGGTGTCTTTGTCTAATATGATGCTCCTTGGTATCTCAAAGTGCACCTAGACCTGTTCAAATAACATGTTTGATATTGCCTTGTCTTATGATGGTGTTTTTACAAGGCATAAGAATGCACATCTTGTTGAATATGTCAACTACCACAGATAAATATTTATGTCCCTTCATAGTGGTTGGAGGACCACTCACAAAATCCATGGATATGCTCTCCCATGGTCTCGTAGGAATATGTAAGGGATGGTATAGACCTTGATTCCTATTGTTGGGTTTGATTGTACAACAAAGTATGCATCCTCTGATTAATTGCGCTACATCTTCTTGCATTCTAGGCCAATAAACATACCTCTGTAATTTTTCCATTATCTTCCCTACACCAAAATGACCTGCAAATTTGGAGGTTTGTTCCACTCTAATAAGCTACAATCTCTCATTTTTAGGAACACAAAGCTTATCCAATTTGTAGAGTAACTCATCCTAGAGATGATAGTCATCCTTTTTATCACTTTCTTCTACATGGAAATGGCCTTGGATTTGTTGAAATACCTCCTTGAAGTCCTCATCTTCTATATACTACTCCTTGTATGCATCATGGTTAAAAGGTTCCATGTGCATAAGAGTTTCCAAAGTCGTAATATTGGTTGTAGGTGGATTTGAGAGCATGTTTTCCTTCTTGTTTGTACTTCCCTTATTATACTTGATGATGAGATGGAATTGTTGTAAGAATCCAATCCATTTTAATGTCTAGTTTGTTGTAGCTTACTCTGGGCTTCCACACATTGCAGTGGTTGACGATTAGTGTGAATGATGATATCCTTTCCCATTAGATAGCGGCTTCCACTTCTTAATAGCTTGAACTAGGGCATAGAGTTCCTTATCATAGGTAGGGTAGTTTAGGATCCCCACATGAAACATTTTAGAATGATAACATACCGCCCTTCCTCCTTGCATCACAACCACTCCCATGGCATACCTACCTGCATCTATCTCCAATTCAAAAGGATTTTTCTAATTAGGAAATGCAAGGACTAATGATTGATGGATATTTCACTTGAGCTCTTCAAAGGCTTTCTATTGATTCTTCCCCAACCGGAACCCCTTGTTGTTGGCTATAATGGCATGGAGGGGTGCATCCACATCCAAAAAGGAAGCTATGAAATTATGAAGGTATTGTGTTGCCCCCCCAAAAATCCTAATTTTAGTGACATTTGTAGGAGTAGGCCACTTAGAGATGGCCTACATCTTTGTAGGAGCAATCTTGAGTTCTCCTCCACCAATCACATACTCCAAATATACCAAGGACAACTGGGCGAAATCACATTTATTCAAATTATTCATGAACTGATGCTTTCTCAAAGTCTCTAACACCTGCTTGAGATGTGAGATGTGCTCTTCCCATGTAGCACTATAAACTAGTATGTCATATTGATATACTGTAACAAACGAATCTAAGAAAGAACGTAATACATAATTCATCAAACACATAAATTTAGTGGGTGCATTGCATAAACCAAAGGAAATTACTAACCATTCATATATCCCATTCCTAGTCTTGAAGGTGTTTTCTTCCTTTACTTGCACCTAGTGGTATCCTGATTTGGGATCCAACTTGGTGAAGTACTTGGCATGTTGCAACTGGTCCTATAGATCATCAATCCTAGGAAGAGGATACTAATGCTTGAGTGTGATATTTTTCAAGGCTTTGTAGTCTATGCACATCCTCCAAGTCCCATCCTTTTTGGGTACTATGATGATAGGCGACCCACAAGGTGAGGTACTTGGTCAAATCATGCGTTTCTCCAACACCTGTTGCAACTACTTCTTCACTTCATTTGCTTATATGATAGACTATCTATACAATCCTATGTTTGGCAATGGAGAATACGTTAATAACTATTTCTCGTGCTCCACATCCCTTTTAGGAGGTATCCTATTAGGCTCCTAGAACACTTATCTATATGCCTGCAAAAGGATTTTCAACTGCTGTCTCTTGTTTTTGGTACATCCCTTTGGGGATGCCTTCACTTTTACATATTCACCTTCTTGTTGATTATGTGTTAAGAAAAGCAATACAAACTTCCTACTTGATCTGATCAATTTTTTCACTTGGTTTGTGCTTACTAGAGAGATCTTTGATTTACCTTTGTGCACATTAATGATGACAAATTTCTTGTCGCTTATTTATTATTTTATCCATTTAAAAGAAACAAATCATAATTAAAAAGGTTATAGCCAGTAACACACACACACACACACACACACACATGTGCATGTTAATGATGACAAATTTCCTGTCACTTATTTATTATTTTATCCATTTAAAAGAAACAAATCACAATTAAAAAGGTTATAGCCAGTAACTAACACACACACACACACACACACACACAAGTTGTAGCTTGGGTAACATTGACATGCAAATATATATAGACTTAAAAACATTGTGTATAAGAATGAGCCTACATCCATCTCAACCCTTTAAAGTTTGATTTGTTCTTTTTTAAGATAGATAAAATGATAAATAGGTGATAATTCATTATTTTGACACAATATTAAATCTTTTAGTGAATTTAATATTTACTTACTTTAATATAAAAAATACTTTTATTTACTTTATTATATTGTTGATATCAACAATATATAGAATTAAAATAAAGTAATAAACAAAATTATCATAAAATTATCAACAATATATAGAACCAAAATAAAATAATAAACAAAATTATCATAAAATATAATTTGATCAATTTGGAAGTTATTTTATATCATGATGACTCATCCAAATTTCATGGAGTCAACCATGGTAAATATAGTCAATGATGGTAACTAAATTCAACCATGGTAAATAAAGACAACCGTGGTAAAGCGTAGTCAACTATGGTTGATTAAGGTCAACCATAGTTAACCAAAGGATGATTATGTAAGATAACGACATTGATCATAGGTTGTGTCACATTGCGATAATGCCCAATATGTAACACATTAAATTCAATCATCGTAAAATAAGATACAAAATGTGCAGAAGCAAAAAAATCAACTATGGTAAATAAATTCAACTGTGGTTAAGCATAGTCAAGGGTTATGTCACATTGTGACATTGATCAAAGGTTATGTCGCATTAACGCCATCGAACATGGTTCACTAAATTCAACCATGGTTAACCAAAGTCAACCATGGTTAACTATGGTCAAACTAAATTCAACCATGGTTGACCAATGTTAAACATGGTTCACTAAAGTCAAACATGGTTAACCAAAGTCATCCATGGTTTGCTAAAGTGTCTAGTATACATCGACACAACCCAAGATACGACACATTAACAATGTGACATTTGACATTCATCTAGGGAACCCTTGGTTTTCTAAGTGTCTTGTATATGTCCACAAAACCTAAGATGTGACACCTTAACAATGTTACATTTGACGTTCATTAAGGGTTATGTCGCATTATGATGTTTATTAATGGTTATGTTACATTGCAACATTCATCAAGGGTTATGTCATATTACGGCATTGATTAAGGGTTGTGTTGCATTGTGACAATGCTGAAGATGTGACACATTAAATTCAACCATCGTTAAATAAGATACAAAACACGAACAAGAAAAAAAGTCAGCCATGGTAAATAAAGCCAACCATGTTTAAACATAGTCAACTATGGTTTATTAAAGTCAACCAAAGTTAAAATTGGTCCACTAAAGTCAACCATGGTCCACTATGGTCAAAGTAGATTCAAACATGGTTAACCAAAGTCAGTCATTGTTTGCTAAAGTGTCTAGTATATGTTGACACAACCAAATATGTGACACATTAAGAATCCAAGATTCGAAGTTCATCAAAGGGTTATGTTGCATTATGATGTTTATCAAGGGTTATGTTACAATGAGATATTCATCAAGGGTTATGTCACATTGTGACATTGATTAAAGGTTATGTCGTATTGCCACAATGCCTAAGATGTGACATATTAATAATGTGACATTCAATGTTAAGAAATTTCCACGTTGCATCGTGAATGGTGGCCATGTGGTTCACTAAAGTCAACCATGGTTAACTATGCACAAACTAAAGTCAACCATGGTTAATCAAAGTCAAACATGGTTCACTAAAGTTAACCATAGTTGAATACGGTCAAACTAAAGTTAAACATGGTTCACCAAAGTAATCCATGGTTCAATAAATTATTATGTAAATGTTAACACAACCCAAGATGCGACACATTAACAATGTGACCTTCAACGTTCATCAAGGGTTATGTCACATTGTGACGTTTATCAAGGGTTATGTTGCATTGCTACGTTCATTAAGGGTTACATCACATTGCAACATTGATTATGGGTTTTGTTGCATTGCGACAATGCCCAAGATGTGACACATTAAAGTTAACCATCATCGAATAAGATACAAAACATGCACAAGCAAAAAGTCAACTATGGTAAATAAAGTCAATCGTGGTTAAGCATAGTTAACTATGGTTCATTAAAGTCAACGATTGTTAACCAAAGTCAGCCATGGTTGCTAAGGTGTCTGGTATATGCTGACACAACCCAATATGCAAAACATTAACAATGTGGCATTCGACGTTCATCAAGGTTTATGTCACAATGTGATGCTTATGAAGGGTTATGTTGCATTGTGACGTTCATCAAGGGTTATGTTGCATTGCGACATTGATCAAGGGTTATGTCGCATTGCGACAATGCCTACGATGTGACACATTAATCCTATGACATTCGATGTTCATAAAACTACATGTTGCATTCTAAACTATGTCCACGTGGTTTGCTAAATTCAACCATGGTTGACTATGGTCAAACTAAAGTCTACCATGGTCAACCAAAGTCAACCATGGTTAACTAAATTCAAACATGCACTATTATATATAGGGGGGTTTTGAGACAATTTTTATGTCCATTGTGTCAACTTAATACAAGAAAAAAAGTTGTATTGTCTTTACGTGAGTGTCTTAAATTATTGTCTTAAACTAATGTATCTATAAAGACAATATATAATACAACAATTATAAAACATATTGTCTCTATGAATGATCATATTGTCTCAATTGAGACAAAAATAAAGTTGTGTACTATCTCAAATATTGTCTCACCAAAGACAATATCACTTTTGTCTCTGTAGAGACAATATAAAATGCAAATATTTTTGTCTCTGCAGAGACTATCAATTTTGTATCTCTAGAGACAATATATAAAACAATGTATAAAAAATATTAGATCATTTCAAAAAAATCAACTAAACCTTATTTTCTTTAAAAAAACAATAATATCCTATATTCCATTTATTTATATCTTATTTAATTATGGGAGGGCATGTTGGAATCGAACCACCAATCTTCCGCATTGTAATATAGATGCTATAAAATTGAGCTAGCAACCTTTAAATAATTAGGATAGAGAGGTAAGTTGTGAAACACATAGTAATTTCTAGTGTTATCAAATATACATACAAATAAATCAATGCAAGGAAAACAAATACATACATAGACATAGCATGATCTCATGCAAATCCAAGATTGCAATTGACCCATGACTTCAAAGATGGGGAAATTCCATGCCCTTACAAAGTACAAAATGTGATTATTGCAAAATGAAAATCAGTTTGGAATTATAAGAACAACATAGGATGCTCACTCGAAGAGATTGTCTACACATAAACTCTCCAACACAAAGAGAAATGCCTTGAAACATGAAGTTACTTTCAAATAAATCATTGCAATTTTTCAAAGCAAAGAAGCCCTTTAGGGAACATCTTGTTCAAATAAGTATGCCTAGGAAAAATACTTGGTAGCACAAAAAACAACACGAGATATTATTCCACAGTTTCGAGAAATACAAGGGAACAAAACATAGAATTTTCTCCCACATTTTTATAGCACGAGAAACCAAAAAACAAAAAAAGTTTGAAAGACAAATTCTAAAGCTTAAATCTATTCCAGGCCAAGAAAGTGAAGATTACAGACCACACACCATGTCATATTTACATATAAGGGACAGAACATGAACAACTATAGACAAATTGAAGACGTGGATTTTAACACAGAACCTAGCCAAAATAAATTTTCTAAGTAGCAAACAATTAAAAAGGAAAAATTCTTCGACCATGTTTTTCTAATTGTACAAGGAATTGTCAATCTTCATGAGTAACAGTTATTCCACGGATTCAAGCAAAATAAGAGAACAAAATTTAGAATTTTCTCACTCCTTTTTGTAGCACTAGTGACCGTAAACAAAAATAGCATGAAAGATAGATTCTCAAATTTGAATCCATTGCAGGCCAAGAAAGTGCATATTACAGATCACACACCATGTCATATTTACATATAAGAGAAAGAATGTGAACAACTGTAGACAAATTAAAGACCTGGAATTGGGAACATAACCTAGACACTATAATTTTTTTGAGCAGTGAACAATTAAAAGAGGATATACACTTGGACCATATTTTCCTTTTTCTACAAGGAATTGTCAATCTTCCTGAGTAGAGGCAGTAAAAATTTTAACATGTAAACTTTAAAAGATTTAAATGTTTTATTGATAACAATTAGTAAGGTAAAACATATAACCCACATATTAAACACAACCTTCCTATAAGAGATATAAGAAACATTTTTTTCAGTTTACCCTTGCACTATGTTTTATCTAACAGAAATAAGACAAAGGACAATAAGATATGGAATGTTATAGATGATTTTAAACCAATAAATACAACTTCATTTGATTATAAACTCTGGTAAGTCTCTGTCAAAGGGTACATAGATTGGTATGCCTAGCTTGACAAATTGTCAATGTAAAGAAACATGAAGGGCAGATGCCCAAATTTGAATCTATTGTAGACTAATAAAGTGCAGAATGCAAGTAGTGCATCATTTCATATTTAGATATCATAAGTGATAGAATGTGAAAATCAATAGAGAAATTGAAGACCTAGAATAGGGAAACATCACCATTGTTAACAACAAGATCAGTTTTTTCCCTGTTGTACAAGGAAGATGTTAATCTTTATGAGCAGTGAGGGGTAGCATAAGCAGAGGAATTAAAGTTTGTTTACATGAAATTTCAATAAAATATTTTATTAGTCACAATTACCAAGGAAAAAAGAGTATTTATCTCAAAACTTGAATGATGAGTTCAAAAAAGATATACAAGAAATATTTTTCAGTTTACTCGCATAGCTTGTTTTGTCAAGGCGAAGTAATATGTAGAAGGATAATGGGAGGTCGAATGTTAATGATAATGATGAATCCAGTGCAAACTACCTAGTTTGAATAGTTACTTAGGTAAGTCTCTAGGTAAAGGTCACATAAGTAGTTGTAACTTGTTCTCGGATTGATAAATTGTACTACCCTCCTATATGCATGGGTGGTTTCTTAGATTGACCTAGGTTGAGTTTTGAGATTTCTGAAATATGTATGGACAAAAGAAACATGGTACCATAAGGAATGAAAATGTTCCCTACATTTACTCATAATCATACTTGATTAGAGCAATATTGATGGCGACCAATGGTAGGCATAGTTTATAGAGCAAGTTACCCTCAAATAGAAGTAAGAAGTAATAAACCTCCAACCTAGGCTTGTTCCTGGGAACACCTATACATGTTTCAGGCCCCTTTTAATATTTCAAATAACAATGAAACCTCATCTCTCGGAATCCAACATCTTTATGGTCAAACATGGGCATGAAGCCACACACTGTTTGGACCACAGAAAATGCCCATGAGAGGTATCCAAACTGAGGGGAAGGGAGAGCTTTGGGATAGGGGAAGCAGTAGGAGAAACCAACAAAGAAGCATCGGGAGAGGCCAAAGAAACTAGATCAAAAGAAGAGGGAGGTTCAAGAGGTAAACTCGAAGGAAATGAACTAGGGAGATCAACAAAGTCCGAAGACTGTCTCAAAGAAAGATCATCCAAGAATTCAAAAAGCGGTTGAGGTACAAAAAAAACTTTAGAAGCAACAGGCCCAATAAAAGGTCCCAACCATTCAACGCTAGTCAAACCCACAAGAGCAAAGTCAGAAGAAGACACAGGTAGCTCAGTAGAAAGGGTTTCCAAAAAATCCCTATAGCAACAACAAACGGAGTAGCCTCCTTTAAGGGCAAGGAAACATGACTGACTAGAGCTTCCTTTTTCTTCCAAACCTTCCTGGTAAAGTGTAAAGCACAATCCTTAACAAAGTTTCCATAATTATGACAACAAATGCACTTAAATGGGATACCTTGATAGTCCAGGAGCTAGGTGAAAGTAAAATCCCCTCTGGAAATAGTAATAGAATCCGCAAGACCCTCATGTAAATCTAGGTTAACCAGGACTTTCCCCACACAATAAACACCAGTAGCTTCATAGGTGAGATCAGTTTCCACAAAGGAACCAAGAGAGTTTCCCACTTAAAAAAATCTCTTCACCAGAACTAAAAAGGCAAGTTAGGGAGTTTAACCCATATTGGAATAGTATCATACCTTTCTCTGCGAGGGTCGAAAAGAGGTGTCCACCATTTAAGGAAAAGGGAAACAGAATCCCATCTCCAAGCTCCAGCCAACACTACAGAAGAGTCGAGAGATGAGAAGAATCAGAAAGCAATCCATCCACGCGGAAGAACTAGAACCATAATAGTTGTAATCGCTAGATGTTTCGAGACACCCTCGACCCAGATCTTTAAGCCATGTGTGTTAACCCTTCTACCCGTGAATCTGTAAACGAGGGTCAATTCATGAGTCAGAAGAACCTCATTCATGGAGATGTCCTCGCCCAAGACCATGTTAATAGGTTTGGGTTTCTTAGAGATGACCTTCGTACGAGAAAACCTGTATCCTGGTAAAGTCTAAGCCGCTAAGACAGGTTCAGAGTGCAAACCCTCAACCAGAGAAGAAAACACAGAACTCTGAAAGACAAAGGTCAGTATCAGAGAATTACAATGCGAAACGCCAGTAGAGAAGTCCTTGGAAGATAGTAATTCACAATGTAGGTCCAATTGTTTCTCCTGACAAGATGTGTCAGAGCATAGAGATTTGGAAAACCCTCCATCTTTGGTTGGGGTTCGAGAAAGAGTCTTTGTTTTTTCTCAGATCCATAGGAAAGTAAAACCCACACACACAGGGTACCAAAAACCTAAAAGGATAGAAAGGTAATTAAGCAAACGACACTCACAACAAACCCAAAGACGAGAAACCAAGGAGCGTCACCCATCTCCAACCAGCTTCACAGCTCCCAAGGTTCGGCTCTCTGATAACAAAGTCAGTTGTGATATTGTGTTGTAGAGGACCAAATT
Organism: Larix kaempferi; assembly: GCA_027924585.1. Taxonomy (NCBI): domain Eukaryota; kingdom Viridiplantae; phylum Streptophyta; class Pinopsida; order Pinales; family Pinaceae; genus Larix; species Larix kaempferi. The sequence goes on along the minus strand of BSBM01001649.1, from coordinate 185,778 downwards.
ACTTTTTTGACTTGCCCATAATTAATTGTTTTCCTTATATTTTTCCAACCATTTGAAAACTAAAATATAAAAATATTAATTAAAGAAGACTTGGTACGATTTCATCTTAAAAATACGTCTCAAAGAGACCTCCCATGTAGTAGTGACTAAATCCAAGAGTAAAAAATTTAAGATTTGAAATAGATGGATACGATATTATCGAGCAATCTCACGGTTAGGTAAATATGATGCCATGTTTATAAGAGCGTTTATATGAATGGTAAGGATAAACCATATGAAATTACATGAATTGTGAGAATAAGTAAAGAAAAATAATAACAATATTTATAAAGTTAAAATTTTGAAAATATTTAAAATAATGTATGGTTTCTTTTAGTAAAGAAAATATGAATTGTATTTTGTAAATATTAAATATATTATGTATTGTATTATATAAATTGTATTTTGAAAAAATAATTTACATAATAATTATAAACAAATACCCTTTATTAAATATAAGATGAAGATTTCAAATTTCAGAGATGTCTTTCATCAGCGTAGGCGCATATGCTTGTTTAATAGGATCCCCAATGATGCTGAAGCTCCACGAAAAATATTTTAATTGGATGGAGAATTCCCTGCAAGCCATGGCTGGAGCTTGCAATACATAAACCATCGTTGCCATACCTCGTATGTATATATATATATATAGCCATGGTTGTAGCTCGCTATAACACTGTAAGCCATGGCTTACCTATAAAGCCATATATATACATATACATTTAAATCCATGGCTAAAGCTTGCTATAAAACTCTAAGCCACGGCTACCATACCAAGTCATATTGTGTCTTGTATATATATAAAAAACTAATGTTGCCATCTATTTCAGATTTATAGAAAAAAGTTGCATTAAGTTGCATTCATTATTTTAGTCAAAAGTTTTAATTATAAATAAAAGTGAAGTTAAAATTATAAATTTATTGACTGTGTTTATAATTTAACTTATTTATTTATTGTTATTTTATTAGTTTCTGCTTCAATAAATAAATATATATAAATAAAAAGCCATGGTTATAGCTTGCTATAACACTGTAAACCATGGCTTACATATAAATCTATATATATACATTCAAAGCCATGTCTAAAGCTTGCTGTAAAACTCTAAGCCACGACTCGCATACCAAGCCATATTGTCCTGGTATATATAAAACTAACTGTTAGCCATCTATTTTATGGAGACAGAAAAAGGTGCATTCATTATTTTATACAAAGTTTTAATTATAAATTATAAATTTGTTACCTGTATTTATAATTCAACTTATTCATTTATTATTATTTTATTCGTTTTTGCTTCACCAAGGACGGTATGGATATCTTAATATTTCAAACTCAGCGAGATAGAAAACATTTGTCAGAGAAGTATGGATGTTTTAATATTTCAAACTCTGCAAGAACATCTACCCTTTCATTTATTGACGTTTAAGTAGGATGACACGATGGAAAAAGCATACAATGTAATAGCCTACAAGAACATTCGCAATTATTTGATGACTTTTGAAGATTACAAAAAACCTTTTGAATACGTTGCCAAATACCATGAGTTTGATTCGGCAACGATGCCTTTATAATTTGCCTGGCTCTCACAACAATAATCATTGCTGCTGCAAGCTTCCAACTGTCTCAGGCACTCCAAGTCAACAATATTCCAACCTGATACAGTTCAATTTGGATGTATTCTCAGGTTTTTCTCATAGAAACGTACATATTAGAGAAAAGAGAGTTTTCCGCGTACCTGCGATACTATCTAATACAATCAACTAACTGGAAGAAAATCAATAGTGTTTTCCCTTGACATGGAATGTCCAATAACCCTACCTTGTTCATATGTGAGCATGATTGCAAACCCTAGGGGCCTGCTGCTATCATATTTTTTTCAAGTTAAGCTGAAAACCTTCACATCTCCTCTGTATTAATTAGAGAAACAAGGTGCTCTACAACCTTGTAACCTTGTATGATAGAAATATTGTTGTAACATATGTCGGTATTAAGTTAATGATTTGATGTTAACTTTTAAAAAACAATACTTATAAAAATATTAATGATAAATAATTTGTCATCAAGGCTCACTTAGGTTGTAATTGTCATTAAGACAAGAAAACAAAGAAAACAAAGGTCAATGTTCTTCCAGCTTTCAAACAACTGAAAACAATAGAATTTTGGGGCTGTTGCCAGAAAGCCATGTGTTTCTTCATATTTTAGCTTTTCTACCACCTTTTTCTACTAACTAAATTTAACTTACTTTCCAAATCTGTTTCAAACTCCTCCATTCAGAATCCCATCCGATGAGGATTCAATTTTCAAAATGTTTTGAACATAACACACTGAAATATCTAAAAGAAAGAATATAATCTATTCCATGAATACAATGCACTCAGATTAGAGTACATGTGTTGAACCGACATATGCACATGATGGAAAGGCGTAGTGATTTTGGTGACAGGCATTTTCAGACAACAAAGATTCCTACATTATTAGTTTTAATTCCCATAGGTTGACATTTCTCTTTTATAGAAAATTGCACTGGCCCTCACTGAAATACACATGTGAGCTGCAACTTGTGCACATAATGAACACAACAATCATTTAAGAAAGTATGTTTACTGGTTTGGGCCTTAATTTATTCCAAGTGTCCAATCTAATCTATGTCCATCCTTTGAATATATGAGTTTCTATGCTAAAGTAATTATATATTGTGAATGGTATGTGATACTGATAATATTTAATATACCACGAGTAACCCTAGCATTTGTACAAATTTGCAAGTGAAGCCCTAAAATGGTAGAGGGTTATATATTGACAATTCTATGTCACATGCAAGGGAGGGAGGCTACCTACAACTGTTAAAGATGGCATTCAACTTCAATCCTATTCAGAACTAGGATCACATACTTTGATAAAATAAAATTGTGGACCACTTCACCTTAGTTGTAGACAAAAAGGAGGGGCTTGTTGTTGTCCAATAGAGTAAATAGAAAATGTGAGTGTGTAAGGGGGCATGGGGAGGGGATCTATGCCATTCTGAACTTCAAGTGTAAAAGTACTAGCATATTTTGGGAAGGAAAAATAGTTTTTTAACCTCCCACAGGTCCATAGTTGTGTGTCTCTCACTACATTATCAGAGTTGTGTAATTTAATGTTAGTACAAGAGCATGATGCTTTGCAAAACTAATCAATCAAAAGAGAATTTAGATAATGATGTGAAAACAAAGGGATACACTATTAGTACTAAAATAATGCTCAATACCACTAATGCTAATGGAATGGGGGTGTAATGCACGATATTTCATTGTTGTTATTATTCACTATCATCTAATTTGGCTCCATTCTCCAACTATATCAATGAAAGTTATGGTTGGGATTTAGGATCATGAGGATTTTTGGAGTGTATGGAGGATCCTATGATTGATTTCTCATATGTTTTGTCTTTATTAAATATGTTATAGAGTGTGCCTATTATTTTTTGCTTTCATTTGCCCTTATTTTTGGTGCAAATGTAGTGCTACTTCATATTATATTACATGATTAAAATCTATTATAATACCCATGGAATCCTATCTATATTATTATTTATTCTCATATGAGATTAAACTTTGGATTTTATTAGAATCAGAAGTAATTTATGGTAATGTTATGGTGCTAAATTAAGCATGAAGTTCAAATATAAATCCAAATTTGTGGCACAATTTGGGTTACTTATTATCTTCTATGATGTGCCCTTTCCCATTATCAATAATTGACTCAGTTGGAATACAACATGACAAAAATTTAAAGTGGAGTGGATTGGGAAAGTCATCTTTCATTATTTCTAGTATGTGGTGGATATTCTAAAATACCTTGTTTCCCTGTATTAATGGACAACCATGATTGAAACTCGTTGACGCAAGAGGTATAGGTAAGAAAAACCATGGGTAAATCCATGGGTGATTGAGACATGTTGATGAAGTAGCATTGGACTAGACTCCCACAATAATAAATAAATTCTAGAAAACCCTGCTAATGATGAATAAAAACAAAAAACCACAAATGTAATAAAAATTTATTAAAAAGGGATACACGCATACTTGTGTTACCAAATTTCATATTTGAGCCTGGAGAATTTTGGGAAACGCTTTGCTTTATAACAATGAGATTGCAACATAGTTTTTCCATGCAAGATTTGTATTCTTTCTTTAGTTGTTTTTGGGTATAAATCACAAAAATAGGACAATACCATGAAGTTCATTTCATATAAATCATAAAAATTCACATGGGAAGATATTTTAAAACCCAAAACTAAGCAATAATTTGTTATTGTAATGATTCACAATTTATAATGCTAGACTTTCTGAAGTACACAGAATGGAAACATACTTTTTCAAGACGACCCAAGTTGCCTATGCCTTTTTCACTTGAGCAATTACTATGTTAGGTAATGTAGTGGAAACTACCTTCACCTTCACATTGACCTCTGAAATTAAATTTCAAATCTTTAGTTAAGCAATCACTGTTATCCAGATTTATGCGAGAACGAAAAGAAATAGCATATATATTCACATACACAGATATATGGCAAGAAACACAGCAATACAATAAACTCAGATTTTATTAAATGAATGAAATAGAACAAACTGTAAAATAAAAGTAGCTAGAATGGTGGTAGCTATATCTCTGAGAAGAGAAGTGGCGCCTATGCTCATTCTTGACAAGTGGAATACAATAAGAGGCCGAAAGAGACTATTTATCATAAGCATGAGGGAAAGAACCCTAAACATCCAAAAACATAACCCTAGAATATGAATCGTCATAAATTTTGCGGCCCCAAGGTGGCTAGTTAAACAATCAACTTCCCGGGGTCATAAATTTTTCATACAATCTATGTTTTGAGTGCTCGATAGCCCGTTGGAAAGGTCTATCCGAGCTTTACAACTTACAAATAGGGGCCAGTGAATATCAGTGGATAATATTGCCCCTCTAATATCCAAAAGACATCATTTAGGGCCTCAAACGGCCCCGAAAGTTCAAGACCCGGAAAAGTGTAGAAAAATTACAAGAAAACTTCCAAAATAGAAACCTATTTTGAGTTAGTGGAATAGGTGGGTGGCCACCTATATCTCACACTGGAACACCCATCTATGTCATCTCCAATACAACATTCCTCCTAGAATAGGAGAGAAAGAGAGTGATGGATATATGTGACAAAATGTTCCACTGTGGCCCCAACCAAGTGATGATGAGCATCATAAAACCCTAATGTTCCTATCCAACGCCCAGATGATGATGAGCATAAGAAACCTAATCTGCATTAGAAAACCATGATGTTCCACTACGACACCTAGCTAATGATTAGCATCATAAAACTCCTAATGTTCCTGGGCTACTTTGATATGATGATGACCATATGAACCCCTTTCATCACAAACCCTAATTGTTCCACTAGAGGTTCCGAGTTGATGTTTAATTAACACCATAAACCCCTAATCCCTTCCACCATAAAACCATTAGATCCATGAGGGAGAAAACTGAAGGCCAATGAACTTAACTGCTAGATGCTTCCAAACCCATGCTCAACTTGTTAATCTGATGGTCGTAATAAAACCCTACAGTAGAAAAACCTGATGTTTCACTGCTGCACCCATGTGATGATTAGCATCATAAAACCCCTCATGCCCCTCAGCGATGTTGAGAATCTGAAACTTGTGCATTAGAAACCCTAACTATTCCGTTATGAGTACTCGACTGATGATTAAAACCCATGATTCCTTCCACCATAAAACCATTAGATACATGAGGGAGAAAACCAAAGGCCAACTCACTTGACCTACAAATGATTCCAAACCCATGCTCAGCATCAAATTGAGTGTTGCAAATTACAAAAAAGTGGATGGAAAATTGCCTTTGGAACTACCAATATATTAACCGTGACAATGACGGCTTCTCCCTCACACACTAGTATCTACGACTCATTGTATGTCATCGACATGCTAATTGTCACTCACTACTATGTGGGTCACTAGAGCAAACCAACTATTACTTGCTAAAGGGTAGGTTGTTCACAATACTTCTCCCCAAAGTTTACTACTTCGCCTTTCCACACTAAATGTATTTTTTATTTTGTCTTCTTAAAGACGAATTTTTTTTTTATATATATTAGGTTTGATATTTTTGTCTCAAATAATTGTCTAAAATTGGCCCTACATGTAGTAGTGTCATTTTGTCTATATTTTCTCTTTTTATTTTATATTTTAAAAATGTTTATATTTATTTTTATTGTTGATAATGTTTATATATTTTTTTATTGTTTTCTCTTTTTTAAAATAAAATAATGGTTTATATTTTCAAAATTTCTTGTATGGTGAAATGTTTATGCTTTTATTGTATGGTTAAATGTTTATGCTTTTATTGTTTTTTTTTTTTTTTAATTTAAGATATATATTTATATTTAAAATTTCTTGTATGATTAAATGTTTACATTTTTATTGTTATTTAAATAAAAGAAAGGTTTATATTTTTATTGTTTTTCTTTCTTAAAATGTTTCCGTAACCACGTAGAAACCCGATCATAATTTTAGGACTAAATAAATCTCTACACTACCGTCTCAACCTCCCTCCTATATGTAATCTTTTAATCTAAAGGAAAGGATTTTTCCGCATTGTTCATAAACCCATTCAACAAAGATGACTGTTACATCTTATTTTGTAGTCCAGGATCTGTGGAGTTTGTAAACTCTATCTCTAAATAAATTCTTAATAAAGTGATCCGTTTGAAATAATTTATTTGGATGAATCAACAACCTGAAGAGTTTGATGTAGGATTAGAGACATTTATCAAACATTGGCTGCATTATTATTTTACAAGCACAATGAATGGTAGAATCCAAAGACAAAACACAACAGTTTATAATATACTGCACCTGAATCGACAGTTACAAGTAAACTGGGGATCCTGAGCTGTTTTCCAGCCGCATTAACACTATACTGAAATCACGCGTTTGAGTTCTCTGAAATGATGTACATTGCATGGAATCCAATGTACATCTTTGACTCGAATCCATACTCCTCTGCTGCGGCCTCCAATAGCTGACTGAAGCACGGATGATGCAAATCTTTGACTGAGAAACGATGTGTCCCTTTTTTTTGCCAGAGTTCCTCTATAAATCTGGGGAAATTCTAGTGGGGGAAGAGTTCTAAAGGTGTTGTCGTAGAGTTCCTACTTTGTTTATAGAACTTTGTCCTTCGTGTTTTAGTCCATTTTAAATAGACCCAGGTGTTCGAAAAATCTATCAAAGTTAGGGATTGATGAAAACTCGGCCAAAATTGAGTTACCCGATTTTAACCACAAAGATGTAAATCATCATTGTTTTTTAGACAACATCGTATTCTTTTCCTTTCCCTACTTGAACAACCCAACATCCTTTAGTAACAACATTTCTACGATCAATAATTCTCTCCTTCATCTTCCATTTCTTTGGTTGCTGTGCAATGGAGGGCTCGTACTCCATATTCCACGAATAAACAATTTTCACTCACTGAAACTGAGGGAAATAGAAAAACCTAAACAATTCAAGGATTTCTTCTGCCACTGCTTTCTAATCTCTTATAGAACACAGCTGCTGTTGGGAAAGTATATGGTATTATAATCTTTTTATAGCATACAACATCTACTGCCATGCTGCTGACCAGGGTTGGAATTTCATTTCAACTTTGTTCTTTTAACTAATTCTTTTTGACGTTTTAAACTTTTATCTTGATCAATGGTGTAATTGAAATTGTGAAATTTTAATTTTCAATTAAAAAACATGTTTTTATTAAGGACTTTAATTTCCAATTAAAAGATAACAATTGACCCATTTGCCCATGCTTTTCATTAATCATGCACTGTGAAAATCAAGGGTGGAACAAAAAAACCTACACACATAACTCAAACTTAACATGTGTAGGCATTATGCATCTGAAGTACATTAACTGATAAAGTTAGGAAACAAACAAAAGGTGGAACCTATAATCCTTTCTGGAGGTTAATGTTAGGCCAGATGTAATGCAACATACCAAAATTTTCAAGGTTAACATGTTGCATCAATGGTGTAATTTAAATTGTGACATTTTATTCCAAATGACTTGAGTTAAAAGGCAATATAGATATTATATGACCTTTCTAGAGGCAATTCATTAAAAAACACATCAAAATTGAGATTGTACTATGATGTTCTCTCCTTCCTTTGTCAAAGAATTTTAATAAGGCTATCTTTCCAAGGTATGGATTATTTTGGATTCCTCAACTATTATTGCGCGTGAACTTATACATAGCATGCTACAACAATTATTTCAGGGAAGTGGATTTGTGTATGTATATCCATGATGCAAATCTTTTGGTAAAAACTATTTTTTGGGCACAAGTTTTGCTAATTTATAGAGCCAGTGTTGTGATACATTTTTTCCATTCAAATTGACAACGATGAGATTCAATTTAATTTTCAATGTGTTTTTGTGGGGGGGCCACTTTCTTCTTTGGCCCATTCGGCACTTTCCCTTGGCTATAAATGGATAAGAAGAAACCACTCTCAACTTCAAACTTGGTTAGAAGCTTTTTTACCCATGAGTAAAAGTAATTGTTTTAACCAATTACTAAGATTACAAGAATAATAAAATGTTATTAAGTTTTAACATATATCAAATAAACCATTTAAAAAAATGTGAATAGATAAGTGAAAATCTTTTAGTAGCAAGACCTATAAATTGAAAGTGTACAAAGTGGGATTGAGAGCCTCCCACAACAAAACCATGTTTCCATTCCTTTGTCTAGTCAGAAGTGTTAGTTAGCCCAACTCAATATCAAAATAACAAAAACAATTTCATGTTTAAGAAAAAACACATAATAGTTTCATTAAAATTTGTTTTTAGATTATTATCAAATTAAAAAAAAATGAAAATAACATCTTACCAAGATTAATAGCTCCAAGTCTGTGGTAGCCATAGGAGAGCACTTTCAGATTGTCTCGAGAAATGAGTATCTAAATTCAGCTGGTGCTTCTAGTTTGTGAGGCCCATAACCAAAAAGCACTGGATCTGTAGGTGATGCTTGGTAGATTCCGTACTATGATAAATTGATGATGCTTGGTGAAAGGGCATGATCTCATATTGGGACAATGCTAAGACAATATAAGAAAGAAAGAGCAAATTGAATAAAAGAAAATCCATCCCTATTGAAGGCAAACTCACCTACCTTCTTTTCAATCAAATGGGAAAATTTTACTTAAGTGAGAAAGTTTCAATCTCTATTATTACATATATAATAACATGCCACATAATGCAAAAAACTTATATAGTCATATACATATCATAACAAACTTATTAATAAAAATTTCAAATATATATCTTATTAAATTGTTTACTCATTCTTTTAATATTGTTTGTTAAAACTTTTAACAATATTTTCAGTAAAATGCCTCCTGAAATACCCGTCAAATTCCATCCCGCTGCCGACTCACCGACTGAAGCATTAAATGAAAGTGTAATAAAAAATGCAGATAAAATAAATTACGAACGCAGGGCCACTATGTCGGGATCAAAATATCTAAACGCAGACAAGCGCGTAATAGGCGCTGCGGTGGATTTCATGTCTAGTTTAGTCGGTAATAACGACAGGTCGAGCAGAATATGACAAATGAGCAGCCATGGTGGGGAGATGCGAGCCTTACCCACCAGACAGGGTTGCTGCGCTTCTCGAGGCGAGTGAAAGGAGGGCCGTTGGACGAGAGATCCAACGGTTTTCCCCTCACTTGCCTGGGGAGAGTAGCAAGTTTATCTTTAAAATAAGTTCGCCGTGGGACGGTAGCATCAAGTCTGCAAGAGTCTGTTAGTAAAATAAGTTTTTGTCTTGTTGGTAAGTTTTAGTAATAGAGATTTCATTTCTTATGTACGTATTAAATCTATTTTATGTTAATTAAATAAAAATAGAAATAGGAAAAAAATGAATTTGAAGAAGTTAAACACTCAAAAGTGTTTTCAACTCTTTTGTTTATTCATCATTTTGTTAAAATTTGATATCTGGGATTTTATCAAGTCCGCCAGCAGACTGAAGATGTTTTTGTGGTCCCCCGAGTTTTGCGCAATGAATTTACGCACGGACAGGGCTGAAATCTCAAATCACTCACACGGTCACATCCGTAGAAATCGGATTCTTTAACGATTAAGACATTTCAAAGCTACTTTATGTCCAGTACATTTGAATGTTGGTTGTATTTGAAGATTAAATTGGTTAATTATAGGTAGCTTTAATATTCAGCTTGCTGTAAGTCATTTAATGTGGTTGTAGCAAGTATGTTGACCGTTAAATTTCAAGATGCTTGAGATCTAAATAATAAACATGACTAGTACTGCTGCATTAAATGACCTGCAACAACCTGAATAATATTCACCACCAAATTACCCTGTACCGCATGTCAATGGGTTCCATGGCTATGTCGTCGACAACTTCTACAGTACAGCTATGACCGGCTGTGGCCCGTGCCGTATGCCTTTGGCGATTGAAATTATTGGAGAGAGTACGAAAGGCTCAGAAACGATTAATTTGTATGCAATACGACACAAACTGATATTTTCGTAGCTAATTTTTCGTTTATTTTCATTTGGAATTGTCAAATCTGTGCATTAATGATGGGCTGTATCCCTATAGGAAACTTTTAGCCGGTACACTGACCAGAGAATCGGTGTTGCTGAGCACTTTTTGAAGTTTATCCTTAAATTCAAGTAGTGGGCTCAGCGCTGAGTACTTTCCCAAGGTTATCCTTGATATGTTTTCGGAGTAAGTTGTTTCTTAGAAGTTTTGTAATTTTGGGTTTTGTATTTTTTTAATTTTTATATTTCAGTGTAGTAGAATAGATGGTAGATGGTGATGGTCAAATTAGTGAGGTAGAAAATTGGATCTAACTCAATCACAATTCGTATTGTTGTAAGTTAACTTAATTTCAAGTTGTGTGATGTTGAGTTTTGATAATGTCTATTTTATTTTATGTAATTTCATACTAAACTTAGTCAATAACATACAAGTTAGAAAATTTCAATGAGCTCAATAAAGTTTTTTTTCAAGAAATTGCAACTTAGTATAATGTAAAACAAGAAATACTATATATTATTTTTCTAATGACCTCAATGTCCAAACCTATGCCAGCCTATACAAGATTGGTAAATTGTTGAGGTATTTTCATTTATGTATTCATTATATGTTTTGTTCCCATTACCTATATATTGCAATGATTGAAAATCTATTAATATATTCAAATAATAATCAAAATATTAAATATCATTGTGGTGGCAACACTATAGGAGTAAGTCAAATCGGATAGAGGTAGATATATAATAATATAATTGTAATTATAGAAAATAGTGTGAATATTATTAAGTTAAAATTAAATTTGATAAAGGTGGGTGTAGAATAGACACTAACTTGTTAAGGCACTCCTTGCTTAAGGTCACTCGTTCAACACTTTGTGAGTACAAACCTTAAAAAGGGATAAATTTATTTTAATTGGATAATAGTTATTAAGATAAATGGCTACTAGCAACTTGTTCAACTCCACAATACGGTTGTGCAGAATTTTATTTTCAAATGAAAAGCCCTAAAAGATGCTTCGTCATATTTCTTAAACAACATGTTTGATCCCGAAATCCATTGAATAACCATGATGTCATGATTTCAGTCGTGGGTTGTTGCTACATCAAATGATGGGAATTATAACCTGTGTGTCATTAAAATCTCCCATTCCTCACTACTAGGATTTGCTTTCCATGAGGTGACTAAAGAGAAAGGAACTTAGTAGGTCATCGGAACCTTGTTCCGAGCCTCTCTCCTTGTTGATGCCTCAGTTCTCTCCAAATCTTTCCAGATTGATGCCAAGCTCATCCACCTCCAAAACAAATTTAAATTCTCATGGTCAATCTTGATATCATGAATTAAAGCCATTTAATTTTGAATTGATTCAACTACCAAGTAGTTGAGCCAATAGAGGGGAGCGGAGCCTTTACACTGGAATGAGAGGATTGGAACGATTGGGAGGATGGGAAAGGTGGCTCTCTATTTTATTTTTTTATTAATTCCTAGATTATAACCTGCAAGTACGTTAACACATTAAATCTCATCTCTTCATTGATGGATGCAAAGAAGAATATATACTTATTTTGTTGAATCTTGTCTCACATTTAAATTTATATTCAAAATTTTGTTTAATGTAGCACCCCATCCAATTATGAAATAATAAAGCTTATCAGCATAAGAAGTAAAGACATAGCATTACCAATCCAACAAAATAACCATGAATCAACATGCTACTTTACTTTAAGAGAGATGGAATATGTCAACATCAAGAAAGAGAGATGACATTAATTTTGGGGTCTCAATTTCTATTGTTTTCTCTTCAAATAATCATTGAACCACTTGATCACAATTAATCTTACTAATAAGTGTAGGATGCCATGTTACAATTACATGCATAGTCCCTCACTAATTGTTTTGGTGTTTTGCAAATCCAAGAGCGTAGGGAAATATAACAAAGGAAAACACATTATGGTGAGTGTGAGATACGAATGCATTAAGTATGCACATTAAATTCCATAACAGTTCTGGTGAAACCTAAATTAAAAATGCACATAAGCATGAATTCATGTGGACATTCAAAAAGACAAGGTGTCAAATATTTTCCGGGTAACTTTCAATAAGTGACACATCAATGGTGCATATGCCAATACAGTGGTGCACCATATTTAGGAATAGATGGGAGCCAACAAGAATGGAGATGATTTTAGCCTTCAGATACCAAAGGTAAGTAACGAGAGTTGAATCTTGAATCTAGCTCACAATTCACATCCATTCTCATGTAATATGGAAAACATGATGCTCATTAGGAAACCAATATTTCGGAGCCAAGACATTCATGGGTTGTTGAAAATGTGACTTTTTTTTTTAAATATTCCAATATTTGATGTCCTTTGTAAATGACAAGTGATTTTCAAATTTTTTTTTCAAATGTTTGGTTTTGAATTATGCTTCTAGGATGGGCTTGAATGTCATTGTAACACCCATCCTAGTGATGGGTTTTAAGTTAATAGACAACTACTAAGTAAATTAAAGTGCGAGAACTAAGTGATTTCACGCCATGGACAATTCATGTATGGTGTGGTTATCATACATTGGCCACATGTGACCCTCATACAAATACTTTATTTTGCGTGCAAGGTTTGTCTCTTTGTTTCACACCATGGATCTATATTACTTCTAAGAAGAGCAATATTAAGTGTAGATTAAGAGATAAATTTGGGTTCTATGAAGAGCAATATTAAGTGTAGAATAAGAGATAAATTTGGGCAATTCTATGAAGAGCCACCCAATCCAGTGAAAGCAAAGTAGAGATAGACATTTTCTTGTTGTGGCCTAAGCAATGGAGATGGTATCAGAGGAGATAGAATGTTGGATTTTAGATGTATATGGAATCCTTAGAGGACATAGCATGTTGGATTTTAGATGCTTATAGAACCCTCAAGCAAATGGACAAATATCTCCACTTCATAAAGATCTTATATCTTCAAGATTACAATCTATTTTCATGTCATTTTCCTCTATCCTATTTTTAACACGGTTCATTGTAGCTTCCATTTCTTCTTCAACCTTTCTTCCTACATCATCTTCAACTTAGTTGCATTTTTCATCTTCAATGTATGCAAAATAAAATGAATTATTAGCAAAATCAAGTCTGCCTCATGGCACAGTTTTCTTAGCCATTTCCTTGGTCATTACTTATGTTGTCTCACTTCTTTTCATTCTACATATATTTTTTGTGTTTCTTCAACTATTTCATATGCAACTTCAGCTATATATGTCTCTGCTTCACCATTAAATTCATTATCATTTTTGTCTTCATCATCTACCTGCAGAGTGAGATTTACTTTATCACCTTTTGAATCCACTCCATCAAGGCATATTGCTTCATTGGTAGAGCAATAGACATTGTTTGATTCACCAAAGCACTGATTACTTCATTAGCAACTTCACCATCATAAGCTGCTGCTACATTGCCAGCTTCAACTGCAACTTCTATATCTTTGTCTTTTGCTCTTGCTCTGTTGCACATATACAGTTTTCCTCATACTCTGTTCACACACAAAGGCTTCTTCATTCTCTTCTTTGGTAGCTCTACTTTAGTTCACACACAAAGGCTTCTTCATTCTCTTCTTTGGTAGCTCTACTTTAATTCACACACAAAGGCTTCTTCATTCTCTTCTTTGGTAGCTCTACTTTAGATGCTTCTTCCAGTGTGGCAACATTCTCCATCTCATATTCAGATTGGAAAGCTGCTTGAGTTGGATGGTATTATTCCCATCAGGTCGTTAAAGCACAGTAAAAGAACCTCGATATTGATAAGGTTGCCAAAATTCTCTAGATTTTTTCTAACCAAGGTCTGTCATCACGAAGAAATAGCTTTCAACGACGACAATGAACTGAGAGAGACAGGAATGCTTTGGCTAAATCCATCACTGTCCAGATACAGAAAATGCAAATCATGTCATTGGAAAAATGAATGGGATAGACTCTTAATCTGCCGTGCAAACCTCAGCTTCACAATCGAAGAAGGAACAAGACCCGTGATTGCATGTCTGTAATATCTTAAACATCAGCGTTGAAATGTCATCGCTGGAAACTAAAGTAGAGAAACGATTGAAATCCAATTGGAGGAAAGGAGGTGCTGTTGAAGATGGAGGTGCCAGAATAATGAAAAATGAAAATGTCTTTTCTCCATGCTTGTTGATGGATAAGAAAGAACGAGAGTTAGGGTTTGGCCAGGATCCTCAAGAAAGATATGGGCTTTTTAATATAATTTATTAGAATAGATTCGCCTTAAATATAAAATTAATTCTTAATAATAGAAAAACTTATGTTTTTAGATGTAAAATCAATTCTTAATAATAGAAAAACTTATGAAGAAATTTAAATTCAAAATGAATTTATATTAACTTTAATTATTTTATTTTATTTTATGAAGATGATTTTTTAAAATTAATCGCAATGCATTAAATTTAAATTAACTATTATATTATCTCTTTTACCATGCTTACAACAAAAAACATTTAACACTTAATATCTTAAATTAGTTGCTTAATCGTGTCTTGGACCACTTAATAAATCTATTAAATAATTTTGACACTGTAAAACAATGTCATGCATCGAAATTACAATCAATTCCGAATCCACCTTAGTTATATATTTATGATAGAATGTATTGATCATTTGTTTGCAGTGTATTACTGATTATAATCTCTTCATAAGAGATTATTAATGGCTTTGCATCAATTTTATATTAAAATAGTAAAAACATCACAATACTCTTACTCTAACCATGGTTAAGATTTGACCTTTTTCGAATAATACTACTCTGCCGCGGATGAAATAATCAACGCTATTTCTGTGCACCTTCTCTCTACATTCTTTCCACATCGCTAATAGAAAATATATTTCTATATATTTCATCCCTTTTATTCATTATAAATTTTAAAGAACATGGTTTTTACAGAGTGCATAATCCATTGAACAAATGCTGCTGTTACATCTAATTTTCTGTAGAGAATATGAACAATCTCTCTAAATAAAAGTTTAACAAACTCATTGGTTTTCTACAGCATTTATGATGAATATTATTTAAGCATAAATATCATTAAACCATAGACACAATTGAATAAATAACTTTTCCATTTTGAAATCATTTTGGATGAATCAACAGCCTGAGAGTTTGATATAGAATTACAGACAGATATCAAACATTGGCTGCGCTACTATTTTAAAAGCACAATGAATAGTAGAAGCCAAAGACAAAACACAACAGTTTATAACACTCTGGATGCAGCTGCATTAACACTCAGCTGAAATCATGCGTTTGAGTTCTCTGAAATGATGAACATTGCATGGAATTCGTAGGGCACCCTTTTGGTCGAATCCATACTCCTCTGCTGTGGCCTCCAAACGCTGAGTGAAGCACGGATGATGCAAATCTTTGAGTGCAATTATGAAGCGCTCCTCCTCTTTCCCTACGTGAACCACCAAGAATCCTCTCGGAGCACCATTTTTACGGCGGATAATGCTCCCCTTCAACTTCCATTTTGATTGGTGTACTGCATATTCCATATTCCACAAATACAAAATTTTCAATCACTGAAACTGAAACTGAAACTAAAACTGAGGGAAACAGAGAAAGCTTATCTATAATATGAAGGATTTGCTTCTGCCACTGCCTTCACAGAGTTGCTGTCACAGTCCATTTATAGCTTACATCTATCTAAACACCGAGTGAAGCATTGAATGATTTCACTAATAAAATTGCAGATAAAAGAAATTGCAAACGCGGGGCCACTTTGTCGGGATCAAAATATCTATGTCGGGACTCGGGATCAAAATAAGTAAACACGACAAGTCCGTAATAGCCGCTGCGCTGGATTTCATGTCTAGTTGAGTCAGTAATAACGACAGCTCGAACAGAAGATAACAAATGAGCTCCCATGGTGGCAGGCTGGCAGCCTGGGACTACACGTGCTTGTTTTGATCAAATTCGTATCGTGTAAGTAGACAAATACAAAAATAAAAAAGATTTAGAGGAAGGTTAAATGCTTATAGATTTTGGTTTATTATGCATCATCTCAAATATTAAATTTGATTTGATATCTGAGATTTTATGAGTATAATTTCATATTATTTTTAACAACACGAAAGCTCATATAGGAGCGTTAATTCAGCCGTGCACTCCCTAAGAGAGTTCTATAGTTGAATGGGAGTCGGTAGTGGTCATGGAAGAGAGTTCTATAGTTAAATGGGAGTCGGTAGTGGTCATAGAACCGGTGACGGTTATAAGCCATTAAGTGTCCAAGAAAACGCCATATGTCAAACACATATTATTATATAAAAAGTGTCTTGTTAAAGTTCATTAACTGTCATTATGTACACTAGGCCTGGAGCTATCAACTATAAGACAAAAGGTTGACAACTGCACAGTACTGACATAACAAAATTCAAACCCATCTTGTCCCTTCCAAATCCCAAAGCTCATTGACATAAACATCTAATTGGACCTCAACAGTCCCCATGCATCCCAATCTACAAGGACAAATTGTCTATCACATCTACCCCATCGAATAACCTTTAGTGAAGTCCTAGACCAGCATCGAGTATCAGTTAACCACCAAGGCATCCCACCTGCACATTTAATGGATGTCACCT
This sequence comes from Larix kaempferi, assembly GCA_027924585.1. Classification (NCBI taxonomy): domain Eukaryota; kingdom Viridiplantae; phylum Streptophyta; class Pinopsida; order Pinales; family Pinaceae; genus Larix; species Larix kaempferi. Next base: position 168,508 of record BSBM01001649.1, on the reverse strand, counting down.
GCACAATAAATGGTGAATAGGTGTCAGCTCCTAGTGCATGGTTGATCAACAAAGCAACCCAAAATTGGCAATTAATGCAAGCAACTCCATTAAAATCATCAAATCAGCCATGAAAGCAAACAGAACCCATCCCAAAGCATTTCGAATAGCACGTAGATCGACTTAGCCCGATTGATGGCCATTGGATCGAACCCAAATCAATCTTGAGCACTCATCCAAACCCAGCCAGATGCAATCCATGCCTTTTCAACATTGCCAATCAAATCAAACACCGGAATGCTATAAAAACACTACAACCTTCAGACAACCTCCAATTTTCTGCTATTCGGAATTCCTAGACCATGTTGAACTCACAACTCTATTTCCAAGCTTGATTTCCAAAGTCCAGGCATCACATTCAAGCAAAAAATAGTTGCAAACTGATCTCCAGGTGCATATATAATTCAAGACAACAATCATAGTTTAGGTATTGCATTCAAGATAAACTTATATTTCAATTATGTTTTCAAGTAGGCAGACTATATCAAATTTTATGCCACAGACTGTATTATGAAATAGCAGTCTCTAAATAGATGCATAACAAATATAACAAGTATATATATATGTACTAAATGCTAGAATCATGTTTTCCAAACTGCATTAAACATGTAAATCACATTACAAGTTCCCTTAGAATACTCCAAATCCTTGTGTAGTTTTAACATAGCTAGTTTAATATTCCAAAACCCTGTGTCGATACACAACTAGTCTTAACAATTCATGTGTAGGTTCAGTGAGGCCCTGCTTGTTTTAATTTTGTGGGTGATTGCAGTCATGGAAAGAGTCAACACTAATCGTGTAAGGAGGACAAGTAGGAGACTCAGTAGGGGTGCCCAGCTACGATGCACCTCGTCTGATGAAAACATAGCACATGATGCTGATAATAACAATGCACACACAGATGTTGAAGAGGAAAATGATGTAGAGCGTGGTGGTGTTATTCCACCATCAACCACAGTTGAAGAGGCAAATGATGCAGATCCTTGAGGTGTTATTCCACCATCAACCACAGTTCAAGGTGCAACTTCCAGTAAGAAGATTAGTGCCATCAGAGGATGGAAACAAGAAGATATGAAGGCTACAATAGATGATATAGAGTTCAATGGTTTTTTTTATCAGAGCAGCTGCTAAAAAACATGGGATTCCACCAACAACAATCCATTACTAGATAAATGGCCTGACCCATACCAAGTGAAAAGGACCTCTTACAGTGTTGAGTGCAGAAGAGGAAGAAGAAGTTGTGGTTTGGTGTGAAGAGATGGCTCAACTAGGCCATGATCTGGAGTTGGTTCAACTCAAGTCCACTGTTGCCCAAATATGTCAAGGGAGGCCAAACCCCTTCAAAGATGGATTTCCAGGGAAATCATGGTGGAGAGGATTTAAACAAAGGCATCTAGAACTTGTGTTACGCACAACAGAAGGGCTTGACAGGGATAGAGCTTTCAATCTACGCCCTACAATTGTGACCAAGTTCTATCAAACACTCTCTGATGCATATGAGAAACACTCATACAGAGCAGACCATATATGGAACTGTGACGAGACTGGATTGCAGGCAGGGAGGAATTGTGGCATGTGAGTAATTGCCAAGAGAGGGAGCAGGAATGTGCCCAAAATTCTGCCAAAAATTAGGGAGTGGATAACTATTCTTTGTTGTGTCAATGCAGTTGGAGCATCAATTCCAGGTTTTTATCTGTTCAAGGGAAAGAATCAACTCAAAAATTACATTAAAAACTATGAACCTGGAGCATGCATGGATGCACATCCCATGCATGGATGACAAAATAATTTTTCTTGAGCTGGTTTTGCCACTTTGTTGCCTCTGTCCCTAGTGGTGGTTCACCTGAAAATAGACACCTGTCGATTTTTTATGGCCATGGCAGCCACCTTGCTATACAAACCATTGAGGAGGCAAACAGGCTAGGCATTAATCTGTTGACACTACCTGCACATACCACCCACAGGATGCAACCTCTAGATGTGAGTGTGTTTGGGCCTTTCAAGTGTTACTTCACGTCTAAGAGAGCGTCCTGGATGGGAAAGAACCCTGGGGTAGAGGTGAAGAGGTTCAAATTAGCAGAACTTGCAAGAAAAGCTTTTTCTAGGGTGCTCACAACATCAAATATCAGGGCTGGTTTTAGGCGGACAGGAATATGGCCTTTCAATTCTTATGCTCTTCAACATGACATGGGATGTAGCCAGGCTTTTGATATTCAAGGGAAAGAGGATGTAGATGATCCAGATAACATCATTTCACTCTCTCAAGGTCATTGCCAACCACTGGGCGATGACGACGAACATATAAGTGAAAGTTAGTATGGCACCGAACCTGTTGGGGAGAATATAGAAGTTGTTGGAAGGACAGAAACAGAATTAGATGGCAGAGGGATTATTCATAACAACATTGTTGATTTGAGTGTGAATGGATGTGGTGAAGCAGTGGTAAACAATAGCGAGGAGTTGACTTTTCCAAGCCAGCCATAACAGCCCGAGTTGTTGGTAGAGGCCATGACAAACATGAACAGACACATTGTCACCCCCACCAATGATGAAAGCCTTAACCTGCCTTTGATGCCAGCAGTCCTTAACAATGAAGCTGTACATTATTATGTGGCACTTGGGGGTGTTGGAGATGAGATTGAACAAAATGAAGATACAGTGGACCAATAAAATGATGATGAGGCCCTCCCCCCACATGAGCCACTACTTGGCCAGTTCCTTAAGTTGCCAGTGGAGAAAGTTACAGCTCAACTATTTAATCCCACTGCTGATCATCTTAGATTAAGCAGGAGCTCACGGCTACTAACATCAGAGGACTACATCACCCTACTGGTTGAGGCTAAGCACAAGAAAAAGAGATGCAGGAATTAAAAGAGAAGAAGAAGGCCTTTGCAAAGGAGAAAAAGGAAGCAAGGATTGTTGTAGCATAAAATTGAAGCCAGGAAAGGCTTGAAAGAGTGAAAGAAACGGAGGAAAGAGAGTGACATAAACAATTGGAAAGGGAGGAAAGGAAGCAAAGAAAGGCACATCAGAGGAATCCAAATGGTCTGGAGAGGACAGAGGTGGTGGAAAACCCATTGGATCAGTCTTCAGAGCGTAGAAGACTATTCCAGAACCTTATTAACATACAGATACCATAATACCATTAGGTAGGGGGCAATACTGTGTATGCCTTCCAAACACCTCCAGTGAACCTAGGGCTATCAGGCTCAAGTCATAACTATGGTTATTCAATCCTTCCTTGGCTACAAGGAGCAACCTGGCTTGCACCAAATGTTTGCATCTCAACACAACCAGGTCAAGCATCTGTATCTAACCCAACCAGATTGGGCAATGAAGGCAGTCAACCTCCTCACACATAGGGATTTTTGTTTGGTGGATGATAGATGTTTTGTGTTTGGCCTACACATATGAAATAAATATTTTGTTGTTGGGGGGTATTTTGGGTGGTTCCAATGTTTTTGTTTGACAGATAGAAGATGTGTTTTCTTTGGCATACACAGATGAAAGGTAGATTTTGTTGCAGGAGGAATTTTGGGTGGTTTCGTAAGCTTTTGTTTGATTCGAATATGACAGCCAATATATGTTAGGCATAACCACAGTAAATGTATAAAGTCCCAACCCACCAGGGACCAACCATATGTATAAATCTCGAATTGCTACTATGTTGAACAAGAATATGGCCTTTATGTCAAGTATTGTTTTCTTCATGGCTCTGTCTATTTACTGGACTGCATTCCTTACTAAAACTGATTGCTATATTTCTTGGTTGGAAAACTAATTTGAATGTTAAACTAAACTGGATGGTAGACCAACCTGATTGAAAATTTAAATTGAATGCAAGTTTTTCCTGAATGCAATACTGACTTGAATGCAAATCAACTTGAACTGGATTAATAGTAAGCATTGCAAACAACCTCCGAGCACATAGTTATAGATTACTTAGGTTAGAGCACAAGCAAGAATGAAAGCAACCATAAATAAACAACTCATAATTGTATTTTTTCTTCTTTGGTTTACAAACAACTCATAATTGAAATTTTTCTTCTTTGGTTTAGAAACAACTCACATGCATTACAGTCTCAAGAAAACATCTTGGATACAAACTTTGTATCCTCTGCCATTCACATTAGTGTTTTCCTAGGGTTTGTTTTATTGTAGATGGTTATTTACCAAATAAGAAAGCAAGGGGGAACCATGGCTCAAACTTCAACCAATGGGTGCAAAGGGGATAATCCAAGCAAAGTGATGAGTAGAACATTGGAAGCAAGTCCATGCTGGAAGCAAGTCCACAATGGAACTCTACAATTTGGTATTATTTCAACTCACAACAACTCATAGAGTTACAAAGTCAATATAGAGGTAATGGCTTGGCACTCCTAGCTTCTACATGGATTCCTTGTTTTTCAATTTAGGCTTGAATGCTCCTTCAAGCATGTCACTTTTGAAATTGCGAAGGAGAGCCTCAACAACATGCTAGAATTTTACACATAATAGTTGGTGGAAACTTTGACTTGGGAATCCACTTCAAGAATTTTATAGGAAAAAAATTGGGCACCTCATGCACCTATGTCAAGACCATCGACATGGTGGCCTATCCCTTCCAAATACTCTTGAAGAAATCAACTAGAAAAGGAAATTGATTCCATTAGTGCAATTTGACAAGACTGAGAGTAGGTGGTATCACTAATTCCATGTTGCATATTGCAATACTGCTGGGAGAGTAATGACAATTTTTTAAATGAGAACCAAAATTGTAGACAAATACAATATGAAGGCTAGCTGTAGATGGGAGAAACACATAGGCATAGTTAACATACTACAAATAAGTACAGAGGAATAGTTAAAGGCTGCAAACACTAATATGTGAGCCACGGTTGGGGATCTTATGGTCTTAAACCAGGAGCACAACTCATCAACGGTGTGCCTAGAGAAAAACAAAAAATGGGAAGATCAGTTTTGACCTTGTCCTTATGTGTGCCCATAATAGAGATATGGTCATTGGGGACCTGAAAGAGGGCATCTCTAACAAACCCAAGTTTACCAAATCAAGCATGGATGTCTGAGTTGATCCGACATAAGGAAGAGAACATCCAATTAAGGACTCCAGCAAGAAATAAACATGACCAGTTTATGACCGAAGAAAGAAACAAAGGTTGCCTTGTCTGGGCTTTGTAGATAAAATTTAAAAAACACATATCCATACACCTAAGCCTAGTGTAAGAGGATGACTAAGGAAATAATATCAACAATAATAACCCATCTCAAGATGATGGGAGGATTCATGGTGAGCATTTGATTACATGGATAGATTAGATGCAGAGTGCAGTCAGTACACTATAGTAAAACCACCCTCGGTATCTAATATTCCAATATTTAGATATGAGTTTTTTAAAATAGAACATAGACCTACTCCAATTTTCACATATTCATGTAATTTCCATGCCCAAATCCCATGAACTCAGAATGCCTCTAATTCACAATCCAAATTAATCATCTAAATGGCATGCCTCTAATTTCATCTAATTGGCATGCCTCTAATTGGCATGAACTCAGAATGCCTCTAATTGATAGTCCAAATTAATATCTAATTGCCATGCCACTGATTTCAAAATGCCTCTGATTTCACATATTCATCCAATCGGCATGCACAAATTATTTCAGAATGCCTCTAATTTCACATAATTTAATGCCAATTTAATTTCAGAATGCCTCGTAATTTCAGATTGCCAAATTAATATCTAATTTCCATGCCACTAATTTCGCATATTCATCTTGCATCTCAAGTATGCATCATTCCTATAATCAACTTCATTAAGAATTTAACAATCATTCATTAAGAATTTACACAATCACTGAAAGCAATATAATCACAGAATGGAAGCAATTAATGAACTGAATTTGCACATATCAACATTTGCCATAACCTTCAAACCATGAAAACATAACTGAATTTTCCATAACCATGAAACCATAACTCAATTATTAAATATACTGATGTTCCTATTTGGGTGAAATATAGGCTATCCTAAAGCTGAAACCATGAAACCTTGGTAAACCCTAACCATGAAACCATAACAGTGCTCCGTCAATAATTAAATTCAAACCATAACTACAAACTGCATTGAAATTCATCCCATTAAACCCTAGCTTATAGCATACCCTGAAGCCATAACCATGAAACCGTAAAGGCAAAAACCATAACCATGAAACCGTAAGCATAAAACCCTGGTAAACCATTACCATGTAACCATAACAATGCTCCATTAATAATGGAATTCAAACCATAACTACAAACTGCATTGAAATTCATCAAATTAAACCCTAGCTGCCATTACCAAACAAGCTGCCATTAAACCCTAGCTACCATTACCTCAAAATTCATGGACGCAGTGAAATTCATCAAATTAAACCCTAGCTCCCATTACCAAACAAGCTGCCATTAAACCCTAGCAACTGATATAATTAATCTTCATGGACGTAGTAAAAAAAACTTTATATTACTGTCATAATTCATCCTTGTTGATTCAACCAAAAACCAAAAACCATTCAACCAAAAACCCAAAACAATTTAACCGAAAACCCAAAACCATTCAACCAAAAAGAAATTTACATTTTCCAAACAAGGTCACATTTCCCATATCATAATTCATTGCCATGGATGCAGAGACCGAGAACACAATCGACCAGTCGACCAACAACCAAGAACCAATTGACCAACAACCAAAAACCATTGAACCGAGGACACAGACCGGACCAGACCGAACACAAACAGAGAAGGCAAGCAAATCACACCGAGAGAGTGGTTTTGTTAAAAACACATTCAATAGGAGCGAGTAGGATGAACATCCTACCAAGTGTTTTAAAGAGCCCACCACCGATGAGCACGAACCAGGAGCGGAGCACGAACCATGAGCCGAGCAGAAACAGGGAGTCGAGCATGATCTAGGAGCACGAACACCACAAGCATCCCATGAACTAGGAGCCGAGGACAAACTAGGAGTCGAGCAAAAACAGGGAGTTGAGCAAAAGCTAGGAGCACTAACACCACGAGCAGCCCGCAAATAGGAAGGAAAAGGAGCATGCAACAGAACAAATGGAGCCACAGTCCACGAACAATAGGTAAGCTTTGGACAACTTCCCCATGCCACTGCTCTAAACAGACCACCCAATAAGCATAACCACAGCGGCTCCACCGGACAGGAGAACAACACGTTCAGATCGTCATGCAAGCGATGGAGGATAGACAACAGATGACGAGGTTTCCACAAAATGAACTGTTCGAATAGCAACAGGAAGTGGACCAGGAGCGGCTTCAGCGCCATGACGAACAACAACCGAGGTGGGAAAACGCTCACAGACCAGCCCCGAGTAAGAATGCATGGGCTGGTAGAGTGGCTGCGGGGAAAGGAAGACGTGGCATGATCGATGAGGCACAATAAAGTGCATTAAATACACAACTACTCGGGATGAGCTGGCGAAGACACCTGGGCAAGAAAGAGGTCTGACGGGTGGCATCCAAGTGGCCAGCCAGGTGGTGCATTGGGACTCGTGCCACTACTGGCCTCCCTCCCCTAGACTCCACCTTTGGGAAAGCTAAGCATTGAGCTGCAGAGCATTAAATGCGGCATCTTGGTGCTTAGGGTCCATTGGATTTGGAGAATCTCCAAATCCAACAGACCCTAAGCATTGAGCTGCCGCATTTAATGCTCTGCAGCTCAATGCTTAGCTTTTACCTCCGACTCTCCACCCTGTAGCCATAACAACATTAATAGCATTCATTTGTACGCGCCAATCCACTTGACGGGTAGGACATACCACATAAGCCGATCTATTCATATGTTATTTTCATTTCAAATTGTCAAATCAATGTATTAATAGTAGTAGTTCTCTCGGAGGTTTTAGGCAACAACAATGTCACGTCCCCATTTTGACCCCCTTCGCATTAAATCGTAAATGATGTAAATATTGTTACTTAATCATGGTGAGGAGCTCAAGGCCAAGGCCCCACCATTGATTTAGCATTTTATGTATCGACAATTAAAGAAATAGATGCCTATGGTTCTTGTGCTAGATGGGCATGATGTAAATAAGACATCATGTAAATACGAATTTTAATGAAAAATACCCACAACTAGATATGCAATGCAACAAAGAGATGGGGGCATGATTCTACAAGGAATAGGGAGGGAAATTATTCAAACCCTTGAGCCAATGGTGTTAATCCATGTGTCAATGAGAAAACCCATAAACCACCAACTACCCATTTTGGGTTATGGACCCAATCATTTAATTCTTCCAAGAGTTGGTTGAGGTAGTTAATGCCTTGGGAATGAAGAAGTATGGCAGCCATTTTCGTGTATGGGAAAGCCATCAACCTGGAAATTCGTGTTTTGTCTCCTTGGGCAAGAAAACACCCATGAAATGGTGCCCAAAGCCATTCTGAACAGGGAGTCTTCTCTCATTCACGCACTTGGAGCTAGCTGGGTCTTTCCCTACACGTTCTTCATCCAAATCCTGCATTTTTTTCCATGCCTGGGAGTTTGTTTTTGCATATACAGTAGCTTGGGAGAGAAGGGCCAGGATTTGGGGACTATATGGAGGTTGTTTTTGCCCCCGAATGTCCAAGGACGTTTTTCTAAAAACGGATTTGGCTTCCCTGGGTTGTTCCCCAACTTCCCATTTCACTTTTGTGTGTTCCCACGTTTTTCTGAGTTAGTTGAAACCCCATCTCATGCATTCCACTGTGGAAAACGTTTTCCTCATGCCCAGCAATTATGGTTTTGTTGTTAAGTGCATCCAGTTTTGGACTTGAACCTGTGAGTAAGAAACTTGGACTGTTAGTGGACAAAATTGACTTGATAAACCTAGTGGAGGGAGTGACCTCTCAAGAAGATCAAGAGGGCTTTGGCTACTTTTCTATGCACACCCTGAGAGCACTAGAAAGGAAGTTATGGCTTGAGGGACTGTGTGGCAGTGAAGAGAATACTTCCTTGTGCTGGGTGTGTAGGCATTGTGAGTGCCAAGCTGAATAGATATGGGAGGGGTATCCTTAGCTCTGTGGTTGAGCACACTAGCTTAGCATTTCTTCCTTTCCATTTCCTAGCAGCCTGATAAACCCAATTGTAGATTGGCTTGGCTCATCTTGGTGTATGCTTGGCTATGTGTGAGTCTACTGTTCCCTGGTTCCTTGTAGAGATCATGCCCAGCTCGGGGGTGGCAGTTGTATCAAGAGGTTGATAAGGACAACTGGCCTATGGTTGGGTGGAACGTTGCAGTTGCATAGCCAGTTGCTTGGGACTAGTTTGTTTTAAGATAAGTACTCTCATTTGCTATTTCTGCAATGTCTATCCTTAATGGCTATCATGAAATGCTTAGTGTGTGCTAGATAGTAACATGACTTTAATTCTCCTATGATTAATTACAATATGCCTATGACATGAACAGCTTGAATGTCTTGAATGCATGATGGACGTGTGATAGATTTCAAACCCTACTGTGTGTTTCAAATATCTATGCTATCCCATATGTCCATCTTCACTCCATATCAATGTTTATTCTTTCATCAAAATGCTGCGTGTGTGTTAATTCTGCACATGTTTTACTTCCACAGCGTTACCTTAGATTTCCACATTTGCATGCCTGTCTTTTATGTTATGAGGACATTTTTAATTAGTGATTATAGGGCTAATTGCCCAGTTTTAGTATCACGGTCCCCTCCATTGCACCGGTATGATGGGTGGGGATGTGACAAAATGGTATCAGAGCCGCTGGTTGCAGCATTGGGCCTCTATGGGCCAAATCCATTTGCAGTCACAAGGAAAGAAAGTTTTCAAATTTTTCCTAAGTGTCTTTGAAAAATTCGTTTAAGTCTGTTTTGGAAAGAATTCCTGAATGTCTTCCGAAACTGCGAAAGCATTCGGCGAACTACCCCGAAATTGCGGAAGAGTTCCGTGAATCGCTCGAAACTGCGGAAGGATTCCGCGAGTTGTTCCGCAACGTGGAAGAGTTCGGCGAGTCGTTCCGAAATTGCGGAAGACTTCGGCGAATCGTTCCGCAACTGCGGAAGACTTCGGCGAATCGTTCTGAAATTGCGGAAGCATTCCGTAAGTCATTCCGCAAAAGGCATTCCAAAAAATCACCCGAAATCGGGGAAGCATTCCACGTAGCAGCGGAAGCATTCCGCGAACGGCTCTGAAACTACGGAAGCCTTCGCTGAATGGCTCCGCAATTGCGGGAGCATTCACCGAATGGCTCCGCAATTGCGAGAGCATTCACCGAATGGCTCCGCAACTGCGAAAGCCTTCGCCAAATGGCTCTGTAATTGTGGGAGCGTTCGGCAAATCGCCCCGCCATTGCGGAAGCGTTCAGCGAATTGATTTGCAATTGTGGAAGCCATCGTCGAACCACCCCGCGATGGCGGCATAATTTGTAATTTAAAAAAAAAAAAAAAAACGAGGGCGCTGCCCTCGACCCGCCCTGCAGTGGCATAGTGAAGCCACAAGGGGGCCCCTTGACCCCCTTTTCTTTTTCCCCTCATACGTCATTGTTTGTGATTTGACAAATTGTCAATATGGCATTTCCCACGTGCATGAAGGTAAGTTATGAATTCTAAGAATATAACTCAGCTAACAATTGTGTTGATGAACAAATTTCACAGAATCACAGTTACATCAGGGAAGCACTCTAGATAGTACAGTTGGAAAGTTTTGGATCTTGGTTGGGCCAAGAAAATCAACATGGATGATGCACAGGATCCCTATGAGCCTGAGACATATGCCATGGGGGAAAACATACATGTTGAAAATGTTGAAACAGAATCTAATGGGAGGAGAAATCAAGAGACCCCTCCAGGTATTGCGGCCACCATGAGAAGCCTAAGGGAGGAACTGCAAAGTTGCAGAGAAGATAATGAAAGGATGATTAAAGCTCAGGAAGAACAAAATCAGCTGAATGCAGCCATGCTACAGAGTTTGACAGACATCCAAAGGCAAATAAACTCTGGGCATCAGACATCAAATCTAGAAAAGGGTGGGAGTATTTCTAGGAGGAATTCCCGCAAGAGGGCCAGTAGCCCAAGAAGAGTTTCTACAGACAGAACATATACTCCAGAAATATCTTCTAATGAATCATCTGACTCGGAAGAATCCATTGAGGGTTCAATTTCTTCATCCCACAGGAGCAAGAGGAAGAAGCACTACAAGAACAATTCACATGGGGAATTTAAGAAGGCAAAACCTCCTACATTTGATGGAGAAGTAAAGTCTGGTCAAGAAGCTGAAGCTTGGCTTCTTGGGATGAGAAAGTATTTCCAAGTCCAAGACTACTCGAGAAATATGAAGGCAAGGGTAGCCATCTTCAACTTGAATGGAAGAGAATCTATATGGTGGGAACACACTAGGCAAGTGAAGAAGATCAATGAAAGGAAGATCGTGTGGAAGCAGTTCAAGAAATACTTCAAGCAGAAGTACCTCTCTGATAGGTACTATGATGATAAGATCAAAGAGTTCCATAAGCTGAATTTGGGACAATCAACCATGGAAGAATATGCAAACAAGTTCTTGGAGCTGCTGAGGTATGTCAGGTACATTCGAGATGATAAGGTGAAAATTCAGTGTTTCTTAAGTGGACTGCCCTAGTCATATAAAGATAGAATTGAGTTTGATGAACCTCGAACTCTAGAGGAGGCCATAAGAAAGGCCAAGTATTGCTTTGATCAAAACATAAGCAAACCAGAATTCCATAAGGCATGGAAGGATAAGAAAAATGAGAAGTTTGATCAAAGGAAGAAGGGGTTCAAGCCTCCTCAATTCTGGAATCATCAAAGGCAGCCATCACAGGTTGTGACTAAGCCAACTAGGATGATGGGAGACAAGCCAAGAGATCCAAAGGAGCCAAGAGAACCACTTCAATGTTGGGGTTGTGGAGGAGACCACATGCTCAGGAACTGTCCACATCGGAATGGGAATGCGAATCAAGTTCACAACATCCAAGGAGCTGGAGCTGTGGGTCAAGTGGCGAGAGAAATCCCTAGAATCTATGCAGCAGTAGAAGACCGCCAGGCAGATCATCAATCAATTATGGTTGAAGTTGAAGGTAATATTGCTAAGCAATCTGTTTCTATTTTGATTGATCCTGGATCTACTCACAGTTATGTCACTCCTAGAATTGTTGAGATTTGTGCTTTCAAGAAATTAAAGCATAGTAAATCATGGTTATTTCAACTAGCCACTGGAACCAAGAGAAAAGTTAGTGAAATAGTAGAGAAATGTCCATTAGAGATGGATGGGCTATTCACTTATGCAGATCTGAATATTTTGCCACTTGGTTCCTATGATATTCTCATTGGAATGGATTGGTTAGAAGCACACAGGCTTAAACTTGACTACTACAATAAGACATTTGAATGCATGGACGAAGAAGGAAACTCGAGGGTTGTAAGAGGCATTCCAAAGATGACTTCCGTCAGACAGGTTTCAGCCATGCAACTGAAGAGGTTCTGTAGGAAGGGATGTCAACTGTATGCAGCCCACATTTTAGAGGCAGCAAAGAATGAAACTCTTAAATTGGAGGACTATCATGTATTGCAAGAATTCAGGGATGTTTTTCACGATAAGATTCCAGGACTCCCTCCAAAGAGAGACATTGACTTTACCATTGAACTTGTGCCAGGAGCGGCACCAGTGTCTAAGACACCCTACAGGATGAGTACACCAGAATTTCTAGAACTAAAAATGCAATTACAAGAGTTGTTGGAAAAGAAATATATTAGGCTAAGTGTGTCCCCGTGGGGAGCACCTGTTCTATTTGTGAAAAAGAAAGATGGAACACTCAGGTTATGTATTGACTACAGGCAGTTGAACAAAGTCACTGTGAAGAACAAATACCCATTGCCCCGAATTGATGATCTTTTTGACCAAATGAGTGGAGCAAAGGTATTTTCAAAGATTGACTTGAGGTCTGGATACCATCAGGTAAGAATCAAAGAAGAAGATATTCATAAGACCGCCTTTAGAATGAGGTATGGACACTATGAGTTTGTAGTGGTACCATTCAGTCTCACAAATGCACCAGCTACATTCATGTGTCTCATGAATAATGTTTTTAGCAAATATTTGGACAAGTTTGTTCTTGTATTCCTAGACGACATTCTCATCTATTCTAAGAATGAAGAAGAGCATGAAGAACATTTGAGAATGACAATGCAATTACTAAGGGAGCATAATCTGTATGCAAAGTTGAACAAATGTGACTTTTATAAAGATAGAATTCATTATTTGGGTCACATCATCTCCTACGAAGGAATATCTGTAGACCCTAAGAAGATTGAAGCCATTATGAATTGGCCAACTCCAAGGAATGTGACTGATGTGAGATCTTTTATGGGCCTCACTGGTTACTACAGGAGGTTTATCGAAGGATTCTCCAAGGTTGCAAACCCGATCACTTCTTTGCAAAAGAAGGGGATAAAGTTTGAATGGTCACCAAGAAAGTTTTCAACGGTTGAAGAATCTTCTTACAAGTGCACCAATTTTGAAGATTGCAGACCCAGAAAAAGACTTTGTGGTGTGTACCGACGCATGCAATTAAGGACTTGGAGGAGTTATTATGCAAGACAACCACGTGATATGCTATGAGTCAAGAAAGTTGAAGGAGCATGAGAAGAACTATGCTACTCATGATATAGAACTTGCAGCCATAGTACATGCTTTAAAGATGTGGAGGCATTACTTAATGGGAAGAAAATTCGAGTTAAGGACAGACCATTGTGGTTTGAAATACTTATTTGATCATCCAACTTTAAATGCTAGGAAAGCTAGATGGTTGGAATTTTTGTGTGAATTTGATTTTGAGATCAAACACATAAAAGGGAAAGAAAACAAGGTGGCTAATGCACTCAGCAGGAAGGTACATGAAATGTATGTGGCAGTGCTTAGTACTTGCCAACCAGATTTGAGGCAGCAGATTGTTGACCATATGGTTGAGGATGAAGTGTATGGGCAGATCAAGGACAAATTGCAGCAGCAAGACCTTTGCAAGAAGTATGAAGGCTATCATTTGGAAGAAGGAGGACTTCTTACGTATAAGAATAGAGTCTATGTTCCAAATACGGCAGATTTAAGGGGAATGGTTATGGATGAAATCCATAAAGCTCCATACTCTGGTCACCCAAGGTATCAGAAAACAATTGCTACAACAAGAAAATATTATTTCTGGCCAGGGATGAAGAAGGACATCGCTGAATACATCTCTAAGTGCATGGAATGTCAGCAGGTGAAGGTTGAACACCAACACCCAGCAGGTTTATTGCACCCAGTGCCAATCCCAGAATGGAAATGGGAAATAATTTCCATGGATTTTATTACAGGATTTCCAATGACTAAGAGACAACATGATTCCATCATGGTTGTGGTGGACAAGTTAACAAAGGAAGCACATTTCATACCGGTTAAGTCCACACATAAAGCCGATGCCATTGCAAATATTTTCATGAAGGAAATTTTCAGATTACATGGGTTGCCTAAGGCAATAATTTCTGACAGGGATACCAAGTTCACTTCCAATTTTTGGAAAGGTCTCTTTGCAGATTTGGGTACACAGTTGAACTTTAGCACCGCATACCATCCTCAAACAGATGGGCAAACAGAAAGAGTAAATCAGGTGCTTGAAGACATGCTCCGCATGTATGTAATGGACAAGCCATCCAAGTGGGAGGATTATCTGCACCTGGTAGAGTTTGCATATAATAATGGGCAGCAAGAATCATTGGGAATGAGTCCATATGAGGCTTTGTATGGAAGAAGGTGTAGGACACCAGTGACTTGGGTCAATCCAGTGAACAAAATTGTACTTGGGCCAGAATTGCTTAAGGAAATGGAACAAGAGGTTGCAAAGATCCGAAAAAATTTAAAAGCAGCCCAGAATAGACACAAAAGCTATGCATATAAACATAGGATGCATAGGGAATTCAATGTTGGGGATCATGTGTATCTTAGAGTAAGATCAAGGAAGAGTTCCTTGAAGCTTGGGAGTTGTGCCAAGCTATCACCTAGATATTGTGGGACATTTGAAGTGCTTGAAAGAATAGGGCCAGTTGCATATAGACTTGCCTTGCCTGCTAGCACTAAATCTCATAATGTTTTTCATGCCTCTTTGCTTAAGAAATATGTACATGATCCTAACCATGTGATTGATTGGGATGTGATCCAGGTGGAACCCGAGGGAGAATTCCAAACCAATCCATTGCGCATCCTAGACAAGAAAGTAACATTGCTCCGAAACCAAGCCATTGGACAGGTAAAGGTGCAATGGAAGCACTACGGTCCCGATGAGGCTACATGGGAGCTGGAGGATTCCATGAGGGTGGCATATCCATTTTTGTTCAATTTTGATGAGCACTGAGGACAGTGCTAATGTAAGGGGAGGGGTATGTCACGTCCCCATTTTGACCCCCTTCGCATTAAATCGTAAATGATGTAAATATTGTTACTTAATCATGGTGAGGAGCTCAAGTCCAAGGCCCCACCATTGATTTAGCATTTTATGTATCGGCAATTAAAGAAATAGATGCCTATGGTTCTTGTGCTAGATGGGCATGATGTAAATAAGACATCATGTAAATACGAATTTTAATGAAAAATACCCACAACTAGCTATGCAATGCAACAAAGAGATGGGGGCATGATTCTACAAGGAATAGGGAGGGAAATTATTCAAACCCTTGAGCCAATGGTGTTAATCCATGTGTCAATGAGAAAACCCATAAACCACCAACTACCCATTTTGGGTTATGGACCCAATCATTTAATTCTTCCAAGAGTTGGTTGAGGCAGTTAATGCCTTAAGAATGAAGAAGTATGGAAGCCATTTTCGTGTATGGGCAAGCCATCAACCTGGAAATTCGTGTTTTGTCTCCTTGGGGAAGAAAACACCCACGAAATGGTGCCCAAAGCCATTCTGAACAGGGATTCTTCTCTCATTCACGCAATTGGAGCTAGCTGGGTCTTTCCCTACATGTTTTTCATCCAAATCCTGCATTTTTTTCCATGCCTGGGAGTTCGTTTTTGCATATACAGTAGCTTGGGAGAGAAGGGCCATGATTTGGGGACTGTATGGAGGTCATTTTTTCCCCCGAATGTCCAAGGACGTTTTTTCTAAAAATGGATTTGGCTTCCCTGGGTTGTTCCCCAACTTCCCATTTCGTTTTTGTGTGTTCCCACGTTTTTCTGAGTTAGTTGAAACCCCATCTCATGCATTCCACTGTGGAAAACGTTTTCCTCATGCCCAACAATTGTGGTTTTGTTGTTAAGTGCATCCAGTTTTGGACTTGAACCTGTGAGTAAGAAACTTGGATTGGTAGTGGACAAAATTGGCTTGATAAACCTAGTGGAGGGAGTGACCTCTCAAGAAGATCAAGAGGGCTTTGGCTACTTTTCTATGCACACCCTGAGAGCACTAGAAAGGAAGGTATGGCTTGAGGGACTGTGTGGCAGTGAAGAGAATACTTCCTTGTGCTGGGTGTGTAGGCATTGTGAGTGCCAAGCTGAATAGATCTGGGAGGGGTATCCTTAGCTCCGTGGTTGAGCACACTAGCTTAGCATTTCTTCCTTTCCATTTCCTAGCAGCCTGATAAACCCAATTGTAGATTGGCTTGGCTCATCTTGGTGTATGCTTGGCTATGTGTGAGTCTGTTGTTCCCTGGTTCCTTGTAGAGATCATGCCCAGCTCGGGGGTGGCAGTTGTATCAAGAGGTTGATAAGCACAACTGGCCTATGGTTGGGTGGAACGTTGCAGTTGCATAGCCAGTTGCTTGGGACTACTTTGTTTTAAGATAAGTACTCTCATTTGCTATTTCTGCAATGTCTATCCTTAATGGCTATCATGAAATGCTAAGTGTATGCTAGATAGTAACATGACTTTAATTCTGCTATGATTAATTACAATATGCCTATGACATGAACAGCTTGAATGTCTTGAATGCATGATGGACGTGTGATAGATTTCTAACCCTGTTGTGTGTTGCAAATATCTATGCTATCCCATATGTCCATCTTCACTCCATATGAATGTTTATTCTTTCATCAAAATGCTGGGTGTGTGTTAATTCTGCACATGTTTTACTTCTGCAGCATTACCTTAGATTTCCACATTTGCATGCCTGTCTTTTATGTTATGAGGACATTTTTAATTAGTGATTATAGGGCTAATTGCCTAGTTTTAGTATCACGATCCCCTCCATTGCACCGGTATGATGCGTGGGGATGTGACAAACAACAAATTTATTCATGAGGGAGAAATGATAATTGTATTTAGATTGGGAGGATTATAAACATTTTTTTAACCACTTAATCAAAATAGTTTTTTCGGGAAAAAGAAAAAATAGCATACTATATGGTAAATAGTATCAATTGAGTACAAAAACCAAGGCTACAACCAGCCTTCTAGAACATGTCCAAAACAGAGCAAAATTCCAAGGCCCCAACGATTGGACCATAACAATAAAGCTCCCAGGAGAGCCCACATAGTCCCAAAATAAACAAAACAACATATATCCACCAATACAAATGGGTAGGATAAAGGATACAACACGGCCCACAAGCCAAAAAGAACATAACCACAATATATGCCGAGGAGAGAAATATAGCACCAAATACAAAAACGGTGCTCTGCAACAAGAACCAATGAAAACAATAAGCAGCCACGATCCGATCAACCAAAAAGTAGCAAAGATACCAACTAAAAGTTGGCCACCCGATGGATCTAGGAACCTGCATAGTATATAGGCCGCAAATGTAAACATCATAGATAATAAACATGACTAAATACTAGAGCATATGATGATCCAACGACCCATCAGCAACCAAAAGATCTGAAAACCAGTCCTCCCAAAAAATGATGCCTAGTGGAGCGGAAAGAGCACGCTTGGAGAGATCATCCGACAGTTGATTTGAGGCATGGGGCACAAGGTGAAAAAGATACTATCAAAATGCTCAATCAGTGAGCGCGTCTCAAGAAGCTAGTGAGTGATAAACAACACATTTAAAGAACCGAAACCATTTTCCCATGCAACAGTAACCTTCAAATCTCCCCACACCTGCAGGCGAGGAATCTCCTTAGTACGGGAAAACCTGAGGAGCATCCATAAAGCAAGAAGTTCATTGTGAGAATTTGTGCCCGCCCCCGAATTCATCCACAACTTAAAAAATATATTATCACTGAAATAAAGAACAACACCAACCCCAGTAATAGCTATGCCACGTTGTGAGGCCCCATCAAAGAAACAATAGGGTTATAGAAAATGTAAGGGGGCTTCTTGGTTAGTAACAATAGATTGATCAATAATATTTGTGTTGTTTGGTGTAGTTAATCAAAGTTAACATCAATATAATTATGTTATATGTCTATTAATTAATGGTGTCAATTTATGTATATCGATAAAATTATCAATAACACTTGTGTGGATTTTCAAATCTTGTGGGGAGGGGTTCATGGTGGCAGCCACTTGTGGGGGATAAATTCACTTCCCCAAGGAGTGTCAAGGCTTGACCAAGCTTCGTACAACCTGGTGCAAGCATCCTACTTGTGGGAACATCATTCCACCATCCAACATTGGGGTTGGCCCCGACTTAGGCTCAACATAGCTCAAAAGACAAAATTATTAAAATATCTATGATATTTGATTATGGTATACTATGGTTCACCACCATCAATGACCATTGTTCACCATGTTTGATGGTGGTTAACTATGGCTTGACCAAGGCTTGACTATGGTTGACCATGTTTCCCTATGGCTTGGTTGGTTTTGGTAGACAAGGGTTTACCATGTTTCACAATGGTTGACTTGGTTTCCTTTAGTTGAGTGTGGGTGACTTGCTATCATGGTTGACCATGGTTGACCAAGGTTAACCATGTTAGATTATGGATAACCAAGGTTAAGCATGTTTGACTATGTTGAGTGATGGTTGGCTAAGAGTGCTTCTAATTGAAGGATCGTTGCAAAAAATGATTTCGAAGATAATTCCACTAATTTATAGTTTGTCCATGAATTTATTTATAAATATTTTATTATATAAAAGGGAATGGGTTTGAGCATTCACATCAATCATTTGTCACTGTTGGTGCCACTTAAATTCTCCTTGTTGGCATTGCACCTCCCATCTAGAGTGTGTCTCCACACTTAGTTATAATTGAGCCTAAGATCAATTGCATTGAGTTGATAACAATGTGACAATGTGATTCACCGTTAAAGCTGGAAGGTGAATGCAAGTTAATGAAGGCATGGTTGTCACACATTAGCCCCAGCCTCTTAGCCATACAAAGGCTTCCTTTGGTATAGAAGGGGGACCCTTGTTGTGCTTTGTCTCATACCATGGATCCATATTGCTTTAAGTGCATATTAAAAGATGAATTTGGGTAGGCCCTAAATGGCCATTTGGTCTAGTGAAACCTACTAGAGACAACATCTACACTCACATAGTAAGTAATGTGAATGGTACTAGAGGACAAACATTGTGGTATTTTGAATATGTAGCGAATATTTTGTAAGTCAACCCTTATTACTCTAGAGAAAATGGACAAGAATTATGGTTGGACCCCAACAAACTACCAGGTAACTCATGGATATCTTTTGTGCTTAAAGAGATGGAAAATTAAAGTGCAATTCACAATTTTGACTCATAAAGTTAAAGTAATAAATATGGAAGCATCAACCTTTGTATTAGAAGAATTAGTTGTCAATCTATCAATATTGCTCAACTTTTCACCAAAGCTTCGTGTACCCCTACCGCATCATGTTCTAGCCCATGAGTGGAACAAGAGGAAAATTCTAGTCCATCTATTCACCTGGAGTTTGTAGCTAGTATGAGAAATATGCTTTCATTAAGAGTAATAAGGTCCAGCGGCAACCCAATATGATAGAGATGTTGTCACCTAGGTAACACTTACATTATCATATGTTAGCATAAATAATAATAATAATAATAATAATAATAATAATAAATGTTAGCCAAATATAAATACAAATGGAAATAAAAATATCTCTATATATAGGTGAAATACAAATTTGATATGTAAATAGAGAGAGAAAAATAAAGATACTAGCTTTACACATAAATACAAATATTATAGTTGTGATACATACATGAAAATTTGGTTACAATATAACTCTAAATATATTAATAACCAACATAGATCCATCTTGAATCTGAATCTATAATTAAGCACCAAGAGGGATCAAATCCATTGAGGTGCAAATAATATGTAAACTCTCGTGGATATTCTACTGTATTGGTTCATCACAATGGATCTTACAACTTAGTTCATTGTGTTAATTTAATTTCATAAAATACTTAATAAAATGGAAATAAAAGAGACTATAACAAATAAGTACACAATCAACATATTAACACAACATATACCATGGGGAAACACATTAGGGGGGGAAACCCAACCACAAATGAGGACTATGCCTTAATCACTTCATATCAAAATGCAAATAGAAAGGAAAAGGTACTCTCTCTAGAGTTACCTATGACTCTGCGACCAAAATTGCTACTATAGGGTCTCATATATCCTTTGTTCTTCTCTAACATCCACTCCCATGTTGGTGCACAACTATCGAACAATACAATACATCAAATGAATGAACCCCCTTCTGCTTCTAACGGCCTAGTATTTAACATGGCCCCATAGTCGTCTAGGGTTAATTTTAGGGTTTTGGCATGCCTCAACTCTCGATTAGGGCCAGGGTTTTGGTCCTTCTAGAATGTTCTTGAAGGTCCACACATAACTAGATCCACATGTGTGAAAAATGAGAGGTGACGTGGAATCCACTCGATACCATGGTGGTAAATTGCATAGAACAATTTGTGAGAGGCATAAATTTTGCATACAAACTCTAATTAAGGCAATCTTTGGACAGTTGGAAATGTCTTGGAGTGTAGAATCACCTCAAGGACCATTTCATCAGTGATGGCTATTTTTACCCCAAAAATTCTGTTAGACCCTCAAATAGGCCCCAGAAGGTTCTAGACCCCAAATTTGCAAAATGAGTCATGCCCATAAAATGGGCCCTATAAGCCAATTCATCCAATCTGTCAACCCTGAAAGCTCCAAGTAGATGATAAATTATATATTGATCCATTTCTAATCACACCTCCCATTTTTTGGAGGATTTTGGTCCCCAAAAGCGTTTACTTAATGAGGTGAGAAAATTTTTCCTATACCTTCTCCTTGGAATACCATTTATCCTTGCCTGGAAGTTGTCCTTTTAGCCCTACCTGCTAGAGTTCATACTTTCCCCTCTTGGTAGTTCTGGAATTATTTTGCAACACGGTGTCTATGCTAACTATTCCTGAGCTTCTGGTGCTAAGTCCTCTAAAGAAGGTAAGACTTGCTCAGGTTCCTAATCCAGCATGGAAGATTCATGTAGAATTTCAAATTTTCCACATTCACTACAGAGTAAAAGTGCATGTATGGGGGTAGACTGAGCATGCAGGTATTATCTCTCACCTTATCTAATACCTCAAAAGGACCATACCTCATATCCTCAATCTTCTTACAGGTACCCTATAGTATTTCCTTATTCAGGTGTAACCATACTCTGTCTCCCACCCTGAATGTTTTCTCAACCATGTGTTGGTCATGTCTTGCCTTACATTTTTCCCGTGACTTCTTCAGAGCCTCATATACTTATAAATGGATCTGCCTAATCTTATCAATGAAATTTTTATCTCTTACTACTTCATTGGTGGTGTCTTCCCTCACTCCCCCTTGTTGTCCATAAACAACATCTAGAGATGAAGGTGGAAAGTATCCAAATTTGTTTTCTAAAGGGGACTTCCCAATGGAAGTGTGGACTAATCTATTATAAGAGTGTTGTACGTAGATCACATTTTCATCCAAATTCTTCAAATACTTATGACTGTAACCCCTCAAAATTTGTACCAAAGTATCACTGACTACTTATGCCTATTCATCTGTCTATGGATGGAATGTTGTAGATCTCTTGAACTTATTGTCCATCATTTCCCAAAGTGTAGCCCAAAATATACTGAGAAATCTGGTATCTTTGTATAAGATGATGCTCCTTGGTATCTCAAAGTGCACCTAGACCTATTCAAAGAACATGTTTGATATTGCTTTGTCTTCTGATGGTCTTTTTACAAGGCATAAGAATGCACATCTTGCTGAATATCTCAACTACCACATATAAATATTTATGTCCCTTCCTAGTGGTTGGAGGACCACTCACAAAATCCATGGCTATGCTTTCCCATGGTCTCGTAGGAATAGGTAAGGGATGGTATAGACCTTGCTTCCTATTGTTGGTTTTGATTGTACAACAAAGTATGCATCCTATGATAAATTGCACTACATCTTCTTGCATTCTACGCCAATAAACACACCTCTATAAGTTTTCAATTGTCTTCCCTTCACCAAAATGACCTGCAACTTTGGAGTTTTGTTCCACTCTAATAAGCTGCAATATATCACCTTTAGGAACAAAAATCTTATCCAGCTTGTAGAGTAACTCATCCTAGAGATGATAGTCATCCTTTGTATCACTTTCTTCTACATGGAAATGGCCTTGGATTTGTTGAAATACCTCCTTGAGGTGCTCATCTTTTGTATACTCCTTGTATGCATCATGGGTAAAAGGTTCCATGTGCATAAGAGTTTCCAAAGTTGTAATATTGGTTGTAGGTGGCCTTGGGAGCATGTTTTCCTACTTGTTTGTACTTCCCTTAGTATACTTGATGAAGATATGGAATTTTTGAAAGAATCCCATCCACTTTGATGTATGGCCTATTGTAGCTTACTCCGGGCTTCCAAATACTGCAGTGGTTAATGAACAGTGTGAACGATGATCTCCTTGCCCATTAGATAGTGTCTTCCACTTCTTAACAACTTGAACTAGGGCATAGAGTTCCTTCTCATAGGTAGGGTATTTTAGGATCCCACCATGAAACATTTTAGAATGATAACATATCACCCTTCCTCCTTGCACCACAATCACTCCCATAGCATACCTACTTCCATCTGTCTCCAATTCAAAAGGATTTTGCAAATTAGGAAATGCAAGGACTAGTGCTTGACCGATCTTTCACTTGAGCTCTTCAAAGGATTTCTATTGATTCTTCCCCCACTAGAACCCCTTATTGTTGGATATTATGGCATGGAGGGGTGCATCCACATCCAAAAAGGAAGCTATGAACTTATGAAGGTATTTTGTTGCCCCAAAAAAACTCATAATTTTAGTGACATTTGTAGGAGTAGGCCACTTAGTGATGGTCTGCATCTTTGAAGGATCAATATTGAGTTCTCCTCCACCAATCACATACCCCAAATATACCAAGGACCATTGAGCGAACTCACATTTCTTCAAATTATCCAACAACTAATTCTTTCTCAAAGTGTCTAACACTTGCTTGATATGTGAGATGTGCTCTTCCCAGGTAGCACTATAAACTAGTATGTCATATTGATATACTATAACAAACGAATCTAAGAAGGAGCGTAATACATAATTCATCAAACACATAAATGTAGTGGGTGCATTGCATAAACCAAAGGACATTACTAACCATTCATATATCCCATTCCTAGTCATGAAGGTGGTCTTTCAGGTGTTTTCTTCCTTCACTCGCACCTAGTGGTATCCTAATTTGAGATCCAACCTGGTGAAGTACTTGGCATGTTGCAAATGGTCCTACAAATCATTAATCGTGGGAAGAGGGTACTAATTCTTGAGTGTGATATTGTTCAAGGCTTTGTAGTCTATGCACATTCTCCAAGTCACATCCTTCTTGGGTACTATGATGATAGATGACCCACGAGGTGAGGTGCTTGGTCAAATCATGCTTTGCTCCAACAACTGTTGCAATTGCTTCTTCACTTGATATGCTTCTATGATAGACTATCTATACAAACCTATGTTTGGAAATGGAGAATACGTCAATAACTATTTCTCGTGCTCCACATCCCTTTTAGTAGGTATCCTCTTAGGATCCTAGAACACTTATCTATATTCCTGCAAAAGGATTTTCAACTGTTGTTTTTTATTTTTGGTATATCCCTTTAGGGATGCCTTCACGTTTACATATTCACCTTCTTGTTGATTCTATCTTAAGTAAAGCAATACAAACTTCCTACTTGAACTAATCAGTTTTTTCACTTGGTTTGTAATTACTAGAGAGATATTTCATTTACCCATTTGCACGTTAATGATGACATATTTCTTTTCACTTATTTATTATTTTATCCATTAAAAAAAAAACAAATCACAATTAAAAAGGTTATAGCCAATAACACACACACAAGTTGTAGCTTGGGTAACATTGACATGCAAATATATATAGACTTAAAAAAATGGTGTATAAGAATGAACCTACACCCATCTCAACCCTTTAAATTTTGATTTGCTCTTCTTTAAGACAGAAAAAATGATAAATAGGTGGTAATTCATTATTTTGACACAATATTAAATCTTTTAGTGAATTAAGTATAAATATTTATTTTCTTTAATATAAAAAGTACTTTTATTTACTTTATTATATTGTTGATATCATCCATGGATTTTGACACCCCATCATAATCTACATTTTTTGTAGATGATGTAGATGACCCATATTCTTCTCTATTATCAATGGGTGCATCATCCGAGTCTACATATATGCCCATCATTTTGGATGTCATATTCCTTTGGGATCTACAACTTGGTTTAACAGACTCCCATCTTGCAACTTCTTGTTTTGGAAACAACCTCTTGATAATCTCTATAGTATTGGAGTGAAGAGTGTCTTTCTTTGTCAACTGGAAATCATAAACAAGTATATCAACTTCCTCTAATTTCAAGATGTCAATGTGGTGACAATTTATTTTTTGACCCTTTGTTTTTCTCTTTCTGCAAACTTTTTTCTCAACTACCATCTCCGCCTTGTACACACCATCAAATGGGTGTGTATCTGTTGCATACCAATGTACTTTTACTGATACTACTTCTTCATTTTATTTATTGACCGTCATAGATTTTGCAATCCAGAATGGATAATGACGTGCATCATCTGTAGCCAAAACTACAATCATGCAACCCTCCTTGATATCTTGTACTGAGCCCCTGTAAAGGTCTTCCATATCTCAACGCTTTGCGGATAATCTTCTAGAGCCAATATACATTTCTCTTTCCTCTACTTGATAAAACTCAACATTTCGAGGTTCAAAATTTGTAACTCATTTTCATTTGATAAAATTTGTGGCCAAGCAAATGGAGACTTCAAATATATATCTCCATTTGTAGAGTTTGAAATTATGTCACTCTGCTCCATGAAAAAGGACTCCCACCAAACATAATCAACAACATCAAAGTACTCATATGTATCTTCGATATACTTTTTGATTTCTTCCAAGCATTAAGAAGAATCAACATCTCTACTATGTCGCCTTGCATTATGAATCTCTGCAGATGATTGCAATAACAATAAATTTAAAGCATATATTTGACGATTTGGGATGAATTTCAGAAATTCTAAACTTGATGAAGGCCCCCATTCTGTGCTAGTTGAGTACTTCTTGCCCCACAGTAGTGTTTTTCCATCAATCTTTTTTATACGAAATTGATGTTGAAATCTAACGTCATTAATTTTTTCAATGCACCTTTCTTCACCATGCGATCCAAACATAAATCTTCGCATGTCAACAGTTTCTTCCAATTTATGTACAATAGGCTCTGGATGGCATGCTTTTCCTATAATTTCAATCAATGATGGTAGGCTCCCGACTTTATTCCTCCTTAATTTCCTTGCAAAATGGATGAACATTTGATCATGAATATGATCATGCGTATTCCCAACAAGAAGGAAACCAACTTTTACCTTTTTAAAAATTCTCAATCCAACAAGCATGCTTAGATAACCAAACACAACTTGTTTTTTGTTTTCTTGGCTTGTGCTATCCAATTGTAGATATAGAACTTCAAGAAGATCACTAGGCCAATGAATAATGCCATGGTAAATTATGGTGATGGTCAAATTTTCATCATTGTGAATATTTGGAGATGTAAAGTAAACCCTTGGAATCATTTAACCATTAAAAACCATACACGCAACCAAGTGAAACTGAATAAAATTTTCCTCCTTTAAATTCTTTGGCACACGGACAAAATGTGGCAAGAGTGTTTTTTTCCAATCCATACCATTAATTATCAAACCCATATACTTATGTGGAGCATCATAACATGTCTTACGATGTTTGTACAACTTTTTTCGTTCATTTGATTGTTGATTGTGATGTTCTTGTAGTGCATTGATTATGGAATCTACAAACAACATAACAAAAAAATATTGTTAACTAGCTTTAATAATTGACATTTATCTATAATTTTTTTTTTGTAAACATACCTCTTCCTATCCCTTCTTTCTTTAAGAGAAGCACATGTACTACAGACCCCCATCCTTGACCTCTTTGGAATGCGGACGTTATTGAACTTCTTTTTCCATACTCTTGTGAAATATGCATAACTGATGAAGTTGCCATTTCCTTGACCACCTTGAACATAGTCCTAGTATAAGTTGTAGATTTCATGCCTTGTGAAATTATTTGGAATGTGTATTGTTTCTCTATTTGGCATACTATCTCCATGCTTGTAGAATAAATCATGCATCCATGACATTGCAATGTGTGTTGATGGCCCAGTGATTCATCCATGATAATCGCCAGAATAAAATGTAGGATCATTTTCCAGACTTGTTTGGATTCTTGATAATCGAAGATTACCAATTGAGTGAATCCATTTGAATGCCTTTCTACAAAGAATAAATTTTCCAACGCAATAATCATAACCCATCCTTGTAGAAATCATGCACCCCACTAAATATGGATTTTGCACACTTTTGTTCATTGATAAATACAACTTCCTTTTCTCCAAGGCATAATTGTAGCCTAAACTTTTCAAAAAAAAATTGTGGCAAGACTTACTCAAAATCAAATGAGTAATGGAACTTGGACTTGTGAGCAATTCTTTCCTAGACCTTGTATAATCGGAATGCTTTGGATTGACATAAAAAGTTCGAGTCCCACACTTAATCCTTCTCATTATTGGATTTTGTCGTTGCATTTCCCAGACCATTATTTCTGCAACAACATCCTCATTTGAATGAATGTTTTCATTGCGATTCATATGACCCCCCTCACTGGAAAATTTCATCACCAATTTCAGTATGAAAATTATTGTCATGATCACAAATAAGTTGATCAATTGCTGACATATCAATGTGACCATAAACACTATTTGTGCCACTAAATTCGTCATTGAAAAGGAACTCTTGAGATTCAACATTGACATCATTGGTTCCTGTAAAATCCTTACATGGAGGAGAATCATTGTCTTTATCATTGGTGCATGTAACATCCTTACTTGGAGGAGAATAATTGTCTTCATCATTGGTGGCTTTATCGCCAACAGAAATATCATCGGTACCATTGAAATCCTCACTCGGAGGATAATCATCATTAGTTCCATTGAAATCCTCTCTCGAAGGAAAATCATCATTGGTTCCATTGAAATATTCACTTGGAGGAAAATCATCATCGGTGCCATTGAAATCTTCACTCGAAGGAAAATCATCATCAGTGCCATTGACTTCCTCGCTTGGAGGAAAGTCACCATCTGTGCCATTGAAATCCTCGCTTGGAGGAAATTCACCATTGTTTCCATTAAAATCCTCGCTTGGTGGTAATTCATCGTTGATGCCATAGAAATCCTCGCTTGGAGGAAACTCGTCATCAGTTCCCTTGAAATTCTCGCTTGGAGGAAACTCATCTTCACCATTATTGATGTCTTCTTCCTCACCAAAATCATCAACTATCCCATTAAAATCCTCACTTGGAGAAAAATCATCATCAGTCCCATAAAAATACTCGTTGGGAGGAAAATCATCATTGGTCCCATTAAAATCCTTGCTTGAAGGAAAATAATCATTCGTCCCATTAGAATCCTTTCTATGAAGAAAACCATCAACATTATTTGTACATGCATGCTTGAAAAAAGAATCATTAGTCCCATCAAAATCCGCACTTTCAGGAAAATCATCATTGGTGCCTTGAAAATCCTCGCTGGGAGGAAAATTGTCATCATCTTGCTCTCTGTCTTTAGGATCCCCACTTGGAGGAAGATCTTCATCATCATCACATTCTTTCCCTTCATTAATACTGTCTTCAAAATCTTCATAATTAAGAAGTTCTTGAAGAACATGCTTGATTACATTGCTTGCACTGCCAGTATCTTGGCCAGATGAACAATACAACTCTTCATTGACATTGGAAGTTAATTCAGATGAGTCCATGACTTCTCACTAAAAGATAGAATTATAGAAAAATCTTAATAGATAAGACAATGAAATTTTACCATCGTCCGCACCAAAAAGTGGAATGGTGCTACTGTCAACCAACAATCTTATAGCTATGAGAATGAAAATATCCCTCCAAAATATTCCCTCCAAATGTTTCCCTCCAAAAATTCCCTCCAAAATATTCCCTCAAATTTTTCCCTCCAAAATTTTCCTACAAAATTAAAGCGCACATTCATAAAACTAGTAAAAAAAATGAATTTATGATATAAAAAAATTTGAAATAATGTATTAACTAATTACATATTTCTATCCCAGACATATAAGACTAGAAAATTTTCTTGTAACATTTTTTATATACAATTTGTAATAAAGTAATGGCAATTTACATATTTTTTACTCCCACGTTCATAACATTAATAATATTTTATTTAAACCCATCTTATATAAATTTAATAATAATGCATTAACTAATTTCATTTTTTTAATCCCACATTCGTAAAACAAGTAATGTTAAACCTAATCTAGGCTATATAAACAATTTAGATTTTCTACTATTCATCATTTAATTTGGAGCAATTTAGTAACATTTTCAAGGTTAGTTCTTCTTCCGTTTTTAATAAATTAGTTAGTTTTATTATTAATTTTGCAATAATTATTTTATAGATTTATTAATTTGGCAATGCTTATTTTATGGCTTTATTGATTTATTCTTTTACAATTTTGTTTATCTCACATTCTTAAGAGTGGTAAACTTAAACCTAATCTATCTTATTAATACACTATTGTTTAGACTTTGGAGCAATTCACAAAGGCTTTTAAGAATAATGAGAAGATTGCAGAGAGGAGCTTCTAGCACTTTCAAGAGAGGAGGCTCTACCACTTTCTGAGTTAGTTATATGTATATATTTTTTAAATGTATTGTTTTTTTAAATTCATGTAGTATTAATTGAGACAAGGCTTGCCCCCTATCCCACGAATATTAAATTTGATTAAAAAAAAAATTCCTACATTTACAAAAAAATTAAAAATAAACCCCTAACCCTTCACCTTCCTCCCACCCGCTCCCTTCCCTCTCCTCACTCCCCCCCCCCTCCTCCTAAGTTCAAGCGGTAATTTATATTTTATTTTCTATGTGTGGGGGGTTTAGGGGGTAGGGGGGTATTTAATTGTTTTCTATTTAGTTTTTATCTATGATAGAAGGGGATGAGGGACAAGGTAGGGAAGGGGTAAAAATATTTTATAATTTTTTTAAACGTTTTTCAAATACAGTTTATAGTGAATATTGATGTTGATTTTGTTTAGATTATGAATGTTTTTTTATTGTATTTTAAAATTCTACCTTTTGGATATAGGGAGAATGGCATCAAGAAAGATATCTATAAACGTTTTTGGATCAAGAGTGGCGATGATTGCATCGAATAAAACAGTTGAGGCATCTGAGAATATTGAGCCTCAAGACGAAGTTTTTAACTTTGAGGATTTAAAAATGAAGAATCCTAGAGAATGGAAATATGCAGCAGAAGAAGACAAAACATAGTATCAATGGCATCTGAAGGAAAATCATCAAGGAAAACCAGAAAGTATTCACTTATATTCTTCTACATTTCCATATATTCAATCAGATTACCATCCATTGTGATTGCTGAGAGATATATGTGTGATGCCGGGTACAGATATTTTTTATGCACAAGTGAAACAAGCCAAGACCTTTGCCAAAATCTGATATTCTTTAAAGATTTCAAAATATAATGTTAAAGAAAATTTCACATATTTTTGTCAAGGTGTAACATACCCCTTTGCTGAAAACATTTTATGTTTGAAGAAGACATTATCTTAACTTTTATTGTAAAGTTTTATATTTGGACAAGTGTCCAAGGATGACTGTAATTGCACAACATTATTAATTAAATAAATAAAATATGAGACACTCACCCAAGAAGAGTTTTTAAAAGAGTGTTTACTGACCCACTAGGTGGAATCGAATCTGGGGTAGAAGGAAATGGACAAGTGGTAGCATCATGAGGCAAGTAACTAGCTGTTGGTATGGGACAACTCCCTTGAATTGTGGTCATAGTGCCCTGAAAGATGGGACTGGAGGTTGAGGCTCATTTATTGAAAACTAACCACTAAAGACCTAGGCAATCTTTTTAAGAGCCAACGAATTTTGGACTGAGGTTCATCACTTTTTCTGACGAGGAAACTTACCTTGTGGTTCTGCTGTATGCACACAAGAGATTCGATGAGGGGAAGTCTAGGTTTTTTTTCAAGGTGTAAGTCTGCCTTGTTTACTGTTGAGTGCAGAGATTGAGGTTTTAGGCAAGTCTCTATTGATTGCTGGTTATACAAAATTAAGTTGATTCTACACAGAGTTCTTCTACCTAGTGGTTCAGTAAACAGGCTCAGGGGTCCACAGGAGGCAAGTAGATTGGCTGGTTCTTCTAGAAAAGGTTGGGAGGAACAGGCCTCCTTGGGTGTTTGTCCACCCTATCTACAGTTACAGGTTCTACTTGTTATTTCAGACTATAAGTAGCTAAATTATTTCTGTAATTGTTAATTTAGTACTCTTTAGCTAGATAATGATAATGCAGAAGTACAAATGTGATTTTCTGATCTGTTTAGGATTTTGTAGACTATTGAATATATTTATGAATTGATTGAATAAATGCCCTCTCTATATTTTTCCCCATACTGCTTTCTGCATCTTACTCTAGTACAAAGAAGGAGAATTAAGATAGATGAATGATAGGCAGAATATAAAATGAATGAATAGACTAACATTGTTGTGTTTCCTTAATATTCCTTATCAGTTATATTATGTAATATAAATTATATATGTTTAGACTCAGAAAACATACAACATTTCTTATTACAGGAATTATAATATTTCCTTTTAGATAGCAATAGAAGTAAACATTTCAGTATCCTTACTTATGCAACAACAAACTATAATATAGTGTTAACTGTACCAGGTTTCTAAACCTTTGTGAAGGATAGATAGTAAAATTATAGCCTGTTTCTATTTTATATACATTCAGATATCCTAAACAATATTTTTTTATCCATTTTGTACTATGTCTAATCATTTTCATACTTTCATCATTTCTTTTCAATCCTATTATTATTTTCTAGAAAACAAATTGTACTGTAATCTTTTGTCAAAATCTATGAATATTAAATAGCTGTAATACAAAACATAATCAATATTACAGAGCAGTGTGACCTGTCTCCATCACTAACATAAAGGAACTACTGTATATTACCATTGACATATAAAGTCTTTCATTTATTTATTTAGTCTACAAAAATATTATTTCTTTATGTTTGTACAAAACCTATTATGAGCGCATTGTCCCATTGCAGCTGCAAACGAAGAAAAACGAGGACATTGTTCACCAAGCACAAAAACACAATCGGGTTAAATAAACGAAGATTATAAGGTGAAAGCAAATTCATATAAATTACAAACATTTTATAACTTCTTAGAATCTGATATTGAAACGATGGCTTACCCTTTTAAAACGAAGGCGTTGAACCAAAAACCGAAACCCTTTTACAATCAACGACAACCAAGAACGAAGACTGCACTAGCAAACAACATTTGAGTGGTTCAGATTCAAGAGCCATAGTGGAGATTTAGGCAACAGGTTACGAGTTCAAATATCAGAGGAGAGCCTCCATTTCCTACATCTAAACCTATTACCTCGCAGGTGGTCGGCCTGTCCACCAAGCCATCACTACTACCAAATGAATGCCAAGGAAACCACTTCATCGAGACATAGTAGAAAACTAGGGTTTAGTCCAAAACCCGAGGGCAGAGTGCGATCAATGATGGATATGTTTCCAACCAGGCACATCGTATTTCGGGAAACAACCTTATTAAAGAGCACATTAATTACCCCATCCACCTCGAAGTCCAGCTCAGTGGAAGTCTAAGTTAAACGTTGCACAACTCAACACTTTTGATGGCATTCTTGCTATGACTTCATGTGATATTCACCATGATGGAAGCCACTGAGACCTCCACAAAAATTAGTAGATAGAAAAGTTAATGCTAAGATGAGACACTTATACCTGCCAGCTTATAACCATTACAATGTTTAATGCCTTACTGGATTTGGTACCAAACATTTTAACTACAATGCAAATGAATTTCAATATTGTAAGACCATATTTCACAAGCCTTTTTCTTGGTATTGAACTTAGGGTTAAAATAAAAGTTATCACATAGTTTGCATGTTTTCATATAGTCTCATATCCTATATTTTTGCATATAGTTTACACGTTATAGGAAATGCATGGTACATGGCATATAGGTTATGTTCCACAAATGCACGCTTTGACAATATGCATATGTTGTCACATATTACTTAAACATCACTACGATATTCTATTAATCTCCATAATATAAACTTTGGCAAATCATTCCTTTAATATAACCTAGGATCATATTCTTATGATACAGGTTTGAATGATAAATCTAGTATTATTATAGTGAAAATTTCAATAGTAAGACTCCTACAAAAAGGAAACATTTTAGTATCGTAACTTTTTATTCAGAACCCTTCTCAAGCACTGGGATTTTTCAAGTCACACAATGTTGAAAAAGAAGCTAATGTTATGACAAACGTTTTTAAGCCACATTTCCTAGGATGATTTTGAAGACACTTTTAGAATGAATCCCTTCCGCAAGACATTACTTTAAAATTCTAAAGTAGCTATTGGCATTTGCAACTTATGTATTTTCAATCATAGTTTAATGAGCACTTACAGAAGTAAATCAGAGGTTCACTCCATTAATGGCTCTCATCATGGAATACATAGAATTATTACAAAGTATCGATGGCTAACTGAAAGCACATTTAAATCTTCTTACAATTACTTGTAGTATTGGAACTGTGGTGTCACTCTTACCTGCAAATCTGTGAAAAGGAAGGTTCAAATGTTTTAGCATAAATGCTAAGTAGGCCTCGGGGTACCCATAGGACCCATTCATCATCAAAAGAAGAACAATAGTTAGCATTTATAAACATTAATATTTGATTGAGCAATGACATAAGTAATCTAAAAATACAGCTGAGACAAGAAAACATACAATAGCATCTTAATGTAGATTTTAATTTCATTTCATAACAAGTCGCAAAACATTACATTGTATGATCATTACAAACATTTAGTTCATCAAGATGGAATAGAAGCATTTATTATAATTCCGCACAGTTAGTATATGCATTAAATGTTATGTTGAAAAATTTTAAATTTTTGTGAATTTTCGGGATGTTACACAAGGGGTCATGCATGAAATTGATAGCGGGAGAGTAAGTTTGAATATTGATATTATTCTTAAATTGGTTTTTTTATAACTTGGATACCACAATGTAATAGATTTAATACGATAATGTTTTTTGTAATACCCCTCCTTTTATCTTTATCAGAATTTACAAAAAAAATTTAAAAATAAATAAATAAGTGTATACTTGTTCTCGTGAGGAGCTCAAGGCCAAGGCCCCACCAGTGGACCCTTGAAAGTATTGTTATGTTACTTCCTAAATTTGTGAAGTTAAGAGACTAAGGCAGGAAACACCTTTAAAACAACAGCTACTGAATTCACTAAAGAGTAGGTAAGATCGTCACCGAAAAAGCTACTATCAAATGGTCTGCCTATAGCTAACTAGTAACACTAGAAAGGAAAACTAGAATCTAGATAAGCGTAGCCTACTAGTTATTTTGATAAAAACCTAGTCTAATTCATTCGATTACAAACACACATACGCTATGGATTGGATATTAATTTTAGATTATATTTAAGTTACAAATAAATTTATGTTAGTAAAAATATGAACACATGGAGTGTTACAAATATAGACATATATATATATAATATAGTTCTCTATAAGGGACAAATTGGGTTGTCATATAAAAACTACTAAATGAGCAAGAGAACACTAATCCCTAAGAGTTTTAACTTCAAAAGGTATTTAGATTTTGGAGAAACTTTAAATATAGATATATAGGTACACTTATAAAAGAAGGTCGCCACCCATCATTTTATTATTACTTAAGATTTGAGAAAAGGGTCATTCCAAGCTATATATATATATAAGACTTGGTTTGCTTTCACATATTTGGACATGATGTTTAAGTTTAAAAGAGGAATACACATATAAATTATATTTCGGCACTTGTTGTCTATATAGAGGAGTAAATTTATGACAACCCATCACTTAAACGTATGTTGATGATGGAGGGGACACCTCCCGTGATTTTTGAATTGTGTGTGGTAGTTTAAGCCATACCAAGTCATCTATGGTCGAGGATACTTAATGAGTAGTAATCGACGTGGGAACTTGTTGGAGGGAAGCTAACTTCCATGACGATGATAGGAGTTATTTCTTGAGACATCAATCCCATAAAAGGAGGGGAGATCGACGTTAATAGATTTATTTGTCTTCTTGGCGGGGAATAGTGCAGAGCATAGATGTTATCTGCTCGAATCTCTACCGATTTTCCATCCCCACTCCTTTTGGTAGCTGGATGTGAGCAGTTAACTCTCAAGAAGTCGGTGATGGCCTTCTGTGGATATCGGTTTTAAATTCTACTAAACCTTCCTCGTGACAGGGGGGATAAAAAGAAAAAAGATCTCCTCGCCGTGGGGACAGAGGTGAAATTTCTGCAATGGCAGAATATGATTCGTAGTACAGAATAGAACCCAGCTCACTCTGCGTGGAAGGCAAGGTTCTTGAGTTGGCTATGTTCCCAAAACAGGAAAATCTCTGCGATGGGGCTGAGGATACGATCCATAGTACATAATAGAACCCAGCTCACTCTGCGTGGAAGGCAAGGTTCTTGAGTTGGTTATGTTCCAATACAGGAAAAATATCTGTGAAGGGGGCTGAGTAATATGATCCGTAGTACAGAGGTAAGACCCAGCTCACTCTGCGTGGAAGGCAAGGTTGTCGAGTTGGATCTGTTTCCAATAAAGGAAAATCTCTGCGTCGGGGCTGGTAAGTAAAACTCGCTCACTGTGTTTTAACATAGTTTAGTAGATGGCATAAGTAAATAAATTATTCTCTAAGCATGGATAGAGTATCCCCTTAGATTTGTAATGGTAATGTAGGCAGAACTGGAATCGAAGGCTAAGCGTTGTGTTTGGGTATTGCAGTATGGATTTAAATTTATATTTTCATATTGTTGTTATGGTTTATAAGAATAATGTATTTCTGCCAGAAAATGACTAACTGTCTATGGAGGCTACATGAGTTCAATATTAGCTTTTATGAGGGTTGTAGAATAGATTCTAGCTTTGGTTTCATATCGAAATTTTTAACAAAATAGAATTTGTAGTACATAATTCTTATGTGTATACCTGATCGAAGTTTTGGGTTTTATTATAGTGGAAATTATCTGTTTAAAGTGTTGACCAAGATCCATTAGCAAATCTTACCTTTAGCTTATTTGGAGATTGATCGATACAACAAACAGTGTCTGGCGATTTCACTCTCTGGAGTGATTGTTGCCTTGACTTTTAGATTTTATGGATACTTATAAAATAGTATGTCAGAGTGGATCTCGACACTACATATATCGCAGTATGCAAACTTTATTTAATAAAGTAACCGAGTATTGTACTTTAGAGCCATATGCGACCTCTACACAGTTTCGCCAACCACAGGCCGCACCAGATCCACGCCGATCCATTTAAAGGTCTATAATAGAGATGGATCACTAAGGAGGTTTTATGCTTGGTAAATCTTTTATTGTCTCCACTTTCTAAGCCCGATCCCAGCGTGTATAGAATTGTCCTTTACTTTTTCTCTGGACCTCTATGTTGACAAAGATAACTCTGCATGGTTATCCCTTCCATTTTTCTAGATCTCTGTGTTGGTAGAGATAACTCTGTATGATTATTTGTTTTGTTCTCTGCCCTTAATCTCAAACCTTGTGTGGTCGAACCTCTCCACTGTTTGAGCTTTACCTTTCATAGCTTGTGGGCTTAAATCTTTGTATGATTGATAATGTAGTATGAGTTGCCAGTATATAAACCAGAGAGATCTCTGTCGTTATGATTTTTTAATGTATCCTGAATGATTCCAGCATAGACCGATTCCCTGCACACGGTTTATAATATGGTCAGATAATTGCTTATTGCTAGATAGGTTTCTCCTGTCGGCTGTCGGAATCATTATGTGTGTGATCATTGTGTAGATCTAGGTAATCCATGATCTCTAGCTTTTGAAAACGTGAATGCTGGATAGACTAGAGCAAAGTATAGTATGCCGGAACTCTATTAAAAGAATCCCAAGTCTCGTACTAGAGAATAAATCTCTAAGTCTTTATGTCTTATTGCTTATATGAAATTAAAACCCTTAGTAAAAGTATTGAAAGACAACCTAGCTTGACATATAGTATAAATCTACTTACTTATGTCTGTTCTGGAAGATGCTCTCGGCGAGAGAGACCTCGAGCATATGGAAAGAAATTATCGCAACGTATGTGTTGCTGGATGTAACTCTCCTCTTGAATAATAGAAAGAAAATATGACCTGCCTTTGTGGACGTAGCCCAGTCGGGGTGAACCACCTATATCATTGTCTCGATCTTATGTGTGTTCAAATTGGCATTATTGTTTTGTTCAATGGAGATGTTATGTCATTTACTTGTATGTCTTCTTCTGGTGCATGTGTATTGTTGTGTCAGGATGTTTCTGCTGATTTATGATGGTCATGGATTAATGTCATGAAAGTTTATTTGTATGATAATATTGTTCAGGTTAAAGGTATGCATTGAAAGAGTAAGAAATCAATAGCAGATGTTTGGAATGTGAAAAGTAATTTTCAAAATTTACTAAATCCTAAGAATAAAGATTGGGTATGTGACAACTGGTGTATTAATTGCAATGTTATAAGGATTGATGGTTGATGTTCAACTAGACGCATGTCTCCTTAAGTTTCCATAAGCATGTACAAGTTTAATTGTTAGAATATATTGCATGGGAAAGATCTGTGGTATTAATTATAATGTATAACGTAATGGAATTAGGAGTAGTTTACATGAACGGATATGCATAAGAATGCGTGGACATCTCTTTATGTTGATTTTAATCGTCATTGGGGTTGCGATGAAAATTATCTTGTGCCTTCTGACCCAAGTAAGTTCCATTATAAAATATGAAGATCCTTTAGGTTATTGAAGTACAAGAGGAAGTGTTTCTTATTAGGTTAAGTATCAAATATAGATCTCATAAAAGTGATGATAAATGTGTCGATTACATACTTTATTTGTAACTTACTTAATATAACTTATGAGTAAGTAGTCATTGTGGAAATTTTTGAAAGCTCACTACATTACTACTTTGACTTATGAAATGGGTATGTTACATTTTTATTTTGGAGGATTTTTCCATTTCGATTTAAAAGATGTTGAATGGAATTTATTATACAGAAGATAATCCTATGGACGTCGTTAATGTCGTTGTTCAAAAGGGACCAGAAGCAAGGAAGAAGAAACAAATGTCAAATGTTCAAACTGAAGAAGTACAAGCACAAAGAGGAAAGGGCATCCGACAATCAAATCAGGTACCTAGAAGGGTTATATTTAAATCTTGATCTCGCCCAGCTGAACATGTTGAAATTATTGCAAATGAGCTTGCTACTCTTGCTAGCAAGAGTAAAAAACAATCTCGTAAAAAAAATATGGTTGAGGGTGTTTCGATTCCTGGTGAAGGCATTGTTGATTTAGAAGAAACCCCTTCAAATCATAAAAAGAAGAGATCTATTGTTACTGAAGCCAATATTATTCCTAAATCTGAGAGTGAAAATTCTGGGGGCAGTAGGGAAATCATTACTCCAGGTACTGATCTAGAGGATGGCATTGTCAAGTCAACACAAAATGCCATTCGAGATTGATAGCATAGGGATAAATTGGTTAAAAATAGACATACATTTCAGTTGAATATGAATCAAATTTATAGACCCACAGAAGGGCAAGATCAATTTAGAATTAGAAAACCACATCACTTGCATATTCACAAGTTGAAAGCATTGATGAGGCACAATCCCTATGCACATGTGGTTGACTACCTAGTCCTTGTTTACCCGAAATATGTTCCTACTAAAGATGAATTTGATTGAACAAGATGTTTTCATTACAAATAATATGTTCTTGGGGGGGATCATTCTGTAGAGGCAAGAAAAGAGTTGATGCAAGAATATCCCAATGACCCTATTTTTGAAATAGTTAATTGCATCATTTATGTTGGTTTAACATATGTAGAGGAAAATTTGTTGGAATGGGATCATAAAACAAATAGTGAATATAGGTTGACAATGACATTTATTCAAAGGGTGAGATTTATCCACAGTGAATTTGTGCAAATATGTGCTGGAGAAAAATCTAGAGTTGATGCAAGTTTTCAGATACAATGTTGTCTGGAAATAGGTATCCCTATTAAAGAGGATAATGTGAAACTCAAAAACGCCAAAGGAAGTGATGCATTCAGAGCTGTAGATGCCTATTTCCAGTTGGCATTCAGCGTTGGGAAAACATGGGATTTGATTGATGACATATTTAGCTTGTGAAAGAATATTGGCATAAAAAACTAGAAAGTGAAAAAAAGTAAAGTTGTTCCATGGAGCAGTGGTAAGATAGGTCCTGACATCGAGAATCTTCTAGAAGACATGACTATTACACCTTGGAGAACAATACAAGGTGTGAAGGATGAAACATTAATAGCTACAATACTATCACGGTTAAATTCAAGTCAATTATTCATGGAGGAAATGTGCAATGAATTTGACAAGTAAGTTGATTTTTTAATTATGGTGCGATGTTTTTTTCTTGAGTTTAACATTTTTGTTATGTTCAAAGTATTATATTATATTATTATATATGATTGTAAATATCAAATATTGTTTCATTGTCTAGTCATAAGGTCTACATGAAAATACAAGAGGAGATGGTTATAATGTTGAATGAGAAGAGTTGGGAATCTCAGGGTAATTTTTAAGGGCGAAATTTCGCCAATTGGCTATTTTTCAGACTTTTTTTCAAAAAATAAATTCGCTATTTGGTCATTTTTAGTCTCTAATATCGCCTATATTTACATAAAATATGTTTTCTTACCATAATATTCGCCAAAATTTACACATTTCAATAGTAAATTGTATGTTTCATATTTAATATTCGCCTACCTATCTATATACATGTTTTCTTCAATCCAAAATAATCGCCTAGGATACTATACTTAAGTATAATATTAGAATCCTTAAAAAATACCCTGGTTGGGATGATTTCAAATGCAACTATCTAGACTCAAGCTCGATAGAAACCTTAAAACAATTTTTTGTTGCATTCAAGAAGGTATGTTCATCTATCATACATCCTATTTTATTCATTTTCTAATTCAATTCATTTTTATTTTATTACTTATAGAGATAATTTTCATTTGAAGATTCCAAAGAGGGGTATAGATGGAGTACCAGAGTCCTTCAAAATTCATATCCAAAGAGCCAAAATAGAATGACAAAGGAGACAACCTCTTGCAAACGTTGAACTTGATGATACACTTGATCATTATATTTGGAATGGGCTTGACATTGTGCAATATAAAGTCATTTTAGGTGACTATGTGGACATTGCAAATCTTGTTCCTAAAAAGGAGTACGCACTAGTGATTGCGGATATCCCTCATGGATACAATATATGGAACACTACTTATGATTGTGAGCCTTATACTTACTAATCATTCAATAAAGTGGTTTCAGGATTTGTAGATGTCACAACATCACCACTATGGAGATTTGTTGTTTTCCATTCAGATACACAATTGGGGGGTTGTTGACATCCTTCAAGGGTAAAGGAAAAACAAGGAAGAAACTTTATTGATAATATCTTTGCACTATATTATCAAGTTTTTGAATTTATAAATCAATTATATTTATTGATAAGTTAATTTTTTTTTTATATTTTTGTTACAGGAAAAAACCTAATATTCGTAGCTCCAGCAACAATCCATTTCTAGGTGATATTGAAAACAGACATCTTGCAACTTGGACAAAACATGATACTTATGAATCTCTTTTAATCAATGAAAAGAGTGGAGGAAAATATAGTCACTTGTTGAGTTATAATGACGTGGTAAAAAAATTAACATATAAAGAAAGGGATTTGAAAGGAGTGACTGTAAACATCTATCAAAAGCCACAAGCATTGATTAATTATCTCATAGATACATTTTCAAGAGAAGGATATTGGGTCTTATATTTGTTATCGGGTTCAGGTAAACTTTCTCATATTACATATGAAATCATATTTCAAGTTTTATTGTTTTTTTTATTCTTCATTATTTTATTGTTTTAAAGTATGCTTCTTTATGCTATTTGACTTAACTTTTTTTTTTTTTTGTGATTAGGTACAACAATATCATGCTCATTAAAGAAAGGAATAAATTGCATATCCATTGATAATGATCCACTGCAATGCAATAACATCAAGCAAAGAGTTAATGTTATTCAAGTTCTTCTAGATGAACTGCAGGAAGTTGGTTTGAAGAAATGAGAGTTTAGTGCAACACTTGTGGCAAAGATGTCAAAAGAACCTTAACCCCCATTAGGAGGGGTGTTTGGAAAGGTGCACTTTGGGCATATTGCAAACATAGAAGACCTAATGGAAGAGGACATTGATGTCCCTGAGGAAAGCTAAGCTCTAGAAAATTCCAATTTCGATGAAGAATTTGGCCTGCATGATATTGTTGATTAGTTTCATGTCTTGAAGAAAATGTTAAATTTGAAAAAAAATTTATAAGATATATTAGTAATAATTTGACTTTTAGGCTTTAGTTTATAAATAAAATTTCTATATATAATGTTTTTAATATGTTTTTTACAAATAAATTGTATAGTTTTTCTTGAATTTATGTGAATCATCACTTTTCATAAAATAATATGAAATAGTATCATTTTTAATACAAAAAATCTCTGAAAATTCATTGAAAGTGGTTTTAAATGTATTTATTTTCTGGAATATTTTACAATTTTGTCAATAAAAATGTTTTATTTTATAGAAAAAATTGCAAAATGTATATGTTTTTCATTATAAATTGCTTAAAAATGTATATTATTTTGTTAAATTTCTAAAAACATACTTGAAAATAGAAATTTAAAATATTATATGACAAAGATAATTCAAAGGCCCCAAAAAATGCCTCAAAATGAAAATGTGTGATACTGGTATCAACCCTTTTTGAAACGGAGGTAAAAATAGCTACTAAAATTAGGATAGAGAAAAACGAGAACTGTGCCGAGTTCTCGTTTCATAGTATATGTGGTTTTATATTGCATTGAGACATTCATCAAGGGTTATGTTGCATTATGACATTGATCAAGGGTTATGTCGGATTGTGACAATGCCTGAGATGTGACACATTAATCCTGTGACATTCGATGTCCATAAAACTACATGTTGCATTGTGGACTATGGCCACGTGGTTCACTAAATTCAACCATGGTTAGCTATGGTAAAACTAAAGTCAACCATGGTCAACCAAAGTCAACCATGGTTAACTAAAGTCAAACATGCACTATTATATATAGTTTTAGCATGTTGCATGGTTTAAACGTGGAGTTTTTGATTTCTGGGGGATTCTGAATGCTTTATTTGGATTTTTTTATTATTATAGGTATCTGTCCTAATACGTGTTCACATTGTTCAAACAACTTGAGCAAGATCATGTATCTGTCACATTTGTGCACCAACTTCAACACACTATATTACAATGCTCAAAAGGAGACAGTGCTTAGAAAGTGCTTCTGAATTAGTATATATATATATATATATGTGTGTGTGTATGTATGTATGTATGTATGTATGTAATGTTGTCTCACAGATTTCAATTGTCTGGCCATGGAAAAGTAGCTTATAAATTTGTTATACTAGCCTTGACTCGATAAATGAGTCATTGAGTTAATCTTGTTTTATGTCAATTTTTTTGAACCCATAGTTTTGGTATCCCATAGGATTGCATGTCATAAAGCCTCTAAAAAAACTTGGCATACTCCATTATAATAAAGGCATGGAGGTGATTGTAACTTAATTTGCATCCATGGAAAATTAACTTAATAAGTAATCTTTGTAACCAACTTAAGAAGTAACCTTTGTAATATCGAAATTATTGAGAACTTCCGTATTGGGAAATAAAATAACTTTGATTCAAGTGAGGGAAGGGCATGCTTCCCAAGCTTTCATTACAACAACGTATTTAAACATTAAAAAATAGAGAACAAGAAAGTGACATAGATCAACAATATTAGAAGTAAAAGAAGGCTCCAAATACAAGGCTCCCCATATATCAGACACAACTAGTTTTTGTTTCCCCTCAAATATGATGGTATTCCACTACCTTTTCTACTTGAGGGGAATTATAGGTTGACAATTTTCAGAATTTGTGTCTA
This sequence comes from Larix kaempferi, assembly GCA_027924585.1. Lineage (NCBI taxonomy): Eukaryota > Viridiplantae > Streptophyta > Pinopsida > Pinales > Pinaceae > Larix > Larix kaempferi. Next base: position 125,680 of record BSBM01001649.1, on the reverse strand, counting down.
ATATGTGACACTATAGATTTATTTTAATTATGAAAATTTATCTTCTTCTAAGACCACCTAGTTGCATATTGCAATTGAATTTGTACCCAAATTCTCATAATTCCTCGTTATGCACCCCAACACACTTAGTTTATTATTTAGAAATTAGAATATGTTTCATCTCCATGTTTAAAAACTGGATGGAGCATATAGAACCAAACAAGCCCCCTCATTTTGGTAGCATTGCACAAATTTTGTATGATCATTTGTATTTAATGTGAGTTGTATTATACTGTAGTAGTATATAGTGTAGTAGTAGAACGATGGGATTCAACCACCATTAGTGATGTTTAGATTTGAACCGATTTCAAGGGAAAAACTGAATCTTGCTATAAAACGTCCTTTAAGTTTTTGTGGTCTTTGTTGGCCACTCTATATGCTAATCAATTCTAATTAATAGACATAATGCTCAATATAAATTTTCAACCCAGGGAAGTCTTGTTATTTCAAAGGAAACTAAGAAAAATATATGCATAAACACTCAAGTAAATGATTGAATGAATAAAGATAAATTATCCTACCTAACTGTTAAGTTAGACTCAACTCATTGCTAAAGCTAATCTAAATTATCCATCTAAGAATTCATGGGACTTCTACTTTCCTACAACATCAATCCAATAGTAACTGATCTAAGAATAAATGAACTAGAATTGCTTTTGCAAGAAGTTAAATCCTAAAGATATCAGACTACAAGTAACTCAAACCATAACCTATCTAATTCAACAAATTCTAAGAAGGTAAATAACAGTAATGAACCAATACTAAGCATGAACCATAATCTGACTAAATTGGCAAATTCTACGAAAGATTAAAATAACAGAAAGAAATCAGAGCTAAGCTTGACTGTAACAATGAATTAACACACTTGCATCAAAATGAAACTATTCCACACAGTCGAATGCCACACCACATTATTGCAGTACACCAAAGGAAAATGCAATCATTAAAAAATACTGTTGCAACCCACTATAAATATGCCTACTGTAATTCCACACCAAAATAACAGAAACAAAACTAAAACATCTACTTAACTCGGCGATCTTTGTGAGAAGGAGGGCCCTGGCATTCTAACAAAGATGGCATGAAAACTAACACTTAATTAGAACACAAAAATATAAAGAATTTTTGTTCCTTGTATCAAATTGGTAGAACCACGGTTACAGTACTCTCTGTTACAACTATTACAATCAAATGCTAACTATCCAACCCTAGGCTCAGAACGCCTTCTCATATTTATAGACAGGTGAAAAAATCTCGTCCCACTGATATTGGGCAGCCATGAAGATCTACGATCTTCAGGATGCCAAATTGAAACAGAAACAGTTACAACCATGAAGATAATTGAATGAAGTTGCTTGCGTTCATGCCTGCACTGTTACTCTGAGTTGTTAATATACTAAACAGATTCCAACTGATTGGAAGAGAAGATGCTTGGATGTTTATCATGACCTAGTCGCAGCTGGCCTCGTGGAAGGATGCTCAAGCTGTCACATCGATGCATGGAACCAGATCCAGGAAGGTACAGTTGGCACCACATATTCCTTCCCTCCATAGGTTCAGCGAGTTGCTACAGCTGTGGTATTTCAAGGCTCTGAACTATCTTTATCAAATCCATACATGTTAGCACAAATCAAATGATAAAGTTCATAACCATAAACAATATTAGGCATTAATAAGACAAAAAAATAATATATTATACCTATTAAGATCCATGCTTGACTGGGGAACATATCTACCTGGGTTATGGAAAAGTAAGGCAAAACAGGGGGAAAATGTGTTGATAAGTATGGGAAAAAAGGGTTATTTGGGGCCCAACATCTCCCCCCAACTATCCAATTGCATGTCCTCATGCAATACAACCAACTAGTCCGAGTCTGATTCTAAGCTTTGACTGTGTATATTAGTAAAATTGAAAGAAATCACATGTTTCTCACCGAAGTCCAAAAATCCATTACAGGTGATCCACTTTTCCTAGCACTGTTTGTCCTTTGTCTTGGTCAAGGAATAATTTCCTCTCTGGCATCCATATGAGTGGAAACTTAAATTTTATCCCCAACCAAATTCGTCCACATGTCTCCATACACTTGGCATATCCAGTCACCCTAGGAAGAGCCTGTTTGAAGTTCTTAAAATAGAAGGGGTCCCTTTCCTTCAAAGATGGAGAAGATACTTGCCATCTCTGCTTGCTTCCTTCTAGGGCATGAAGCTTCTGCTTGGAAATCAATTGAACACAAGTGGAGGTGACCTTCTTCTACAAATCTATCAGTTGTTAACCACTTATACTATGAAACGAGAACTTTATACTATGAGCGAGAACTCTAGACATAAAAACGTTGATTTTTGCCAAAAAAACACCAAAAACACCCCCCAAATAGAAAAGTGTTGATGCCAGCATATACGAATTTTTTGTTGTTGTTAAAAAATAGAGCCATGGCCTAAACATCCCATACTCTTGTTTACAAAAACTTTAAAATCAACCCCTAAATTGGAATTTTTTTTATTTTCTTCAAGAGATAAATTACAACTTTTTTGAAACTTGCATATTAAACAAACAAACAAAAAAATCATAAATAATTTCACCACTCTAACAAATAAAAACCAAAGAAATTATGATTGGATTCATAATGAAATAATATATTAGACCATACAAGAACAAATAATTCATATAAATATTCAAAAATTTATTTAGAGTTTAAAACTTTTTTAGAGGTTAAAACTCATTTTATATTTTTACAAATTTTAAATATAAGATTTGAAATGAGAAGAAAATTATCAATTAAAAAAAGTTTAAATACTAAATTTTATAGTTAATCAAAAGTATTGTTTCCGACATTACACGTTTAAAAATGAAACATATATTAATTCCAACATTTGTTTTGTGCCCAACTTATGTTTTACATATTATATATGAATGTAAATATTTTGATTTTGATTTGGGTGCCCAAGTGTTCTTGGATATGTGATATGTGTGACAAGATTTCCCTATTTAAAGGTTGAAACTTATTGGAACACATTGATATCTTATCTCTTAAATTGCCTAGTGGATTGGGGTTGTCAAGGATTGAAATATTGTTTATTTTTTCTATATTTCATAACATCCCTAAGGCTGAAAATTCACTTGGTTAAGATATGGGAAACCTCTAGTTAAGAGATGAAATTTTTGTTTTGGAATTAAAAGTAAAAGAGTGAAAACCTCTAGTTAAGAGATGGAAGCGCTCTCTGGAATAGTTTGCGGTATTAAAATGCATTTAGATCATTAGACTATTAAAATGCTTTTTAAATTTGTAATCGCATCAAACTTCTTAGCCTTGAGTGAGCAACTCCCGCTCACTTGGGCACCCAAGGGCCGCCCTCATGGCCTGCTCGATGCCCGACATCGAGCAGGCCGTGAGGGCGGCCCTTAGGTTCCCAAGTGAGCGGGAGCCACTCACTTGGGTGACCAAGGGCCTCCCTCATGGCTTGCTTGATGCCGGGGTGCTCCATCAAGTGATCTCATGACCCTTGTAAAAGTGTAATTCCCAAGATTCACAAACTTCCAAACTATTTGAGTAGTCATCCATGCTTAAGCTTTATCTACATTATAAGAATTCATGTCTTCTAGGTATGGCTTCTTAAAATGCAAAAAAGTACTCTTCTTTAGTAAGTTCATTATCGATGTTAATATCAGATGGATTTTTAGCAATGGCTACATCTCCTTTGATAAACCTGTGAGCATGGGTTGTGGTCCATCTTCTTTCAACTTGTCAACACTGTAATACAAAATAAGCTTGATTACTAAATGATGAAACCCTATATCTTCCGATTGAAAAATACTAATAAAAACTACAAAAAAATTGTTGAACATAAATTTAACTGGCAGAAAATCATTGAAAAATCTTCAACTATAGGAATAGAGACTACCATAACAATATCTTAGTTGTAATCATTTTTCTGCCCCTTGTGATCCTTTCAAAACACTCGTTAACATTCAATGGCCACTATCTTGACTACACAACTCCTTCCCTTCAATACCGCATGGTAACTCCTTGACAACATTTTGTGACAATCTACTCTTTCTATCAAGCCCTTTTGATTATCTAGATCATTGTTCAATGCAAGAGAAGAGCATGCTTATCTTTTCAAGAAAAAAGAAAAAAAAATCTATTGCCTACACGACTAGTCCTACAATCACACTCTCTCTAATACCATATCAAAAAAGATAAATAGACACATGAGAAATATATACACAATAACACAATATGGCATTATGAATCACTGATGCAATTATTACATAAGAGTTCACCGCCTTATATATCATGGAGCAAATCATTTCCACTTATAGATGTAGAATAGATTTGATTTAAACAAATATATATATATATATATAGGTCATAAAATTACTTTTATTGCAGCATGTAAACCTTATATTTAAAAAAATATTTAACTTAAAACAACATTGATTTAGTCATTGTAAAAGTATTTGATGCATCCTAAATTGACTTTTTAAAAAATATTAGTTAACAAAATTCTCATATATATCTTTCATATTATGCATCCTATTCAGCTATTTGGGGACTCAAAGATAGTAATAGTTTGGGAAAATGGTAAAATTCGGATCAACGCTCCCCACCTCCAACATCTGCTTCTATCAATTAAAGAGTTCATCACCTCCTTTGAACAAGTTTCTTTTGCTCATGTTTATAGAGAATTAAACAAGGAAGCATATTCGCTTTCTAAAATGGCACTTGTTGTACCTCCTGGCATCATTGAGGTAGAAGGATGGCAAAACGACCAGCTAGAAGAAGTATGTATGTAACTTTTGAAGCCCTTGCGGCAGAACATAGTTTTTGGATACAAACTCCATGCGAGTGAATGTTAATATGAGTTTTAATTCCAAAACAAAAATGCTCTGACATCGAGCAGGCCGTGAGGGCAGCCCTTGGGCTAAATATGGAATTAAATGTAACATCACTTTGACATACGAAAATCAAAGTTTGGTGGATTTTATCTTTAACCATAATTAATTGCACTTTTTAAAGGAATATGCTAGTCTAGAAGTAAAAAAAAATATGAACTGTGCTTAAATTTAAAAATAACGTGTTTGATTCCAACTTCTTTTTAAAGGTTTTGTATTATTTTAAATAGATATTTAAGAAATTCATTGATTTAGAATGTAAAAGGATCCAATTACTTTTATAAAGTTTTTTAATTACTTGTTACTTTTAAGATCATGTAATTACTTTTTATTTTGAAGAACATGTGAGAACATCTGCTCTATAACAATTTAGAAAAATATATATATTTTAATTTTAAAAATTTATATTTATATTTTTTGAAGAAATGTAAACATTTTTTTTAGTATTGTATTATAACTATGTTAATGTCACAAAGACCTTTTACCAACCACAAACATGTTATAATATAAAGAAATTTTGAGTAAAGTTAAATTTAAGTGAGATTGTTTTTCTTGAATAATAATAATTGTCTTTACTATCTCTTAACAACTAATTTATATAATATGTTTTACCATCTTCCAAATAAATATATAAAATATTTACATCTATCTTTTAACAAAAATATAAAAATTTATTACCTTTCTAAATTCATCGAGCAGGCCGTTAGGGCGGCCCTTGGGCGCCCAATTGAGCGGGAGTTGCTCACTCACGGCTAAGAAGTTTGACGCGATTACAAATTTAAAAAGCATTTTAATACTGTAATGATCTAAATGCATTTTAATAATGCAAACTGTTCCAGTGCTCACTAAATGCATTTTAATAATGCAAACTGTTCCAGAGAGCACTTCCAGGATCTGTTTTGCATTGAATTAGCGAAGCCATCTGAGCATAGATTTGAAAGAAGGGATTGCAAGACGGCATCCAGATTGTTAATAAACGATGTTGCACTCACATACTTGTGGGGGATGCACCCTCTTCCCACGGTTTGATTGTCGACTGCAATCACAACCGCCACCATAATAGCCAAAAGTGGAAAATGATCAAGTTCTGCCATCGGTCCAGTGATTAACAAATATTTGGGCCCCCAGTGGTATGCATATATCTCAATAACTTTCAAAACTACCAGATTCCACTGAAATCAAATTTGTTCTTCTGAAATGTAGACTTTGAATGGGGAGAAGATCATTTCAATAGAGACAAAGTAACAAACACGTAACTAACTCGAATATTATGAGGCGTTCTTTGGTGTAGGTTTCAATGAAAACTAGTTTTTAATTTCTGGAAAAGGACATACGGTTGGTGACTTTCACGGCAACTCGATGCAATTGAAATCAAGTCTACTCTAAAAGAGAGGTTTGAATGGAAACTATCATCCACTGAGAAACGTGCAGGGTGTGTGGCGAAGTGGCGTAGGGGTGATCTATTGAAAAATATTATTTCTTGATCATGTGTGGTGTAGGGGTGATCTGTTGAAGATTGAAGATTCTTGATCGTTGACAATTGAATATTTCATATTTATTAATAAGGTTTCATATTTAATACTGTAATGATCTAAATGCATTTTAATACCTGAAATAGAACTTGTAAAGATTTAGAAAAATAAATTATAATAGAGGAACTTGAACTTATAACTACATTTAATAAAATTATCAAATATATGTATATATTGACAAAAACTATCTTGATTGACAACAACTATCTTTATTTTAAAGATTTAGATTATTTCCATCATTCCAAAGATAGAAAGATTTAAGTTATTAATGTTTAATAATGATTTTGATTTTTTATAAAAAGTGTAAAAGGTTTTAATTTAGATATAAATATTAGTAAAAATAATATTTATTGTACATAGGTATCTCTTTAGCTCAATGTTATGATATTTTCACAAACATATATACCTCATTTCCACAATCTTTTACATAGGTTTTCAATAGTTTAAGAATTTTGTTATATATCTTATAATAAAATCAATAAAATTATATTCAAAGAAACAATTGATAAGAGTGGTGGGCAGGCATATAGTGGCAATTAAGATAACCCTCATTGTGAAGTTTGAAGTGTTCTATCTTTCTAGAAATATTTTTAAGAATGGTGCAAAGGCATATTTTATATTGCCAATTAAGATAACCCTCCTTGTGAAGTTTGTGGTGTTCAACCTTTCTACATAGATATATAGATATATTCCATGTCTAAATTTTTAAGCCACGAACTAGGCTTTGTGTGTTTCTATCAATTATTTGTTTTCTCTAATGTGATTGCGATTATAGTCACTTGCTATAATCATATATTTTCTTTTTAATATTGATAAAATACAAATATTTGGGCTCCTATGGAGTCTTAACACTTAGACATCCGTGTTCCAATTGATTAAATATATTTTCCCTGTTTATAATGTATCATGTTCATAAAAATCAATGGAATAGGGAAGAGATGTTTGATCTAGTTTTTTTATAGAATGAAAGAAGAAAGATAAAATGGAAATATACAAAAGAAGATATTGCAAAGAACATAGTAATATAAAAAAACCCAAATTCTATTAATGGATGAAATAGTAAAAGTCTGTAAACCACAAAGTAATACAAAAATCTGTGAAGATAGATCTATGTGTCAGCTATGCTCATTCCAATAAATATTACAAGAGACTAAAAGTGCCTAATAACTTAAAGTGTTGATTAGTTTCATGTCTTGAAGAAAATTTTAAATCTGGCAATTTTTTGATAAGATATATTAGTAATGTTTTAACTTTCAAACTTTATTTTAGAAATAAAATTTCTATATATAATATTTTTAATATGTTTTTTACAAATATATGGTATATTGTTTCTTGAATTTATGAGAATCGTCACTTTTAAGAAATAATATGAAATAGTATCATTTTCATAGAAAAAATATCTAAAAATTCATTGAAAATGGTTTTAAATGTCTTTATTTTCTGAATTTTTTTATAATTTTGTCAATAAAAATGTTTTATTTTGTCCATAAAAATGTCTTATTTTCTAGAAACAATTGCAAAATGTATATGTTTTTTATTATAAATTACTTATAAATGTATGTTATTTTGTTAAATTTCTAAAAACACACTTAAAAATAGAAATTAAATATATTTTACGACAAAGATAATTCAAAGGCCCAAAAAAATGCCTCAAAATGAAAATGTGTGATACTGGCATCAACGCTTTTTGAAACGGAGGTAAAAATAGCTACTAAAATTTGGAGAGAGAAAAATGAGAACTGTGTCGAGTTCTCGTTTCATAGTATAAGTGGTTTGTTGAGTCTTCATAGGGGATGAAAGGCTCCTCTCATGTTTTTCAATAAGGACCCCAGGGGATTGAGGTTCACTTCTGATCCATATATTAGAGTTATCCTCATTCTTATTAATGGTCTGAAAGACATTCCACCACTACATGTGATTAGTAACAAAAGAGTTGAAATACCTCAACTGAACATCACCCAAATAAGGAACAGGGTTAGAGAGAGAAACCATGAAGCATGCCATCTCATGTAAATACAATTCGCATAATAAATTTTGCTCAATAAAAATTCTCTGCAAAAAGGTCTCCAGAAACTGAGGGGAGGTTATCAGTTGATAAGGTCTCCCTTCCTTCAAGGATTTCAATTTAAATAGAGTCATATGTTCATAAAGGAATACCGGATAGGAAGGAGATGGGGATCTAAAGCTCAACAATTCCTGAGAGAGAGTGTACATTTGATCTTTTTCCTTCTGCATGGACTTGAAGTTTTTTAGCTCCTCTAATTCTTTTTGCACACTCTCCCATTGGAATTTCTAAAAGATCAATTCTTCTGCCCATTTTTCCCTCAATTCTCTGATGGTATTTATGTGCTCATAAAGGGGAACCATCCCTTCCTTACACTCGTCAGCATGATCCTTCCATTTCTTTACTTTGAGCTTCAACAATGAAATCTCCTTCACCAATCCCTGAATTCTTATGTCATTTGCATCCTCCTCATCATCCGTGTCTAATTCAATAATCTCCTGAAATATTTGAATTTTTACCTTATCATCAGGTGTCTTAGCCTTCTCATCCTGCATTGACGACTTAGCAGCTTCTTCCTCCAGTAGTGTCACATCAACCTTTGCTTGTGTGGCTACTTCAGCAACCAACTTTGGGAATATTGGTTCTTGTGTAGCAGCATCCCTCTTTTGTATTTCATCCCCAACAACTTTAGTTTGTATTTCTAACTCAACAAACAATTTTGGGAATGTTGGTTCTTGTGTAGCAGCATCCCTTTTCTATGTTTTAACCCCAGCAACTTCAGTTTGAATCGCAGCTTCAACAAACAATTTTAAGCATGTTGGCTCTTGTGTAACAACATTCTTCTCTTATATTCCAATCTCATCATCTTATGTTTGAGATGCAACTTCAACGAACAATTTTGAGGATGTTGGTTCTTGTGTAATAGCATCCAATTTCTGTGATTTATTCAAAGGACACACTATTTGAGTTGTTGCTTCAATGAAAGATTCTTGGAGTGCTAGTTCTTGTGTAACAGCCTCCTGTTCTAAAATTTCAATGCCTTCGGATCGCCGAGATTGCTCTTGAATTATTTCAATGTCTCTTGAATGATGAGAATGACCTTGAAGTACTTCAGTATCCCTTGACTGGTGGGATTGTATTTCTTCATCCTCTTGTAGCTCCTGGTCAAGGATTATGTCCACTTCTAGTGCATTCTCTTCCATTAACTCTACTGTAGGTATTTCTTCTCTTCCATTCCTTGCTTGCACTAATTTCCATGCTGTCAATTCCATCATTGTAACTTTATACCCTGCAAGCTTAAATAGATCCCCACATTCTGGGCATAGTAGCTCATCATATTCTCTAACCCCCAAATCAGGAGATGGATTCTCCAAATGATCTGCAGCCTCAGCCAAAGTAGTCAAACTCCGCTCTGCCAGCTTTTTGCCTACTTATTTCAACTTCTGTAGTTCATCTCGAAGTGTTTGTACTTCTTCCTTTAGCAACTCATTCTCAAAAAGTAAATTTTCAATTTGAGGTTCACTTGCAGCAAGTTCTTGTGTAGCAATGGGTGATCAGGGTTTTAGAATAGGAATTTCAACATTTACCCCGATTACATGTACCACTTATGCCGCAGTAGATTCTCTAGTTATCCTCCTCTTCACAGGCCCATATGACTGGCCTTTATCACTTGATCTTTTCCTCCTTCTATGTGACACATAAATTTCCACATTTTCAGAAACATGGATGGAAGGTTCGGGTCTCAATTCACTAACTATACCTATTTCAACAAGAAATTCCTCCTCCTGAATTATAGTTCCCTTATTTCTGGGGAGGATTCTACGTTCAAGACTTCCATATCTCCTCCTTCCATTGCCTCTGCATAATGTCCTACCTCTTCCATTGTAGCTTCCGCAACTACAACTTCCACTGTCATAGCTTTTACTGCTTCTCCAATTTCAGCTTATGCTGTTGCAGCTTCTAATATTAAAATTTCATTTTCCACATCCCCCATTGTAACTTCTTCTTTGACACGGTTTGCTGTTGTTGTAGCTTCCCCCACACCTTCCTCCTGAACACCCTCCAATTGGTTTGCTGACACTCTATCTCTCCACCCAGCAGAATCTGAGGAGTTCCTTTCATCACCTTCTACCTCAATGCCCCCTATTTCCAATGCAGGTTCTTGGTGTACCCTTGGCCCAACAACAAATTGTTCCCATGTTAAATTCTGATGTGCAAGGGCCCTCAAAACTAACAATTTGATTAATCCATGATTCGTTAGGGAAGATAATGGATGTTGAGATGCTTTTTTATAGTGAGCCATGTTTTGTAGGGTTCTTAGGAGATAAAATGACATATTGAGTAATCTACCATGGCGTAAATGGCACAGTAGGAAAAATTCAGAGATATAAACAATTTTGTACCTGCCTTCACAAGTGATGTACTTATTTAAAAAGATGGCACCTTGATCCTAGGGTCTTGGCAGCGACTCCAGTGTTGTTCCCCTTCCTCTTGTCTGAACATGTTCACCTGCTATAAGAAAGTCTCCTACTGCAGTAAAATTGTGTGCCTTTCAACCAGACCATCTCATCCCAATATGGGGCAATCCTGTAACTTCCGCCACAATTGCCTCTATGACATCTATCTGCAACCCTCTGACTTCTGAGTAAGTATCAGTCAAGTTTAGAGAAAATTGCAATGCTGTCTCCATATGGAAGCCATTTAATCTCTGGAAGTACTCTATCCACCCAACTTCCTGAAAGATGGTGAAGACTTACCCATTTTCGTGCAGAGATGCTATGTTTTTCGGTTCGTGTCTCACTGGGATACCCATATTGCTTCTCTTATGTAGGTTCTATGAGTGAATGCAAGAATTACCAGATTCGGATGTTGGAGTTACAACATGCACTAATAAGCGATGGATAGTCGAAGTTCAATCGGGTATTTTTGGAAAGTTACCACGGTTATTTTGGGGAATTGGCATGGTTATTTTTGGAATAAAATTGGTTGGCAAGATATCGCATGAGTTGGGTAAAATGATGGTCATATCATGAGTACGGGCAGTAATTTTTGACATGTTTCCCTTGAGGTGAACTAAATAATCTATGTTGACAAGGACTAATGACAAGTTTAATCATTACTACAGTTACCAATTCATGCCTAATTATGCTTATGATTAAAAACTCGTACCTTTCAATATAATGCTAAGCCGTCATTTTTCCACGATGGCACCATTTCATGGTCGCATCACTAGCGAAGACATAATTGCGCATGTGCTTCCATGAGTTGGTCATCGTCGACCGGGAAGGTAAAGTAAATCCATGCTAGCATAAATCACAAGAGTACATGGCAAACAAGCGAACTTCTTATGTTCCTCATGGAGACTAGAGCAGGCTAGTAGAAACTAGCAGAGAAATGACGATCTTTTAGCTGAAGAGTTAGTGGAGTTGCAGCCACAAATTGGAAAGATTTGGCGGAGTTGTAGCTGCAAAATAGGAATTTTTTTCAGGATTTAGTAGAGTTGCAGCTGCGAAAATAAGGAAATTCAGCAGGATTTAGCGGAGTTGCAGCTGTGAAGGTAGGAAAATTTGGTAGGATTTAGCAGAGTTGCAGCTGCGAAAATAGGGAAATTCGACAGGATTTAGCAGAGTTACAGTTGTGAAAATGGGGAAATTCAATAGGATTTAGCATAGTTGTAGCTGCGAAAATAGGGAAATTCGGCAGGATTTAGCGGAGTTGCAACTGTGAAAATAGAAAAAGTCGGTAGGATTTTAGCAGAGTTGTAGCTACGAAGATAGGAAAAGTCGGCAGGATTTAGTAGAGTTGCAGCTGCAAAAATAGGAAAAGTCGAAAGGATTTAGCAGAGTTGTAGCTTCAAGAATAGGAAAAGTTGATATTTAGCGGAGTTGCAGCTGGGAAATGAAAAAGTTGGCAAAGATTTAGCTGAGTAATTGGCGCTGCAACGTCGTTCACTTTTCTTTCAAGGAGTTGTCTAAAGATAGGAAGATCAACCAGAATTCCCGCAATTGCTTTGACCAAATCGCAACTACTTCTGTTCAAGTGAACCTTCACGCATATAACTGTACATAATTCTAAAAAAAACGAACCAAACAAAGCTTAAAAAAAATGAAAAATAAAACAATGATTTATTTATGTATAATCTTCTGTGCAGAATTGCAGTAGTTCTTTTCAAGAATTATCAAGGATAGGGGAAAATCCATGCTCCTGCATCAATTGATAATCTGGATCAGTTGCAACTTGCGAAATGAATGCATTCTTTGAAATTGGTTTATGATACAGTCTCAACCAATGACCATTGTAAAATAATGGTGTATTGTTTTCATTAATAATGGTCAAGCGGACTGTTCCATTGTCAAATACCTTATCTATTATGTAGGGTCGCAGCTATCTTGTGCGCAATTTGCCTTTAAAATCCCTCTTGAACCATGAATCATACAATAAAGCCCAATCTCCTTCGCAGAAGACTTTCTTCTTTATGAATTTGTCATGTCATTTGGAGCGCTGCTATTGAACTAATGTTGTCTGATGCATGATAGCTGTACGCTTCTCATCCAATTCATTTAACTAATTCAATCGGTTTCGCTAAGCCTCTATTAAGTCCAGGTTTTCTTCTATGGCTGTCTTCAGATTTTTAATCTTGAATTCAATGGGAAAGACAACATTCTTATCGTCTACCAATTCGTATGGAGAGAAACCTCTAGTATTGTGCCAAGTAGTCCGGTATGCCCATAATTATTTTAGAAGTATTTCAGCCCAATCTCTGCAATGACTCTTGACTGTTTTTGTAAGGATAGCCTCGATTAACTTATTAGTACTCTCCACTTGGCCATTATCCTGTGGATTATATGGCAAGGTTATCCGATGTTGAATATGATATTTCTGCAATAGGGCTTCGAACTTATGGGACACAAACTGCAGTCCTCTGTATGCTATGATTTATTTTGGTACTATAAATCAGGTGAATATCTCCTCATATAAGAAATCTATTACAGCTTGATCATTGGCTCTTATCAAAGCCACAGTCTCCACCCACTTGGTCATATAAACCGTGCAAACCAAGATATAAGCTTTGTGTTTTGAAAGAGGGTTGATAGGCCCAACAAAATCCAGGGCCCATCTATCAAAAGGTTCAACCATGAGCTGTGGATGAAGCAACATCTCATCTAGTCTGTTTGGTTGGCCCATATTTTGGAAACTGTCACAAGCCTGAACATATTTCTTTGCGTCCTGGAACACTGTTGGGCAGAAATACCCCATCCTTAATGCCTTATGACCAATTCATTTATCAGCAAAATGCACCCCACAGGGCTCATCATGGCAAGCCTTCAAGATACTGTAAATTTCATCCTCCCTTACACACCTTCTGATTTCCAAATATGGACCTGTATAAAAGAGATGTCCATTTATCCAGCAGTATCTAGCACTCTGTTGTATGATTTTTTTTTTCTCTTTTCGATAAGTGTGCTAGAAGCTTTCCTGCAGCCAAATAGTTAGCGACATCTGCATATCATGGGGAATGAGCTGAGACTGCGAACAAATGATCATCAAGAAAATAATCTTTGATTAGTGAATCATCATCATTGTTAGTAAGTCGAGAAAGAAAATCAGCAACAACATTTTCTTTTCCTGGTCTATCTATGATAGTAATATCAAATTCTTGTAACAGCAACAACCATCTACTTACTCTAGCATTAGTGATAGGTTTATTCATTAAATACTTACTGGCTGAGTGATTAGTGTGCATGAAAGTAGAATACCCAGTGATGTAATGTCTAAACTTATTGATGGCATAAATAATAGCAAGGAATTATTTTTCTGTAACTGTGTAGTTTAGTTCAGTAGGGACCAAGTTCTTACTGATATAATAAATTGCATATGGACTATGAAATTCCTACTGTCCCAACGTTGCTCCAATAGAAGTATCTGAAGCATCAGAGGAAATATGAAAAGGCAGAGCCCAGTTAGGCCCTCGTAAAATAGGTGCTATGGAAAACCTTTGCTTGAGCTCTGCAAACGCTGTTTGACATGCATCTATCCAATAAAATTATGCATCCTTCATTAACAAAGTAAATAAAGGAGAAGCTAGTTTGGAAATTTTTTCTATAAATCTTATATAATAACCAACATGCCCGCGGAAGCTATGTACCTCTTTTTGTGTTCCAAGAGTATGAATGTTTACAATTACCTTAATTTTAGCTGGATCTACCTAGATACCTACAACAGAGATAAAGTGCCCCAAAAATATACCCTCGTCCATCATCATATGACACTTATCAGTGCTCAGCGATAGGTGGGTTTGTTCACAGCGTTCTAAAACTCTTTCTAAATTCTTCAATGATTCATCAAAACTACTACCATATGGAGTGAAATCATCCATAAAGATCTCTATGCAATCGTTAACCATCTGAGAAAAGATCCTAATCACAGCTCGTTGAAATGTGGTCAGTGCATTACATAACCCAAAAGGAAGCACCCTATATGCAAAGGTGCCCCAAGGAAAAGGGAAGGTGGTTTTATCTTGGTCTTTAGGGGCGATCTGGATCTGATTATAACCAATAAATCCATCCAAAAAGGAAAAGAATTTCTTTCCAAACAAGGTGTCTAAAACCTGATCAATAAAAGGTAAGGGAAAATGGTATTTTTGTGTTGCTTTGTTTAGTTCTCTGTAGTCTACACAAACTCTCCACTTCCCATTCTTCTTGGGTACGATCACCAGTGGGGAAACCCACTCGCTATTTGAAATTGGGTAGATAAATCCAACTTCCAAGAGTTTTTGGATTTCTTCCTTCACAACATCCCTTAAATTTGGGTACATTCTGCATTGAGGTTGGCACATTGGCTTGGAGTCACTTTTGATATAAATGTGGTGAGTACACAAATTTGAGGGGATACCCCTCATATCTATATATTCCCATACAAAGGATCCCCTATGTTTTTTTAGCAAAGTGATCAGACGTTCCAGTTCATCGAGCGCAAGATTAGGATTAATGTTCAAAGTCTTTCCAGGCTCGATTTCTACTAGAGTACTTTTCGAGTTCTTAATTACTGGGATTGTTTCAACATCACTAACTAGGGTCTCTTCGGTCAGATCTTCTTGTTCCTTTTCACTTAAGGTGTTGTTCAGAATTTGGTATGCGTGTCTAGTCCCAGACGTTGGCTCACTAATGAAACTACTAATGGCATCATCTTCAGTTTCAGTTTTGAAAGTCAGGGCCTTCCCGATTGTTAATAGCGGTTGAATGCCTTCCTCTTCCTCCAAATACATCCATAATGGAGTTTCAGCATGAGAACTTAGTCTGGCTAGAGGATATAGGGTCAGGTTTTTGATGTCAATCCCATCCGAAATTGCCATGGAGCCTGATCTATAGCTAATACATGCGTATGCTATAGCTAACCATGGTTGTCCTAGGATTAACGGGTGTCCTCCCAACTGCGACTTAGGTTGCAAAACTAAAAATTCTACAGGGTATTCCCACGAATCGACAGTGACTACTAGGTCATCTAAAATTCCTTTAGGTTTGATCGTGGACCTATCAGCTAGTTCTAGTATGGTAGGGGTAGTCCTGATATTAGTGAGTCCCAACTTCTTTACAGTCTCGATGGTCATGACATTTATGACTACACCTAAATCTACCAAGATGTTGGGTATTTGAGTACACCCAATGTATACTGTGACAGTAGGATTACTTGGGTCGTCATACTTAACCAGTGGAGCCCTTCCCATGATCAATTTACACAGTTTTCCCACTACATGGACTGTAGGAGGGTCCCTAGGCTTCCTTCCTAGCTTTTTCACGCACAGATCCCTAACGGTCTTGGCGTAGATAGGTACATCATGAAGGGCTTGTAATAGTGGAATCTTAACATAAAAGATTCTTCAATTCTCCTAAGAGATTGAAACGAGGTTTTTCCATTGTCTTTTGTAAGTCCAAACGTTCAGGATATAGTGGTTCTCTCAAAATTTGTGTAGGCTAGTTTTCAATGTGTGTTTCTTCCTGTGTTTTAGCTGGTGTTTCAGTAGGAGTTTCAACATCCTCAATAATGGGGATTGTTGTACTAACTGAATTCTTGAATTGCTAATTCATTCTCACCTCAGTCATAGAGGATGGGACATCCTCAATGACAATGGGTTCCACTACCCTCCCTGATCGTAGTTATATGCCATTGCAGGGAATTAGGGAAATGGAGTAAGTTGGCATGTTGGCAGATTCGAATTGTTGTACTGCCTTATTGTTGGGACTGGGGTTAGGTTGAGCAGGAAGTTGTGGTCGTAGTGGTATGTTCATTGGTGCAATTTTATTTGGGAGTTGCAGCTGTGGCTACTGATACTGTTGGTGTTGATACTGTTGATGAGGAGTTTAGTTGTGAGGAAATTGATTTCCTGGGTAAAGATTCCTCCAGCCAAAAGACCAAGGAGCTTGTTGGTTTGATTGTTGTTCCCATGGCATCTAGGGAGCAGGATATTTCATTGAAGATTGAGGTGGATGCCATTGGTTATTAGAATAGTAATAATGTGAAGGATTATTCATATTATTCCAAGAATTGAAAAGTGAGGGATCTAGATTCATACCTTGATTTTGAGGTTGCCAAGGTTTCTTCTGAGCGATGAAATAAGCTTGCTCCACATCTGAAGTAGATTCTTGAAGGATTGCTTTGACTTTAGGAAGTGAAGGACATTCTTTAGTGTCATGATCCAATTCACATAATCGACATACCTCCACCTTGTCAAGTGGGCATTCCTTCAATGGGTGCTTCTTCCTACATTTAGCACAAAATACACCAAGTGCAAGATTTTCTTATGCTTGCCTCTATTTTTCTCTCAAAATGTCCAATTGCAAGGATATGGAACTCATCATGTTAGTTTTAAAGTTCTCAAGAAGGTTACCCATTTCTGCCCGAGTAGCCCCTCCACTGACTAACTTTTGTGTCCTGGTGAGGACATCTTGGTCTCGATCTCTATCTCTGTTGTTGGTTTTGGAGGATCCCCTAGAGTATCTTCGACATAAGTCAATGATGTGTTCAAAGGGTTGTTTTTAAATATCTCCCTTTCCCAACAAAATTAAGCATGTATAGGAAATATTCTCCGATTCCACGCAATAAGATAATTTTGAGGACATCTTTCCCAATATCGACGTGACCATACCTCTGCAAATTGTATAACGATCTCTCAAAAAAGTCCTCCAAACTCTCCTCTTGTTTTTGGACCATCTTAAATAGCTCTTCCCTCCTATCTCTAGTTCTACAATACTCTTGATATTTGGAAAGGAAAGTCTTTTTCATTTGCTCCCAAGTAGTAATAGTCTCATGACCCAAACTCATGAACCAATGTAGGGCATTTCCCTTTAAAGTAGCAGGAAATAACTTCAACTTCTGTGCACTAGAGCTATAATCATAGCTTCGATAGAGGATATCAAATTCGAAAAGGAATTCATCTGGATCTTCGGAGGACTTACCATGGAAGTTCGACATAACCGAAGGTGAAATATTCTTCATGGGGGCCGCCCCTGGCACGGGGGATTCACTCAATAAACCACTATCATAGCACATTCGTTCATGGCATATGAAACAGTACCCCTAATTTCACTAAATATTGGAAAATACTTTCCAAAATCATTTTTTTAACCCCCTCCCAATATGCCTTCCCAATTTAAAAAAAAAAACTATTTCACTAGATATTGTATGTATCAATTTTTTCATTAACATTTTTTTATACCCCTTTATATTTCTACCTAGTATATTGATATGATACCCCTCTTATGACCCCACATGCATTCTACAATGCACCTTGTTTCTTTCGATGTATATTGTGGATGCACATTACTTCACCCACAATGCAATTACTCAACCACATATCATTATGATTTGCAACATCTAATGGTCTAATCAAGAGATAGGAGATCACTTCTTGTATGTCACTAGAGCCAATGCACATGGTACAACATTTAGATTGCATGTTGCAGTTCGCCAATCGCTGACTAAGCCTGTTGTGGGCTAGGTATCCAAGTCCCTAGGGCCTGTAACAAGATTTAGGAGGCTGACTAAACCTCCAGAGGCTTTTAATAGGCACGAGTAGTTGGGTGTTCAAGCCCCCAAGGCCTATCGAGGGCCTATAACAGGCCCTGGAGGCTTAGAGCCTTCCAAGGCTATTGGTAACAACCGACTGAGTGCTATTGGTAACAATTTGCTATCAATGACCACTGTCTCTCGACTATGATCGACTGGAAACCCACTTCACCACGAAACCCCTCGCCTCAAGCATGCCTCAAGATGTGATTTCCTTGCGTACTAGTAAGCCCGAGCCTTGCCTCAACTCGATTTCTCATCCGGTCGTGATCCCACCATCTCCATTTGGCGGATATTTGTCAGCCTGCCCATATAAAAAAGACCCTGAAGTATTTTTGTATTGCTACATTAAATAAAAAAAACATTTTCCCCTTAATATATAAGCAATATAATTTTTAGGTTTTCATGAATATTTAATACCGCAATATGAATGAATGTGATATTATATTGCCTTCTAGTGAAGCCCCCATGGCCCCTAGTGCTTATAGGATAGGGAATTCAAATGTGACAACAGTGTCTCCATGTTGATTATCCCCCACCTCCTCTTCATGATTTTTGGGACGTTCGTGGTGATCTCCATGTTCTTCATTATCCATTTTTCCCTGGTTTCTTGTTCTTCCTTTCTTCTTTACTCCTCTTCTCTTCTTTATTCTTCTCTCCTTATTTCTTCCTCTCTACTTCTTTCTTCCTCCAGTTCCTGACGGTGATCTAACCACTCCTCCTTAGTGACTTTGTGTCCGTTGATTCGATAGATCTCTTCTCGAGCCACTTTACCCGTAGCACTTCCCTTATCTTCAGGAGGTTTCTTCTCTAGAATGGGAGTTGAAGGTCCCGTTACGTTCTCCATGGTTGATGCTTACGTTCCAAGCTTGGGGGGAATGGAGCCTCCTCTTCCTAAATATTTTCGTAGTCTTCTGGTAGAGGAATCAACTTTGGCGACCAATTCATTAATGAATGTCTGTCTTCCTAAACCCTGGTTACCGCCACAACCTCTTCCACCCATAGGATTACTATTTTGGGGGGGTTCCCAAATTTTTCTTCTTGAATTCATGCAAGCTTCAAATATTCATAGCTAAATGAAAACAATTAACCAACTACCATCTGTGTCTATCAATTTCCTTCCCCGATAACGGCGCCAAAATGTTGATTAACATTCTATATGCTAATCAATTCTAATTAACAGATAGAATGCTCAATATAAATTGTCAACCCAGGGAAGTCTTGTTATTTCAAAGGAAACTAAGCAAAATATATGCATAAATGCTGAAGTAGCTAATTGAATGAATAAAGATCAATTATCCTACCTAAATACTCAGTTAGACTCAACTCATTTCTAAAGCTAATCTAAATTATCCATCTAAGAATTCAACGGACTTCTACTTTCCTACAACATCAATCCAGCAGTAACTGATCTAAGAATAAATGAACTAGAATTGCTTTTGCAAGAAGTTAAATGCTAAAGATGTCATACTACAAATAACTCAAACCATAACCTATCTAATTCAACAAATTCTAAGAAGGTAAATAATAGTAATGAACCAGAACTAAGCTTGAACCATAATCTGACTAAATTGGAAAATTATAAGAAAGATAAATAACAGAAAGAAATCTCAGAGCTGAGCTTGACTGTAACAATGAATTAACACACTTGCATCAAAAGGAAAATTATTCTACACAGTCGACTGTCACACCACATTGTTGTAGCAGGCCAAAGGAAAACACAATCATTAACAACTACTATTGCAACACACTATAAATATGCCTACTGTAATTCCACACCAAAATAATAGAAACAAAACTAAAACATCTACTTAACTCGGTGATCTCTGTGAGAAGGAGGGCCCTCACCTTCTAATAGAGATGCCGTGAAAACTAACACTTAATTAGAACAAAGAAATATAAAGAATTGCTGCTCCTTGTATTCAAATGGTAGAACCACAGTTATAGTACTCTCTGTTACAACTCTTACAATCAAATGCTAACTAGCCAACTCCATGCTCAGAATGCCTTCTGATATTTATACATAGGTGACAAAATCTCGTCCCACTGATATCTAGCAGCCATGAATATCTAGGATCTTCAGGCTGCCGAATTGAAACAGAAACAGTTACAACCATGAATATAATTGAATGAAGTTGCTTGCGTTCAAGCTTGTGTTGTTACTCTGAGCTGTTAATAGAATGAATAGATTCCAACTGATTGGAAGAGAAGATGCTTGGATGTTTATCGTGACCCAGTCGCAACTGGCCTCGTGGAAGGATGCTCTAGCTATCACAATGATGCATGGAACTAGATACAGGAAGGTACAGCTGGCGCCACATATTCCTTTCCTCCATAGGTTTAGCGAGCTGCTACACATGTGGTCTTTCAAGGCTTTGGACTATCTTTATCAAATCCATACATGTTAGCACAAATCAAAAGATAAAGTTCATAACCATAAACAATAATAGGCATTAATAAGATAAAGAAATAATAGATTATACCTGTTAAGATCCATGCTTGACTTGGGAAGATATCTTCCTAGGTTATGGAAAAGTAAGGAAAAATAGGGGAAAAAGGTGTTGATAAATATAGGCAAAAAGGGTTGTTTTGGGGCCAACAGTCTTATCAGTAACTGTTGTTTGTTAATTGTTTTTTATAGGCTGTAAAATATAGTTTAATATAAACACATTTTTTTACAACATTATATACACAATATACAAAACCTAGTTCCAATCCCCACTTACTTCTGTCAAACTAAAATATACAAAACCTTTCTAAAACCCAACCTTCTTCTGTCAGATGATATACAACTCACGGAGTTTAAAACTAGGGATGAGAGTATTTTTTGGGAGCAAGTCTTTTGCTTCCACCTATTTATTGAGCACTACACCAAGCTTACTACACCTTCCAATAAATTAATATCTTTGTATAATTCTATATGTGGCATGGCACTGTATTGATTTTATATACAGTCCACCACTACCATACCCATAAATATTATAGACAGGCAACTCGATCACTTTTTGGAATATAATATTTGTTGTGCAAGATGTGTGGCATATACAGCTGGAAAAATAGTATATTTCAACATACATGGTACTTTTTCTGTCAAACACATAGTTTTCAATCCAGCAGCATGATGAAGGAAAATTGATGTTGAAGAAAAAATAAGGAAAATGATGTTGAAGAAAAAATAATTGATAATATGGAGAGTTTGAATAAAATATTATATACTATGTACAAAAAGACCAAATGCATGCAAACTAAAATTATTCAGAGCTCACATGAGTTCATTTAGTGCAAAACCAAAATGATAAGTACTACACACATATGAAATAATGCAATGGTAGATTAGCGTTAAATAAACAATGTTGAAACAAAGGTATGTAATTATAAAGTTCATTTGTAAAAACAGAATTCAACATTGAGCAAGTAGAAGATAAAGTGACTTATATTGTTTGTAATAACATGAAACAAAAAAGTACCTTCCCTCTTTCTCGACATCGCAAAACACCATATAAATTACTATGGGCCCTTCATGGCACCCTCTTACGACTTCCAAACACCATATTTAAACTATGGGTCCTTCATGACACCCTCTCATGACTTCTTCTTAGTACATTATTATTTTTGGGTAGGAGAGTCTCTACATGATGTCATGTGAATGGAGAATCCTATTTGCTTCTCAATGTGAAACTGTATGTGAGATCATGTGGAGAACCCTAACAAGCCTTACTCAGGTTTCCAATGTGGCTAATTATTTTAATGGTGATTGCAGGGGAGTAGCAGTAGGAGCAATCGTACTCGTTGGAGGAGTAGCTTTAATGGCCATAATGGGAGAGGGAGCTGTCAAATTTAACGCAACCAAGGGAGGGGAAGGAACATGAAATGCAACATTAATGTTCCTCTCTTTGAATGAAGCTATAGGTTGTGATGTTCTACAGATTCGATAGTCCCTACGAGTTACTTGAAGTACCGAATCCTCGGTTAAATTGTACGTGAACATCAAATCAACCAATTAATGAATCGGTGAAATCTTATTAAGGCTTCAATTAAGGAAGAATAGATTACTTACCGAGAGAATCACCAACCGAAAACCTATTTCGTCCTTGCGACTAGTTATAGTGTTATGTGTTTGTATTGTTCGGTTCTACCCAGCCATTTGTACCTCCAACTCTGAACTCATGGGCATGAGATCCACTCTGCATGAATTCCAAAAGAATATAGGAAATGAGAATCGCCATAGGCATGACTGCCTATTCCCTCTCGATAGTGTTGACGAGAGCCATGGATTGCTACACTCAAGTACATAATAGGAAAAACCAAAATGTAGATTCCACTCTCATTAACACGTGCCATCTTCTTTTATTTATCTTCACCAACAAAATATAGTTTCTTTTATTTTTATGCTTGCATTCTTTCCCTTTGGTTGCAGGTTTTGATAGAGGTTCCTTACCTTTGTTCTAGTTTATTGGCCTAAGTGGATATGGTTCAATCCCATTATGATTTGTGGAATTTTTGGAAGGGGAGTCGTGGTCTCTCGCAACTCGCAAGTATTTTTGTATATAGTTATAATTGTGTTCTTATTTATATCGCAAGTATTTTTGTATATAGTTATAATTGTGTTCTTATTTATACCTCTTCTCTAGTTTGTTCTCATTCACTTTACGTATTCAAAGAAGTAATCTTTCTGCTACAATAGAAACTCTATTCCATGTGTGGGATCAAATGGTTGCAAACTTACATATTACTGTGTATCTTTGCATGTATATGCTATACTATATTTCTTCTTTGTTCGCCAAGAAATTGTTTATGAGTGGGTTGCCATTGAATTTTCAGATCTTTGCCTTCATAGAGTTTTTGTAGTTGTTAAGTTGCACTACCATATTTCACCTTGATTCATAATCACAGAACAAACTACATATCTTGTAGAATGTTCAGAGGGAATGTCCCTAGTTGCTGAATCCAACTATTTTTCTATGTTCTTTATGACATATCTCTCACTCATTTGGAATCTCCATCCACTTTTCTAGAGGAATCCTTGCTCAATGAGCAAATACGGATTCCAACACATGAGAATATCCATCCCAAATTTGGATTTGAATAGCTAGAATCTACTCTCTTTTCTCTTTAGCACCAAGGGTCACAAGTACAATTAGATATCACTCTACTAAAGTTTCAACACATCAATTAGATATCACTCTACTAAAGTTTCAACACATCCCACAGACAACCTTTATTTAGCATCAAGGGTCACAAGTACAATTAGATATCACTTTACTAAAGTTTCAACACATCCCATAGACAACCTTCAATAGACAACCACTTATGTTTCTGGGATTCTAATTAAACCTAGTTTATTATTTAGAAAACATATGCATTTACCCATGATGATGCTATCTCCTCTTCTCAAAACAAGGGCAGTCAATTTCAAAACAACATTTTCCTTCTCATCATGTAAAAACAAGTGTCTTTCATTCACCAAGTTCAAGAACACAAGGAAGTGGTCCAATTGTTTGATTCAAACTGCAAGACTTAAATCAGACTATAAAATCCTTTTATCTCTTCACACATCCTATGTTGCAATTCAGCTAAACAAATTCTCAAAGGCAGTGGGAGGATTTGAGAAGTGGATAGGATGCCATAGCCATACCCACTGATACCTTTGTAATCCCATATGCTTTTTAGAAATTTTGTGCATTTTCTTTACTATGTAATCATGGTTTATGAGTTTTGGTTAGCGGGTTCCTTGAGTAGGATAGATTGTTAAAGAAACAACCTATCTATTGCATCCAATCAAGCACTTAGGGAGTATCAAGATAAAATTCACAACCTTTCTGTGCCAACAGTCAACCTATACCACAATCAACTACAAATTAGGGTTTTCAACTATTTCTTCCTTCATTTTCATTCGAGCAATCGACTTTCAAGATATTTGTTGTAATGACCTCTTTTTTAGATTATATTTAATCTATTCTCTGTAAATCTAAGAATTTGCACCATCTTAATATGATATTCTACTCGTCTTGTTATCATGATATTCTACTTATTAGTCACTTAGATTTATAAAGATCAATTAATTTGTTACATTCTATATAGCATGCAATCCTTATCCGCTAAGGAATAATATGTAATACTTCTTTCATGTAAATTTTATTTATTCACTTTGTCAACATAACTTCAAATTTAAGGTTGTGCATCACTCTATAGGTTGCATTGTATATAAAATGAAATCCTTGTTCACCAAGAAAGTACTACATAAGATTATTTCATATTAATTTACCATATTTTATGCATAGCATGCAATCCTTGTTAGAATATTATGTAAGATTTATTTCAAAGTCAATTTTATGTATTCACTTTAGTGATGTAATTCCCAATTTAAGGCTATTCATTAGTATATAGGCAATTAAAAAAATAATGCTCAAATCATACTTGAGACAATTTACAAATGAAAATTCATCTGGTATTATTTTTTGGAAACTATAATAAAAAGTGACAAATTGATCTTATATCCAACTAAAATAAACTAGTTTCAACAAATAAAAAAATAAACATTTCAAATCAATTGAAATCTAAAACCTCCATCCTATGTCAATAGTCTAGTTGGAGCAAATGGATGCACAACTAATGTTTGACTTACTAAATTTTCAAAAAAGAAGAAGTTGAAACCAGATCCTATACCATTGAGTTATTGATGTGATCTTAGGTGAAGTGATAAATGTCTATCAATGCAACTAGCTCTACTTCCATGTACAACACACAATGCCTCTACTCTTTCTTATCTGTGGCTCTCAAATAGATTGGTGGTTACATGAGTAATAAAAAAACCAATTGCATATGATATTTGGGTTTGTCATTTGGTAACTACCCAAACCAAATGTATGTGTTTCCTATATGACTAATGTATTACCATCAAATGAGAACCTCATCATTTAAGTGTATGCATAGATATCTTCCCATGAAAAAATACAAGAACTATTCCCATTCACTAGAGTTTATAGTAAGAACAATTCCAACCACCCAACCCTAAAATATATAACTTGAATTATTTAGAATAATAAGAGTTCCTACCACCCAACCGCAAGAAAAACCTACGTTAACTTAAAGTTATATGACTAACTCACCTTTTTCTTGAGCACCCATGTATTAATTAATCTCACTCCATTTGAGGTAGGATGTGCCACTTTGACTAATCTCTTCTTGAACCATTTAAAATTAAGAGTTGAAAAATTATATAAATGTCATCTCATGACTACATAAGATTACAAGTCAAAATGAATATTCCCATAGGCACAACCATAGCCAACCATTCATATTCTGAAACAAGTTATATTTTTCAATCTAATAAGCTATTGGTACATAAAAGTGCATGGGTCTATTTGGCAATGGACATGGTAAATCTATTCTAGACAATCGTTTCTCATTAGCAATGGTACTAAACATAATGATAATACTCATAGGCACAACCACATCTAAACATAATATTTTGGAATGAATGGTAAACTCATATAAGCACAATCATAACCAAACATCAATTTTACATCAATCTAAAATATATTATAGACAATCGTTTCTCATTAGCAATGATACTAAACATAATGATAATACTCATAGGCACAACCACATCCAAACATAATATTTTGGAATGAATGGTAAACTCATATAAGCACAGTCATAACCATTACATCAATCTAAAATAACCTACATGTACATAAAAGTGCATAAAAGTGCATAATTATGTTTGGCATTGGCCATTAAAAACTATTCCTCACAACCATTTTTCATTAAAAGTAAAGGTATTATGAAGTGTACCTTTCAAAATATATTTTTTTGAAAGAAATTTAGGCATGGCCCATGAGTATATTTGGCAGTGTCCATGGAAAATCTATTTCTGAGAACTATCTTAATTTAACAGTAACACCAGTATGAAGTGTACCTTCAAAATAGTTGTTTGAAGGAAATTTAGCTGAGGTGCATGGGTTTGTTTGGCATTGGGCATTGAAAACATATTTATAAAACATGTTTCTCATTAATAATAATACCAATATGAAGTGTAACTTTGGAAAATTTATATTAAATAAATTTAGGTGAAGGATGGAAGCATTCAATATTGGACCTTCAAAGTACATAAATGCATAGTTATCGAATTTTTAAAATGAGTAAAATCATGCAGATTAAAATTATAAATGACATCATTTAGCAATGTGTGCAGTTGACATAAAAAATTAGCAAATATTTAGCATCTTAAGACACTAAGTTTAAGTTCATCAAGGAGCCATTATTAAAGATAATAGCTATTAGACCAAGTGACGTGCTAAAAAAATTAGCATCATAAGAGCACGATGGATTTTACCTACATAAACTAAATGGGAAGAATATGATGATTCAAGTAGCAACTCATATTAGCAAATCCTCATGTGACAAAGGAGTGCCTATAAATTTAGATATAACAAACACCTTCGAGAAGGTGAGTCATAATTTCCTCTTCGCAGTAATGGAAAAAGGTGGGTTCTCAAGAAAAATGCATAGATTCTATATAATGCATAGATTCTCCACATGGATGCCCCCTAGTAAATGGAAGCTAAACCCTTTTGTATAAATCCTCGAGATGCCTTAAGCAAGGTCATCTTTTCGCTTTACCTATCCCTCTACATTATAAAGCAAGAGATAATGGGTAAAGATATAGAAAATGCACTACTGGATGATAGGATTCGAGGAAAAGGATTGAAAGAGTGGAAGTTATAAATCACACACAATCCCTAGATGACACCCTATTATTTCAAGGGAAACTAAATATCCATCCTTTGACATGATGCCTCCAGGGAAAATTATTGTAATAGTAAAGTTTCTCAATCTCTAAGCCATAACCATGCTTATTGGATGATTGCCTCAAACCCCATAATGATATAAATACCAATGATTGGATTAATATACAAATGGAACACTGAAACCCTAAACAATGTATGTCGAATGAAGCAAATAGAGCATTTACATGAAAAATGAAGTGAAATGAACCTGGAGAAATGGGGACAGATGCATAGGCCCTCTCCCCTTCGCCACTATCATAGTACATTATTCTATCATCGATTCTCCCTCTATGGACGTTATTGTGACTCGACTTTTGAGCTTTGGAAGCCTCCATTGTCAGCTTGCTTGCTTTGTAATCGACCATTACCATGTTTAATTTATTGGATGATTACCTCAAAGCCCACAATATTAAATCTATTAATGATCAAATTAATACACAAATGAAAGACTGAAACCCTAAACCATGTGTGTATGATGAAGAAAATAGAGGTTTCAAATGAAAATTAAGTGAAATTAACCTGGATATTGTTAGATTTGACATGTTCCCAGATCTTTCCATTGGCTTCTATGTGTGGAATATCATAGAAACACAAGAATCTCTTCATTTCAGGAAAAATGGGGATAAATTCCATAATCGCTCTCTCCTTTTCATCCTTTAAGGGAATTTCTTATGTATCTACTTATTCACTACTCCCATGGAAGTGCGGCTTTATCGTTGATCTTTGGAATTCGCCGATTGCATCCTTCTTGCTGTATAATCCATGGTCATGTTTAGTTTGTTCAATGGCCTCCTAAGACCCCACAGTGTTAGTACTCTTATATTTGGGATATTTATCCTTGAAACTCTTCACATCGTGTAAATACTACATATCCAATCTATGAAATTCTCCTCTTCTACCTGTGAATTTCGATTCACATCCCGCTTGCCACTAATTTATAGCAACAAGTGCAAAGATCTGCCCCCCATCACCCTCCTTCTCCTCTCCACGCATCATTTCCCTTGAGCGAACAAAACTATGGGCAGAGATTTCACTTAAAATATTTCAATGACACAAAGAGACTAGTCCAATGGTGGGTATGTTACCATCTATGTTAGTAAACCTGCACCTCTTATACGATTGGGGACGTTTGATAATACTTGCAATGTAATTTTTGGGATAAATCCTAGGTATCTTGCTGTGGATATGCCTCAAATCCCATTCTATATAGTAACCTCTAACACAATGCACCCTAAACTGAAAACATCATACTCTCTTGGCCTTCATAGTGTAATCGCATTAGGGCACCTAGTAGCCAAACATCCCTTCCAACTTGGTGGTAGTCGTAGATGTCTCATTGTGTTCAATGAGCTGAGCAAGGGCGCCGAAGTCACCCAAATAGGAATTGAAGGTACAACAATGCCGAATACGTTGTTGAACAAAGGAACCAGACAAATGGCTAACTAAACAATCCTATATTCCCTTTTCCACTAAATGAAAACCTTTTAGAAACTCTCTTTCGTCACCTTGAAGAAGAAATGTTAAATAATCCAATTAGATTTACCAAAAAAACAAAGTAAGTAATGACATAACAATGGTTTTGCCTTAAACAAATGTCTTAAAATACTCCCTCATGTGGTAGTGATGGTGCACATTAAAGTCAGCCATGGTTGACTATGGTCAAACTAAAGTAAAAGATGGTTACCCAAAATCAACAATGGTTCACTAAAGTCAACCATGGTAAATATAGTCAACCATGCCTATAACTAACGTCAACCATGATGGTTAACTAAAGTCGAACATGGTTCACTAAAGTTAACCATGATTTTAACCAAATTCAACCATGGTTAACTAAAGTCGAACATGGTTCACTAAAGTCAACCATGATTTTAACCAAATTCAACCATGGTTAACTAAAGTCAACCATGATTAACATTACGAAATGTTCCAATCAAACCAATAACCATTATATAATATTATTTTTATTTATAATATTAAAATAAAAATACAATATAATAATATAATTACTAACTGAATATTTCTATTTTATTAATACATGGTATATTCTTATAATAATTCATCGTTATTTGTTTACTATGTAGTTATAATATATAATTAAAATATCATAATTAAATAACAATATTTTTAATTAAATTATATTTTTTTAATATATCTATGTTGTATTGCTATAATATTTTTATTTTTATAATATACTATAATATTATAATTAAATAACATTTAATAATTATTTATTATATAATTTTAATTAAATATCATATTTAATTATTATATAATAATTAACTAAATTGAAGATATTTAATAATTCATTTTTTAATATCCTATTTATCATCAACATAATGTAGTGGTTATTGTTTTAATTAAATTATAATATTTAATATTAAAATTTAATGAGATTATATTAATTAATTATTATATTATAATTAATTTTTAAAAATATGTTTTATTAATATTTTATTATTTTTTAACATGTTTATGTTTCCAACAACCATATTAATAATATTAATGTGTCTAAATACAAAATAAATTTGACACATTTATTTATAATACTACAATTCACTTTAAAATAAGATTATCAATTTCACATTTTAATGAAAATGGAAAAATCTAAAAAAAACTGAACTTGCCTGTCTTCTTCCTTCTTTAATGGAACTATTTTGAATTAAAGTCTCGTGAATGCTTTTGTTTTCTCCTTAGTAACTCCAACTGTCCCTATCATCTGTTGTTGCCTAATTTACATGTGTTCACCTTTGACTTTTTATTTCATATTTAATTGAATTTCAGTTGTGTGAATACTTTTTAAGGGCAACACAACATATCATATCTTTCATTTTGTTGTTTGCATATCTTTCATTCTGTTGTTTGCTTAAATGTTTATATAAGTGTTATTATCTCCACTTTTCTCTCATAGAAGTAGATATGCAAAAATTCTAGATTAATGGAGAGGTTTGAAACTTGTATGAACCTTTACGTACGTCATCTAAGTACGTTTACTCAACCTTAACAAGTTTCTTAGTGAAAGTAGGGTTCCAATATGCGGTAACCGTTGTGGTTGCATCACGCCATTGATCCTCGTGATGGTGGGCGTGATAATGGTCCTGCGGTAGTTACAGGCGGTGGTCATGTTTTGCCACCAATTACTCCATGTTCATGCGTGCGTGAACCGTTCAAACCCGTGGCAGCTCGTTTAAATCCGTGGCTGCTTCAACAACCGTTCGTTTATGCATTCATTTTTAAATCATAGATGATGATAATTATAGTCTCACTGCTTCGTTGGTGCACCATATATGAGGTTACTCTATTTTAACCATTTATTATGGTGCTACATTACGATAACTCATGCTAGATACGATAACTCATGCTAGATATATTTATTGGTTAGTTGTAATTTATAATTAATTAAATTGTTAATTATATTAATAGGTGTTTATATTTTAGGATTTGGGGTGGATTATCATCTATGTTTTTTAGATTAAAGGAGGATGATACAAGTGTATTGTGCAAATTGATTTTATGGTAGTCTTTCAAAATAAAAAATAAACAATTATAAAAAAAAGAGATAGTGATTACAATTAAGAATGAAGAACAACTTATTCATAGCACTTAACTTATAATCTATCCATATTCACCTACCACAATGTTCATAAACCGACCATTCAACAAAAATGACTCTTCCATCTTATTTTATAGTCCAAGATCTGTGCCCTTCGTAAACTCTATCTCTGAATAAATTCGTAATAAAGTGATCCGTTGTTAATATTCATGATGAATATTATTTAAGCAATTTAACCATAGACACAATTGAATTAATAGCTTTTCCATTTTGAAATCATTTACTTCCATGAATCAACAGCCTGAAGAGTTTGATATAGGATTAGAGACATATATCAAACATTGGCTGCCCTACTATTTTACAAGCACAGTGGTAGAAGCCAAAGACAAAACACAACAGTGTATGATATACTGCACTGAATCGACAGATACAAGTAAACTGGGGATCTTGAGCTGTTTGGCAGCTGTATTAACACTCTGCTGAAATCATGCGTTTGAGTTCTCTGAAATGATGAACATTGCATGGAATTCGTAGGGCACCCTTTTGGTCGAATCCGTACTCCTCCGCTGCGGCCTCCAATAGCTGAGTGAAACACGGATGATGCAAATCTTTGACTGCTATTATGAAGCGCTCCTCCTCTTTCCCTACGTGAACCACCAAGCATCCTCTCGGAGTACCATTTCTACGGCCGATAATGCTCTTCTTCATCTTCCATTTCTTTGGTTGCTGTGCAATCGAAGGCCCGTACTCCATATTCACAATTTTCACTCAATGAAACTGAGGGAAACAGAAAGACCTAAACAATTCAAGGATTTCTTCTACCACTGCTTTCTAATCTCTTATAAGAGCACAGTTGCTGTTGGGCAAGTATATGGTGTTACAGTCCATTTATAGCCTACAACCTCCACTGCCATGCTGCTGACTCACCGAGTGAAGCATTGAATGCCTTCACTAATAAAATTGCAAATAAAATAAATTACGAAAGCCGGGCCACTTTGTCGGGCCAACATATCTAAATGCAGACAAACCCTTACATGCCTAGCTGAGTCAGTAATAATGACAGCTCGAACAGAGGATTCCAAATTAGAAGCCATGGCGGGGAGACATTTTCTGTCAATATTTAGTTGTGTTTTACATTCGCTATTGTAAGTTTTGGTCATAGAGATTTCACTTAATGTAAGTAGTATCAAATCCGCACCCGGTAATTAAACAAAAAGAGAAATTAAAAAATGAATTTGATGAAAGTTAAACGCTCAAAAGTGTTTTCTACTCTTTGGTTTATTATTCATCATTTGGTTAAAATTTAATATGTGGGATTTTATCAGTCTAATTTCAAAGTAAGTATTCTGAGAGAGAGAAAAATTAATTCATCATCCACTCAGATTAATCTTTTGAAATCAGATTCTTCAATGTGTAAGAATCATAACTTGTGGAATAAAATTAATTCATCACCCAATCAGATTAATCTTTTGAAATCAGATTCTTGAATGTGTATGAATCATCAACTTGTGACAGAATTACTTTTGAAATCAGATTCTTGAATGTGTATAAATCATCAACTTGTGACAGAATTATGATGGCTACCGCAAACTCATTACTGGTCGTTGAATTTCAACACTTAAAACACAAGCAATAAGCCTATGCCAGAAATCAATTTTTGCAATGTCTCAAGACAATGAGTTCGTTGAAGCCATATTCGGTGGTCATGCCGTCGACAACTTATGCAGTACAGCTATGACCAGCCGTGCCACTGCCTTATTCCCTTGTCGTTTTAGCGATTGAAATTAGTGGAGAGAGTACTAAAGGTTTAGAAACAATTAATTTGTACGGTGCAGAGCATTAAATGCGGCAGCTCAGTGATTAGTCATCGTTAGATCTGGAGATTCTCTAGAATCACTAAGTCCCCACATTTAATGCTCTGCGGCTCAGTGGTAGTCATCGCCATGACATACAACAGAAACCGATATTCCGATATTTTCGTAACTAATTTTAATTTCGAATTGATAGTGGAGTGTTGGAATTTCATTTCATCAATGCCTTTCCAACTATTTTTTTTTGGGTTTTGAACTTTTATTTTTACTGTCATATAACGTTGAGTGAAAACATAACCCTTCAACAAGGACGTACTTTGAAAATTGAGGGTTAATGTCATTCTTTCTCAAGGTTAATGCGAGGCCACATGTAATGCAACATGCAAAATTTGACATTATGACATTTTAATTTTCAATTAAAAGATATGTTTTTATTAAGGAGTTTAATTTCCAATTAAAAAATAACAATAGACTCATTTACCCATGTGTAATGCAACATACCAAATTTTTTAAGGTAAACATGTTGCATCCACAGTGTAATTGAAATTGTGACATTATTCCAAAGGACTTGAGTTAAAAGGCGAGATAAATATAATATTCCTTTTTTATAGGCGATTCATTAGTTTTCCCAAGGTATGGACTCTTTTGGATTCCTCAACTAGTATTGCAAGTGAAGTGAAGTTGTGTATATTATTCCTCAACTATATTAAGCAAATATTTCACGAAAGTGGAGTTGTCTATGTATTATCCGTGATGCACTTTGAAGAGAATTTGATAAATAAATTTCTTTTGTTTTACTTCATTCATAAGTGAAAGCATTTAGTTTTCTAATATAGGTATTTCATTTTATTTTATTTTTATAAAAATAGAATAATGCAAACTTATATAATTTGACATAGTGATTTGAATATATAAAATTTCTTCTGGTGAAAACTATTTTTTCCCCACAAGTTTTAGTAATATAGAACTAGTGATGTGGTACATTTTTCCATTCAAATTGACAACCATGGAGTTCAATTTAATTCTCAACGTGTTTTTTGTGGGGGAGGGTCAAAATTTGTAGCAACCA
This sequence comes from Larix kaempferi, assembly GCA_027924585.1. Taxonomy (NCBI): domain Eukaryota; kingdom Viridiplantae; phylum Streptophyta; class Pinopsida; order Pinales; family Pinaceae; genus Larix; species Larix kaempferi. Next base: position 91,926 of record BSBM01001649.1, on the reverse strand, counting down.
GTTCATGGTTCCTTCTTTCCTCTTTGGGCCATTCACTTTCCCTTGGCTATAAATGGATAAGAAGACACCACTTTCAACTTCAAACTTGTTTATAATTTTTTTTGCCCATGCATAAAAGTAATTGTTTTAACCAATGACTAAGACTACAAGAATAATAAAATGTTACTATGTTTTGACATATATCAAATAAATCATTTAAAAAAATGTGAATTAATAAGTGAAACTCTTTTAGCAACAAGACCTATAAATTGTAACTCGGAAGTATTGGAAGTGTCCAAAGTGGGATTGGGAGCCTCCCACAACAAAACCTTGTTTCCATGCCTTTGTCCAATCACAATTGTTAACCCAACTCAGTATTAAAATAACGAAAATAATTCCATGTTTAAGAAAAAACACTTAATAGTTTCATTAAAATTTGTTTTTAGATTATTATCAAATTTATATATAAAAATAACATCTTACTAAAATTAGTAGCTCCAAGTCTATGGGAGTCGCATAGGAGAGCAATTCCAAACTTTCTAGAGAAATGGGTATCTAAATTCAGCAGTTTGCTTCTAACTTTTGAGGTCCATAACTAAAAAGAAAGCATGTCTAAAACTCCATAGGTGATGCTTGGTAAATTTGTAGCTGATAAATTGTTGATGCTTGGTAAATTAGTAGATGATAAATTGTTGATGCTTGAAGATTATCCTTAAATTCAAGTAGTGGGCTCACATCTCAGTGCTTTTCTAAGGTTATCTAAACTATCAACGACCACATTAATAATATTAATGTCTCCAATAGGCATAAATTGAACACATTACTATAGGGAAAAACATTAATATGAAAAGTAGTGCCCAATTTATGCCTATCCGCGAAACATTAATATTATTAATGTGGTTGTTGCTAGTTACCGGTGGGACCGTACACGTACCCTTAATATCATTAAGGGTATATTTGGTTTTTGTAGTTTTTGTATTTTCGGAGTAAGTTGTTTCTTAGAAGTTTTCATTGTTGAAATTTAAGAATATATATTTGTAATTTTAACAATTTTAAATTAAGAAAAATTTAGTAGAATAGATGGTGAATGTATGTATTCTTAAGACACTCCTTACTTTTGCATATTCAGTTAGTCTACTTAGTCAATTCATGGCTAAGCCTCATGATATTCATTGAAAAGCAGCAAAGAGAATCCTTCGATATTTGAAAGGGGATTGTAATGAGTCCTTCGACATTTGAAAGGGGATTGTAATTATTGTGCGAAAGAGGTGCATTATAAAATGCAGTAGGGGGGATTTGTAACTCCTTCCATTCTCATCCTGCAATTGACATGTTTTCTTTTTAAAAATAATAAAATTTTATAAAAAATAACATGTCGACTATTTAAACTTTTACAACTGCATAGATACAAAACTACAAAAATTAGATAAATTAAAGGGGTTTGCGCTTGGAGAGGCTTGATTCCTCTCTATGCTTGGTAGATCCCCTTTTAAGATAGATCTATGCTGGTGGTAATATACTGATGATTTTAATGTTGAGCTCATAGGTCATCCAAATTCAGATTGGGCTAGAAATCCTGATGATGGAAGGTCATCCAGAGGATACGCATTCAGAATAGGGTCTGAAATCATGTCATGGAGCATCAAGAAGCAATCAATTGTTTCTTTATCATCCATTGAAGTTTAGTACAAAGCTTCATGGAGTGCCACCTGTAATGCAATTTAGTTGATGTGGATTCTTGAAGATGTGGGAGAAGAAAAAAAAGTATCAACAGTTATAAAATGTGATAACCAAAGTTCCATCAAATCGAAAAACAATCCAATGTATCGTGCCACATCAAAGCATATTGAGATATAACATCATTTTGTAAGAGAGAAGATATAGTCAAAGGAAATTGACTTAATCTATTGTAATGCAAATGATAACCTGGGAGACATATTTACAAAGCCTATTGGACAGGAGAAATTTCAAATTTGTAGAGATAAGTTAGGAGTTGTAGAAAATACATTTCGCGATTAATGAGGAGTGTTAGAATAAATCTAGAAATGTATAGATTCCAAAGAGTTTAGATTAAATGTTTTGTAAGTATCTATATTTTTAGCTTTAGAACCCTTATTCTAGGAGGTAGTTTAATTATTTGTTCCTCTATAAATGTAATCTATTTCTCAACAATAAGATTTATAATGTGTGTGTGAATTTTATCTCTCTTGTGTTAGTGAGGGAAAATTTTAGGGGTGAAATTTAGCCCATGGACTAATTATTGACATTTTTTTCCAAAAATATATTAGCCAATTTCCATTTCTTTCTAAGTTGTTTATCTAAATTCCATGGATAACATTTTTTAACTTCAAAAACACATAAAATTATACAAAAACTATATAAAATTCTTAGAAATTTAAATATTTTTACAAAAATATAGCCCAACTTTTTATGGTTAGAAATTTAAAAATTAATAAAATTCACGAAAGTTTCTACACTTTAAGAAAATTATAAATATTTAAAATTTTCAATGATATAACTTATGTATTCTTTTTTTTAATAAAAATTTAAATAGCAGGACACAGATTCAAATTCAATCACTATTATTAATTAAATGTCTTACCATGCGTAAATGTTCTTTTTCTTTAGAATGGTAAAATTTGAACCCATTCAAAATTTTTGGGTCTTAGGTCTAGATAAATCTCTACACTACCATCTCAACCTCCATCTTCTATATATATATATAATGTTATAATAAACCATTTTCCCACAAATTTCATAAACCCATTCAACAAATAACAAATATGACTGTTACATCTTATTTTGTAGTCCAGATCTATGTAGTTGGTAAACAATGTGTCTAAATAAATGCTTAGCCATTTTGAAATCATTTACTTCGACGAATCAACAGCGTGAGAGTTTGATATAGGAATACAGATATGTTACATATGCGCTACTATTTTACAAGCATAGTGGTAGAAGCCAAAGACAAATTAACACAACAGTTTATAATATACTGCAATGAATCGACAGGTACAAGTAAAATGGGGATCTTGAGCTGTTTGGCAAGTGCATTAAAACTATACTGAATCCATACTCCTCTGCAGCGGCCTCCAATAGTTGAGTGAAGCACGGATGATGCAAATCTTTGAGTGCAATTATGAAGCGCTCCTCCTCTTTCCCTACGTGAACCACCAAGCATCCTCTCGGAGCACCATTTCTACGGCCGATCTTCCATTTTGATTGCTGTACTGCAATTGAAACGAATACAACTTTTCCACTAACTGAAACTGAAATTCAGGGAAACACTGAAACTCAGGGAAGCAGAAAAAGCTTAACAATATGACGGTTGTCTTCTGCCACTGCTTTCACAGATTTATTGTTGGGCAAGTATCACGGTATTACAGCGCCCATTTATAGCCTACATCTTCCGCTGCCATGCTGGGGACTCACAGAGTGAAGCATTGAATCATTTCACTAGTACAAACCGTAGGGCCACTTTGTCGGGAATCGTTTGGATTAAAATATCTAAACTCGACAAGCCCGTGATAGCCGCGGCGCTGTATTTCATGTTAGTTGAGTCGTTAATAACGACAGCTCCAACAGATTATGACAATTGAGCTACCATGGTGGGACTCGGGAGCCTGGGAGCGATTCTTCTCTGGGACTCGGGAGCCTGGGAGCTACATGTGCTCATTTTAAAGCGAATATGTATTTTTTTTTTTTTTTTAAATAACATTTTTATTAATATTACTAATAATATGATTAATACTAATAAAAATAACTACATTTTAAAAAATGTGATTATTACTAATATTTTTATTAATTTATTATACATCCTACATCATTAAATTTGGTATATCGAAATTTTATTAGTATAATTTCATATTATTTTTAACAACACGAAAACACATGTAACAGCCCTAATTCAGCCGTGCACTGCCACTTTGTCTCCGCCCTGACTTTTCGCCTAGTAGCGATAACAGCATTAATAGCAATAACTTGTACGCGCCAACACATGTAACAGCCCTAATTCAGCCGTGCACTGCCACTTTGTCTCTGACTTTTCGCCTAGTAAAGATAACAGCATTAATAGCAATAACTGGTACGCGCCAATCCGCTTGAGGGGTATGGCATACGCCAGAAGCCGGTCTTTTCGTATCAGATTTTGATTTCGAATTGTCAAATCAATGTATTAATAGCAGTAGCTCACCCGGAGGTTTTTGGCAGCGACGGCAAATTTATTCGGTTCCACTAAATGGGGAGGCCTAGTTCAATTATACTGTGGCAAGTCAAATTTAGGGAGAATTGTATTTCGAGGGGGAGGTTTATAAACATTCTTTCTAAGTTTCTGTGAAAAAAAAACATTCTTTCTAAGTGTTTAATCAAAATCCATGTGAAAGGTACAGTTACTAATAATATATTGATGAATAATATTTGTGCTGTTTCGGGTATCTAACAAAACTTAACATTAATATAATCATGATACATTGGTGTGGGGTGTAGTCTTAGTTAAGTCTTGGGTTCACATCTCGTAGGGAGGAGTTGACGGTGGCAACAACTTGTGAGGGATAATTTCATTTTCCCAAGGGACATCCAAGTTCGATCGAGCCTCGTATAAACGTGCTGGAAGCATCCTACTTGTGGGCACATCCTTCTGCCATCCAACATTGGGGTTAGCCTCGACCTAGGCTCAATGTAGCTAAAAAAAATAAAAATGATCAATAACAATAATATTAAAATATCTATGATACTTGATTATGGTCTACTACGGTTGACTATCATCAATGACCATTGTTCACCATGTTTGATGATGGATGACTATGGTTTGACCAAGGCATGACTATGGTTGACCAATATTGTTGTCGACCATGGTTAATTATGGTTGACCATGCTTTCCTACATATGGCTTGGTTGGTTTTGATACACAAAGGTTTACCATGTTTGACTATGATTACCATGTTTCACAATTGTTGACTTTATTGCCTTATTTGACTATGGGTGACTTTTGTTATCCATGGTTGACTAAGGTTAACCATGTTTGATTATTGATAACCAAGGTTGACAATGTTTGACTACACTGAGTAATGGTTAGCGAAGAGTCCTGAATGAAGGATCATTGTAAAATATGACTTGGAAGATAATTCCACTAATTTATAGTTTGTCTATGAAGTTATTTATAAATATTTTTTTTATATAAAAGGGCATCCATGGTTCAAGCATTCACATCAATCCTTTCTCACCACTAGTGCCACTTCAATTCTCCTTGTGGACATCACACCTCCCATCTAGATTTTGTCTCCACACTTAGTTATAGTTGAGCCTAAGCTCAATTGCATTGCATTGACAACAATGTGACAATGTGACACCATTAGAGTTGGAAGGTGAATGAGCGGCATGGTTGTCACACATTAGCCCTGGCCTCTCAACCATACAAATACTTCCTTTGGTATAGAAGGGGTACCGTTGTTGTGCCTTGTCTCTATGTCTCGTAACATGGATCCAAATTGCTTTAAGTGCATATTAAAAGATGAATTTGGGTAGGCCCTAAAGTGCCACTTGGTCTAGTAAAACATACTAGAGACAACATTTGCACTCACATAACAAGCAATGTGAAGGGTACTAGAGGACACAAATTGTGATATTTTGAATATGTAACGAATATGTTGTAACCATCAACCCTTATTACCCTAGAGAAAATGGACAAGAACTGTAATGGAACCTTAACAAACTACCAGGTAACTCATGGATATCTTTTGTGTTTAAAGAGATGGAAAATTAAAGTGCAATTCACAATTTTGAGTCGTAAAGTTAAAGTAATAAAGATATAAGCATCAACCAATGTATTAGAAGAATTAGTTGTCCATCTATCAATATTTCTCAACTTTTTACCAAAGCTTCTTGTACCCCTATCTCATCATGTTGCTAGGCCATATTCACATAGAATTTGTAATTAGTATGATAAAGATGCTTTCACTAAGAGTCACAAGGTCCATCGACAACCCACTTATGATAGAAAAGTTGTCACCTAGGTAACACTTACATTATCATATGTTAGCATAAATAATAATAATAATACATGTTATCCAAATATAAATACAAATGGAAATACAAATATCTCTATATATAGATCAAAGGAAAAATTGATATGTAAATAGAGAGATAAAAATAAAGACACTAGCTTTACACATAAATACAAATACTATAGATGTGTTACATACATGAAAATTTTGTTACAATATAAGTCTAAATATATTAATAACCAACATAGATCCATCTTAACTTTGGCTCTATAATTAAGTGCAAAGAGGGATCAAATCCCTTGAGGTGCAAATAATTTGTAAGCTGTCGTGGATATTCCACTGGTTCAATTCATCACAACGGATCTTACAACTTAGTTCATTGTGTTACTTTAATTTCATAAATCACTAAATATAATGGAACTGAAAGAGAAACTAGAGAAAATAAGAACACAATTGTTAGTTGCGGTCTATCAGACTTAGGGTTTGACTTATACAACCAACTAAAACCCCACAGACATCAGCATTTTCAATACTCTGCAAGAAGAGTAAGGTCTCACCCGAGATGCACGCAAGAGATAAGATAGAGACCTTAATCAAGGTTGTGCAGGAATGAATGGATTCTTTCTACTCATCATGTTAATAGTTCTTTACTTAGACATGCATCTGATTATTTAATACACTATCACTCATAATCAAACTACTAAGCAATCAATGGATATTCATGCATAAAGACATTGCGCAAAACATATAAGAAACTGCAAAATATATTGTATTACTTGACAAAACTTTGGCCACAGCCATACATGACTACAAAACTCAGCTCAACAGCTTAATACTTCTTCATACATCAAAGCTTACTGTATACAGAACTACAACAACCAGTACAACAATTCTTTATAACATAAGCGTAGAGTGACAACACCCGAACCCTTTACAATATAGGCCTCATATAGGATAAGGTTCCCAAAGCTGCAAAATTGTTAATGGCATGTAGTGTAACTATATTCATGGGCGTTTAGTTGCTTCTAACCATCTGGCTCGACGCATAGTTGTTGGTCCAAAACTTGGTCACCAACAGGCCCCAAACAATAATAAGTGGCTCGTCCCTAGCCACCCAGCTCACAATTCTAATGATTCTACTAAGGGTAGGTGCGTGCGTAGGTCGCTGACAAATTCCTGAAACTTGGTTCGGATAAGCTCGAATTTGTTGGTGATATCATTGAGATGAGCAATGAAACGAGTCGACCTCCTCCTTCTTACTCTTCCTTGGATCTGGTTGTGCTTTCTCTGCTAAGGGAAGGAATTCAATGGCTTTGACATGGATTTTTGACAGGTTCTCAAAATTGCTCTGCACCTGTTCTTGGAACTCAACAACAAGATTGGTGATTGTCTGTTGCTCTGCTCTTCTTGCGATGATATGCTTGGTCAGTGCACTAATTTTTGGCATAGCCTCTTTCATGGAAGAAAGTGGCAGCTGTACCAAGCTCTACTTCTTTGTGCCAACTAACACTTCCTAGTATTGTATCAATCAATCTACTTGTTGCATGAGTCTCAAGTACATCTTGAAGGTGGTTCTACATACTGAAAATGTACTCCATGACCCCTCCCAAGGTCACAATTTGTTAGAACAATTTACCCATCTAGACCTTAGGATATACATTATTTTACTTCATATATGGTTTAGACCTTAGTAGTTAGCCTCCTAGAGCATAGTTTGTCTACATCTTGGTGGTTAGCCCACTCATGCGCCCTATTTCCCTATTTTATGGATTCAATGCACCACCTAGTGATGCATTTATAATGGGAGCCTCCCTTCTTCCTTGATTTAGGGGATAATGATGGACCAAGGGTGCTCATGCATTGTATTTGGGAATTTGGTCAACCTAGGGCATTAATGGCCACCTCTATGCTCCCAATACTTCCTAATTTCACTCGTAGATCTACTCCCTGCCACTATTTGGTCCACTCATGGTCTACAACATGTCTCTTAGCCCATTTGTGACCACTAGCTAGGAGATGGGGTGACACTTGTTATATTTGTGGGTAAGTGGGAAAATTAGTCCAATCGAAGCCTTCCATTTGTGAGCTACTCGAATCACATCTAAGCCTCTCGATTTTTTCTCTTGAGAGCATCTATATAATGTACACGGGTTGTTGAATAATAATGTAATTGAAGATCAATCCACTTGAGTGTTTTCTCTTGTGTTCTACTTAATATTTTCTTTATATTTCTTCTATTTTCCTGTCTATGTTTGGAAAATTCTAAGTGAAGCTTTCTCTAGTAATATAGATCCTAATGTGACACATTAAAGAATTTGACATGGTATCAAATCCACAGGGGATCCTAGTCTTGGTTCCAAAATATATTTCTAAGTGTGTGTTTTATAGGTACCTACAACAACTTCACGGATTCGAAAGTAGTTCCTCTCCTCTCTCCATTCAACTATTCTGAGTGGAAAGAAAAGATGTGTGCATATCTCAAGATAAAATGTCTCTTTGATGTGTCCATTGCCGCTATGAGCGAGCCATAATATTATGAATATAAGTGTGATTGGATCAATGACTGTGATAGAGCATGTGGAACTATGTGTTGGGTTATACCTCCTCGAATGCATTATCTCATTGATTCTGTTGAGTATCCATTTGATCTTTGGATAAATCTAGATCGGGCTCTTGTCATGTAGAAATAAGATATTAGCTATATGGAGAGAAAGCAAATGGACACCTCCTCATGTGTTCTCCCTACAAAGGTTTCGAACTCATGCATTTCTCAAGAAGTTGTTCAAATTGAAGAAGAAGAAGATATAGATTCAACAAATGATCTAGCTCAACTTTCTTCCTTTGTATCTTCCTCTATTTTCCATGAATCTATTTTTCATGAAGATAACATACGAGCTACTTCCATCATAACTGTTGAATAGATGTATCTCCATTCCACTTCCTTATCCTCTATGTCTTCTATTACAAATCTTGAAAATGGGTTGTTGGTTGGTGATCATAATGAGCCTTCTCTAGAAGAAGTTTTTTATTCACATGAGAGTCTTGGTTCAAAACATGGTCAAGGAGAAGTTTGGAAGTCAAGTGAATATCTCTCATTTCTTCACACTCTTTTGCTTCCTATGTATTCCTACACCATGACTAGCAGAATTCCTTCAGGTTCACTTGAAGATGGAGAAGCTTTTTCCATCACAATGGCGCACTTGGTACTCTTGTTCCTCTTTCTTGGAGCTGATTACACCTCTCATTATTCAAATTTGATGCTTCAAGAGCATTATGATTCGCTTGGGATCACTTTCACCACTATTGGTTCACATTCTCAAGCATCTCAAGTCTCTTTTGGACTTGGCACCCTGGTTGGTTCAAATTTCAAGTCTGAAGAGTACATGCATTCACTCTACTGTCAGTATGTTTCAATTGTTCTACATGGATTCAGTTTCCATCATGCAGTTGTACATGTTTCTAATCTAGTTGAGCACATTCAAGTTCTTCCCAAGAACAAGATTCCTCCAGACATATTCATTTAGTTTGGAGAGTATTCAGTTTTTGGTTTCTCTTTCATGTCCATTTTTAAGGAGGATTTTCTCCATGTGGTTTTTCCTCTGTCCTCATTTTACATCGATTAATAATGTAAAGGGTGACCATAATCCTTTGTTGCTTGGGCCATATTTCCCATGATTACTACCATTTTGGATTAAAGGGGGCTGTTAGAACAATTTACCCATCTAGACCTTAGTATATGCATTATTTTACTTCCTATGTGGTTTAGACCTTGGTTGTTAGCCTCCTAGAACATAGTTTGTCCACATATTGGTGATTAGACCACTCATGCACCCTATTTCCTTGTTTTATGGAGTCAATGTGCCACCTCTTGATGCATTTATGATGGGAGGCACCCTTCTTCCTTGATTTAGGGGATAAGGATGGACCAAGGGTGCTAATGCATTGTATTTGGGCATTTGGTCATCCTGGGGAATTAATGGCCACCTCCATGCTCCCACTACTTCCCGATTTCACTCCTATATCCAATCCATGCCACTATTTGGTCCACTCATGGTCTACCACATGTCTCTTAGCCCATTTGCGACCACTATCTAGGAGTTAGGGTGACACTTGTCATATTTGTGGGAAAGTGGGAAAATTAGTCCAATCTAAGCCTTCCATTTGTGAGCTACTCAAATCACATCTAAGCCTCTTGATTTTGTCTCTTGAGAGCATCTATATATTTTACACAGGTTGTTGAATAATAATGTAATGGAAGATCAATCCACTTGAGTGTTTTGATCTTGTGTTCTACTTAATATTTTCTTCATATTTCTTCTATTTTCCTATCTATGTTTGGAAAATTCTAAGTGAAGCTTGCTCTAGTAATCTAGATCCTCTCATGACACATTATAGAATTTGACACGACTCCTTTCTTGGTATGGTCTAAATCATGCACTGCATTTTCAATTTTTTTAGCAAGCTCTAAATCCTCCGGGGATGAATTTGACTTGATCTGCACCCTGAGTTCAGTGGCTTCCTGCTGGAGTGCAGCCACTGTGTCTATAATGTGGGTAATATTTTGCACTGAATGGTGCTGAATGGAATTTGATGAACTAAAAGATAGGAGCACATGAAATGCCTTGTCTACTTCAGGTTTCCAACTGGTCCCGTGCATGTACCACTTCCTTATGCATCTATTTGAGCGCAACATTGAAGTGGCCTAGCTGGGCATGTCTATCGCTAAGCTCGACGAATATCCTAGTCAAATAGTATTGCAGATTATTCTTTGGAACCATGTGTAAGTCCAGCTCATTGTATGGTAAAGGATCAATATCTAAAACTATCCTTCGTTTGACCATAATGATGGCCAAGGGGTTCATCCTCAACTTCCTATTGAAGGCTCCTTTTAGCGTGTTTTTGTAACTCCTAGGGCCCGGCTAGTGCTGACAACTTCACATGTCTGTGCCACCGCTGCTCTCGGCGTGATGCGAAGTACTAGTTTCAGTTAGATAAATCTTCTCTTTGTTGAATTTCTAGAGGATCCCCACCACTTCGAGGTTATATTGCAATTTTTGGATGATTTCAAGGATTGTTCCAATGTTGGTTCCCACCTCATTTTCATGTATGGGACTTTGTTGTCCTTCTTCCTAGTACATCTCCTCAGGATTTTTCAGCGCGTGCTCTTCTCCTGCGTGTGCTCTGGTGCTTCCATGAAATGCTAATTTTTTTTATGGCGGACAGATACAGGTGGTTTGGTTTTCGATGTCTCAACTAAAGGAAATTTCTCTTTAACATCTTCTTCCTCCTCCATATCTTGTTCCGGTTGAGGAGAAGGTGATGTCCTTTTCTTCTTTCATGGATCCTTGGTGTGCTGTGACTCAATTGTATCGTGCTTTCACTTCTCTATCAACTGAGGTGATTTCCTTTGTGGGATAGAGCTAGAGGCCTCACCTTTTGGATCTTTCTATTGTACACTTGCTTCTTCCAGAATCTCCATATGAGAGTTTTATAGTCAATGTAAGTGTGGTGGATACTACATGACTATGTTCTTGACATCATCCAGTGTGATGAAAAATGACAATACATCTACATCACTTTTCACTCCACCTGGAGAGATGAGGACATTGTGACAATCGACCTCAAATACCACTTTTTCCTTGTATCAATCCACAATGAACTGTGCGATCTTGAAAGATTCGATTTTCACGTTTAACATCCTTGTATTCGACTTGCTAAATGCAGTTTATACATTGAACTAGAAATCTTGGGTCAGTTGGCAGTGGAAAATTAGGAACTTCGCCACTGCGAAGTCTTCTAGGGTGGGTTGGTCATATGTGTGATGTAGTGGTGGTTGCCATACCACCATTGTAGTCAACAAGAGGACCTAACTATACTGGAACTCATTCCCATGGTCCTATGCATCGAGGTAGCATTGGAAGAACTACTACCTCAGGTAGGTTTCCCAAGCCAATTTATTTCCCATTGCACACTTCTCCATTTCCATTACTACTCCTACTGGGAAGTCATCCTCGCGACACTTCCTCAATAGTTTGCACGCAAGGATATGAGATACAAATCACACCTGGTGATTTGATATCACATATATAATGCATCTGTGTTATCCTTGGCGAGTATTGTGCTTCTTATAGACATCTTCTACAAACACATGAGCCATGACTTTCACAAGATCCATGCCCTTGTGTGGAAGCCTAGAGACCAACTGAATCACTATATCTGTGATCTTGAACTTCCTATCTATCCAAAGGTATCCTCCCTGAAGGTGGTGAAGGAGGAACCGCATGCAGGCGTTGATGAAATAACCCCATCTAAAGTGTGGGACATTCATCAGGGACACTATGCTTGATCGATGGAGATATCACACCCAGGTTTGCGGTTGCACACTTTTTGTTCCATCGCCATTATGCTTCACCTCATTATACCGGTCCACAACCAACTTAGGGAACTACATCTCATCCCGAATTTTGAAGTAGGAATATTTCAAAAAGGGTACCCTTACCAACAGTGGTCCCTTGATCTCCATTTCTGTTAGAATTTGTACCTATGACATCGTGTATTCCTTAGTGGTTTTGGTCTTCGTATGGCTCTTCTTTGCTACTAGGGTAGTCTCCATACTTACACACTTTCTCTCAGGAATACTAACTCTCCTCATGGATCAGCATGACTGTCACAACTTACTCGACACTATTTTACTTCCGATGTTCACCGACTCGGCATACTAATGCTTCTTTCCTCTTCGTCGGATTCTCTTATAGCTAGGTGTGAAATATGGCCTTCTCCTACCACATTTATTACTCCCCCCCCCTTGTGCCTCTCTTCTTTAGTGTTGGATGGAATGAAAATTTTACACAAACTCTCCCTATCTTTGTGTACCCCTCACCATGAATGCTCGACAAGACGGTCAACTCTACATAGGCTCTCTCTTCCTCTATTCGCCACCACCTTCAATCACGTGGGATACCTCTCTTTCTATGCATCGAACCTCTATACATGTGGGCTATATGATTTTGGTTGACAGCAAATATGTCATGTCCTTTACACTGTTTCCATTTTGAGTGATGATTTAATGAAGTAATTTCTCTTTATGACATTGTCCTTCACCAATCTTTCTAAATCTAGAAAAGATGGTTATGACTGACACAAACTTTGAGTGACAGGTGTGGTACGACTAATGGGATGATGTATAAAATATGGATACATGATGACTTGATGACTAGAAAGTGGGTGATGGTGACCTATGATTTAATGATTGGTGGATGGTTGAGTGACGGGTGATGGAGTGGCACATTGGTGACTTAGGATGCACTGTCATGCTGATATCGAACGAATTTTCTTATGACTTGACTGCTCACTTGATGTTGCTTGATTTCCAACCTTACTAATAGTTCTTTCATGATTTTAAGACTGACATTGTCACTATCACCTAACGATTTTTATTAACTATAATGAAGATTGAACATATGATATCCTAATTAAATACTGAAACTGATGACTGTAATGAGACCGAGTAACAAAAATTCTTTTAATTATTTTTTTTGTGCATGACTTACAGGTGTTCTTTCCCCTATGGGCCATAGTATGGCTTAAGGAAACTCCTAATGATGATCCCATTTGTTGGCTATCCTGCGAGAGTGGCAAGATTTTCTATGCTTACTTTAGTGATAAAGAGGATCCTAAATGGACCCAACCATCTCATTCTTAATTTCCTTGGTTTCTTAAAAAACTTACTGTCATACATCAACACCAACGTGCTAGGTTCTAGGGTCTTACTCTTGATGTTTCTATTATGACAAGATTTTTGTCATTGATTTTCCACGATCTATCTAAACCATGCAAATAAATGATCTTCTTCTAGTGCCATTAGGTCCTTCAATATATGCACAAGTGATTCATCATTTGTCATTCTTATGGATAACACTATGTGCAGTATGGGGACAACAAACTCCAGTGGAATTACTGCCACGGGGGGTTCACTCAGTGAACTTGTTACCTAGCACGATCGTTCGCAAGATATTAAATAATATCCCTAATTTCACTAAATATTGGAAAATGCCTCCTAAAATTGTATTGTTGAAGCCCCCTCCCAATATACCTTTCTAATTAAGAAAACCCCTAGTTTCACCAGATATTGTAGGTATCCATTTTTATCAACCCATTTTTAATTCCCCCTTTATATAATATTATCAAGTTTTAGCAAACAAGATCCCTAACGCATCTTAGTATAAGCAAACATGATGCTAAATAACATAATAGTATAATGCTCATAATGATCCCACTAAGATTGCAGGGGCGACATTGGATATGGAAAACCCAATGAAATAGTAATGGGGAAGCAGGGAAAATTTTAAGGACCCCTTCTAAATTTATGTATATAATAAATGGGCAAATCGCCATGATACATGGGAAAGTGTGAAGGCTATTTTATCAATAATATAATATGTATATATAATTTCTTAGCAAAACATTCACGAAATTATAGAATTTTGTAAAATATGGGCGAATATTTCATGGAATTATAAAATCTTGTAAAATCATGTCGAATATTTTATATAATTATAAAACCTTGTAAATTCCTTGGCGAATATTTCACAAAATTATAAAATCTTCTAAAGTATTGGTGAATCTTTCACTGAATTATAAAATCTTGTAAATTATTAGCAAATTGGTTGAAATTTGACATAATAAAATTTCCTAGATGATTTTGTAGTCACTTTGGATTTTCCATGTACTCTTACAATCGAACACCTTCTAAACAAAATCCAAACTAATTTGTTGACTTTACTCATCACAACTACTTATGCTAGTAAGTTCATACCTCCTTAAAGATATAATGTAGAGATAATTTCATAAATATTTGCAATATAAAATTGAGCACTTGGTCAAAGTGTGCAATTAATTTATCCCACGACATTTGGTATACAATCAATTTTCACAAAATGTGTGGGACCTAATCATCCCCTTCAATTGAAATTACTACGAGAAAGAAAATAGTTTCTTGAAGCACTACTTGAAATAACAAGCTTCAATAAATGGAAATTTTGAAACACATTCTTGATGGAGATATTGGCTAAATAAATGGAAATTTTGAAACTCATTCTCGTTGGAATTGTCTCCCTTGTCTCATTGGCCTTTTTTCCTTTCTTGTGATTGTGAATGGTTTGTGTTGCTTTCTAGGGAAAAGCCTTCAACATTAGTATTATCAATTTCTAGTGAAATTGCATTTATCTCACTTTGATCAATAGGGGAACCTATCTTATCATCCATTATATGGATATTCGATCAATATTTCTTAGAATAGTTGACGGCTCTCTCGGTGATAGATTACTCGAAAGAGATTCAATCATGAAGAGAATGTAGATTCTTTGATTGAGGCTTTTTAAAGTATGATAATTCCTTTGTTTTGATGCTTTCTTTCTATGATTGTTGTTTGACATCTCACTTATAATTTTTTTAATAAATTTAAACTTTAAGAGTAAAATAGTCGGCTAGGAGGGTGCTAAGATGAAATATGAAACCATAGGAAACCCTAATGGCTAGGGTAAGGAAGGCGCTCGATGTGAGTAAGGATGACTAAATAGGCCAACCTTGGTATTAAGACTAAGTGTTTGGAGCACTTAAAAGTCATATAACAAGGAAGCCTAACTATCACTCAATCATAGGGGTCATTTCCTTAATTCTTCGACTCAATCGTCATGGAAGTTGTGAATTTTATTATGGGATATGATTGGCTTATGCTCCTTCACATGAAAACCATGTTTAACCTCCATATAAGTCTTTGTGCAATTCAATCATTCTTTGGTAGCCTTGGCATTATGAATATTTAGGTGAATCGACGTGATAGTATGTGTGGGATTAACCAAGCCATTCCATACAACCTAGGCCTTCACTCATTGCATCTTATTTGAATTTTAAATTAGCTCTTCTTTGGTGAAGAAGTAGAGGGGTATGTCGATGAGCTTTCCTTATCTCAAAACTTTCTAATTCATATGATCTTAGGGTGATTTAAATACCCATCCCTAGCTTCTTCTTTGGAACATTAGTTCGATGCAATAGGCACTCACAAAAATAAAATGAACATGGTGAAGATGTGTGCTTCTTGTAGCCATCACAATATGTGTTTCTACTGCTACCAGGAGATGTGAAGCTCATCGTGATTACTGTGAAGACAATATAGCTTCAGCATTAAGATAATGGGAGAGTTGGAAGAGAGATTGGGATGCGAACAATGACAAAAATTTAAGGTGATCAAAAGAGAACTAATTTAAATGCAAGGATAGCTAGTAGAGTATAAAAGTAAATTAGTTCTTTCAAAAATTGATATAGAATTTCAAAAAGAAATAATAGAGGAAGAAATGAAAAAGTGAAGGAATTGCATTGTATAATCCATTACTAAGCTCCCCTTAATAATCTACTATTAAGGAATAATCATACTATGGACTCCATACGAAAAAGGAAAACAAGATTCATCCCTCATGGTTTCATTATCATGTCAAAAGACAAGTAGAGATCATGGACTATAGTAATTTCATCAATTATGCCATGTTATAGTTTTGGTTTTGTGATAGCTTGAATTCCACTTTGATATTAGGAGAAGCCAAATATTCTTGGAAGGATTCATGAAACATTTATGAACAATAAGTGAATCGCTATTAAAACCTATATACATGTGCATTGCAAATAAACTATGCTAAAATTGAGTAATTAACAATGAAGAAATGGATTTGATTGACAATATTGCTTTTACTATTTTATAAAAAAACACAACCAAGATTCATGTTTTTACCAAACTTCTGTATTTACATATTGTAAATAAGATTGTAACTATTTTATTTTTTACTAATATATCAAGTATCAATTACTCTTTAAAAAAACTAAATTATATAATTTATTTTTACCATTGTGCAACAATGAAGTCTTCTATGTGGCTAATGGAAAAAACAAAATAATTAATCAAGAATCCGAGTTGTATTTCCAACTATTTAACTTATTGTTCTTATTGGAACTTGTGTCTACTGGGAAAACAGAATACTTAAATAGAATCTCAGTTATATTTCAAAATCTATAACTTATTGTTCTTATCGGAACTTCTTGTGATTATTTTGAAGAAACTTGAAAAGCCATAATTTGTTGACATACATTCAGGTGATATCCCAAACTACCTGCACAAACAATTCATTCAAATACTCGAGTTATCATATATAATTGACTTAATAATATTGACCTAAGTTGAAAAGCAAGAAAAATAATTTGTTGAAGTAGTTTCATTCATTAGATTATATCAACACTGGATAAGAATTTGAACACTGAAAAAATTTGTTAGAGTATAAAATGATATCAAAATCCAGCTAAACAAACAAATATTCCAAGATCAATATGTGAAAAAAGAGAAAATGATCTTCATAACAAAACATTGACAAAAATGTAACAATTTCATTTTGTAAATTTTTGTCACACTATGACATGTCATTGCCCAAGTTCCCATTGGGCATACATAAAGTTTTCACGTTGTCATGGATTCTCATGTGTTATTGTTTGTTTTCAATAGTTTGTACAACAAAACTACATATGGTTGCACAAAACAAGCACATTAACTCGCCGACTTCAATCATATTTGTTTAGTGCTGAATTCAATGGATTTTCATTATAACAAGGTTGTGAAACTCGGAATAGGAGAAAAATCAGTCAGCTTGGGACTCGATGACTAAACAAAATTTGCTTCAAGAATGCAAAAATCAAAATACACGATAGCATGTTCCCATGCTTGATCAAGCTTCGTGATTCATGGATAGTGGAGATAAAAGAGAAGATAAAATTATAGTACTGTAGTTTGATCGATGAAATAATAAATGAAAATGACAACCCAACAAACAATTTGGATGAAATTAAAAGACCTTCAAAATGGGAATGCAATGGAAACCAAAGATCCAACATACGGATTGATTGGCTCTCCTACTTTTATTTACTATTCAATTTCCAGTTGGCAGATGCAAACATTCTCCAAGACTCCAATTTATCTCCAAACAAAAATAACAGAGCATACTGAGAACAGAGAAGAGCTTCCAAGCATGGAAACATTGGTTCAATTAGATTTTAAACAAACTAGATAAAAGAGTCGACGCACACCATGTTTAAACACATGTAAAGTCAGATAAAAGAAAGGGAAGATATATTAGCAATATCACTTGCATTCATAAACCAGGAGACAGCCACATGCAAACACGAAAAATGAGAATCAGAGGTTTAACAGTAACAAATATATCATCTCTTGTCATCTGTGTTTTACACGGATGATTTACTCAAAAAAAAGAAACAAAGGTGTAAGGCCTAAATAATATAACGGTTCAACCTGTAAATAATACAGGAATCTACAAGATAAAAACAATATGTCTCGCATAATGAAAATGGCTACCCACTTAAGTACATTTTCAAGTGATTCGATAAGCTTATCTGATTCATACTTTCCACACGAGGTCACTTATGTGGCAGGGATATCAAATAAACCTAGAGACAAAAAGACATGGTGGTTTGTAAAGAGTTAAAGCATGAAAGGGGAGGGTGACAAAACTACCACGTATGGAAACATTTTAATGCGGCATTAACATAGTATTACAAGAGTCCAATCGATCTCAAACTACTACACCTAATATCCAAGGACATACATATTTAGGTATTAGAGTACAACCAATCCATATTTTATAGTTTCATACACAAATTTAGAAATTAACCCGACTAAAACATATTCATAAACAATAATTCAATCTGAAACAAATACCATTTTTTTTCCACAAATTGACTTTAGACAAAAGCTAAAAGATGCAGTATTTTATAAGATAACATACACTAGGCATGCGCTCATAATAAAACTTGAGAGTTACATAGATCGACAATCAAGGTCAAAGCAAAAAGGAGAGTGTAGGAGAGTTACACAGATCATAAATCAAGGTCAAAGCGAAAAATAGAGTGTAGAGTGAACAAATAGGACTCCTACATCATTGATATCATACACCAATTTTATCTGGTTTTACCGCGGCATACTGAAAAAAAATTCACTATTTACACTCCAATTGAAAACCCAAATTGTTGCAGATGAAGTGAACAAATGAGAGTTAAACTATCCTTGTCTTCGAGTTATATGCAAATCATTATTTTATAACTCAATCAAATCTGGTTAATACTCTTTGAGTGCAACCATAGTATGTTACACGGAATTCATAGACAGGGATAATTATGGCGAGTGCCACTAAGTTTTTGGCAATAGCTCATGGGGTTTCCATTTTTTTTAACCTTACCAAAAACCTCAAAGGAAGAAAACCCAGTTCGATCCTAAGGGTATAACTTCGTACCTGGAAGGGAAAGCACCATTTCCTGTCATCCATGGCCACGAGGTTCATCCAGTACCCAAGTAGAGAATCAAAAGAATCTTTTAGTTATAGAAGCTAGGAGCTATGAAACGAAATAGAAAAACTGGAAGAAAATAACATAAGTAATCGTTTACTAGGAAATTGCATGGAGACGCTTCAACTGAATTACATCCCAAGCTCACGATTCGAGAAATGGAGATAATGCCATCCTGTAGACAATTCCTTTAAAACCCCTACCACTAAATATGGAGTCTAGAGTAATCATAATAAAAAGAATCCTGGAGAAAATATTTGACATCATTGTAAATCTTGAACCCACCTGCTACCTCATGTAAAGTCTGTCGAGGAGTGCCAAAGGAGAATTTCCAAATGCTAGAGATATTTGGGGCTCATGAATTGCCGCCATTATGAAAACCCCCAAATAAAAGGAAAATTTCCGAATGCCAGAGATATTTGGGGCTCATGAATTGCCTCCATTGTGAAAAACCCCCAAATGAAATGAAAATTTTCGAATGCTAGAGATATTTGGGGCTCATGAATTGCCGCCATTGTGAAAAAACCCCAAATTAATGTACCAATAGTGTTCACGTGATTAAGGAGTGAGATCAATCGCCACATGGAAGCATTGACGGCGTTGGAACTCACTGCCAACACTACTCTAAAGTGCATACGAGCAACATTTAGATTGTCCCGTCCTCCCCCTTAGATTGACGGTTCTCGTGAGGGTCAATAGAGATTGAAGGAAGAAGATCGATCAATCCACAAGGTTTGTAGACAATTCATATGGATTAGCATAAAGTACATACAATAAAATTTAACTATGCGAACCATAACCTATAAGTTGGATGTTAATACAATTTAGTATTTTGAATTGTAGCATATAATTTATGGGTTGAACCCTTATGGAGTAATGACAAGGAACCATATGGAAATCCTTTGGGGTGCTAGTTACCCAAGCACATAGACCCTTTAACAATTTTAAATAATTGATAATGTGAAAACATAATGATGAGGTTAGAAATGCATAGCCATTACTAAAATATAAATAGCCATATTAAGGGTTTCAAAGATAGAGGTTTCTTAATTAAGGTGAGAGCTAAAGTTAACATAATTAAGAGAGATCGGCTCTATAAATTACATAGGTTACGAGTTCAAGACTCAGGAGCTAGAACAACCAAACTACAAACCCTCAACCTGTCGGCCACGCAGAGCTACCACTACCCAGTAATAAAAATCACAATAAACTCATCGATCACAGCAAATGTAGGGTTTAACCACATGCATTGAAACCCTTTCTAGGTCAACGGTGGAGATCACCGGTGGGATTTACGAAATCAAAAACCATCTATCACATTAAATGAGCCATCACTACCAAGGGAACCAACTCGACAACGTTTAAACCTTTGTCAAGTTACAACTCAGCACTCAGTTGATGCACCAAGATGCTTTCCCGTGAACCAAGCTTACTAAGCCATCCACGAGGGAATCCCACTATTCTCGTTAGTTGAAAACATTCAATGCATAGGATACAATCACATCCGCCAACCTGTAAACCATATTAACATTCACATCATACAACGTGGATATAGTTATGGTAAGGTCGTATTATACACCCTTGTAGCATTAAGTTAAGGGTTGGTTAGAACTTCACCGAGGTTGCATAAGTATCACCGAGGTTACATAAGTGCACACAACATAGAATAGAATATCTCCAAAGTTCACATAGTATCGTAGGATCATATAGTATTATATGTTTACAAATTATCGATCAAGTTTGTATAATATTGCATTTTGCATAGCATCATATGTTTGTATAGTTCACTAGGGTGGCATATTATCACATGGGGCCACACTATTGCACATAACACACAACATATAATATGTTATGTATATAGTTTGTAAGTGTTTGATAATGTCCCAAACACCATATAAATAGATAATATAAATAATTAAAGAAGATTGTTTATACATACATGCCATTGTATAGTGAAATATAAGACTTGTTAATAAATCAAATTATCATGACCATGGTAGAAGTATAGATCCAAGGCAAGTTAGCAAGACAGTTATATATAGGATTTCCAAAAATTGCCACGGAGGAAGAAGGTAGATAATTACATACAATTCAACATGAATGGAAACCAAAAATAATTCTAGTACAACACTGTGAAACGATCATTACAGATCTTCTATGAAAAACTGTTGAATACTTGTCACAACTTTAAACTCTTACCTGTAAACTATTACAAGTACGAAATCACATGCTTTAGCATGAATGATAAGTAAGCCTCGGGTTGTCCATAGGACCCCTTTATCAATCAATAAAAGTATATTAGTCAAAGATAACTGATTCATAAATCATAACATCAATAATAGAAGCTGCAGTAGTATTAATAACATCAAGACATAAACATAATTCTGTTAGTCGCAATTTCTTATACGATAAACCAGCATGGTATTTATTACAGCAGGATAACCTTTTATGCTTTGTTCTATTCCGCACATATTAAATAAACATTAATTGTCACGTAGAAAAATTTTAAACTTTTGTGATTTTTCCGGGATGTTACACATTTAACTACATCTCTTAACTTAAAGATGAAAAACAATATAACATCAATTCAAACAAAGCCTAAATAAGCTATTAAATGAGGATTGCTCAAGGACAATAATCCAAAGAGAATTCCATCAATATTATCATTGGTACACTATTATCAAATTTAAGCAAAACTTAGGATCATAAGCAATATCAAATAAAAATGGAAGGTCTTTAAGTTTTGGGTGGGTATGAATCGATCTCGTGATTTGGACGTATGAATCCATCCCATGATTTGGAGGTTATTCCTCAACACTCCCAAATAAAATAACCCCCAATATTTATATTATTATGTTAAATTAAAAACCCCACTTGACCCCTTAATACGGGGCAATATATTTTTGAGGTTTTTAAGAGTATTCAACCCCCCAATATGAATGGACGTGATATGATATTGCCTCACTAGTGAACCCCCCGTGATTACTGCTTCCTTCCCATATACCAATTTGAATAGGGTCTGCTTTGTGAGCCTCTTGGACATTTTCCTATATGCCCATAGTATTACTAGAATGCACTAATCCCAGTTGGTGTGTTATGCATTGCAGACCTTTGTAAACTCCTGCTCCAAAATCTTATTGAACACTTCCACTGTGCCATTCGCATGTGGATGATACAACATACTCTTTTGGTGGTGTATCATAAACTGCTCCATGAGCACATGGATGGTGTAATTTAGGAAATGAGTTCCTTGATCTCTCATCAACAACTTTGAGCAACCAAACATTGTAATGATGTGCTCGAATATGAACCGCTTGAATGTTTGTGAGGTACAATCCTTCACTAGCGCAACCTTTGACCATCTTGTCGGGTATTCTATCACAATGATGATGTATCGGGCGTCGGTTCTGCATGTTAGAGGGTTGATCGGACCCACAAAATCAATAGCCCATTTCTTGAAAGGCTCAAGTGTAGTGACAAGAAAGAGAGGCATCTCATCCTTGCATGATGGCTTTCCCACTCACTAGAAAACATCACATTGTTTGCAATACATCTTATCTTCCTATAGTAGTGAATGCCACCACAACCTTGCACGCAACACCTTATGTGTACTAGCCTTCCTTGCATAATGTCCTCCAACTATGCCTTCATATGCTTCTCTAAGATGAAGTGATCATTCATGTTCCAACACACATCTATGTAGTATGCCATCAACTCCCAGCTTGTAGAGTCATCCTGCAATCAACTGAAATTCTTCATTGTGCATTACCACCTGTCTACTCTGCAGAAGCTTATACTCTTCTAGTACGTGGCCAAAAGCAAAAAATGATGCAATATCATTGAAATGATCTAGTACTGCTTCAACGCAAAACAACTGCGCATGAGGGATATCATCATCCAACCTTTCCCCTTGTTCACCAACTTCAATCCTTGAAACATGATCTAGACCCACATTATGCTTCCTGTGATTAACAATGACCTCAAAATCAAACTCTTGAGATGGGATCATCCATCCATAGATGCACCCCCTGTTGGCCCGGTTTTGCAACCAGGCTTAGTGCTATGGGCACCTGCTAACTAGTAGCAGCAGTTTCAATGGAAATAAATAACAATAAACTAATTAAACAAGACTATTCATGGATCTAAGCAAAGATATTAAGCAAATAACAAAGATAATTTAAAATCAAGAACAAGAACATATAAGAATAATAAATTTGTATTGAAAGAATGGGGCAAGCAAGTGCTTGCGGAATCAATACCTCTAATGGTGAGGTTGAATGGCTCCAAGGATGAGCAACTCCAATCTCCAATGGTCTCTTCTCCAATGTGGTTTGCAATGGCTAAAATGCTCAGGGGAGATTTCAGCAGCATAAGGATGAGATAATGGATGGATGTGAAATGAGGAGCCCCTAGCACCTTTTTATAGGTTTTGGTGGTGGGAAATACCATTTGTGGTTTTGTGGAAACCAAATGGTATTGACCAACATGGTTTAGGTACTTTTCCCTCCTTTTTCCTTTTTTGAATAAAAATAATATTTTAATTCCCTTTTTAATATTTTTGGGAATTTGGACCCTTTTTGAGGGTTTTTTATGATTTTCTTGGAAAAATAATCTTTTTTAATGGAAAAAGGGGTGTACTAAGGTCTTTTGGTGACCTTTTGTTGGTTTCAGAGGCTCCGATGGTGGAAAAGTGGACAAATGGGTCATGTGAGTAAGGGAATGAGCTAGTGAGCACTTTTTAGGTGTTAACAGATTGCCCCCTGATGTGTGAGGGCAGGAGCTCATCGTATGGCCGATAGACATCATAGTTCTTTTGTCCTTTTTTCTAGGGTTTAGGGGAGAGAAGAGACCGGTTGGAGACTGGAGCCACGGCCCTTGGAAGCTGCAAAAACAAAAAATATTACATGGCCTCAATATGAATGAGGTATAATCTCTGATGAAGGACGAGGCGGGCATTCCCATGCTCGTATCAAGACATATACAAAACAATTAGTCCCAAGAAGGGGGATCTAATACGTAAAGAAATATACTGGTACATCATAATGGTCCAGAGGGGACATTATTGTGGGATATACTCATGATCATGGCTGATCTCAATAACTGATACACTGGAATAACTGTTGAACTGCTGAAACTGAAGGTGTTCAACATCTGTATGAACTTAATGACTGTGAGCCATCTCTGGGAAGTATTTGTATCTGTATACTCGAGGGAGTATAAAACTGGGGTACATCTGAATACTGTCGCCATACGCAACCCGGATATCTATAGAAAAAATGTAACTGGTTGTATCCATAGGTAGACTCTCAAATGTGGAGGAGTCAGGTGGTATCCGGGGTATTCGACTAATAACTGAGCGGACGAATGCCCTGTGCGAGTCTCAACGATGCGATCAAGGTGTTGAAGTCGAGCATGTGAGAAACAACCATTTGGAGAGGCACTGAGGACTCTTCTCGAAATGATTTGTAGGCACTCATCATAAATGGTGATGAGTCCAAGACACAGGGACCTCTAGGTCTATCCTCTGGAATCAATGTGGTTGTCGTCGACAGAGGGAGACCAGCAACTAACAAGGCATTGATGTTTCCTTGATAGGAGCAGGAGGTGTAAAACTGAAGTGTTGTAGTACTAGTGGTGGGACTGCATACTTGTGGGGATGGGAAATAACTGGGTCAAAAGTGGGTAGACTCAAACTTCCTTTGTTCAGAGCATGATGACATGGTTGACCTGGCAGCGTAGGGAACTGACTTGTAGGTGTGGGGATCATTGCTTTGACTGAATGGTATATATTAACTCTGGGGGGGAGGATGAGCTGATAGGTGCCGGCGAGGGATTATCAAGGTGACATACTACAGAATACTCTGAACAAAGGCGACCAAAATGGGGAAGCTGACTAATGAGTAGATGTGATCTGTCGTGGCGCCAAGAGGCACCATTGATTCCTTCTTCGTAGTTTTAATGAGCTCCAAGAAGGGATAAAAAGTGTGCTCTGAAATGGTACAGTCCTGTTGATTTTGTGAGCCCAGGACGGCTCGTGCTCATGGTTGCTTTCATGTTTAGAGAGTCTGAAAGCGGTAAGTGGACTCTATTGGTGTTCTTTTTTGTAGTTTAGTCTCCAAGGCCCGAAAAAGCATAAAATGATGCGGATGGAGAACTCTTCTAGCCGATGTGACTAGAGTATACCTTTTTCGTAATTAGTCTACGAGGTCCGGAAAAGGGGTAAACTTATACCAGGTAGACGCCCTTTCAGATACATTTAACGAGCATGAAAGGAAACAAGGTTGCTCGGCAATCTTTTCATTATTTGTAGGAGTCAGAGAAGAGCTTAACAGAAACTCCCTAAGTGCCTTTTTCGTAAAAGGGGTTGCTCGGCCCGAAAAAGGGGTAAAATTATACCGAACAAACATGGATTGATGGGGGCGAGAAAAGGTCTCAAGCATCGTTATCAGTACGGAAAATTGGTTCCGGTGACATAAGGATTGTCGAAAACGGAGAACGGTCGATGTGGCACGCAAACTGAGGTTATGTGAGGGGCATGGAAAAAATGTTCGAAAATTCTAAAGGTGAGAGCGAGAAATGATCTCAAGCATCATCATGAGCGCGGAAAACTGAATCCGGCGGTATAAGGCATGTCCAAAAATGGAGAACGGCCGATGTGGCACGCCAACCGAGGTGACGAAGGGGCATGGAAGAAATGCCCTGAAAATCAGGAAGGTGAGAGCGAGAAATGATCTCAAGCATCATCACGAGCGTGGAAAACTGAATCCGACTATATAAGGCATTCCCCGAACTGAGAACGACCGATGTGGCACGCAAACCGAGGCGACGAAGGGGGCATGGGAAAAAATGCCCGGAAAATCTAAAGGTGAGAGCGAGAAATTATCTCAAGCATCATCACGAGCGCGGAAAACTGAATCCGGGTATATAAGGTACGTCGAAAACAGAGAACGACCGATGTGGCACGCAAACCGAGGCGACAAAGGGGGCATGGGAAAAAATGCCCGAAAAATCTAAAGGTGAGAGCGAGAAATGATCTCAAGCATCATCACGAGCGTGGAAATATGAATTCGGCAGTGCAAATGGTGAGAAAAACGGAGGTCATAAGGACTTCGGAATGGTTTAAAGGAAAGAACTAGGTTAAAAAATGGCTACAAATAAAGGTGATCTCACCAAGCGAAGGATGCAGTGGTGGGGAGAAATGATGACCCGTGGGGGCAAAATACTAGGTGTATCAAATCAATTGAAATATACAAGTGACACGTGACCTCAAAAATGGTTGAGATCACGAATATGAAAAAGTGAGCAGGGTTAATGACCTGCCCCCATGCTATGTGCATGGGGTTTATGATTATGGATCACATATGTGTTGGTTTGAACGATCGGTTCATTGAGGTGTTGAGATAGAGATGATGGGGAAGGTTTAAAATGATTGATCATGCCTCCTATCACGGGGTCGAGGTAATCTATTATGCCCCCTAACTCAGAGGTGTCAATGTGGTGCAGATGTTGTCTCAGAGAGAGATCAATAGGGCATTGAGCAACTGCTGGCTGGGTGTTATACCATGAGGCTGTGGGCTGTGGTGGCATACTGAAGTGATGATATGATGATGGGGGATTCCCTTTGTGGTGTGGATGCCCCCAGTATCTCCGATGAGGATCACAATGATGATGAGTAGGCAAGGTTTTGGACCTGCCCCCATGTTGTGGACATGTGGTTTCCTGGTCAATTTGAAAGGGTTGAACCTGTGTGTCAAAGGGATCAATGGAAGGGACCGACTGGACAGAGGGGTATCCAGTGGAGATCGTATAAATGGCGGGGTCAAGGCCAGGCATTTCGGTATCTGACCAAGTAAAGACATCAGTGAATTCTTGGAACAGTTGTTGGTATTCTCCGATCTCATGCTCACTGTGGGAGGTTCCTAATGTGATGGTATGAAGGGCACCAAGTGGGTCAGAGATGTCAATGTGGATGACGGGAGAAATATCGGCCATGGGATCCGTTAACCAATCGATTTTAGTAGGAAGGAAATCCTTGGACTCAACCACGGATTGGGTAGCGGTGGTGGATGAAGTCTCTTCCGAGAGGAAGTATGGACGATGGTGCATGTCTTCCCCGGGATAATCAAAGGTAGTAGGAGTCTCGAGAACCTCTTCATCATTTCGGGAGCTTTGAGTGGTCAAATCGAGTGATGAGGTAGTGGTAGTCGAAGAGGTCATGTAGATGGTGTTAATCTCTCCAGATGAGGATGATGCGGGAGGGTAGATCTCCTCGATAGTAGGGGGTGCCGTCTCTAGGTCCAAATTGTTCATCTCGTAGAGAGCTGCTCTGTAGTCTGGGATGTCAGGACAGTTGTGGGAGTAGTGGCCGTAAATACCGCATATCGCACATGGGTGGTTGGTACGCAGTGATTTATCACGAGGCATGGGGTTTGGATCGAGCTTGACCACCAGGATGTTGGGGTCATCGTCCAACATTTGCATGTGTTCCTGCAATGCAGGTAACTGTGGACACTGATGGGTTGGATGGCCTAACTCATCACACAGCGAGCATTTTGGAGGAGCACGGAATATGGAAGGAGGTTTAACTGCCTTGGGTGGGGGTACCGCAGTGTATGGTTGTGGGCCTCTGCCCCCAGTGGGCCTGATGAGTGGAGGGGGATTCGTCGATGACGAAGGAGTAGTGATACCGGGAGGTGGTTGGGTAGAAGTAACAATGGGTTGCACCGGTTGCAGGATGACATTTGGTGTCGGCGGTGGAACTGGAGGCGAAATATACCACACGGGTAATCCCAATGTTAACCCGGGTAGACTAAGGGTAGCCATAACCGGGGCGCTTACTACACCCAAAGGAGGAAATAGAAAGGGGATTGTGTGGATGGGTGTAACCCCAATGTGACTAGGGACCAATGGTGGTTTGGGTAACAAGGAGGGTTGATTACCGGGTGTTTGTGAAAGGGTGCAGAGGTTAGCGACGTGGGTCTATGGTGACGGTGGTGGAATGACCTGGAATGTAGAGGTCATCGGCACCTCAGAGTAAATTCTGGGTCCTACCGAGGAATTGAATGAGGTAGTTGCATCACAAACAGGTTGTTCAACCATGGGGAGAACATTTTCAGGTGTGGCGGGGGCCTTGGGATCGTAATAGGTGAGCTGGTCGACCTTGACCACGCGTCCCTCATGGGGGAACTGCATGGTGCGAAATACGGATGAGGCAACAGCCCGCATGGCATACATGTAGTTGCGACCAAGTAAAAGGTTATAGTCTAGTTGGGCATTGATGACCTCAATGTCAATGAGCACGGTTTTACCCGCCAGCTGGACAGGGACATTGGCTAAAAGACCTTGGGGTTGAGCCGAACGGCCGTCGTAGGCTCGTAATGCAGTGGTGGACTGATGGAGAGTAGGGGATCCCAACTTCTGCCAAACGAATGTGGACATGACGCATATGGAGGCCCCTTCATCGATAATGCACCTATGGATGACAAGATTCCGAACAGAAATGGAAACTTGGAATGCTAAAGAGGAAGGCAGGCGGGGTTCAGACTGGTCTAAATCGAATGCGATCAACTATGAATCATTGGGGTCAATGGCGCCAATGGCAGAGAGTAAAGTCTTGCGCTGTGAAGGACAGTTTTTCAAAACTTCTAAAGCAGACATGGCTGCAGGAGACTGGGCTAAGTCGTCTACGATGTTGTAATTCGACGCAGCCCGAGCATTGGGATTATTGTTGATACGACAAAGTGGGAAGCGAGGTTCTTTGGAAGCGCCATCAAGTGGAGCCGGAGGTATACGTAACGTTTGATCTGTGGGATTAACGTTAGTGTTCTTGTCGGAGGGAGGGGCTTCAAAGGTGGAGCCATATTGGTTCCAACGAGTTTGGAGGTTAGCATCGGCAGTCGACATCATCAACAAATGGTGAGTACCTGAATCGAACATGGGTTGATCAGGGGTTGCATAAGTGATCTACTGTGGTGGCACGTTTACCTGAGGGGGGGCTAACGGCTGAGTGTTCACTACACCCTGTGTTGGAAAAGGGTTTTGTAGTACCAAAGGTTGTTGTGGAGGTGGTGGGGGGTTGAGTGGCGGCTGAGGAGCTGCCTGCCCTTGACGATGGGCGTCATTTGTCCATAGTTGTCGAGCTCGCTCCAGATGTGGGCAAGCGTGGGTATAGTGACCATAGACACCGCAAATGGAACAAGGATGGTTTGTTCGTAAATTAGCATTTTTGGCTTGCTTAGGTGGTCGATCAGGATTCTGATGAGCAGGCACCGCGTTATTGTTTTGCGGAGGATGGGTAGGTTGTGGAGCTTGGTTACGGTTTTGATTGTTTCCACGGTTGCGTCCTCTTCCGCGGTTTGGTTGCCCACCCTAGTTGCGTTGGTTATTTTGGTATTGGGGCTGATGTTGTTGTGCATACACATGCCCTTGAGCATTGGGGGGATTCTGAGGAGCCGCAGGTGCGGGAGCAGGTTGCGGTGGATAGTATGCAGGTGGAGCTGGAGGTGGTCCAGTTGCCTGTTGGGGTTGTTGGTACCTCTGAGCTGGTGGAGGTGTGAGATTAGCTGGTGCAACCGGTTGTGGGTAATGCATGGGCTGTTGTGGGAACTGCATGGGGGTCTGTACCGTAGGTTGAGCATAGTATGTAGGAGGTACATATGCTGATGGCGCTTGGCCATAACAATGTTGTGGACAAGAGGGTCCATGAACGTGATGGGTCTGGTTTGTTGGAGCATAAGAAGTTGTCGCTCCGGAACTAGATGTAGCCCTAGAAAGGTCTGGGGCAGGCATGGTGCTCACCATACTGAAAGGTTTTGCTTGCGGTATAATTTGGCCAATAATGCCATCAGCGGCATGTGATGCCCCCGGTGTGTCACCGCGTGCAGAGTCGCCTCGTGGGGCGTCCGGTATGATCGTGTATAGGTAACCCGACTGGGCGTAGATGAGATCAAACTGTTGGGCTTTGAGGATGGCCTCTTCTTCAGACTGGGGTCTTTCAGATGCTACATCCTTCGCAATGAGAGGAAGGAGGGATTTTAGAAAACAATCTAGGAAGATTCGGTCGTCTAATTTGATTTTGCATAGGCTTCGGCGCCGACGCCAATCATGAATATGGTCAGTGATATGCGTGGCCGTGTTTTGTCTGGAAGATAGTAGGATCTCGACGCCCGCATCATAGCGGACAGGTAACTGAAATAACTGTAGGAAGGTCGAGGCAAGGGAGGTAAATGTGGAATGCGTCCCATGGGGTTGCTCGATATACCATTTGGCTGCAGAGCCAGTGAAGGTGTGTTGTAAAAGCCGGAGGCGGATTGAGTCGTCCACTATGGAGTTGGAGGAACACCATAAATGGAAGGACATGATGTGGTTCTGGGGGTCCTCTCCTGCCTTACCCTCAAACTTAGGGATGTCAGAGGGGATTTTAGTGGGCATTTGAGGCCACGCAGGATCATGTCTGATGGGGTCATTTGTGAGCCTAGCTAATTCTGGCAGGTTCAGACTCGCCATGTATGGTAAGCTAGCAGATGTGGTGACTGGAACTGGGATATGCCTAGTCATTGTGGTGTGGGGTCCAGTAGCACCTAAAGGTATGCTAGGTATGGAGGGTATGTGCCCTCCAATAGGTGTAGTCTGGTATGGGCCAGCGCCTCCAAGTGCAACATGGGTTACACTTGGGTTAGGAATAGCAGTGGGGATTCCTGGGATAGGGTTTGTGGGAACCAGAGGGGGTGTGACCCCTATGTTGGGCATGCCCATAACAGGTGGTGGACCTGTGTTGGGAATTCCTATAACAGGAGATGGCCCTGTGTTGGGCATTCCTAAATGTGGAGTGTTTCCCATATTGGGCATACCCAGGGGGGTGGTTGTTGCCGTGGACGGCACTGTAGTAGAAGGGTCTGTAGACGTCTCTCCTATGGTGCTGGTAAAGAGTGGATCAAATGGTGTTCCAGCCATAATGGTGGTTGGTGGTAACTCTGTGGGGTTTTCGGATTCTACCTCGAAATCAAATGTGAAGTGAGGTGTGTCAGAATCGGATGACTGTGCAGCTGATTGACAATGTGTCGAATCAAGGGATAAGGCTCTGCGTCCGTGACGTGGAGAGCCAAGTGGACTAAACTCTGGGAGTTCGCGCTGTAGACGACGGGAGCATCTAAAATTCTCAATGGTGAGAATTAAGTTTTTGTAAAAATTTTGTTTAAGTATCAGGTGGTGATATATATATATATAAAAGACTCAAAACCCTAATGCAACCAAGGGTGCAAGAAGGGGAGTGAAAAAAGAAGGCTCTCAGGTCAAAAATCAACCTCAAAAAAGGCACTTATTCTAGCAGCTGTGCTACAATAAGTGGAGGAATGCAACAACTGGTCAGAATACCAACATGCAAACGGCTTCTATAAAAAATAGGTGTAACTAGACCAAGGGTAGGTTGAAATCATGCAAACACCTAATCTAAAAGTATTGTGACTCAAACAGACGATATCCTCTGCAAGGTGATGAAATCCAAGTCAGACAATATGAATGTTGAGACAACGGCTAGATATCCCCCTACCGGGAGGGACACCGGGTAATCAATCCTAAAGACAGGCTATTAGGATACTCCGTTCATGACGCGTCGAGAAAAGGTAAATCTGCCGTTTGGTCCTTTGATCGCAATATCCCAATACAGGGATATCCCGAGAACTGCGAATGGTATCCCTTCGGTTACTGAATGGATTTCGGTATTCCACTCAGGCTTCCGGAACCATCCTCGCGACTTCAACCCTCCTAAGGGAGAGGCCTTCCCACAAATCGGTTGTGACCGCGCCAAAAAGTACTAAGAGATTTTAGCTCCCTAATTGGACAACTTCTATGTCTCAGATGTAAGACCTGAGGGGTGTTATTGGAACACCTATCCCCCCAATACTACCTAGCTACAAGAATTCTTTTAGTGTTCCCCAAGTGGGGTTAAAAGTGTGTTCAAATTAGGGTACATTTTAAGGCTTAGTTCAATTAAGTGATCGTGTGAGTGCACGTGAGGTGTTGTAAGCTGAACTTGAAAAAATTAAATGCTTTATAGGAAATTTTCAAAAAATAAAGGATTTTTCGAAAATAAAAAGCAAATATTTATGACTTTTTTCACTAAAAGGAATTTAAATGCCTTTCAAAAAATAGCTCAAAAAACAAAGGATTTCTTGGATTTATGAAAGCAAATAATAGACTTCTTTTTAAAAGAAATAAATGGATTTCTTCGTTTCAAGAAAAAATTGCTAAGGGCAAGATTTTTAAAGAAGTAAACAGGAAAAAATTTGAATCTAGATGAAAATGCAAAATGAGTCTTTCTTTCACTTTCTTGAAAATTTTTAAAAAGATTTCTAGATATGCACTTTAAATAGTAAGAATTTTTTCAAAGC
The DNA here is from genome assembly GCA_027924585.1 of Larix kaempferi. Taxonomy (NCBI): domain Eukaryota; kingdom Viridiplantae; phylum Streptophyta; class Pinopsida; order Pinales; family Pinaceae; genus Larix; species Larix kaempferi. Next base: position 59,162 of record BSBM01001649.1, on the reverse strand, counting down.
TGTCAAATATGGAGAATTTAATACTGTAAAAAATGTGCTATGGGCAGAAAGTACAGTAAAAAAAAAAAAAAAAAAAAATTTCAAAATCGGGATGGCCGAATGAAAAATTCAGCCGCGCGGGTTTTGACAGAAAAGCCGCGATGGACCGCGCGGGTTTTGGTCGCATAGTCGCGCTGGACCGCGCGGGTTTTGGCCGCACAGTCGCGATGGACTGCGCGGGTTTTAACCGCACAGTCACGATGAGCAGCGCGGAAATCGGCCGCGATGCCGCGGTGTGCAGCGCGGAAAAACGCAGAAAGGTCACGATGGAACGCGCGACTGTCTGGCAAAAAACCGCGATGGACCGCGCGGAAAAACGCAGAAAAGTCGCGATGGACCGCGCGACTGTCTGGCAAAAAACCGCGATGCGGAAGCCGTGCACGGAAACCAAGAAACGAACCCGAAAATTGAAAATTTCGGGCTGTTTATGGGGCCAAAACTCAGAGCAGCAATGGATCTGCTGTCTAAGATGGCAGATCTATGGATCTAAAGGTTAAAAACTCATAAAAAACTAAGATTAAAGGCAAAACTAGAGATCTATAGTTCAAACCAAAGCGGAGTCGCCAAAAACTGTTGGCCCGGTTTTGCAACCAGGCTTAGTGCTATGGGCACCTGCTAACTAGTAGCAGCAGTTTCAATGGAAATAAATAACAATAAACTAATTAAACAAGACTATTCATGGATCTAAGCAAAGATATTAATCAAATAACAAAGATAATTTAAAATCAAGAACAAGAACATATAAGAATAATAAATTTGTATTGAAAGAATGGGGCAAGCAAGTGCTTGCGGAATCAATACCTCTAATGGTGAGGTTGAATGGCTCCAAGGATGAGCAACTCCAATCTCCAATGGTCTCTTCTCCAATGTGGTTTGCAATGGCTAAAATGCTCAGGGGAGATTTCAGCAGCATAAGGATGAGATAATGGATGGATGTGAAATGAGGAGCCCCTAGCACCTTTTTATAGGTTTTGGTGGTGGGAAATACCATTTGTGGTTTTGTGGAAACCAAATGGTATTGACCAACATGGTTTAGGTACTTTTCCCTCCTTTTTCCTTTTTTGAATAAAAATAATATTTTAATTCCCTTTTTAATATTTTTGGGAATTTGGACCCTTTTTGAGGGTTTTTTATGATTTTCTTGGAAAAATAATATTTTTTAATGGAAAAAGGGGTGTACTAAGGTCTTTTGGTGACCTTTTGTTGGTTTCAGAGGCTCCGATGGTGGAAAAGTGGACAAATGGGTCATGTGAGTAAGGGAATGAGCTAGTGAGCACTTTTTAGGTGTTAACACCCCCCCAAGACTGGATTGTTGACCAAGTACCTCAAAGCATAATAATATGTAAATAACTTGAAGGCACTCCCCAGCAAGTAGTGTTTGTACTTACACAAAGCATATACCATCACCAAGCCTTCCCACTCAATCATGGTAAAAGTTTTCTCAGTTGTAGATAACTTTTTTTTGGCGAAGGAAACAAGGTGATCAATCTCTCCTTCCCCAGGTTGTGCTAGGACTACTCCTAGCGCCACTGATGATGCATCAACATATACATGGAATGTGTGCATTCAATTTGGAATGATGAGAATTGTCGCAGTCACTAATTTCTCCTTCAACGTATCCAACGCGTGCTAACAATATTGCTACCAAACATACTTAACCTCTTTTCTTAACAACTCTTCATGTGGTGTTGTAATATTGGCATAGTTCCTAATAAATTTTTTGTAATAGCCAGTATGTCCCAATTTTGCATGCAAAAATTTCACATGTGTTGGGGCCAGCACATTGACTATGAATGCAATCTTCGCCAGATCAATTAGAAGACCTTCCTTGCACACAACTGTTGATGTTTTTGTAACTTCGGAAGATATTCACTTGTATATTGTATGTATTACATTTGTACTTTATTGTATCCCCAACGGATATGTATTATTCCTTCGATTGGAAGTGTCGTCATTTGTATTTGCAAGTGCCGTAACTTATATTTGATGGGTTATCAGACCACCTTGGTGGGGTCGGCCCTATATGAGTCATGTGGATGGGTTATTAGGCTTCCTTAGGAAGTCCTCCCAGTCAGGGTTAAAGGTAGGTTAAGTTGTTGTATAAATAGAGAGTGTGACTCTCTCATTTTACTCATTCACTCACTCATCCAACTCGCATAGTTGAGACAAAGGAGTGTGCACAAGTGGAGGAGGAGTAGCTACTGAAGACATCTATCTTTTGGGGTTTGATCTTTGTGATCCTTGTATTGGTGTTTATTCTATCTCTAAGGAAGTTGCAGGGTTTTTCACCTTCTTGGTTTTCCTCAAGGAAACTCTGTGTCTCTTGTGTCTATGATTTTTATGTTGTGCATGTTATTCTCCTAGTAGGATCCTAGATAATATTTGAATGAAATTATAGAAATTCTAACATGGTATCAGAGCGAGACTAAGAAGAAGACATTGTGCAGCTGCGGAAGCTAGGGCTTCTTAATTTTTGGGTTTCTCTCCACAAATCATCAAAGGTAGGAGGCTAGGTTCACTCTCCTAGCAAGGGTGCATCTTTCTGTCGAGACATAATTCAATTCTGAGCATTTTCAATTTTTGGCCTGTCATTGCTGCGGGACATTAAGGTTTCTGAAAAAGTTGGAATTTTTGGAATCTGAGACCACGGTTGGATGTTCCTCAGAAAAATAGAAGTTTAGAGACCAAGATTGAACTTTTTGGTTGGGCAGAACCCCGAGCTCTATCAAACCCTAGTTCGGGATTTTGACCAGAAAACCAGATTTTGACAGAAACTGCTGATCCGAAAGTTTCAAAGTCAATTTTGAGGGGTCAAATTTTAGAGATTTCAAAATTGAAGTATACCAGCTTGATCAGATCAGAAAGGAGCATCTTTCCATCCATTCAGAAGTTTGAAATTCAAAGTTTGAATTTTTAGGGTTTCTCTGACAAACCCTATTCCAACTCTAGATCCAATTTCAGCAAATCAAGTGGTAAGACCTAAATCTTTTATTTCCATTTGAGTTTCTCATTAATATTTCTCACCACACCAAGCATGAGGATAAGCTTGAAGGGGCTGGTAACTTTTGTGCATGAAAGTATAGGATTGGGTTAATCCTAGAAGAGAATGAATTGGAAACCTACACAAGTGAAGAGGTTGCAGTTCTAGAGGGAGATGAGGCTAAGGCCTTACATAAGAAGAACTTGGTTAAGGCCAAGAGAATCATTGCAGATTCTATCAAAGACCATCTCATTCCCCATGTGTCTTCTCTAAAAGTACCTAAGGATATGTTTGACTCCTTGACCAAGTTGTTTGAAGGAAAGAATATAAATCAGAAGATGACACTGCAGAACCAATTGAAAGGTGTGAAGATCCAGAATGGAGACACCATTCAATCTTATTTACTAAAGTCTCTCAAATCAGAGAACAACTTGAAGCTGTGGATGAAGTAGTGGAGAATGGAGAAATTGTGATGACCACATTAAATGGCCTACCTAGGTCATGGGACTCCTTCATCCAAGGAATCTGTGCAAGAAAGAAATTGATCTCTTTCAGTAGACTATGGGAGGAATGCTCACAAGAAGAAGCTAGACTTGTGGCCCGAGAAGAAAGATGGGAAGTGAAGATCAAGCTCTCACATCACACACCAAGAGAAGTAAGTTCAAGAGGGAGCAACTTCATCATAAGAAATCTTCTCACCACCATCAAAGGGAGAAGAAAGATCTGAGATGCTTCACATGTGATGAGAAGGGACACTTTGCCCGAGATTGTCCCAAGAATAAGAAAGGATCCATCAACAACAAGAAGAAGAACAAGAAGAGGTATCATGCTCATGCTACAAAGGATGATGAAGCTCCCAAGAAGAATCCTAGAGTGGAAAGTGATGACTCTTCAATGGATGAAGAGTATGTTCTAATCTCTACTCTCATAGGTACTATTACACATGGGTGTAATGATTGGCTTGTTGATAGTGGGGCTTCCAAACATATGACGGGATTTAAAGAATCTCTTATGGACCTATTTCAACATGAGTCACCTCATAAGGTGAAACTTGGGGATGACTATCAATACCCAATAAAAGGAAGTGGTGAAGCCTCCTACAAATTAGACTCTGGGAAGTATTTAAAGATGCAAGATGTTCTATATGTACCTGGACTTAAGAAGAATCTTCTCTCCATATCATATTTGGATGCAAAAGGGATGAAAGTTTCATTTTTGGATGGCCAAGTACTTATGTGGCAAAAAGGTAAGAACATAGATGATGAAGTAGTGATTGGAGAGCAAGAGGGACGATTGTAAAAATTGAAGGGACAACCTGAACAAGCCATGGTACATGAATCCATGGAGCCAAGTGAACTTTGGAACAGAAGGCTTGCACATGTGCACTATAGAGCACTACCAATTGCAAACAAAGCAGTAGAAGGTCTTTTTGAAATCCAGTCAAAGCATGAAGGTGTTTGCAAAGTATGTGCAAAAGGAAAGAACACAAAGAAAGAATTTCCAAGCAGTGAAAGCAAAGCAAAAGGAATTTTGGAAGTTATCCACTCCGATGTATGTGGTCCAATGTCATACAGTTCTCTGAGTGGGTATGTATATTATGTTTCCTTCTTTGATGATTTCTCTAGGAAGACTTGGGTTTATTTCTTGAAGAACAAGGATGAAGTGTTTGATAAGTTCAAGGAATTCAAAGCCTTGATAGAAAACCAAACTGATAAGAAGATCAAGACATTTAGATCCGACAATGGCGGAGAATTCACTTCAGGGGACTTGAAGAAGTTATGCAGTGATTAAGGGATTAAGAGGGAGTTGACCACTCCATACAATCCACAACAGAATGGAGTTGCAGAAAGAAAGAATAGAACTATCATGGAAGCATCACAGGAAATGCTTCATGACCAAGATCTTCCTATGCACCTAGGGGCAGAAGCAACAAGGATAGTTGGATATGTACAAAACAGAACACCACACAAGATACTTGACAACAAGACACCAGACGAATTTTTCTCTAGTTAGAAACCAAATTTAACCATCTCAGGATATTTGGTTGTCCAGTATATACGCATATTCCAAGAGAAAAGAGGACAAAGCTAGATCCTTCAAGAAAGAAGGGTATATTTGTGGCTTACAGTGAAAATTCGAAAGCATATAGAATCTACTTTCCAAGGTTCAAGAAGATTGACATCAACATGGATGTGACTTTTGATGAAGACTCAACATACATCAAATCGAGGAAGCCACTTGTTGAAGACAATGAAGAAGCAAGGGTACCCAGGATACAAGACACCACCATGAACGAAGAAATTCCAGAAGAAGATCGTGAAATAGAAGATCCACAAGAGCCTGTAGATCCACCTCGTAAGAAGAATTCTCACAAGAGGAAACCAACATGGGAAAGAGAGCTCATTCAACATGCAGAGAGGTATGGTGTTCCAGAGGAGGAACACAGAGAAAGAAAAAGGACAAGGTCACACACCAGCTATGTAGCCTTACTATGTGACATAATGAACAAAGAACCTTCCAGTTATGAAGAAGTGGTAGAAAAGAAAGAATGGAAGGATGCCATGGTCGAGAAATACCAGTCGATCATGAAGAATGATGTTTGGGATGTGGTCCCAAGACCAGAGGGGAATTCTGTTGTGACTTGCAAATGGATCTACAAGATCAAGCATTATGCAGATGGTAGCATAGAAAAATACAAGGCACTGTTTGTGTCTCGTGGATTCTCCCAGAAAGAAGGGATCAATTATGAAGAGACTTTTGCACCTATAGCCAGATACATTTCCATCAGAACAGTACTTTCTCTGGCTGCAGTAATGAAGTGGAAGATACACCAGATGGATGTCAAGACAACTTTCTTGAATGGTGTAGTCAAAGAGGAATTGTATGTGGAGCAACCACTCGGTTTTGAGACACATGACAGGGAGTCATATGTGTGTAAATTGAAGAAGGCATTGTACAGTTTGAAACAGGAACCCAAGACATGGTACGGTAGAATAGACAACTTCCTATCCAACTTGGGTCTTACCAAGAGTAAAGCAGATTCCAACCTTTACTACAAGGTTGAGGAAGGCGATACAATGATACTCCTACTATATGTGGATGACCTGTTTGTGACAGGTGAGGATAGGTTGATTGCCAACACGAAGAGGAAGCTTGCTTCCAAGTTTGAGATGAAGGACTTGGGTATGATGCATTATTTTCTAGGGATGGAGGTGTGGCAAAGTACAGATGGAATCTTCCTTGGGAAAGGGAAGTACACAGTAGAGATCCTGAAGACGTTTGGGATGATGGACTATAAGGCCATGGCCACACCCATGGCATTGAACATGAAGCTATTGAGTGATGCTTCATTAGAGTTGGTTGATGCCACGATGTATCGTCAGATGATTAGGTCATTGATGTACCTGACGAACATGAGACCAGATATTTGCTTTGCGGTGAACACTTTGAGCCAGTTCCTGATGGATCCTAGACATGTTCACTTGATTGCGGTAAAGCATATTCTAAGGTACCTGAAGGGTACGGTTGATTATGGGCTCAAGTATGATGCAACTCAAAAGTTTATCCTGGAGGGTTATGTTGATTTGGATTGGGCAGGCAGTGCTGCAGATAGGAAGAGCACTTCGAGGTGTTGCTTCAGTATGGGATCCGGGGTGATCTCCGGGTTTAGCATGAAGCAATCCTGCATAGCACTGAGTATAGTCGAAGCAGAGTATGTCGCATCTTGTTCATCCAGTTGTGAGGCAGTATGGCTTAGGAAGCTACTGTCTAATTTATTTGATATCCAGTTGGATGCTACTTGTACCTTCTGTGACAACTAGATTTATGTGAAGTTGTCTGAGAACCCAGTGTTCCATGACAAGTTGAAGCATATTGAGATAAAATATCACTATATCTAGGATATAGTGCAGAGAGAAGTAGTGAAGCTCCTGTATGTTGTGACGGATGAGCAGATAGCAGATGTGTTAACCAAGCCACTAGCCAGAATGAAGTTCAAGTACTTCAGAGAGAGGCTTGGTGTCCTGCAGATTTAGGATACTTCCTAGATGAAGTGACGGGACATAGATGCTGGAGCCATTCCTAGCATGGTGGTAGGTGGGTCCTCCCATGGATGTGGATGTAAGTGCTGAGTGATGAGCATCTGGGTGATGCTCTGTATGATGAACATCCGTACAATGTTCCAGATGATGATGATCCGTATGATCATGAGATGATGATGTGCATCCAGGTGATGCTCAGTATGATGATGATCTGTATGATCATGATTAATGTTGATCCATATGATCATGAGCATCCATATGATGTTATGTGCCCGTGGATATGTTGCGGGTTGTGCTGGTTGGACATGTAATGGATCTTGGGAGATCGCATAGGTTGTGTTGGGCACATAATAAGTCCTAGGATTCTCTTGCGAGGTCTTGTTTGTAGGCATGAAATCAGTGCTAGAGATCCCATAGGTTGTGTTGGGCACGTAATGAGTCATGGGGATGCTCTTTAGAGATCTTACCGGTCGCAAGATGCTCTTTTAAGGTTTTTCCTGTAAACATGTAATCAGTCCTGGAGATCCTACAGGTTGTGCTGGGCATGTAATGAGTCCCAGGATGCTCTTTAGAGATCTTGCTGGTTGCAAGATGCTCTTTTAAGGTTTTGTGAAGTTCACATGTAATCAGTCCTGGAGATCCCATAGGTTGTGCTGGGTATGTAATGCGTTCTAGGATGCTCTTTTAAGGTTTTGTGAAGGTTGCATTTAATCAGTCCTGGGAGATCTTGTTGGTCGTGATGGGCACATAAAGGATCCTGGGATGCTCTTGTCAGGATTGCAGATGCACATAATCAGTCCTGAGATTCCACCGGTTTCCACGCGTAGATATGATGAAGACCTACATGGAGGCTAGGCCTACATCCAGTAGGAAAAAGGGATAGCTCTATAGAAATTCCTATGACGAGAAGAATTGAGAGATAACACCAGTGATTGAGATGATGAGTACAACAAGAGTGAAAATGATGCTCCATGATCCAGTGACGATGATCCAACTCTAGTATTGAAGACTTGTGCTTATATGTATTGATGACCTGTGTCAAGAGAATAACTTCCTAGTTAAGTGGGACTGTTGATGTATTTGTAACTTTGGAAGATATTCACTTGTATATTGTATGTATTACATTTGTACTTTATTGTATCCCCAACGGAGATGTATTATTCCTCTGATTGGAAGTGTTGTCATTTGTATTTGCAAGTGTCGCAAGTTACATTTCAAGTGTTGTAACTTATATTTGATGGGTTATTAGACCACCTTGGTGGGGTCGGCCCTGTATGAGTCATGTGGATGGGTTATTAGGCTTCCTTAGGAAGTCGACCCAATTAGGGTTAAAAGAAGGTTAAGTTGTTGTATAAATAGAGAGTGCGACTCTCTCTTTTTACTCATTCCCTCACTCATCCAAATCGCATAGTTGAGAGAGAGAAGTGCACACAAGTGGAGGAGGAGTAGCTGTTGAAGACATCTATATTTTGGGGTTTGATATTTTTGATCCTTGTATTGGTGCTTATTCTATCTCTGAGGAAGTTGTGGGGTTTTTTACCTTCTTGGTTTTCCCCGAGGAAACTCTGTGTCTCTTGTGTCTATGATTGTTATGCTATCCATGTTATTCTCTTAGTAGGATCCTAGATAATATTTGAATGAAATTATCAAAATTCTAACAACATGTCCCAACATTATTCCAAATGGGGTACAAAAAATACATTTATTTAGGTTCAAAGGGATCTACATTTTTTTGCAGCAATCTAACATGAGTCTCAATACCTGTAGGTGATCCTTCAGTAGACTGAACACTGTCCATTTGTTCTGACAGACTTCTAAAAAATTATGCATCAATTCTTTGAATGCGGCCACCATTATTCTGGAAAATATTCATGGCACATTCTTCAACCGAAAGGGCATCACATTATAGTCAAAAGATCCCCACGTGGTCATGAAAGTGGTATTCTTGTGATCCTCCTCTGCGATGCAAAACTAATGGTACCTAGAGAATCCATCAATGAACGAATAGACTTTGCAAACCACTACATTCTCTAACACCTCATCTATGAATGGTGTAGGGAATGGGTAATGGAGTTGTATTTAGGTTGCACATATCCACACAGATCCAAATTTCCCTGTCTTCTTATCCTAGACCACCATCGAGATGATCCACTCTGATTCCTCAATTGGAAATATAATCCTTGCATCCAACATGTGGTATTACTACTTGTGCACTTTTTCCTTGTATCACGGGTTCAATCTATATGGTCTCTTCTTTACTCTCTTCACCCCTCTTTCAGCTCAATCTTCATCTCTCTGAGAGCTCCTGCAATGCCTTTCATCTATGAGAAGGTTTATTGAAAGAGATATTCATATTCTTTTAGAAGGTAAACTATATGGGTGGAATGTCTATTGGACCCATTAGTCGCCTATGATGGCCATCTTTGGTTCTTCCTTAGTTCCAATGTTATATTTATTTGTCTCGAGAGTCTCTCTAAACTCTGGCGCAATGCTGGTGGATGGCTCAACCTTAACCGTACGCTCTTCGATAGTATTATTGATATGTATGTTGTGTGGATCCTCTTCTTCTTCAAGCTCCTTTATCTCAACTTTCCAATAATAAATTGGTTTGTTCATCCATTCCAAGTCCTGGTGGTAAGCACAAACTATCCTCTACGACACATCATGTTGTGGTATTTCTCCCAAAATGAGGTTCTTTGTTCAATGGAGAAATTTGGATAGGTTAGGATCTCTAGTAATAAGCCAAAATGTGATAGTAAATTTGGTAGACACCTTCTCCCAATTTGTGGTATGCCTTCTTCTTTCATGTTGAACATACCAATTGTGCGGTATGACATCTAGTGTATGGTAGAAGCAGTGCACCCATTCACTACTTGGTACACTTTTTGTCTCCCATCTCTACTAAGAGAATTCAAGTTGCTCTATGGGATTCTCAGTTCCCTTGAATCTGTTAAGAAGCTCCAAGTTTGTAAGAGGTTGGAACCTTTCTTTAATGCATGTTTCAATAGCTTCCCAGTTTCTCAACACCTATATGTGCATCTTTCACCAGCACATAGGCATTCCTCGAGTGACACCATCCATTGCTTCTACTCATCGATCCTTCAGAACTAGGGCTTGCATCTATTCAAGGAAATTATCTACTTTCTCTATTCCATCGAACATCGGTGGATCACATAGCTCTGACCTAATCTTGCTCACAGACTTTGTAATGTGTGTGCGTCTCCTTCTAGACACCTCATATAACTATTTTTTCCACCGATCTATTACATTTTGTGAATCAATATGAAAATAAAAAACACTGCACCAATTGATCTCACCATACACCATGATGTTTATGCAATATTCTTTCCTAATAGTGACATTGTATATGATCTCTATCGTGTCACTATTTATTTCATCCTTAATTGGATCTATGTACCTCTCTCTTTTTGTGGCATCCAAATAATCCATTATGTGCGGTTCCTCTGATTAAAAGGGCATGCATCTTTTCTTCAAGTTCATAATGGAATTGTTCTCAAATGACCAATCTATTCCTAACAGATATGGGTAAGGATCAGTATCCTACAGTATCTCAATCACTTCAAATTATGCCATTGTCTTTATGCCATCAACATTTACTTCCACATCGGTTATCCCTTCGATAGTTAATACCTTGTATTGATTATCTAATATGAGTTTCATGGGAGACCATACCATCTTTGGAATTACCATCAACTCCTAGGTCTTCTTAGGAATAATGTTCACATCTATCCCCAAGTTAATCATTTAAACATATTTCATTTCAAATCCTCCCAACTAAAGGGACAACATGATTTCCTTTTTGGTTCTTCTTTTCTTTTCCACCCTGTGTGCATTTCTTTCAGGAAGTGGCTCTAAATAGGTTCTTCGACCTCATTAGACATTAGTAACTTCACAACCATATTCTTTACGTTATTGACAACATGTGGGCCATTCAATATATTCAAGAAACTTCGTAGAAAGGTGCTTACTAGATATTCCTGGTGACACTTGTACATCCCTTTACGTTCTTCTTCTTTGCACTCTATAGCTTTGTGTTGCATAGTTCATATCAATTCTTTATCCCGCATGTTGTGCATTAGTTCTTCCTTGCATGAGGTTTGTCTACGATCCTCTTCTTCATGTGGTATACGTAGTTTATATTCTTGGTGCAACCTATCTTGGTGTATGTATTATTCTTGCTGCACAACTTCCTCGACCGATCTTTGTGCCTCGCATAGGATATGTAGCGTATCCTTAGCTTCATACTTAGGTGGAGGCTCTGTGGATTTCTTTACCTTCTACTACATTGGTATTCCACTACCACAATATCCAAGAATATCTTCACTTTTCTGAGCGCCTCCTTGAGTCACTATATTTACTTGCACGAGATACTTTCCATGATTCTCCTTCCTTGGTTCAGTGGTTACCATATTAAAATGACCTTTCTTATCCTCCCATTTTTTCAACAAGTCCTAGAAATCCTCTATTTCTTGATCTATGCTATGGCAGTTTGTTTACACGGCATGGTTCTTGGTGAAGAATATTTCCAAGTGGCATATCTCTCTACAGTTAAAGAAAGTTAGTTGTCTTCCACCACCTCCATAGCTTCTTCCATCACTACTACATATGGGCGGATTGTTCCACAAAATTTTTCCATGTTTTCAACATTCGTGGGTTCAAAAAATGATTTTTTAACCTTTTTTTTTGTCAGGGCGGAAAAATCGTGGCAATATCCACGTTTTTTAAAGTTCCACGAACATTCGTCGATATAGGGATGAAAAATCTAGGTTTCAGTTTTCATGGCAACAGGGACGAATGTCAAGCTATATAAACATAGATGATTTTCACATTTTCTTTTCTTGCGGCACATTGAGCACAGATTTTGGACATGCGGGGTGATTGTATGAGCTTGGATATTCTGCATAGCTCTAATTTTGAACTTGCAAGGTTAGTAATGTGTAATTTTTTGTCTATATTTTTATAAGGGTTAGATTTTAATATTGTTTAGTAATGAGTTGGCTTAGGTCATGTTAACTTGCTTTTTTCCTTTCTAATATTTTTTTCAAGAACTTTCTATCATTTTCATTTAACTTGCTATATTTTTTTCAAAAACTTGTTTTTTTGGCTTAGGTCATGTTAACTTGCTTTTTGAAAATGGCATATTTGAAATTGTTTTATCTTGCAATTGGTACTATCTCTAGTGTGTTTGCGGTCCTATATAACATTTGACATACATAATGCTTGGGATCTGTTACAATCTTTCTTCTACAATATTGGTTAAGAGCCTACCCTCTTTGGTGGTCAAACTATATGATCAGGTCTTCAAACTATACAAGTAGTTATCAATTTTCCAATATTTTTGGTTCCTTAACATTTGACATTTACCATTTTTTTTAGTAACCAACTAGAACCACTTCTAATTTTAGTGCTCTTGATACAATGCATTCCTAAAAATATGGAAAGAATATTTATTTAAAATTCTAACCATTGCATGGGTACAATCTCCCTCCAAGTGTTCACATTAAACGTTAGATTATATTAACTTACCATCTTTCCATTCTCAATTGACTTTCTCACAACTAACTTATAACCATCTTTCCATTCATATTTACTTTAGTCTTCATGTTTTTCTTTATAAATATAGAAAATATTGGATTATAATATACTATATTCAGAAATTTACTTATAATATCTAATGTAATTGACAAGTTATTGTTTTGTATGGTGTAGGTAAGACAATTACTTGTACCACTACAAGGATTTGTCACTATGAATGAAAATGCAAGGAAGCTTGCTCAGTTTAGAGCTGCATTAGATGCGAGAGGAGATGGAAAATGTTATTGTCCTTGCTTTGATTGCAGGGGCTTGCAAAAAAGAAGACTTTTAATAGAAACAGCTAAAAGACATTGTAGGGAGAAGTGGCACGCCGAAGGGGGTTATGAATATCGTCTTCTGGTAAGACTATTTTTGGGGTTCAATTTTTAATATATTCACTGTAATATTCATCATGTCTGCATGAATTTTAGTAAAATGTCTTATTTTTTTACTATATGTTCTATACAAACTAATGTTTCTATGTTGTTTGTAAATTTATAGACAATGCCCCCAGAATGTCGCGTTCCAGAGAGTTATTTGCCAAGTACTAGCAAAAATAATCATTCACGGCCTGACGAACTTCTACATCAGAATATTGAACATGATCAAGTAGTTATTTCTTATGATATAATGGATGTAGATAACATTAGTGACACAAATAAGGAAGATGAGATACATAGATTGATCCAAGACACATTTGCTCCAATGGATGAGGACAACTAGGATGATAGTGATGATGTTGATCCTCTTCTTGAGAAGTCACGTAAACCTCTTTATGAAGGCTCAAAAACAAATCTTTTATCTACTATATTGTTGTTATTGAACTTGAAGGTTTTGAATGGATTATTAAACACCTGTATGACATAGATACTAAGGTATGTAATTTGTTTTTTTAATTTTTGTCTGCATGTTCACAATATCTATATATAGAAAGGGTTGACTTTTTTCCTATATTGTTGTTATTGTTATATAATTTGTAAAGTTTGGATGCGATATTGATGATTAATATTGTTTTCATTGATTTATTCTTTTGAATTTTGTAGATTGTTATGTGATTTTCTATTACCAACTTCAAATATTTTACCACGCACATATCGAGGGATATATGTCATTATGAAAGCATTTGGTATGGAGTATCAAGCTATTGACGCATGTCCTAATGATCATATCATATACTATGGAAAATATGCATTAGAAATTGAATTCCCACAATTTCAAACAAATAGGTATCGAACCGATAAAGTGACAAAAAATGTTCCTCAAAAAGTTCTTTGTTATATTCCGATAATCCCACATTTCCAGCGGTTGTTCAGGTGTCAAAGTATAGCACAGTTTATGGATTTCCATGCAAAGAATAGAAGTCGCGACGATGTTCTTCGAATGCCTGCAGATGGTTCTGCATTGATATACATCAAAGAAAAGTGGCCAATTTTTAAAGAAGGTCCTCGTAATGTTAAACTTTCTTTGGCAGGTGATGGTGTCAATCCATTTGGAGAGCTTCGTTCTACCTACTCAGTGTGGCCTGTTTTTGTTATAAACAATAACCTTCCTCCTTGGATGTCGATCAAGAGAGAGCACACAATGTTGGCAATGATTGTTCCAGGTATTTAATTAATAGGTATTTATTTAATTGAAAGTTTGATCAATAAATATTTCATTGATTTGTTTCGTGCATGATAATTACGTCTTTTATATATAACAACATATAGGCGCTAAATATAATTAATCATGTATGTTTGACCAATTAGGAAAGTATCAGGTTAAAGATATGAATGTATATCTTGAGCCTCTTATCGATGAGTTGTTGAAGTTATGGGCTGGCGTCACTATGTATGATATTTCTAGACCAATCGGGCAAAGACGATTTCAATTCCATGGAATACTTGCATTTACAATTCATGATGCTCCTGGGTTAACACATTTTTGTCATATGTTGTTACTTTCTTTTGTTCCTTAATATTTTATATATCTGTTGATAATACCATGCATTATTTTAAATTTTAATGCTAATTTGCTACACCAATTCATATATCTTGTAGGTCTTCAAACCAAGTGTAAATTTGCATGTCCATTTTGCGGTCCTAGGATAAAATATCGTTGTTCAAGGAGTTTAGCAAAGGAAGTGTTCAATGAGTATAGGAACTTTCTTCCTAAGAACCATAGTCATCGAACTACAGACAAAGAAAAATTTAACAGTAAAGAAGAGAATGGAAAAAAACCATGAAGAATGACACCTCACCTATGGAAGGTGGAATATAATAGAAACCCTCAAGGTATGCCAATTTGTTTTTTTGTATTGAATTATGTTCAACACGATATGCTATACCATTATTGATTAATTGGTTTTAATTTGATTTTGTTGATGTTTCATGAATGTCGTTAAGGCACACAAGGAATCAAAATTTACCCGATTCAGTTTAGTAGGTTTCCATACTACGAGCACATGCAAATAGTTCATTTGTTTGACACAATGCATATCGTGAAGAACATAACAAAAATGTTATGGCGAATATTAGATGGAAGGACTGACAAAGAAAGAATTGGAAAGATTTGTAGTGACATCGAAGAATATAATCACGCATTGCAAAGTGTGATCATTAATTCTAATGGAGATGGCCATCAACAGAATATTGGTCTTCCTTAGTGCTTGACAGAGCAACAGAGCAATATTGTAAGAGAGGTCATAAAAAATATCAGGTTTCTGACGGGTTTTTCGTCAAACATAAAGAATATCTTGACCAAAAAAGGTGATTTTAAAGGGGTTAAAACACATGATTGGCATACATTCATTAAGGTAATCATTAGTCTATAATATATTTCATTATCGGTATGCACTATTTTATTAATTTTATTCTCTTATCTAGAAATAAATATTAATAAATATTAATAATTATGTGTTTTTTGACACAGTATGTTCTACCTTTGTCTCTCCCAGATGACTTCAACAACAACATAAAACATATTATTTATGTTCTTGGAAAATACATGAGGTAAGTAATGTTTTACTTGGAAAATGTACTTGGTCTGTGGTTTGTAGCAGAACTTATTGACATATAATATGTTTTTCCCGCAAATATTATATATGCCTTGACATATTTGTTTTATTGCATCATTTGTAGGTGGCTTTCACCAAAAGAAATCCATAAAGAAGATATAAGGCATTGGAAGAGAGAAATTCCCTGACTAATGTGTGAAATCCAACAGTATCTACCTCCAGCATTTTTCAATGCACAAGAACACTACCTCATACACCAAGTTGAGGAGATTGAATTATGTGGACCAGTACACACAAGGTCGATGTGGATGGTGGAGAGGCAGTTGAAGTCATTAAAGGATTTTGTTAGACAAAGAGCATGTCCCAAGGGTTCTATGGTTTAAGGATATATGGTATATCAATGCATGGTGTACATTAGTGAATATCTACCTAAATTAGCAGAAAATATGAATGTGCCTCGCATTTGGCATCTCGACTCCATCAACAAATTTGAAGGGGAGGTCCTACTGGGGAGAGGTACATTGAGGAATGTGAAAGGTAATTATTATTATACGTCAATGTTGAATTAATATGTTACACATTTATTTTTTCCAATTTTATATTATCATACTGTTTTTAACTCTTTTTAATAATTATGCATTTTCAACTATATTAAACTATGTTCCTTTAATGATGATCTAATTAATTATGAAATTGAATTTTTTTATTATCATATAGTTGGTTGAGTGTGGGATGATTTACATTTATACATTGCAAACAACCTTGATTAGATGGAGCATTGGATAAAAGATTGTGAAGAATTCTTCGGTAGGTTAGCATGGGAAGGGTTCAGTAACACGATTAAAACAGCTCATCGTCTTCGACATCAAATTCCCGACCTTACATCGCAAAGGGAAGTTGATTTAGCCTATGGTTTAAAAGATAAAAAGGCAAGTAATGTTTTTACCCACATTTCTTCTAGTTACTTCGATCCATTTTTCCAATTATTACATTTCATTTGTTTAAGTTTCGAATTATATTTACTAACTCCTATATGATGTTTATTAATTCACAATGTATTTGAAACATGTTGTCAATGTTGCAGTTGAAACATCACAAGGCTATGTGGTGTAATGGTCGTAAATTTCGTATCAAAAAGTTGGATGATAACAGGAAAACCTCGGATTGTGGGATAACTGCAGTGTTTAAGGTCACCAATGTTTCCTCTAGAAGTGATAGACATCTAGAAGAAACCGAGAATAGAAACTATGCTATTTGGAGGACATTATTGAGTGTGATTTTAATTCCTTTAAAATAGTTTTGTTTGAGGTGAAGTGGTACAGGCTACAGATGCATGAACGTGATCCTGAAAGAACTATTATTGAGCATTCTAATGGATTTACCATGGTTAATACAAGGACATTTGAACCGGGTATAGAGCCATATGTTCTTCCAAGTCAATGTGAGCAAGTCTACTACTTTGAGGTACCAGGTAATGCAGGTTGGTCATACGTTGTTCCTTACGATCCAAGAGGAAGACTAGGAAAGTATAATCATGTACTAGATGATGAAGATAATCAGGGAGAAGAAGAAGATGATGATGATTCAGATCAGGCTGCAGTCGATGTGTTAGATGAACAAGTTGAAGAGGTTGATCATGCAAATGTAGCAGACGATGATCTCATTGACGATATGGATGACTATATTAGCGAAGATGTATTTGATGATGATGACAATGTGAATGATCCTTTCATCAATATCTATTCAGAACCAGATCCTGATATAGATGTTGAGTTAGATGAAGAAGAAGATGAATGATATTTAATTTATTGAAAAGTTGAGGTACACAATGTTTATCGGTTAAAGTAAATGCACTCACGTACCATATGTTCATTGTGTTGATTAACTTGGTTATACTTGAAAATTAGTTTTCTAATCTTATGTTCTACATGTGCAGAAGCGTGGGTGTTCCTCGAGGTTTTAGTGGTAATGGTTTGAATCGAACATGTGTCAAGTAACCAAGACACAAAATCAAGTTATAAGATTTATGTGTTATTTTTTGGGATATTTCAATTACTAATTAGTGGATTTGTATAATGTAAAGAAAAGTATATTTTTTTCTTAATTTTGAATAATTAATGTACCGAATGGGGCCACCGTTGAATTTTTTTCAATGGGTGGTTGTACGGACTGGAGTTTTGCATGGTTATACTAGACACATGTAGTGACGGTATGGGAGGGTTTCTAGACTCAATATAGGGTGGTAAATGCTACATGTATAGTCTCAAAGATCCATAAAATCCCAAGAAAGAGGGGGTTCCTTCAAGAAATGATAAAGTAATGCTAAGAAGTCTCAAAATAGCCTCCAAAGGCTAGAACTCCAATGCATGCAAATTCATGCTAAAAAGTGAGCATTATAGCAAGTGGATCCACCAAATACAAACAAACTCCACAAAGTGCTCAATAAGACCCCAAAAAATTGAATTCCTCTCCATAAATCATGCATAAGAAACCTCCTTAGGTGGGATTTGGTTTCAAATGGGTGAGAATCCTCCACAAAGTAGGATAGAAACCATACAAAGTGGAACGTTCTTCAAATAAAGGCACAAATTAATGGATATAACACCTCTAGGTTAAATGTTATGACAAAAATTCCATGCACTCATGTATAGGTGCTCTATAAAGCTAAATGTGCAATGCTAGGGTTCCCTTGAATGCTATTTACTCCATGCAATGAGACCTCAAAGGGGAGGCTCCTCCAAAGGTGGCATATAAAACCTCTCAAACGTTGAGTGTTAATAACCTAGATCCATAAATCACTTTCGATAACTCCTTTTGTTAGGATTAAACCATGGTATGTACCATATTATCCTCAATATGGTAGACACTTACTATTGGTTATTACTCTCAAACCTATAAAATTATTCTTTTACTATTTTTTAAAGGTTGCAAAGAGATTGGAGATAAGGTACCATGTTGTAGGTTGCTAATTGTACACACGTGTGACAAGAAGATTCACCCCAAATTTATCTTATTTATGACCATTGTTTATCCTCTTTGTTGTTGTACATTTTTTCTATAAGATCGCCGCCCCTTTGATTCATTGTTCAATTTTTTTGCACCCTTTAACACACATGAAAACTAGATCTAACATGAAATCAATGCAATGGGTGGCACAAGGAATCCAATATAAGGTTTGAGACCTCTCCATAAGCAATGTGCAACATAATTAGCATCAATGTCCATAACATATTTCTCCACCCCTCAAGAAAATATCACCTACTGAGTATGTTACCAATGAGTTCATATTGACGTGTAGTCAGTTTCAAACAAAACACCAACAAGTCTACAAACTTCCCCATAGACTTCCACTCTCATGTGGGGAGCATGATTATGTAATTCTATTTATTATAGGAATCCAACCAACCAATGTGCACCAATATCAACATCCTATTACACACAAAAATGAGATGGAATAGTTCATTCATGAATTGTTGGAAACATGTGTGATCCATATAGCTAGTAACAACCCCCACTCTCTACTCATCATGGTTCTTCATTTTAAGTTAAAATTTATTTTTCAAATAAAACATTACATACAAAATAAATATTAATCATAGTAAAATAATAATAATAATAAATAATAAATAATAAATAATTTAAATTTAAATTTAAAAAAAATATAAAACAAAACAAACATTTGAACCTTACCTTATATGAAACTTACCTCCCCTCCCGCACATGCATTTTCACCATTTTTCACTTGCCTCACCAAGCACAGAGCCCTGAGGTTTGCTGCGAGGAGGTGAAGGAGGACGAATAGGGTTCGCGAGGTGAAGAAGGAATCCAAGGGGTTACCTCCCCTACTGTACATGCACAACATTTGCATTTTCACTGATTTGCACTAGCCTCACCAAGTGTAGAGCCTAGAGGTTTGCTGCAAGGAGGTGAATCATGACACATAGGGGTTACAAGGTGAAGGAGGAAACCAAGGGGTCAAGAAGGACACAGAGGGGTCACAGAGGTTTCCAAGAGGACACAATGTCCCCAAAATCAGTCAGTATCTTGTCATTAAACCCCATTACTCTGTCAAATTTCTCAAAAAGAGGTCATTTGGATTTAGGGATAAGGCATTTTATGTTTGATTTTTTGCAACTAATCTGAATAAATCCACCATTTGAGTTTATTTTACTATAAAATATGAAAACGAGTTGTCTTTATTGAAAATCCAAATCCCATTGTAGTTTATGGGGGTTGTCTTACTTAATGATAAACCTGTCGACACTCTTTGAACAAAATCGAAAAATTTTGGGCATAAATTATATTATAAATTGAGTTTTTCTTGTCAAAATTTGAAATTGTACTTCAAAATGAGAGGTATTTGGCTGTAAATCATCTTTTGTGTGGCTATAATTATTTTGGAGAAAACAAATTTTGATCTTGGGGTTGGATATTTTCACAATGAATCCAAATAAAGTCCTTCTCAACATTTTCACTATCAATAACTTTGTGGCAAGGAGGGGTTGATGTTATTTGGGAGGAATAATGGACAGAAAAAAAGGAAAAAACCTTGAAAATTGGACTTGAAACCCTTGAAAGACCAATAGTAGGAAGAAAAGAAAAACTAAATAATAACTCCAAAAATAGTAAAATGCCCTAAAAATAGTTTTTATTTAACCCTAACTAACTAAGGACAACAAATAATGGAGAATAAAATTGTGTTGAGATACCTTATATGATAAAAAAGATAATGTAACAATTACTCCCAATTGGTATAAAGCTTGCGCGTCAAAAAAACTTGTTGCTTTGATGTCCCATTTTCCCTAGATGTGTCAATGGATTCCAAATAAACATCTATGGACTCCCTAAGATGTGCCAATGTGACCTCCTTTCACTCTATTCCACACAAGAAAATCATGTGATAGAGGAGAAATGCACTTTGTAGAGCTAAAATTGACCGAATTCAAGTAAAAAATAGGTTTTAATAGGTTGTCATGCGAGTTTGAATAAGTTAGATTAGTGATTGATCATAGTTAGGGCTAATAATGAGTCAAAATTGTGTTGAACATCAAACTCGCATTGATGGAGTCAAACTTGTGTTGAACATCAAACTCACATTGATGGAGTCAAACTTGGTCAAACTCAAGTTTGACAAAAGTCGTTCATGAAAGAAAATTCCTACCCAATCCAAGTTAAGCTCATTATTTGGCGAGTTTGACTCACAATCCTCATAAACTTGGTGACAAGTATCATGATGCAAAAAATCTAAATTTTGATGATTCCTTCTTTTATGAACTTGAGGCATTCAAAAATTAATTTTGGCCATTTTTGCCAATTTTGAACATGCAAGACAATTAAAGGAAAATTCCCTTCCTAATCAACAAATGCATTTTCAAGCTTGGGGGAGGCATGGTAACTATGTATGATAGTGGAAATTCTTTTTTTTCCAAGGATTCCAACTACATGCTTGGAGGTTTGGTTTAAAATTAACCATGAAAAATTTATACATATGTAGAACATGAAAATGACTCTAATTTTGTGAAAAATTGAAGTATAATATCACTTGTTAACATTGGATCCATATGGATATAGAGACCCCATTGTAAGGTGCTAAATGTCCTCAAAATATAGATTTAACCCTCTTTTTTAGACACCCCTTTCAAATATGCCTCCATAAACCCAATTTTCTACCATGTGAGATTCATCATGCCTCACGGATATCTCAAATTGTACATGGAATATGAGGGTTAACACACACTAATCCTTGTACAAGCTATTTCAATGGAATTTGCAGCAAGGGAGGTGAATTGTCCCAGGGTTCTCATCTTTCCACATTTCCAGGTTTCTCCATTTCATTATGAGCAATGAATTACAGGTCTACAAAAGTTTCCATTCCCCAATTTCACTTTTTTTTACATAATTGCCAAAATATAAGCCATTCTATGTAGGAAAGTTAAAAATGGGAGTTGAAAATGGTCAAGTCTTCTACTAGACATACTTGACCTTTCTACATTTACCCTTTTTTATATCCAAATCTCAAAGCATATTCCATTAGAACCTAGTAATTTAGGTCTAAATGTGCAATAAATTTGAGTTGGTCAATTAGATGTTTTCAAGGGTTAGTATTTTAGGGTTATATGGAATTCAATGGAACAATAATATGCTTCAAAGATTTGCTTATGTTCCAACCTCTGGTTCCATCAAATTTTGGGGTGCACAAAAATTCTGACCTCCAATCTCTTTATTTCAAAATTTTGAAAGTCATAGTTGTTGCAAGGTTCCCATAATAGGTTCCATTTCCCTTCGATGTGGGAATAGTGGAACACTTACAAGGAAATATTGAAAGACCACTGCACACAAAGAAAAATAATAATGACAATTATAACCATGGAAAGAGGGAGGGAGTTAACCATTGCTTGCAACTTTAGAGCGGACCCTTACTTTGAGGAAAGCCAATTGTTGAATCCTTGAACTAAAATTTGATATGAGAAAAGTTTATTTTTATCTCTCCATGGGTGTAGTTACAGATCTACAGGGATATTCAATCTGGATCGACCTTCACACTAGAAATAGAAATAGAAAATAGGGTAGTTTGAAAACCTTTCATCTGATTTCCATACTACACATGATAATGATGGATCAAATGTTGATTTTTTTTTTAATTTTAATTAATTTTTTTTTTATTTATTTTTATTTTTTCTGTTGAAGAGATGAAACTTTATCATGCTGAGCTGACTGTCAATATTATCCTCCAGCTGCCATCATATCATTAACCAAATGCACATATCATGCTACAGGTCAACATTATTTTAGGTAGCAAAATCACCATCTTAGATCTTAATATACCCTGTAATGTTGTAATATGATGAAGGATCCACTAGTGGTGCATTCAAAATCCGATGCCATGTTGCTACAAACAAATCAATGTCATATTTAGGACAAAAATTTCCAATAGACCTAACATTGCAACAAACCCCTGTTGAAAGGTGGGCAGATCCATGTGTTGTTTTTCATTAGATGGAAGCATAAATGCATGCTTTTAACTGTCGTGTGAATTTAGGCCTAAGATACTGATTTTTTGTGAGCCTGCAATAGTCTTCAAATATGAGTGAATGGGTTGTTTACCTAAATCGTTATCTAATATTTCCATGCATGAAACAATCATCAAAATGCTTCTATGAAGTGACCATCCATGCAATCAATCATGTCATCTTAAGTATGAAAGTAAAATGACGTAACCAACACTCTAAATGTCATCAATACGTGATATGAAAGTGATCCAAATGAAAGAGATGTATCATTGAATATCCAACCATCATCCCATAGCTACTAGCATGAAGATCCATAAAGTCATCTAAGGTATCAAATTTCCAACAAGATGTAAGTAAACCCCCAATTGGATATTTGATAAGAATAAAAAGTGGACACCCATGCAAAATGGGGGGTAATAGGAAGAACTAACACCTACAAGGTTAGGTTGCAAGAATTTTGATTGAAGGACCAAGCCCCACAAAATTAGGTTGTAGGAAGTGAAAGACATATGCAGACCAACAAGGTTAGGCTGTGTGAATTTTGAATATCTAGAGCCGTGGGTTATTTGAAAACTGGTGTGGATACACAAGGTTTAGCTGCAGGCCATAGAAAAAACTATAATGTCAGGTTATGATTTTTGGAGAGAAAGGATTTTGATAGGTTGTGGAATATCCAATGCAGAAAGTATGGAGAAGTTGAAGCAACGTACAACAAATTGAAGATAAATAGATTAGAAGTTGAAGAGTTGGAAGATTAAACGATGACTTTTGTATTTTTTGTATCATATGAACTAAAGGTACAAATAGTTGAATGCCTCTTGTAACAAAGTTTGAGAATGGAGTCTAATGAAATTAATGTATTGTTCTGCAGTGCATCTATACTTAAGAGAAATTAGTATCTATAGCATTGCACTTCATCTCTTTTTTGTTACATATGTAATGATGTTTTTCTTGTTATGTGTTGTGCTATTTGTTGTGGTGTTTGTATTTTATGCACCTACGTAACTAAGGTTTGGTTAGTTGTGGTAGGCCAAATAGAGTTTCAAAAAGAAATTTAGTTGTAGATGTGCATAAGCCCTATACTGTGATATCCAATGATAATGGCATGGTCTACCCATATCACGTCCCTTATAATAAGATATCTTCCAAATTCAAAGATCTCACAGCAGAGAGAAGTTGGTTGAATCTGAAAGTACATTCTGCTAGCTATTACAGGAGCCTATTTTTCATTAGAAAACCCATCCACATCTTGTTTTACAGCTTTAGGAGCAAGTGAATTTACCATAAATAGTTAAGAGAGAAATTTGTGGAAATTAAACCATGTGAGCATATATGAATAGGTATCTTCACCTCATCGTTCATCTCTCTTGCTTCACAGCTTGTGCTTTTCCAGCTATCGTGAGTTATCCCTAAGTCACTAACTGTTGTGTCTGATATGCAAATTAGGCTCAGATGTGTATGACAAATCAAATCAAGATAATGTGTTTTGATTCTAATTTCTATTGAATATTTGTAAATGTTCTAGTTTCTAAATTTTATTGGATCTATATGTCTATATTTTTAAATTTAAATATATTTTAAATATATATATATATATATATATATATATATATATATGTATAAAAAACATGTACTTAGATATACACATAATGTCTGAAAATAGTCTTTGAAAATCAAATTTCTTATGGCCATTTGAGTGCCATGTAGGTACCACCAAATAGGTATCTGTCAGATCTATCTTCCTCAAGTGATGATGAAGATATACTCGGAGAGGTTGAAAGTGAGACGAATTGTACTAGATCTATCGGTTTTATATTAACTAGATTAGAAAAGATAAGGAAAAGATTTCATAGACACATGAAATATTTTATTGCCAACGGTGGGTCATGTAATTATGATGTTGAGAGCATAGGAGACATTGATTTGCCATTGAGGTATAAACATCTAGTGCAATGATGGGTACCTAATATGCTACCTCAAGTGGACATAGATTTCTTCATCAATGGGAGGATGTATCGCATCGCTCCTTCGTCCTTACATGGATTGGGGCTATTTTCCATGGATGGAATAAAGGTCCGCTATGGCATTGTAACTGAATTGATGGAGTATGTAGGACCACTATACAGATACAATAATTGGTTGATCTTGGTCCAATATACTCGAAGTATGAGGAGATACGGAGTTGCCGTGAATTATATTCAAATAGCAGAAAACAATAAAAACAAAGGGGTGACTATGTATATTGATGGGAGACCAAAAGCGTTCGGAAACGTTGCTGGATTTATAAATAGTGCATGACCAGTGACAACAAATAAGCTACCAAATTGCAAATTCGAGGCACGTGAATATCATAATATATTTGTATGTGCAATAAAAACAATACTTGCAGGTGAAGAGTTGTTGATCGATTACAACTTAAATAGAATACATGTGGCTTCCGCGGTCTAGGGGAACTGTGGACTGTCAGAAAATATGCCTCATCAGGTAAATGCTAAATGTAGTATCTAAACATGACTACAATAACTGAATGTTTCATTTTTTTTTGTTAACATTCGATTTCCACTGTTGTCATTTGCTTTATTCATGCTTATTATGAATATTTTCGTGTGATTACATGGTGATTACACTGCTATGAATATCTCATTTTTCTTTATGATGCATTTATTGACTATTGACGTTTGTTTAGGGTGACAGCAGTGGAAAGGCACATGCTTCTTCCACGGTCCAGGGTGACTGTGGAAGGTCAGAAACTATGCCTTGTTAGGTAAATGTTATATATAGTAAATAAATATGACTACAACAACAAGATGTTCCAATTTTTGCTATTAGCATTCGTTTTTTTAGTGCTTATTGTTAATATTTCCATATGAAAGCATGCTTATTAAACTGTGGCAGGAGTCTGCTCATGGCCATGGAGCAGAACATGTATCTTCCACTTCTGAGGTAAAAATTAATATTAATGCAATATATCATTTTTATTTATGTTACAATTATTTAGTATGAGGTAAACGTTTATTTATTGATTGACTGTGTCAGTGTGGCACCATTGGAAAGGCACCTGCTGCTACCATGGTCGAGGGTGAGCGTGGAAGGTCACACTCTGTGGCCCGTCAGGTAATTATTTAGTAAAATAAATAAATTTTTTGATTTAGTATGTTAACATTCAATGTCCACTATTGACAATCACATTTTGCTGAGCTTATGATGGACTACTGGCTCATTTTTATGACATTATGATGGATTACTGGTTCATTCAGGACTGTGGAAAGGCACCTGCTGCTTCCACGGTGACGTTTCATCATGGACACTCACCAGCCATAACATCGCGCCAGGTAAGTGTTAGTGCATAATAGTGACTTAATCTTCATTACAATATCAATATTTGAATGATGTTAAAATTATATTGCTTAACTTAAATTATTGTCTGATGAATTTAGTCACGTGCACCCGATCTGGGTGATGAGGGGTATGAGGAAGACATTTTGTATTCCACTGACCCACTGCACACTTTTAGAACAACCTTGAAAAAGGAAAACATAGAAATTCTTTCCTTGGCTCGCAAACAGCCCATGACACAAGAGAACAGGGAAAGGATTCAACAACTGCAAGATGAAATACAGTCTTATGCGGTAAGTGGCATCTTCACAATTTATTTTAAGCTATGACATGATTTCATATTTGATATTATGTTTTTTATTTTTCCAAGTGATCTAATAAAGTAAATTTTATTGTTTTTAGGAGTTTTTAAAACCCGTGACTACAGAACCTGCCCCGACAGGTATAGGTAGCAGTGATGATCCAATGAAGCAAGAAAGAAGCAATGGACCAATGAGGCTTTTTGGAACTCCTGTGGTTGGCCTCGAATCCATTGATGATGAAATTGATGAGAGAGAGCATGATGCCATGCCGGAGCCTGATGCTATGCCTCAACATGATGAGACGGAGCCTATCACTCCACATGACTCTGGAGATGAACATACTATAGACAACTAGGATAGTTTTCCTAGAGCAGCACGAGTTAAAAGCACTAGATCACTCAATCTCACCTTTCTGGTGGATGAATCTTGTGTTCCTATCAAGATCTAAAAGATTGATGGTATTTATTAATTAAATTATTCATTTTAATCATGAAATTGAAATAGTCATACGTTGAAATTATTTTAAATTAATGGATTACATATTTAATTTGTAGGAAACAATGTATTCTACAGGAATTTGAATGACAAAGCCTTGGATTTGTTTGGCCCCACCATTCGCACACGGTGGAATAGCCAAGATAGAAATAAGAGAGATGAATTGATGGACCACATGGTCAACTTGTTCGGCAATACTTTCAACGGGAAGGTTGTTGCAAGGTTAGCCGGTGAGAATTTGAAATATACCAGGGCCCAATATAGGGAAATATTGCAAGCTGACCTCAAGCATGAGTGCCCTCCCATGGTTCCAGAGAAAGAGTGGAAGGAACTCATAGATGATGCAAAGGAGAACTTGCTTAAAAGACAAGGAAAACAACCATGGCCTGGTAAAGCAAGGTACAACACATATCATCTTTTTACTGAAATAAGCTCAATTATTTTTTTCTTTTTTTGTTTTAAGTGAGATTTTTGATATCTAAGGTTTTCAAAATTTTCATATATAGGCTACATGACACCTCCAAAGCAACCAAGGCTAGAATGGAAAAGCACGGGCAACATAGACTGGGCCAGGGTGGCTATAGAAAACTAAGATCAAGAATCGTAAGTATTAAATGATTAATTGTTGGGAATATTTATTTAACAATACCAAACAAATATTGGATTTTGATACTGGAAATTTCAAAATGTGTTATCATGAATTTGCAGGGAAATACGTTCCAAGCTGCTGCCACTGATGAAGACCTAAATCTTGGTTTTAAAAGTGTGGTTGAATATCGGAAAAGCTTGGGGCAGACTCCAATCTCCCCAATGACGCAAATCCAGGTATATCACCAATGGAAGTATACTATTATAGTCTATTCAGTACTTCTGATTATATCACCCATAACTAAAACTTTATGTTTGTTTTTAAGCAACAATGCAACTGCAGCAGTGAATCTAGCGGTACACAACAAGTACCAGTTGATGTTGGGGTGCACATGTCCCATGATAGTGAGGAGTATAGTGTCCATTCTGGTATGTATGCTTTGGAAATAGAAATATCTACTGTGATTAGGTATATATATTTCCTGACGTATACTTATAAATTTTCTTCTTTCAATGAAAGACCATGCAACTCAAGAGCATGAGCTGCAAGAGGAAGCAACTATACCTCCAATTAACACCCCAGTTGTCACATCTACAACGAATGGTAAAGAGAAATATTGTAATTTAAATAAAAAAAATGAAATATTTATTTCAATAATAGTTCTACGCCATATATATATGCTAATTTCTGTTGTTGTAGTTCACACCCCTACAGAACTGCCTCCATGCCTTGCTCAACGACGTACAAGAAGTGGCATAAATGAGGGCATGGAAACACAAACAATAATAGGATATATCGTAGTAAATTCTGCACCATTGGATGATTGTGATACCCCACTCACAAGTTTTTTACATGCAAAGAAACATAAAACAACAACAAAGTAGATGCAACATAAATTCATGATTTGTATTTTGATGGATATCAATGTTGTTAGTATAAAACATTGTTAGTATGCTACATAGATAAGTTTTATTTGGTATAGTTACGAGGTACTTATATTTAATTTGATGCTCTAGGGAATTTTCCCATTTATATGTCTTATTTTCTTAGAATTTAAGTTTTAAATTTAAATGTCATCACAAGTCTGAAACATTGATTCTGTTTATATTAGATATATTAGATATGTTCATCATGACTTCGATCATCATCACTCTTTATAATTTGATTACTGCCCATTACATTTCGAGGACCAATTTCAGTACAGGGACCAGAGAGGAGTGATGAAGTTGATAGAGATCAAATTTATGTTGTAAAATCTTGTACTGTTGCTTTAGCAGTATTCATAAATAGTACCACACTTCAGATCTGATTTTTGGTTAAATGCATGGGAGCTTCACTCAATAAACCGCTATCATAGCACGTTCGTTTGTGGCATATGAAACAATACCCCTAATTTCACTAAATATTGGAAAATACCTTCCAAAATCGATTTTTTTAACCCCCTCCCAATATGCCTTCCCAATTTAAAAAAACCCCTATTTTCACTAGATATTGTATGCATCAAATTTTTCATTAACATTTTTTATACCCCTTTATAGTTCTACCTAGTATATTGATATGATACCCCTCTTATGACCCCACATGCATTCTACAATGCACCTTGCTTCTTTCGATATATATTGTGGATGCACATTACTTCACCCACAATGCAATTACTCAACCACATATCATTATGATTTGCAACATCTAATGGTCTAATGAAGAGATAGGAGATCACTTCTTGCATGTCACTAGAGCCAATGCACATAGTACAACATTTAGATTGCATGTTACACTTCCCCAATTGTTGACTAAGCCTATTGTGGGATAGGTATCCAAGCCCCTAGGTCCTGTAACAAGATCTAGGAGGATGACTAAACCTCCCAAGGCTTGTAATAGGCACGAGTGGTTGGGTATTCAAGCCCCCAAGACTTATCGAGGGCCTATAACAGGCACTCGAGGCTTAGAGCCTCCCAAGGCTATTAGTAACAAATGGCTGAGTGCTATTGGTAACAATTGGATGTCAATGACCACTGTCTCTCAACTATGATCAACTAGAAACCCACTTCACCATGAAACCCCCTGGCCTGAAGCATGCCTCAAGACACGATTTCCCTGCGTACTGGTAAGCCCGAGCCTTGACTCAACTCGATTTCTCATCTGGTCGTGATCCTGCCATCTCCATTTGGCGGATATTTGTCATCCTGACCATATAAAAAAGACCCCAAAGTATTTCTGTATTGTTACATTAAATAAAAAAAAACCTTTACCCCTTAATATATAAGCAATATAATTTTTAGGTTTTCATGAATATTTAATATCGCAATATGAATGAACGTGGTATTATATTGTCTCCCAGTGAAGCCCCCGTGGTTAAATGTTGACGTGGAGATCTTCAACTATACCTCTGTTATTGTTATATGATCGATATGTTTAATTTGTTACATGTTACTGAAAGAGATGAAAATTATGTTATAAAATATTTTACTGTTGCTTTAGCACTGTTCAGAAATAGTATTGTTTTATCATTCAGTTGTAGAATTGTTATGTTACTATACCTTTCTTTCATCTGTGTGCTGAATTGTTGTAGTATGTGGAATGTGTAAACCTGTTTGAGGTCTGTACTTAACTTTACATCTCGAGGACCAACTTCAGCACAGGGACCATAGAGGAGTGCTGAAGTTGATAGAGATCAAAATTTATGTTGTAAAATCTTGTATTGTTGCTTTAGCATTGTTCAGAAATAGTACCACACTTGAAATCTGATTTTTGGTTAAATGAGATCTTCAACTATACCTCTCTTATTGTTATATGATAAATATGTTTATTTTATGACATGCTACTGAAAGAGATGAAAATTATGTTATAAAATGTTTTACTGTTGCTTTAGCACTATTCAGAAATAGTACCATTTTATCATTCATCTGTAGAATTGTTATGTTACTGTACCTTTCTTTCATCATCTGTGTGCTTAATTGTTGTAGTATGTGGACTGTGTAAACCTATTTGAGGTCTGTACTTAACTTTACATCTCGAGTACCAACTTTAGCACAGGGACCAAAGAGGAGTGCTGAAGTTGATAGAGATCAAAATTATGTTATTAAATATTTTACTATTGCTTTGGCACTAGTCAGATATTTGGATGGTAATTGTGATGAAAATTTTCTTTTGTAGACCATATTCCTAAATTTAAAGGTTAAACAGGTGGCTTTTATTTTTTATAGTACAAGGTACTTAACTGTTATGTGATGCTATCAGGATTGCATAGAGAGAAATGATGGATATTTTTATTTGGCATCCCACCACCCTTCCTTATACTGTGATGATGAAATTTCAGGTTATATGGAACGTCTGTACATTTGAGAGAGATATGAATGGTTGTACCTTCCCCACCTTGATTGAGCTATGATTGATCTCGTAACTTTTTAAAAACCACCTTGTTGAAGTTTTGCTCTTATAGAGTCCCATGGTTGTTTTGGCGACATTTGGAGTAACTTTTTAAAAACCACCTTGTTGAAGTTTTGCTCTTATAGAGTCCTATGTTGTTTAGTGACATTTGGAGCATACCCTTGGTTCTAAGGGTCATGGGTATTCTACTACCCACACCTAACACATATTTCATTAAATTTGGAATTATACAAGGGATCTAGAATTTAGAACTTCAATAAGATTGAGTTTTCGAAAAATGAAAAACCAAAAAATTACTTAATTCACTCATTTCAATCTTTATATTCACCATTTTTTTATAATATTATCAATATAAGCTATATAAAATCAAATTTATATAAAGTTGAAGCATATCTTCCAAATATTAATCTTAGATTCCTTACATTATTTTATTATTATAATTTTTTAATTTGTATTAATATTTGAGTTGATCAAGGTTTACCTCATGTCATGAACAATAGATGTTGCAAGAAATTTCTTACCTATTAAGTTATCTAATGGCATTATTTGTATGTTGAAATTATTAACCATTTTATTTATAATTTGATAAAGCATATATTGTGCATGTGTTGAATTACCATATTAGTAAGAGATTGTCTCCATTTTAGAATGACCTACAAAGTTATTTAATGATATAGCAGTCAATGTGTTTGTTACTGTAACAAATTTATGTATTGGCATAGTAACTTATTAATTCCCAATCTTGATAATGGGTGGCTAGAACATGGGGATTTTTTCTCAACTTCAAGAAACAACAAGAACTGGAAATGCCTAGGAATTGGCTGAAACCTCTAATACCATGAAAAATTATTAGTTCATATAGTTACTGTAATAGTGAACCTGTGGATGAGGACACTACCCCTAATCATATTTAGAATATTGACTAGAAAAACAATTAGTAACATATACACAAGCAACAACATGGAAAACTAGGTCATACTCTATTTTATTTTCTTCCCTTTATATGTATTGTCGAGTACGGATCTGGAATTTAGAACTTCAACAAGATTGAGTTTTCAAAAAATGAAAAACCTAAAAATTACTTAATTCACTCATTTCAATCTATATATTCACCATTTTTTTTACAATATTATCATTATAAGCTATATAAAATCAAATTTATATTAATTTGAAGCATATCTTCCTATGCTTAAACTTAGATTCTTTACATTATTTTATTATTATAATTTGTAATTTGTATTAATATTTCTTTCCTATTAATTTATCTAATGGCATTATTTGTATGTTGAAAGTATTAACCATTTTATTTATAATTTGATAAAGCATATATTGTGCATGTGTTGAATTACCATATTAGTAAGAGATTGTCGCCATTTTAAAGTGACCTAGAAAGCTATTTAATGACATAACAGTCAATGTGTTTGTTACTATAACAAATTTATGTATTGGCATAATAACTTAGTAATTCTCAATCTTGATAATGGGTGGCTAGAACATGGGGGGTTTTGCTCAACTTCAAGAGACAACGAGAACTGGAAATGTCTAGGAATTAGGTGAAACCTCTAATACCATGAAGACGTATTAGCTCCTATAGTCATTGTAATATTGTACTTGTGGATGATGACACTACCCCTAATAATCTTTAGAATATTGACTAGAAAAATAATCAATAACATATCTACGAGCAACAACATGGAAAATTAGGTCATACTCTATTTTTATTTTCTTCCCTTTATATGTATTGTCTATTGTATGCCTTAGGACATTTTTGTAAGTATATAGCACAATAGATACTTAGGCACTTCACTTTTTCCCTTCATTTTATGGGATTATTATGAGCCCACAAGTTTCTACATGTTTTGGACATTGTTAACTATCAATTATTACTTTGGATTATGTTGATTGGTTAAGCCTAGTTTCCTTTTTATAATATAAATATAATCATCTAACATTTAAAGAAATATTCATTATTCAATACTATATATTATGATATGTGGTTGGAACTATTTTAGAGCCAACAAGAGAAAATATTGTATTGGATAAAGTCTAAGTATACCAATTAAGGTCAAAAAAAATTATTAATTAGAATATAAATTTTATGGTACAATTGGTTTTTTTTCAAATACATGAAGAAAGAGGGAAAACCCATTCTAGTTATTGCAAGTGTCCAGTGTTTATTTTTGAAATGTTTGAACATATTACATTGAAAAAACATTAACTAGCTACTCCCATAGTAAAGTTTTTATAGACAAAGTCTATAATATGTTGTATGTCTAGTATTTATTTTTGAAATGTTTGAACATATTACATTAAAAAACATTAGTTAGCTATTCCCATAATAAAGTTTTTATAGACAGTCCATAATATGTTGCTTGTAAGTGCTTTACTGGACTCCATTAACCAAGTTTGATGGATTGAGAAGTGTGGTACATTTGAAATCAATGAATTAGAATAGAAACATTGAAGTACATTTTTGTTTCTTACAAATACAAAAGTGAAAACCCACTAAACTTCTTAAAAGTGCATTTAACAATCAATTTTTTTTATAAGTATCTGTGTGTCATTTAACAATCAAAATCAAATTATTATGAATTTTTATTGGTAGTGCATTTAACAATCAAAATATTTTATAAGTATTTGTGTGTCATTTAACAATCAAAATCAAATTATTATGAACTTTTATTAGTAATTTTTATTGGAAACATTTTACAGATGTCAAAAGAAAATATTTTATAAGTCTAGGCGTGTTTTTTAATGATCAAAATAAATAATTTTGTTATGAATTGGAATAGAAACAAAGTAGTACAGTTTAATTTATTTTATTATAATATATATTCATGAAGTGTTTGAATGTATTATATTGAAAAGATTACGAATTAGCTAGCCCAACATTATCGTTTTAATAGATCGTATCTAGAAGATGATGCTTTTAAATGTATTATTGAACTTGATTATCCAAGTTTGATGGAGTGAGAAGTTATGTCGATCTAGACAAAGCATTGGAATTTGTAATTTCCATGTTAGATATTGTTTGGTGTTTGAACGTATTACATTGAAAACAATGCTAATTAACTCCAATATAGTTTTAATATGCCAAATTAACTCCAGTATAGTTTTAATAGGCCAAAACTAGAAGATATTGATTTTAAGTGCATTATTGGACTTGATTATCCAAGTTATGGGAGAAGTTATGTTAATATAAACAAATCATTGAAAGTTTAATATTTCATGGTGTCATGTAATTTGCATGATGTATCGTCACATGAATACATTGCAATTTAAACAAAATTTTCATATTTGTACCAAATAATATAAAACTCTCCAAATAAATTTGAAGAAAATATTCAATATACAAGAAAAATTGAAAAATGTTTCTTCATGTATTAATTGGTCCTCCAAAGAACAAAATTACATCCATGAATCATCTCCACCTAATCTCATGTTATTCGTTCAAGTAGGTCAAGGACAGCATGTACACCATGTTTATTTATCTTGGCCTTCTTGCAATGTTCTTTCTTATCCATCCATGCCCAAAATATGGTATCAATTGGAATAGATCCAAGCTCTATGTCATCAGGATTTGGTACCCAATATTCCTCTAATACTTTTCCATTGTATTTCCCTGAACCGGGCTTCCACCAATCAACTTTAACATGAAGAGTATCACTTTCATCATCTTGAAATATATTTGAGGTGGATTTTGCCATCCAAATCATCTCCCCTTCTTCCTCGTTTCCTGATCTAACTAGCAACATATTTCCTTTCTCAACATCATTAATAGGGTTGAATGTTGTCTTTGGCTTATTGCACTTGGGTCCAACATACACGGGTTCACCTGTCATAGTATCAAAATCCCCATCCATAATATTTGAGATTGCATGAAGTGCATTACGACCAACATTTGGAGTTTGCCTTGTCTTGGGCCAGAAATCCTCAGAAGATGAATCATGATCATTGTAATCTTCATATAAAGTATCAAGAACTATTTCCCAATACTCTACCTTATTTTTCCATTCTGGTGTAACAATTGGCAATTGCTCACCACCCATTGTGTCTTTCCACATTTTTATGTATGATGTTATTCCTTCTTTTAGTTCTTTTAAATAGATTTCATTCTCTTTGGGATGTAAGAAAGATGGCTTCCCTATGGGCAGTTTAGATCGACCTTCATCGTCTGTATTCCATAACTCAACTGGTTCTGACCACTCAACATCTCTTATGGATTCTTTATACCTTAATACCGGAACATCATTGAGTAAGAAATTGGAAGTACTGAACATTAATATGTCCAACTAGTGAATTTTTTCCTTCCTTGATGTATCCATTAAGGAAGCTTTTGAAGTCATACACCTTATCAATCAGTTTAGGTGGAAACACTCTTTTTTCTTCAATTTTGCGATATGTATCCATCATCTCAGGTATAGAATATATATCTTTACTTTTCAAGCTGGAAGACATTCTCCCATAGGTCCCGTCTATGTCTTCATGGGTGTGTCCCACGAGCAAGAACCCAACCTCAATAGTGATGAAGACACCAAGTGCAGTGAGAAGTGACAGAAACATGAAAAGATAACGGTTTTTATTATCACTTGCTGCATTATCCAATTGTAACAATAAATGTGGAGGAAGAGGTTTAAAATCAATATCTTGATTTTCTAATCTTCCATGAGATAAAAATTCATCCTTGTACACTCTACATTTTGAGTAAATAGAGGTGTCAAGTAATGCATTTGAAAGTGGGTTTCTTGAACTTCCACTCTCATAAAGAAGATCACCATACATATCAAGATGTGGGTCTTCAAGGTCCCTAAAGCACTTAGCAAGTGATGTAATGGTAAATTGTGATCCCATATGTACAAATGGTAGGGAGAAATGACCAAAACCTCCTGTCTTATGCCCATGTGTTAGCATACCTGTCAATGACAAACCCAAGTTTATTCCTACAATAGATTTTGATTTGACGCGTAGCCTTGGAATTGAAGTCTTTGTTTTATCCATTTTATCATGGATAATACTCAAATACTCCTTTGGAAACCTCTCTGACATGATTCAGTGGGCATAGTAGCAATGTCTTCCGCACATAACGATCTTGTTATGTTTGTTCAATCTAGCGCATGCCATTTCTTCCAACTCTTTTGTAGTTGCTGACTTCATTTGTGCTTTCAACACAATACATTCACCACATTTACTGAAGTTGGTGTTCTTTGAGAATGCCACGTCTCGAAAATGAGTGTTCCAAATCTTGCTCATTGTTGGTTGTGATATCAATGGACAATTGAGCTTTTCCAAACCCACATTGATCTCTTTTAACAAAGAGCTTTGTGTGTAAGTCGAAGGAAACAATCTTAGAGGAGAATAAGTTCCATCTGCTTCGACTTGACGTGTTTGGTTTGGCGAAAAATCTGAATTGTCCATTACAATTTTATGCAGTATTTCTATGGACGCCACAGTTTGTGCACGTGCTTTACATGTATTGGTGTTACCATGAATGGATTCCATATGTCCTTGTTCAAAATTATGTTGGTAGCTATAGAAGGTGCTTTGAGGAATCTTATGTATCTTGTACCATGCTTTCTTACAAATAACATTACCATCAAATCTCATGTCCTTTACTTTTCTAATAATAGGAGGTAGGCCATGGCCATGGCTCATTGACATGATAGTGTTTGAAACAAGTGAATTCAATACAAATTCCCTGATACCATTTTTGTCTTTTCATTCCATATCCCTTCTAGAATTTGCAATGGCATTCCTATCCACATGTTGAAGACAATCTTGTTTACAACATTCATCTGCAGCCAAAAGTCGGACTTCTTTCTCTTTATCTATCTTGGTTTGACGTTTTGCAACTTTTTCTCTTGTCATAGCTCGTTTAATCTTTTTATATGGCCTCGATGCATTAAGAACATTGACATCTTGATCTTTTTGATTATAAAGATCCCCATCCCATTGGTATAAAGGACTTGTATCCTCTATAACATCCCATATCAGCATTTCCATGGGTGGCTCTTTGTACTTTGTCTTGACCCTTAACATCTCACCTATGTTGTCCACCAATTTATGTATTGGCCATCTAACCAATCCATCTATAGACTTATCCCCAATCTTGCATCTTTCAGAATACCCATGTATCTCTTCCATAAAAACACCAAAGTTATCTTCACCTAGTGTTTCAACCACAACCATGTCATCCTCATGGACATTAACTATCATTCCTTTGGCAATGCACATAATTGTTCCTATGCATCCATGTGTAAGAGAAACCCTTGTACATGTGAATGCAGCCCTATCTTGTGGAATATTTATGGGTTGATCTTCACAATGAGGTTTCAAATCTATTTCTGGCCAAATCTCATACGATTCTATTGCACCCCCTAGTGTTTCCTCAAATCCAGTTGGATGTGGTAAAGGAGCATAATTTTTTAACACCTTCTCAATTCTAACCACTATGCATCATTTCTTTACAATATTTCCATGAACCTTATTCCCAAGCTCTGTATTGAATATGGAGCCCTCACCCACCTTCACTCCATGTTGTAAAAGATCTACTTTGTCTCCAATAGAAAATGTTGAACAAACATTTGCACCTGTACACCAAACATAACAAACTTAGTATTTTCTCAAAAAAAAATTCAATAAACTATGAATAATTCTTAACACATGCTATGGTATTTGATTTACCTATGGTGTGCCTCAAATCTGTAGTTCTCCATGGATGTGTGTCCCCTTCATCAACATATTCCACAATCAAATGTGGTTGAGTGACATCAATTATCAAAACCATAACATAACCTGCAACAACCCTTCCTCCACCATAATAAGTTCCAACTTCTGTAGATTCAACCTTTCCTAGCCCAATAACTTGACCATTAACCAGGACGTCAACATAGTCCCCTTTTGTGAAAATTATACTTGCAGCCCTATCTTGTGGAATATTTATGGGTTGATATTCACAATGAGGTTTCAAATCTATTTCTGGCCAAATCTCATAAGATTCTATTGCACCCCCTAGTGTTTCCTCAAATCCAGTTGGATGTGGTAAAGGAGCATAGTTTTTTAACACCTTCTCAATTCTAACCACTATGCATCCTTTCTTTACAATCTTTCCATGAACCTTATTCCCAAGCTCTGTATTGAATATGGATCCCTCACCCACCTTCACTCCATGTTGTAAAAGATCTACTTTGTCTCCAATAGAAAATGTTGAACAAACATTTGCACCTGTACACCAAACATAACAAACTTAGTATTTTCTCAAAAAAACATTCAATAAACTATGAATAATTCTTAACACATGCTTTGGTATTTGATTTACCTATGGTGTGCCTCAAATCTGTAGTCCTCCATGGATGTGTGTCCCCTTCAACATATTCCACAATCAAATGTGGTTGAGTGACATCAATTATCAAAACCATAACATAACCTGCAACAACCCTTCCTCCACCATAATAAGTTCCAACTTCTGTAGATTCAACCTTTCCTAGCCCAATAACTTGACCATTAACCAAGAGGTCAACATAGTCCCCTTTTGTGAAAATTATACTTGCAGCCCTATCTTGTGGAATATTTATGGGTTGATCTTCACAATGAGGTTTCAAATCTATTTCTGTCCAAATCTCATAAGATTCTATTGCACCCCCTAGTGTTTCCTCAAATCCAGTTGGATGTGGTAAAGGAGCATCATTTTTTAACACCTTCTCAATTCTAACCACTATGCATCCTTTATTTACAATCTTTCCATGAACCTTATTCCCAAGCTCTGTATTGAATATGGATCCCTCACCCACCTTCACTCCATGTTGGAAAAGATCTACTTTGTCTCCAATAGAAGATGTTGAACAAACATTTGCACCTGTACACCAAACATAACAAACTTAGTATTTTCTCAAAAAAAAACATTCAATAAACTATGAATAATTCTTAACACATGCTTTGGTATTTGATTTACCTATGGTGTGCCTCAAATCTGTAGTCCTCCATGGATGTGTGTCCCCTTCATCAACATATTCCACAATCAAATGTGGTTGAGTGACATCAATTATCAAAACCATAACATAACCCGCAACAACCCTTCCTCCACCATAATAAGTTCCAACTTCTGTAGATTCAACCTTTCCTAGCCCAATAACTTGACCATTAACCAGAACGTCAACATAGTCCCCTTTTGTGAAAATTATACTTTCCATTGTCGCTCCTACAAATTCTGTAACACACAATTGAATTATAATTTGTAGTTAAGGTTAAACCATGTAAAGTGTGCTCTTATATTTTAGGCAAAACACAATCTACAAAAAAATAATGTACTTGTAATAGCTAAAAAGGGTATGGCATCATTTTGTTGTGCAAATTAAACCTTGTTCCCCACCATTTAGTCCCCACCGCCAAAAGGGACTTTACATATAAATTATGATGGAGCTACAAAGCGTAATCAAAACAAGATTGGTTATCAATGTATATAATCTTAATACAAACACAAAACTATTCTTAGAAAAACTTGTAAAAATGTCTAAAAATTTTCCATACTTAAGAACTTGTAATAGTATTGAAGGTAGTTATTAAGTAGGTTGGAATACAGCCATGATCGATCATGCAAGTTTGTATAATCATGGAACTTGTAATAGTATTGAAGGTAGTTATTAAGTAGGTTGGAATCCAACCATGATTGATCATGCAAGTTTGTATAATCATGTCTCACTGAGATTTATTTTTTGTATCAATTATTCAAAGTAAATTCAAATATACTTGATTGGAGTCACCCCTATTTTAAGTACTCCCGAAAATAGTTATTTGGTGTCATCTAAACCTATATTGTAGATTAGTGAAGAATAACATCTATATGGAACTAGAGTCATACAAAATCCCAAGAAATGCTACTTGATGCCACTATTAGTATACTAATACATAGTAGAAGTTTTTTGAATTATAAGCGACTCGTAGCTTAGCGACTACTAATACATAGCGACTAATAGCTTTCCTTCTAGCATAAGCATTTCCTTCTAGCATAAGCACACATGCTTATGCTAGAAGAAAAGCTAGCACTCATTAGCTTTCCAGAAGAAAAACCCTAGGCATGGTGATTGGTGGTTGCTAAGTTATACCTTGGTCTTGTGCCATGTACTCTATTTTGAAATAAGCACATGGCACAAAATCAAGAAATGCTAGTGACTCCTAGCTTTCGTTCTAGCCTAAGCATTTCCTTATAGCATAAGCACACATATTTATGCTAAAATGAAAGCTAGTAGTCGCTAGCTTTCTAATAGATAAACCCTGGGTATGGTGATTGGTGGTTGCTAGCTTATACCTTGAGCTTTCCTTCTTGCATAAGCATGTGTTTATGATAGAAGGAAATTCTTATGCTACAAGGAAAGCTAGCAGTCGCCAGCTTTCTTTGATCTGTTGCCATGTTCTTATTTCAAAATAGAGAACATGACATAAGCTCAAAGTATAATCTAGCAACCACCAATCACCATGGACAGGATTTTTGTATTGGAAAGCTAGCGACTACTAGCTTTCCTTCTAGCATAAGTATGTGTTATTATCCTAGAAGGAAATGCTTATGCTAGGAGGAAAGCTAGCAGTAGCTAGATTTCCTTGATCTTGTGCCATGTATTTATTTCAAAATAGAGCACATGGCGCAAGATAAAGGTATAAGCTAGCAACCACCAATCACCATGGACAGTGTTATCAATTGGAAAGCTAACGACTGCTAGCTTCCCTTCATGGCTAAAGTTTTTCTATTAGAAAGCTAGCAATCGTTATCTTTCCTTCTAGCATAAGCACATGTGCTAGAAGGAAATGCTCAGGCTAGAAAGAAAGCTAGCAGTCGCTAGCTTTCCTTTATCTTGTGCTATGAGCTTCTTTCGAAATAGAGCACATGGCACAAGCTCAAGGTATAAGCTAGCAACCACCAATCACCATGGCTAGGGTTTTTTTATTGGAAAGCTAGCGACTGATAATTTTCCTTCTAGCATAAGAATGTGTGGCTATGCCAGAAGGAAATGCTTATCCTATCTTTTCTTGATCTTGTTTCGTGTTCTTCTTTCAAAATAGAGCACATGGCACAAGATAAAGGAAAGCTAGCGACTGCTAGCTTTCTTTCTAGCATAAGCATTTCCTTCTAGCATAAGCACACATGTGCTTATGCTAGAAGGAAAGATAACAATTGCTAGCTTTCTAATAGAAAAACTCTAGCCATGAAGGAAAGCTAGCAGTCGTTAGCTTTCCAATTGATAACATTGTCCGTGGTGATTGGTGGTTGCTAGCTTATACCTTCAGCTTGCGCCATGTGCTCTATTTTGAAATAAACACATGGCACAAGATCAAGGAAAGCTAGCGACTACTAGCTTTCCTCCTAGCATAAGCATTTCCTTCTAGGATAATAACACATACTTATGCTAGAAGGAAAGCTAGCAGTTGCTAGCTTTCCAATACAAAAATCCTGTCCATGGTGATTGGTGGTTGCTAGATTATACTTTGAGATTGTGTCATGTGCTCTATTTTGAAATAAGAACATGGCAACAGATCAAAGAAAGTTGGCGACTGCTAGCTTTCCTTGTAGCATAAGAATTTCCTTCTATCATAAAGACACATGCTTATGCAAGAAGGAAAGCTAACAGTTGCTAGCTTTCCAATACAAAAACCCTGTCCATGGTGATTGGTGGTTGTTAGCTTATACCTTGAGCTTGTGCCATGTACTCTATTTTTAACGAATGCTACCTTTCCTTCTAGCAAATGCATTTCCTTTTAGCATGACACACATGCTTATGTTAGAAGGAAAGCTAGCAGTCGCTAGCTTTCCAATAGAAAAACCCTGGGCTTGGTGATTGGTTGTTGCTAGCTTATACTTTGAACTTGTATCATGTACTCTATTTTCAAATAAGCACATGGCACAAGATCAAGGAAAGCTAGCGACTGCTAGCTTTCCTTCTAGCATAGGCATTTCCTTCTAGGATAATAACACATACTTATGCTAGAAAGAAAGCAAGCAGTCGCTAGCTTTCCAATAGAAAAATCTTGTCCATGGTGATTGGTGGTTGCTAGCTTATACCTTGAGCTTGTGCCATGCACTCTATTTTCAAATAAGAACATGGCACAAGATCAAGGAAAGCTAGCGACTGCTAGCTTTCCTTCTAGCATAAGCATTTTCTTCTAGGATAAGAACACATATTTATGCTAGAAGGAAAGCTAACAGTCCAATAGAAAAATAATAAGAATCTCTTTAAGTTAACATTTCCTAAAGATTCATAATAGCCTATCCCATAGAGACCATCATTTAACTCGTTAGATGAATAACTTTTGGACATGTCAACATGAGAATAAGGTTCATGGAAAGATTGTAAAGAAAGGATGCATAGTGGTTAGAATTTAAATCTTGTCATTTATAAACACTTATAAACACTATGCTCTGTATTGAATATGGAGCCCTCACCCACCTTCACTCCATGTTGTAAAAGATCTACTTTGTCTCCAATAGAAAATGTTGAACAAACATTTGCACCTGTACACCAAACATAACAAACTTAGTATTTTCTCAAAAAAACTTTCAATAAACTATGAATAATTCTTAATACATGCTTTGGTATTTGATTTACCTATGGTGTGCCTCAAATCTGTAGTCCTCCATGGATGTGTGTCCCCTTCATCAACATATTCCACAATCAAATGTGGTTGAGTGACATCAATTATCAAAACCATAACATAACCTGCAACAACCCTTCCTCCACCATAATAAGTTCCAACTTTTCTCCATTGTCAACTTTGGAGAAAATAGTGAATATTTAAATGATATAAAACGAGGCATAACCAGTATGAATCTTGAATTATTTCAGACATTCATTTAAATATAGAAGAAAAACATAATGGAAGATATAACAAAGGAAGTGAACATGCACATATAAAGATAAAGAAAAAACGGACTGTAAAGCTGATCAACACATGAATCTCTGGTCTCAAAAGATGGGTATTTTCACTGTACTGCTTTTATTTATCAAAAAATAGATTTCCAAACATACACTGTCTCTCAAAAAATTTCCAACCCCCTCAACAATGACTCTCATTGTTCTTATACAAAATTTGGAACAAGCTTGACATTACTGCTTCTTTTAACTAATAACTGAAAATATTTTAACTTAAAAGATAACTGTCTTTGAGCAATAGATAACTGTCTCCAAATAATATTACAAATTTAAAATAAAAGTATCTTTTTGCCACTTGGCAAAAATTTTGAATATCATCTTTTCGCCACTTGGCGAGAGTTTTGAAAGCCTCTATGAATGGACAGAATATCTTGTCCTTCCATATTTTTCCACATAAGTCCACTGGTCGGCCGCGGGTAACTCATAGTTGGTCATTTCCTTCACCAAGACTCGCATTTCAACATGACCTACATAAGAAACAGGAAGAAGGTTTCCACAGGTTGAGATTACCATATTTAAAATTTCAAAATCCTCTGATATTTTCTCCATTAAAATTTTCCCTGTAAGCATATGATCCAGCTGGTGGAACTTTCTGTGATCCATCCTTATATCAAACAACAATCTCTTATAATCATTCGGAGGAATTAATTCATTTTTTTCATTCCAAAAAGCAGGGAACCCTTTGTTTACTAATTTTTCAAATTGCTTTTTGAACTTTACTACTTCTTCCCGTATTTCTCCAGCTTTAGCTTCAACATTCTCAACATGCGAGTATTTACCCAAGATCCTTCTGGCCCATGTGATGACTGAAATTATGTTCATTATATTCATGGCTATCAGGTCTGCTTCAGTTAGACTGTTTAAAAATGTTATTGCTTTCTGGGCTACGTCTTTTGGCTTTTTATTTAAGCTTTCCCTGACGGCTCTGCAACTTTCGAAGGCATCTTTGACCACCTTTTCTTTGACTCTTATGTAATCCAGATATGGTCTTAGTTTCTCAACTTATTTTATAATTTGGTCCCACACCAGGTGTTTACAACCTTGCATAGCAGCTTGCCTTGTCACATGAGCTGCTAATCCTTTATTATTATTACTTAATTCCTGATTCTTTGTTTGCAAGGTTTTTATTTCTTTATTTTTGATTTCATTCTCTTCTGTCAGCTTCTGTATTTCAACCTTCAATTCTTTGATTTCATTTTCCCTTAAGCTTACCTGGGACATAGCCTGTAAAATATCATCTACTCCCGTTTTATCTTCCTGTGTGTCTGTTTGTACTTGTTGCTGACCACTTCCTGCTAATCTTTTCCTCGCTTCTGCCAACTGTTCTTCTAAAATGATTTTCTCTTTTTCCCACCGATCTTTTTCATCAGAAAGCTTTAACATTTTAGCAGTAACATCATTGACTTCATTAGATAATTCTTCTTTTTCTTTTTCCAATATTGTCAATTCTGCTTCTTGGATGAGTACAGTGTCTGGAATTTTTAATTTTCGTCTCAACATTTGGATCGTATCGTCTTTCTCTTTGAGCAGTTTGGTTGCTGCATCTCATTCTTTATTTATCAAATCTTCTTGCAATTTTTTAATCTGTTGCTGTCGAGACTTATTCTCTTCCTTCTCCTGTCTCAATTGATTATTCAATTTATCCACTGAACTTTTCAACTTGTCTGCTCTTAATATGGCTCCCAAATAGTCTGAATATATGACTTCTCCAGTTTTTCTAT
Organism: Larix kaempferi; assembly: GCA_027924585.1. Classification (NCBI taxonomy): domain Eukaryota; kingdom Viridiplantae; phylum Streptophyta; class Pinopsida; order Pinales; family Pinaceae; genus Larix; species Larix kaempferi. The sequence goes on along the minus strand of BSBM01001649.1, from coordinate 14,758 downwards.
GCAATAAAATTTTATCCGGGGCATTTATTTTAGACAAATCTAAATTCATTTCTGAAATCTTATTTTTTGTGACAACTGAAAATTTCAAGGTATTTTCCCTGATATTTCTGCTAGTAAATAAGCTTACATCAGTATTAGATATACTTCTAACCTTCGAAAACAATTGACTGGTATGTTTCGCGGACTCCTGTTTATTTTGACTATGCTCATCAAACACATCCATGATATTCTGGGGTCTATTTACATCACCCTCTACAGGGGTTTCTTCAATGTTGTACTCTTGAACTGTAACCTCTGGTATTTCTTTTTCAGCTGTTTTAGCCTCTTCTGAAATTGTTGTTAACTCTTGTGGTTCATTCATTTTCAATCTTTTTCCTCTTTCTGTTTCTTCATATTCAATGATCATTATGTCCTGTATGGGTCTTTTAGATCCAACCAATGCACTATCTATTTCGCTTTCTGTCCCTGTTGTTGTGTCAATCAATGCCATTTCTTTGTCGGATGCATCCGGAATGATTTCTTCTTTATATTCTAGCCAATTGGCTCTGTCCGACATTCCTTCAACAATCTGATGGTTCAGGGCCTTGATACGATGCTCCGTTCTTCGTTTTGATATGATGTTTAACGGGTCATACTCCATAGCTGTATCTGACTCAAAATTCATATCCTTCAACAACTTATCTATATACACTACATCATTCTTATTCTTTACTGTGAACGGACCAAATGTGAATGGGTATTTAATGTCTGTAGCTTGTCTGTGAACCAAAAAATTGTTATCTTCCACAATCAACTTTTGTCTTAAGAATTCCAAGGCAAAAACCCTTAAAGGAAGAAAAGCTGGTAACACATAGGGTTTATGTCTGAACCCATATAATCTGATTACTGTACTGTCTTTCGACAAAAACCAATCTCCTGTTGCGTATTCTGTACTCAATTGCATGGATGCCTGCATTTCCGGTAGTACTCTAGGCAGATTTTTTCCAAAAATCATTCTATAAATCTCTGAAAGCATGTAATTGGTGTAATTGAACATGTTATTTTCTAGTAAAGTCGTGAAAATGATTTTTGGGAACTGCAACTCATCTTGACTGGCTGTCATAATCATTTTCATCAAAAAGGCCTGAAACCTGAAATGTCTGAGAGTGGGAAAATTGACCATCTGGTCATGAATCTTTTCTGTTAAAAATGCTTCAAAATTAAGTCGAGGGATTTGATTTTCACCAATCCCTGACTGGACTGTACTCATTTTGTACAATAAACTCAATTGAAACTTGGTTACATTCAAATCCGTATCCAAACCTAGAACTACGACCAATAATGTCAAAACTAACTGGGTATTTTCATTAAAAAGATTGATATCTATAGGGTATGGGACCTCCGAAATGCTGGTCTCTTGCTTGAGACACGATGACAAAAACATTTCCCTATCATTTTGAGAAACATGATGATAATTTTCAATAATGGAGACTTCAGAGAAAACCTCAGGGTCAAGGGTTTGGGAACAATCTACTTCTAGGGCTTTAATTAACTCTGCTGGCTTTAATTCGCAAATGACTTGGGTTTTTTGGCTGTTTAGAACGACTTTCTCTTCCCGGGAGTAATTTTCGACACACCATGATACGAATTCTGGGAAAGAAGGGATTTGGTCGCGGCAAAAGGCTATCAAAGACGACTGGTGAACTCTGTGGGGGTCTGTCCCTTCCTTTAACAATTCACACAACCTAATTTTTATATCAGATATTGGAAACCTAATTAGGGTATCGTAGACGTCTTCGTCTCTATCCTCTAGGGCTTCTTTTGATTTAAAAACGTCTATATCATGCACAGTCTCCATTTAAACGTTTCTTTAAACAAAATTCTGTTTAAAAAAGTAGGACAGGTAACCCGACCCTACCTGTATGTACCCGCCTTTCGCCTTCTGTCGCAATCGCAGACCTCCACCAGTCTTCAGAGCTCTTCTGGATAGTGACACATGCAGAATGCCGTTATGTGGAGCCCCTTTTGTTTTATATAAGACTTTTGAATTAACTTCCCTGCACCTTTATGAATGTGGTTCATATCTGACCATTGATCTTGAGACTTTGTTTTGGACCGTCAGATCTCGCCTCCCTTTATTCCATCTGGTGGTATCCGCGATCAAAAAGCTGTTTTCTTTTCCGGTTTATTCTCTGCGCGGATCAGCCACCTGCTGACACCTGTTCGAGTGGTTTATTCTCCGCGACCGCTCTTCCTCATATCCAGTGTGCACCTTCCTAGATGCGGATGAAACAATGGCCGTTGATTTGACTAAGGTTTATATCGTCCCTCCGATTGCTACAAAGTATATGCCATGTGATATGACCCCGCCACGCTTTCTCTATCTGCCACGTATCAGGTCCCACCCTGCCACGTGTACTAACCCCACCGCGCTTCCATATTTGGTGGTTCCGCCCGGCGCTATGGTGGTTTCCTTTACCGCTATATTACATATGCGGAAGGATGAGGTTTGGACACGTGTCCCGGCGGTATTGAGTCCGCTACCGCCCACATCTATTTGCCGCCGATCACTTTGGCGATGCGGGAAGCAATATCGGCTGTTGATCGGGATTGTTGACATCTCCGCCACCGAAACTTGATCGGGGTTTAATCTTTTCACAAATTTGCTTTCGGACTTTGCATAAGTGGGTTTTTTCCTCTTGTTTTTGAATTGTCAACCTTTTCTTCAACCTCCTTTGTGATAATTTCTTCCTTTTTTGGACATTTTAGCAAACTTTTTGGATTTAGTCATTCTCAAACCTTAGTGTCAACACATAGAATGCCAATTTTTTCTCTTTACATGAGAATTAGCACCCATCTGCATTTCATAGTTCAATACATCTTCCATCCTCTCAAATTCCTGGTGTATTTTCTCTATATCTAAAAAAATTGGATTTCTCTTTTATCATGGTCTACCTCTATACCAAGCCGGTAGATGTTGCAAGTTTGTTGAATTGTAGCAACAAGGGAATGCAAATTGTAATTAATCTATACCTTAGTCGAATTAATTTTTGTCCAATAATTATGCTTTGATCATTACACCACTCTCAACTTTTGTACCTATTTTTGGCATTTCAAACTCCAAGCATTCCAATCTCCAACTAAGTATGACATGTCAGTTTCCTCGGTATGCACTTGTCACATTGTCGTAAATGTTATCAGGACTTCAAACCTCATTACTTGTTCAAGGTAGTGGGTTGGTGAATTAAAATTGGCATCTTGCCTCTCCCTATTCATTCTTCCGTTGTGGAAGCCCATCCCCTGCATTTGCTTCTCAACCAAACATCTCACCCTTCTGCAGCGAGACCCCTGCATCCGCTGCTCGAGCAGGTTCTATTCTACTCCATGTTCTGTTCTACTTTTGTTTTATAGTTGCATAGCATTTCCAATGCAAGGCAAACAACTACAAGTTACACACCAAATTGGCGATCAATCCTAAATCTCTCTATAAACTTAATAGGTAGGACTAAACTATTATGACCCGACACTAAACTTTTCCATCTAGTTCGATTGATCCATAATGTAACGTCCGGAGGGATCTCATGGTCAGTGAACCATAGATTTTAAATGGCTAATGTCCCATATATTTTAAACGGTTAATGTCGCATAGGTTTTATATGGGATTTCCATGAGAGGAAATAAAAATATTCTACTCTAAATGCCATCTTTTTGCAACTTATAATGTGTTAAACCATATCTTTATGGTTAATGCCTCATAGATTTAAAATCATATCTCAATAGATATCAGTGATTTTACTATCCCCTTCTAAATATATTTTGACCATTAAATAATTGAAAAGAGAGATAAATTAATATTAAGTTAATTTTAAAATTACAGTCAAGTTAAGCATCAAATCAATTGGATATATAAAATTATATACATCAAAACCTTCAACTTAAGAAATGTGATTTTCTTTACAATCTTTCATTAAATGGATATTTCCTACCAATTTCATTGAATTTAGGATAGTTTTGGAATGCCCTAAAATAAAGTGGAGAGGGTTTTATGGGGAAAGGAAATTATTAAAAGAAATTTGAAAACCTAAAATGCAAGATAAGCACCAATTCTCATATTTCATAATATTAAGAATCACTTTCAAGTGAGGATAGATGGAAGTGGATACATTATGGAACTTATCTTAATGTAGACAAGTAAGCAATGTGCTATATCCTCTAATGAATGATCTTATGAAGTGGAAGAACCATATAAACTGAAAAAGGCCATCAATAACACTAATCACTAGACTTTGTAATATTTGTAGGTTCATATTGACCTTCAACAATTAAGACACTAGAAATGGATGGGATGTTTGCAAAACTTTATCTCATAATCATTTATAAAAATGGAAATATAACACATAGGAAGACATCCTATTGATTCTATGTGCATTGAAGATCATATCTTTAGCTAATTTGGTGCACATGGATCCTTTCACTCATGATTCATACAAAGAGGAAAGAACATAAGATTACAATTTCATGAAGATATTTCATGGATACAAGGCCAAAGTCATGAAGAATCAATTAAAGTGACAGCAAGATTTAGTATCATCTCCAAGATGCATTTCTCAACAAGATATATAAGTGTTATACACCTATATAGGTGAAAGGAAAAAACTAATAACAGAGGCCCATAACTCTGATGTTGGAGGCCATTTTGGTTTTGAGAAAACAAATAATAACTTGTAGATATGTGTCTTGTGCCAAATTCAGGAAGATATAGATTGGTTCATTAGAGGATGCATACGCCATTGCACTAGTAAGACCAACAATGGGAAGGAAGGTTTATATCAACATATACATATAAGTACTAGACCATGGGAGAACAATGCATTTTGTGGGAGGTTTTTCAAGAAGCATGTTACGGATTTTGTAAATAAAATAGCTTAATAAAATAGTGTATAAACCAATGTACACCAAATATGAGAGTGAAACATAAATCCTAAAGTTATAATAGAGATGAATTAAATAATAAATCCTTATATTTATTCTCCATTATTTTTGGATTCATTGTGTTAAGGAGGGGTTTATCGATGTTTCATACCTATGATACGCAATCCATATTCTTACCTATCATGAAGATGGACTACATATCATAGGTCCGAAACGTCGATAAACCCCTCCTTAACACAATGAATCCAAAAATCATGGAGAATAAACGAGCACACTGTGAAATCCTAAGAGAGAAAAATCATTATATTCATTAAGAGAATCCTTAATTATAATGATTGTAACTACATCTCTCTATATAATATTCCCTATCTCTCCATATAATATCCCCAATTGTACTTGTGGGTCCCCTATTAGGGTTATCCCTATTAAATATTCATGTAACCACATTACCTATATATTCAACCCCATATATACATCCCATGGAGTTATAACATATCACCCCATAAAAAGGATTTGTCATCAAATGTTTGTAGCTAAGGCTTTTATATGTGATTAAACCTAATAATAGTAATGGTTATTTATATTTGTTCTCTCTTGCTACTACTATTGATTATCCATCCATCTATATTTAATTTTTTTTGTCAATTCTTCATGGCTTCCTTTCCTTTGATTGCATGTGCATTATTATAGATTCTCCAATTTGTTATAGTTTTTGTTCTTTGATAACATCACATTAAATAATGGTCCCTTTTTGCCTCATTATATGAACCATTGATTATTTCATTTTCATCCTTTGTAATGTTGACACTTATTGTATTTTTTCCAATATTTCATTGTAAAGAGGTATCAATATGGTTCCACCATTAATGGTGCTTCGTAAATTTTGATGCCCTTATCACCCCCTCTCCTTTTTGGTACAATGACATGCTCCAACTATTATAATTATTGACCTTCAATTGCTTCTACTTTTGAGATAATAAGATCATATTTTTCCTTCATATTCTGAAGATGATGTTCAACTTCAACAATTATTTTATGGTGACCTTCTTATACCTTCTCATCCTTCTCCTTTTGTACTAAATGGTTGATGTTATCCATCATTCTATCCTTCTTCGATTATAAATTGAACTTTTAATTTGACATATATTCAAAATTTAGGGTTTCTTCAACCTTCTTGCCAACATAATATTCAAGTGTTTAGGTAGTTTATTCATCTATAATCTTTCAAAATACTAACTAATGACATAGACCATATCCTTAGTCATATTATATGATTCCTAAGAGTGATCTCCCCGCAAAGTGATATTCTTAGCACGTACTATAGCAATGTAAGATAATCGAAGAGTTTATGGAAGCATGGGTATAGGCGAAAATAAGGGACTTCCTATATACCCAAAGGTACATGGAAGATTAAATCTCTAAGCATATTTTATGTAATGTGGTACTAATTGCTAGATACCAACATAGGTTCACTAGGGAGCCCAAACAAGTGACTCAAATTTCCTACATGTATGTTTCCTAGTACTATTTTTTTCCTAGTAAATATCATATATTTGTGTTTAAAGATGCTTGAACATGTTTCTAGCTTTAAAAAAATATGTAAAAATTGGACATGTGCTATCATTGGAAATGTAACAACCCAAACAAAAGGAATGCAGAAATTTTAAAACTTTTATTTCCTTTTCTTCAACAGGAGTTTGGCATAGGATACAAGGGTGACAACTAAACCCTTAAAGTACATATGGACTCTAAGATTCAACAAGAAAATGTGAGAGGCAGGAGTCGAGCAGAAAAGAGTTGTCACATAAATGAGCGATCGCTCAAGGGAGTTAACCAAACTGTTTTTCTTCGCTAGGGTCAACCTTCAAATATTATGAAGATTATTATGAAGATTCTATCACAAGATCTACGATCGAGAACCGAGGGGGTATTAATTCCCAACTATATCGCACCATCACCATAATAGACTGATTGTTTTCTGCCCAAAACACATCACTCAACTGCTGCATCACAACCCAAAAATAATGGGCGGATCTCACAAGGAAGAACATGAAAACGCCGAGTTGACAAGTAGGGAAACATTCCAAAAAGTTATTGAGGGTTCTTGTCTTTCACTTAACAGTAAGTTCACGAAATTTAACAGTTATTTGCAGACCATAACAATCTGCACATCGCATGCACTCCACAAACGTATTACACAGGCCTTAATACCACAATTCACTTGGTACTTAACACACAATCACTTCAAATATATAAAATAATCGACTTAACCCTCCAACCTTTAAATCGAGGTCCCTGACACATTTCACAATCTTTTGATAGATCGGTCTAGGGCTCGCTTCCTGCATTTCACATACTTAGTTTCTTGAATATACAGACAGGGAGGCGAACGAAAGGATTGAACACAGATAACAATTCTTGATTGTAACCATATCCGAGAGCATTAACATGATCATACACAAAGAATTACACTGAATAATAAAATTTGAATGAATTCATGTGCTAGCTAGAGTTAATATATAAGGGAAAGCAGGATGGCAAAGTGCGCAGGTATTTCCCATGAGATGTTGCAGTTGTTTCTATGAACATTCCACGCACTAAACCCGACTAGACCAGAAATTGGACAGTATTTGGTTTAGGGACTGAAATTTTGTTAAGAAAATGCCAGAGAATTTGATGAGACAAGAATGCCTTGTAGCACTAGGAGATAGGATGACATGGCAGAGAGATGTACCTGGAACTAATGTGGTGCTGTCAGGATGATTCATGGAGATGGATGAAACACCGAATGAAATGCTGCTGGCCACCCACGCTCGTGAAGGTTATTTCGGCCTGCCAACTCCTATAAAAAATTCATTACACATATCTTGAGAGCTGGAGATACCAACAGAAGCAATTTATGGAAATAACAACAAATAATGCATACGCTGAGGCTATTTAGTTTATATACCAGTTGGTGCAAGGAGGAAATGTGCCCTAAGAAGGCATAGACTGGATCTCGTAGTTGAGCATGTGCCTTGTAGGATGTGTGACAACTGTTTGGAAGCGCTAGATTATGAGAATATATAGCAAATATTTCCAGACAATGCTCGCCCCAAAAATCTTATGAACTATTGCAAAATGCTCACCGCCTTCATCATAGCCTTAGTATGGAGAGAACAACATCCTTTCACCCATTTCCTTCTAGGAAACTTGCAAGCCCTGAAGGCGCTCCTCCAATGCACAAGATTTGAACTACCGAGTCCCGACGGTGAGTTTTCTGAGGTATCCTTGATGGATCTTCTGCCATGGAGAAGAATGGAGGAAATTGGTGAGGAACCGTCCTTTGGTAACTTTCGTGGAGCATGGGCATTTGAGATTTGAAATTCAAATTCACTTTTTTGAACACCACGTCTGAACATTGAAGGGACAGGATATATATATTATGCATTATATGCATGGACTTGGTATATGACATACATTAGATTCTTAATAAATTTGTGGTCAAAATAGGTTATTTTGATATAAGATTATTTTATTTTTTATATATTTATTTCTTCTTCAAATATAGGATCAAAATAAGATTGAGTTACAAATTTTTTAATTGAACTAGCTCAGACTTTAGAGTGCTAACAATATATTAAATGAACTAAATATGTGAAGTTGGTTATTATTACAGCAAACTAAAGAGTTGATGGGCATAATTCTATGAAATCATGTTTATGCAGACTAAGTACAATGCTTCGAAAGATATAAGTTGAAAATAGAAAAGCACTACAAACATAAAAGTTGAAACAATTTTAGAGGGCATACAAAACCAAATTATAATAAGGGAATTTATCTACTCATTTTCATTACTCAAACATAACAATATATATACACATTTACAACATTTGCCTTACCACTATGTTTGAGGTCCATGGTAGACTCTCTCAATTGCCATGTCTCAAGACCATCTAGCTAACCCCTCTCAAATGACTACTCGTGGTGCAGCTTCCCCTGCGCTTCATCCATCTTCAACTACTCTTTAACTTCCATATGACTACTTCAGCACATCTTTGTTGCTTCAACTTCCACATTGATATTTCATCTTCCCTTAGTGCACTTCAAATGTCATGCACAGTTACCCCATGCTCATCATGTGCACTCATTGTCATGCACATTTTTGATCACATGCACTTGACTCATAGTTGGAATAACTAACTTGCATCCTCTTTGGATGCACATTCCACTTGAGCACACCCCTCAAAGTATCGCATGTTTTTTTTTGTTAATCCATGCATGCTCGACATTATGTTATTTTCTCTTTCTGTACCACATTATATCTTCTATGTTTTCTTTTGTATCAAACTTGCTTGTGTAACACTAGCATGTACCAAGTACTGGTACATGCTAAGTACTGTACTTCCTTGAAGCCTGTACCAAGTCGCTTAAGTAGTCCTAGTCCCCTTGTTGTTACAACTATGTTTGAAATTCATGCAGGCAAACATTCTTTGACATTGGTGTTCGTGGAAACAAAAAAGGGATCTGATTCATTGGAATACTGGTTGTGTTCCAATAGGTTTCCACTGTTCCAGCAACCAGTATTCATGGAGACAGAAGCCAAAGGAGCGTGAGAAAATGACTTCAAGCATACAGCTATTGACTCATCAACCGTGCGAGCTCCATCGACGATTCAACCAATGTTACATAACGATGTGCGGGCTCCATCGACCATTCAACCAATGTTACATAACAATGTGCGGGCTCCATCGACCATTCAACCAAAATTTGTTTGATAGTGCACAGAGTCACATTGTATCGTTTTGTGCGGGCTAACGGTTATGATTGGAGACTAGTCCTTGGAGGGTGCACAAAATGGTACGTTGTGTAGCCCCTCCGCAATGCCAAGAGTCAAGACCATGATCTGTGCACAAAACTAAACTTGTTGTCCCATGTGCAAGCTTGACTCTACATGCGACGATACACATTTGATGGTTGCACCATGGTATTGCGGGCTCATCATATACACATTGGCCAGTGCAAAGGCGATTTGTGCGAGCTCACCATCATAATATGTGACTAGTCTTAAGAGGGTGCACAAACTTTGCTTCGTACTTTGTGCAAGCTCTCATCACATGATGTTGCAAATAAGATTGGACGCACAAAACGTATGATATACCATATGATATAACCCATGTAACATTTCATCGTTTTTCGCCGCTTTTCATATGCCATTTCCGATATGTTACATGGGTGTATAAAGCTATTTTTCCAAAATTATTTTTCCAAGGACGCTTCTTCGAAAAAACTAAGTCTTTTCTTATTTTTCTTTTAGGTTCACTCTTTGGATGGTTTAGGGGTGAAACAAACTGAGGGTTTTCATCAAGTGGAATTTAAGCTTATGGAATCAGGGAAAGTTTTCTCACTCATATTTTGTCAAACTTTTCAAGGATGAATTGCTTGTACAGAAAGAATAAGCAGTAAGGGCAGGGGGGGTTTACTATATCCAAGTGTATGGCATGATAATAAAAAAACCTGTAAAGGAGAAATATTAGACATGGTATGATCAAACATACCTTATAAGGACTCCGTCCAAATTGTAGTTGTATAGACATCATTAAAGAGTAACAACACTTGGATCAGTGGCCTTTAGCTCAAAATTTCAGGTGGGGCCCCACATCACATAACTTGGGGAGTTGTTGAGGGATCAATAGATTATTACATACACCAAAGGAGAAGCTCGAACTAGGCATAAAATTACTTGTGGAAGGTATTCCAAGACTAGGAAAACGTAGGGTTGGAATGTGTTTGCTAATAGATGGCATTATGAATGAAGAGACATTGGGAACATGTGGCATATGGGTAGAAGAAATGATTTTGATAACTAAATATACATAAGAAGCATTCATGTTTCCTCAAAAGACACTAGGTGTAGTGGAAGTACATCCCATGCTTGTTAGATTAACCATAATTTGGTTCTAGACATATTATGTTGTACATTTTGAACAAATTTAAAGGGATCTATGGGAAAAGGTACATCTAGTTGTATCAAGACATGATCGTCAGGTTGGGTCAAGGGAGGATTATAATGGGTCAGTGTCTAAATGTCAATAACTTCAATTTTAGGTGTCCCTAAATATTCGGTTAAGTTTGTATTTGTATCAGGTGGATACACAGTATGATCAGGTGGATCATGTATGATGATATGTATCAGGTAGATACTTGGTATGCATCAGGTAGATGCATTGTGAAGTATGTTGAACTTGTGATATTCATTGACATTGATTGGTATATTGAATTACGCCTTTTATATTACTTATTTGTCTTTATTATCCATTGTTGACTCCATGCAAGGCACTAATATTATCCATAATGATTGTAGAATGGTATTTCCAGGTGTGTTGGTGCTTACAGGTGTTATTCCTCCATTAGGGACTCTCCCATGGGTTTAGGACTTAACCAAAGAAGATGAGGAGTTAGGTTATGGTGACATTGGACCTATGTCCTCCCCACTTACTGTAACTAGCCCCTTGGTCCACACAGCCTAGGTGTTCTAGGGATGATAGTTTGTATAATAACAGGGAGGAGGAGAGGGGTTAAAGAAAGAGAGGGAGAGAGTGTGGGAGTTATAAAGGAGGGGGGTTAAAGATAATCGGAGAGAGAGATGGGGTTAGAGAGAGAGTGGGGGGTGGGGTAGAGAGGTGGCTTGTTATGGAAAAGGGGATAGAAAGGGGGATGAGAGGGAGGGAGGTAGCATGGGAGGTATAGATTAGCAAATGGATAGATCTAATGAGTATGGTGGGAAGTATGGAGGAGGGATTTTTCGAGGGATCGTGAGGTTAAACCGGGAATCTAGCCCCCATATCCATTCATTAAACAAGCATTCAAATGAAAATGAAAATATATATATACAAGTATATGTTTATACAATGGAAACACAACGAAAGTTAACTAAATGTTGTTGATATCTATCATACATTCAAGACTCTATAACATCCAATTAAAGACCTTTGCAGATTTATAAAAGATCATATGGAATTGCATAAACTCGTAAAAACACAGCAGAAGTAAATTCATTTACACCATCACCCTACATTCAGATATCCATCAATTAAATCTTTGCAAGAATATACAGGAGAATACTTATCTCAATAAGGCAGTCCCAAGCAACTGGCTATGCAACTGCAACGTTCCACCCAACCATAGGCCAGTGTGCTCTTCAATCTCTCAGCACCACTGCCCACCCCTGAGCTGGGCATGATCTCTACAAGGAACCAAGGAACAACAGACTCACACATAGCCAAGCATACACCAATATGAGCCAAGCCAATCTGCAATTGGGTTTATCAGATGCTAGGACATGGGAGGGAAGATTTGCTAAGCTAGTGAGATCCAGCACAGAGCCAGGGATAACCTTGCAAGATCTATCTAGCTTGGCACCCACAATACCTACACACCCAGCACAAGGAAGTATTCTCTTCACTGCTGTACAGTCCCTCAAGCCATACGCAGTAGATCAATGATGTGATAATTTGCCATAACATTCTCCAATGATTGTTTATGTTTAGATATATGCAAATGCCTAAAGTACTCAAATGCATTTCTAAGTAATGCTCTAGATGCAAACTTATATGTTTTTATGCAGTTAAGTTTAACAAGCATTTTCACTAGGAGCAAGCGGATCAGTGCTTATCTGCTCAAGCGTGGTATTCTGTCAGAAGTTGACATCGTCGTCACTCTCCCTGTGTGTGATTTACCCGTACTCTACGACCCTTCATATTCCTTTGTGTGTCCATCAGTGAACCGTTTCACCTGTTGCTACACACATTTCTCACAAACGTAAATTAGTAGCAATGTCCTCAATAATCACAATTTGATTTATAAATCTGTTGCTTCATTAAGCATCTATAGTTTACTGAATCGTTACTCATTCGTCTAATCACATAATCAATTGCACAACTAGTCGTTAAGCACCATTCATATGTACAGTTTTCATATCAAAGTTAATTGTTAAACAACATGAAATCGTCCATTCACAATAACTACCCAAATGCACATATATCAATCAATCGTAATCATAAATATACTCAAAATAAAATCATAGGGTTATTTTATTAATGTTTCAAACAATCAGGTCACTCAGCAGGTGCCCTCAATGTCTACAGTAGTCTAGGGGCACTACATACACCCCTACTTATTTAGAACTTCATCCCGAAGTTCAGAATAAATGCGGAAATCTATGATGCATCTCAGCTGCGTCCTCCCAAGTCGCACAGCTAGGACTATAAATGTCCCACTACACTTGACTTGATCAATCCGTGCTAATCATTAAGCAAGATGTAATCAATCAATTATCCCACCCCACACAATATAATTTAATTCCTTAATTCATTTATCAATTATTATCGTCATTCACATCTTCAGGTTTTCCTCAATCATTTAAGACATAACAAGGCTCAAGAGACCACCATATCGAAGTTGTTCAGCCGGGTCACTTGACAGGTGCCCTTAAGGTCCACAGTCATTCTAGGGGCATTACATACACCCCCTCTTAAATAGAAATTCATCCTGAAGTTAATTTTTGTTCTTGTACTTTCGACACTAAACTTTATCTTAATTTCCTATTATCATCTTCTTTCCATTCCCTTCTATTTTTCTCCAACAATCATGGCCATATTAAGCACAAGTGGTTCTAATCATTATTATTATTATTTTTTTTCCAACATGGTTCCAATACATTCTCAGGAACTCAATCATAATTGTGTATAATATCAATTCGATAGTACATTCAATAACTGTCGGTCCCAACTAGATTTTTGATATCACTTATTCTTGTCATTAGTATCATCATGTTCAGCTCCATGAGCTTATCATGTATTTCCCTTATCTCTTCGTTTATGTTATCATAGGACCACTTCGACAGATTCATCAAGTCGCACAAAGTGTCTTCTTAACCCCATCAAGTTCCATCTCGAGGGCTAGTTGTCATTTTATCATGTTTGATTATGACCTAAGGTTAGCTTCATTGCGTTCTATTTATTATGCTAATCGTCTCCATACTTCTTTTTACGAAACATTGCCTTCATTTGACCATTTCGATACCATGGTTAAATTTCAAGTTCGTAGTCATGAGTTTTCATAAATGGTTTTGTCGTAATGCAAAATGCATGTCGTTGAGTTCAGCTCATCATACCAATCACATTGATATCTCGTTTTCAAATTTTAAGTTGGTTTCTCTTCCTCGACAATCCGTCAAAGTCTCGTCAATCTGAGCATCTTGGTGTCTTATCATTTAAAATTGATCAATTTTTCGTCATTCAGCAAATCCACCGATTATATCCGTCCACTTGTTTTCTCATCATGGCTATGTAGAAAAAGGTTTAAAATATCGTTGGTCTTTGTTCCAAGTTTCTCCGAGTAGTTTTTTCTTAAAATACAATTTTACGTTATTGATACCTATTCGACAATTTAATGCTCGTAGTTAGTGAATATTTTTCTTCTTCTTCTTCTTTTTTTTTTTTTTTTTTTATACTATAAGTGTCTACTCCTAAGTTATAGTTCTTTGGCTTTCCAAAGCATTTGTTCTGGAACAATTATTCCATATGTGAATTGGCAAGGATCTCTATCATAGTTGAAATATATCTTAAATAAGTAACACTTGCAAACGGAAACCCTAAGGGTACAATGTGACAAAAAAAGGAAGGCTATGTCTTTAATCTTACAACCTACAATCCCTAAGTGAACTGTAAAATATAGGACTGTGGTTACTTTTCATCTAGTTCATTTATAAACATCATGAAATATCAAACAGGTATCTTATCTTTCACCAGTTCATATTACATATAAATGTAGTATAATATAAGAAATACATTACCTTCATATAATA